>CP141140.1:49107410-49744763 GCA_035235625.1 Saururus chinensis
TTTAAGGTGCTCAATGCGCATACTGGTCATGGTGCCAAAGAGTCTCCAAGGTCTGCCAAAGGGCAGCAACAGTCACATTCAAGAACCTGCAGGATGGTCTCAGAGAGGGAGGTCATCAACCATGCGAGCACCATCTGATCCAGTTGAAACCATTGTAGGGCGGGAGTGGTGGTCGGAGGACCATCAGGGCATGGCAAGGATCCAAGCAGATCCTGAGTAGACCATGGCAGTGCAGGACAGGAATAACTTGCATTTTCCAGATGAGATAATTGGTGGATGTCAATTTGATGATGATTTTTTGAGGAATGGACTTCACGACTGGCAGTGCAGGAATCCCAGCAACAGCAAGGGTGTCAGGGGAGATTGTTTCTGAGGGGGTAGAGGGGCTTGCCATGGAGGGAAAAAAAGGAACTGGTGGGTGGCGGAAAGGGAAGAGAAGCAATGGATATGGTGGGTGGTGATTTCAGGCTCTAACAGCTTTGATACCATGTGAAGAATTGAACACCTTAAAATTTCTTTTGCATTCAACAGTATATATAGAGTACAGAGATATATTCCGGGATTATTTCAAATCCTGTGATTGTACTACTTTACTACGTACATTCTAGGATTATTTCAAATCTTGTGATTGTGCTACTTTACTATGTACAGATAGACGGGCTCTAATTGATTCCAATGAGTTACAATCTGTCAAAAGTAATATATGGAATGATTAGATGGTGTATTGAAGGATGACACCATCTTTAAATTTGAATCATGGCGCCATGACAGCCTGGAGATTGTTTGGCTTCACAACCAATACGTGGTCTCTCTCATAATGAATTAGGACTTTGTATTCACCCCAAATTAAGTTTACTTATAAAACTTAGGAGACATCCAACCATAGTAAGTTAGGACTTTTAATTAAATTTCCATATAAAACTTAAGAGACATATAACAATGGTAATTTAGGACTTTTCGTTAGGTTTCCATATAAAAACTTGAACATATTAGGACTATTAACTAAGTTTCCATATAAAAAGTAGTGACGTGTCTTTTAGAACTTTGAGGAATCTTAAACTAGGCAAACATAGTTTTTTAGGACTTTCATTAGGTTTCCAATTTTTTATATTAAATTTGGAGATGTGTAGCTACAATAATTTAAGAATTTGTTGGAATCTCAAACACAATGAGACTCCTAAATGGCAATTTAGGATATTTGGCAAAACTCTCCAACCCCCTTTTCACTTTGATATAGTAGAGATTATGTAAGTGTTGAAGGTCACTGTTTCTATAATTCTCAGATACAGTCTAGGTCACTAAAAAGGAGTATCCAATACTAACTATGAAGTACAAACCAGTCAGCTTAACTTGTGATTTTAATGCCAAAAAAAGGGCTTTAACCTGAAACTTCCTATTTTTTTTAAAAAAGGGCAGGCTCCACAATATTATGAGGTTTCCTACTATGTTGCTGAAGCTATCAAAATTAAAATAGGAGGCCATTCTATGCCATTTAAGTGTAATGGACTTGTATTAGTAAACAAACAATAATTAAAGATGCTTAAAGTAGGATCAAAGATTGGCTAGGCAGTATCTATAAGACTGCTTATAACGTGGTTATAGTTCACCCATTGGAAATAGAAGCTCAGACCTTCCCCCCCTTTCCTCTTTCATTCCCTTCTAATTCTCTATTTTCTATCCTAGATTGCCATCTTTTCACATACTCATCAAATGCACACTTTCTTATTATCTATTGAAACTCACAGATTCTCATTTTAGCAGGCACATTAGTTTTAATTTCTTCATGTTTTCTCTTTGATCATCTTAACATTCTTATTTCAGCTACCTCTATCTTCTCAACAATAATAATAATCATTTTTGAGAAATAAGATAAAAAACCATAAATGGAAACATAGCATGGATGACTAGACCTGCACTTTTCACACATTCAGATATAGTGAATTTCAATATCTTTTAACCGACCAAACTCCATCATGCCTAATCGAATGATACTCTATCAAATGCCACCAACATGATAGAAAGCTAGTGCTAACCTAAATAAAAGATAGTGTAGGTGGAAAAGAAGAATAATGCAAAAGAATAAGAGAGGAATACAAAGAAGAGGAAAGAGGAAAAATTAGACACGAGAATTGGGGATAGAGAACATGCATTCAGTGTCACAAAGTTCACCGCATTTCAGTGAAAACTTGGCAACATCTTAACAAATCAGAGCCCAAGCAAAAAGTCCGCAGAACTTTGGCCAATTCGGCAATTCAAAAATATTTTGTGAAATTTGGCTGATTTATAAGTTCAAGTCAGCTGGTTCACATACAATAACACTAGAATATGATGAGAGAGAGATTCTGTGGGAACACTAAATACATATTTGATAATTAGGATATCAGAATTATTGCTCTATTGCATGTTGGATATTTGAGACTTGAAAACTATACTCATATGTTATGACCTGCCCTAGGGGTCGGGTCCACCTTCAAAGTCTACTTAGGATTTAGTTATTATTATAAGTATTTTAGAGTAATTAAAAGTTTGTTCCTTAGTGGGCTTAGGCTAATGTCAGAGACCTATTTTAATCATAAGTTCTACTAGGATTAGGATTCTTAATTGTCTATAAATATGTAGGGGCTATGCCATATTTGACTTATTTAGAAATCAGATTCAGAAGCTAGATTATTTTAATTTGTCTCTTAGTTATTTTACTTCTCTTTTTATCTTTAATTTGTCTTGTGTTGACCCTGATCTACAACATTGGTATCAGGGCGTTCGTTCTGTAGGAAAGATTGTACATCAATCCTCATATTCTTGCTCATATTCAAGAAATAGTACAAGAAGCAGAAGAATGGCAACAACAATATGTCACAAAATGGAAGCAAAAAGAAGAACATATTCACAACAGGAAGAATGTGATTGAATACATCAACAACGATTAGAAGAGAGTGTGCAATGGGACGAAATAGTGTCCAATGTCCTTTGTCTTCTCACATTGCAACTACATCCATGCTAGATCCTTTGTCGGTGTAAGCTTCGACATTCCGAGAGTCACCATCGTGGAAACCTGCAGCTAGCTCCAGTCCGTTCCAATGCCATCATAGTCGCCTATGCCTTTCATCTTCTTGGAGTGCAACTATATCCACGCTGGATCCTTCGTCAGCATAAGCTTCGACATTCCGGCAGTCACATCATGGAAACCCACAGCCAGCTCCAGTCCATTCCAGTGCCATTGCAGTCGCCTCTTTTGGGGGGGTTATCTCTGTCAATCGCAGTTCCATTGCCACAACCTCTGTTTTCAATGGAAATTGCAAGACTGTCTCCCTCACTGCCGCTGCATGTCCATTCTTCTTCTATGTCCTTGCCAAGTCCGCTGGGACAAACTCTACTTTTGGATTACATTAGTCCTTGCAATGCCTCCCCCACCTCCATAGCCTCCATAGCGCTTTGCTCAGAGATATCTCAGTCGACAGACAACCGCTAGCGGCTCGCAAACTATTCATCAAATGCAAGGCCCCCATCCTCGATTCGCCATCGAAGATCCTTACCCCCACCGCAACAAGGAGAAGGCAGATGCGGAGAATGTGCCCTTGAGAACCATCCCTCTGCAATTGGACAGCACGGAGGTCGGCTTGGATGTGTCCAATCAGAGGCCCACCCCACCATTCAAGTTCCACCGAATCTGGCCCGAGTTAGACAAGATCCGACTCCTGCAGGGCCTCCTCACCACTGCCACGGGCCTTGCCTTTCCCGGCTTCAGCTCCAATGCAAGCCTTCCATGTTGCTTCGCATCATCATCTTCTGCAAGCTATTCTTCCGCCGAATACCCCTTCAGCTTGTCACTCTGGTCATGGATCGCCTCTGCCCACAATTCCGCCAATCTCCTCGCACTAACAAAAGTTCCGATGGCCAATTACAGTGCGCCAGTGGCAGCCGGCAAGCCCTTCACCCTCATTCCACGCGTGATCGCGCATGGCATCGACTTCACACACCTCCATGCCAACACCTCTGTAATCTCCAATTCCAACCTTGCCTCCATCCCTTCCTGCTCTTCTGCCACAGGTGAAGTAGATCAGAGACGAGCACTTTTTCAAGTTGTGGCAGTTTCCTTGCAGGCCGTGGTTCAGCAGGCATCTCCATGACCTCTGCCGCAGACCGATCCTCTCCAAGACCTTTTGTTTCCTTAATGCCCTGTTTCTACCCGAAGTCTGCTATTCCTGCAAGATCCAGACTCTGTTCCAGTTTCAGCCAAAACTCCAGCTCCTTCTAGTGTGTTTTGTTCCGATCCTTTCAAGATGATACACTTTCTGATGATGCACTTTATGAAAAATCTGGTCCCACCCACAGCAACGCTGGACTTATCGATGGGCTTTGCTCTTTGCAATTCACTGAACTTGGGCCTTCTTTCAATTCTTATGCTAATTTTTTGTGTGGACTTCCCTTGGGCACAGCTTCTTCTGCCTATGTGCATACTTTAGCCATGGTACGTGAATCATGAAGAGGAGTTTTGGCAGACCACATGCAATTTTTCACTCATAGAATTCTTTTTCCCTCTTGTTACACTCTACGCAATCGAAGACCACCTTGAGGATGAGGTGGAGCGGAAGCGAGGTGGAATCTTATGACCCGCCCTATGTGTCGGGTCCACCTTCAAAGTGTACTTAAGTTAGGATTTAGAATTTACTAAAAGTATTTTAGAGTAATTAGGAATTTGTTCCTAGTGGGCTTAGGCTAATGTTATAGGCCCATTCTAATTAGAAGTTCTATTAGGATTAGGATTCTTAATTGTCTATAAATATGTAGGGGTTATGCCCTATTTGATTTATTCAGAAATCAAATTAGAAGTTCTATTAGGATTAGGACTAGGATTCTTCTCTTTTTATCTCTAATTTGTCTAGTGTAGACCCTGGTCTAAAACATAATAATGATACTTTTTAAATTATAATTTTATGCTTTGATCATCATATTTATGGAACTTGTATAATTTTGGATTGTGTTTTCTATTACCCTGATTTTTACTGATTTGTTCCAAACCTATATTGAAACTTTATGACACTGCTAGCATACATAAACCAGAAGATATATATACTGATCATGATAAAAAAATTTCAAGAATCTTATCATTGATATTAGTAGATAGAAATTTAAATTTAAGTGTTCGCATAAAAATACGAGGGAACTATGATTCTCTTTGTTCATTGCATTTTGCGAAAAACACAAAAAACAACTTTTAACCCTTTCTAAAACCTATTATGATATCTACGTGTGCCTTTATTGATGACTCAAAGCTGGATGGACCATAATGTTAAGATAATACTACAATAACCTATAATATGACATTAACATCTCAGAAAATATTATTGATATAGAAATTCTAACCTTAGAAATTACAACTTCAAGCTCAGTAAAACTAGCTTCATCAGTGATTTCTACCGGATCTTCATCCTCTGCAGCTCCATAGAGCTTGATTTCATCAACATTCACCCCACTATCCATTAAAACCTGTTTAAATAACAAAGCTATCAACTTTAACCATATTTACTACACTTACATATTAAAAGAGTCTAGACAAGACCTGTAGCAACCCAGGAGCGTCCTCCTCAAGAGCTGTCTCTATGTTGTCCCTGCAAAAAGTAGTCAATGTTAGTTTTCCACTTAGTAAACTCTACACTTAACCAATAATTACAAATATAATTCAATAAAATGGTGCTTGAACAAGGAATACTTACGTGGCAGTCTTTTTTCTTTTACGGCGATGAGTATGGCCACTTTCTGCAAGTTTGACAGAATCGAATGGGCCATTCTTCACATCAGGTGCTTCATGTTTGTTTCCTATAGCATCCCTGGAATTTCATAGTAAAACAAAACACTGACAAAATCAAGTTATTACAACCAATATATAAAAACAATAACTCAGGATTGATTATTACATGCCAATCTTTTTCCTTTTCTTGCGTAAAGTGGGACGGTTTGCATTAACAATTACAGAACCAAGATGATGATGTTCTGAGCCAGAAACTTCAGCAGCTTTCACCAAATCCCTACAATCCAAAAATATATCATTCAGAAACAAAACATTGATTTGTATTTTATTTTAGCATAAGAGTCTTTTCTTTTTCTCTTGAAGTTGCAAAATTAAGATCAGACATATCCATATTTGTCGCAACCAAACTTCTGGCAATTCATTTAAAGGCCCCTGTTTC
The DNA here is from genome assembly GCA_035235625.1 of Saururus chinensis. Lineage (NCBI taxonomy): Eukaryota > Viridiplantae > Streptophyta > Magnoliopsida > Piperales > Saururaceae > Saururus > Saururus chinensis. The sequence goes on from CP141140.1 coordinate 49,113,599, forward strand.
CTAGTCATAATGATTAAATCATCACAATTTCTATCATCTTTATCGTATCCCAGCAATATGGGTTCAGCTCATAAAGATAGGAAGTATATTTTGCAAAACCAGCAACTGTGAATAAAACAAAATTCCTGAACAATAAATTTGCATTTACTTCATGGTCTTTGTTCCATCCTCCTGAAATGCAGTCGCAAATATAGCCGAGTCATGGAAAGCAACACTCTGTCGTGAGCAGTTCAAATGTCTGTATACCCCTGTACCGCAACTTTTAATTGCAACAAGCAATTTAAGCCGTTCTTTCAGCAAAACATGATCTAGATCATCTGCATTATTTTCTTCCACCATTTCTCTTTTGACATCCATAAGTTGTGTATCAGCCATCAAAAGTCTCTCACAAGGGCCTTCAACGCAGTTGTAAACATTCTCAACCTTCACTTGGATCAGTTTGTCAGGTGCATTTACATGATGGTAAACCTTTTCATTATTGTCAGTTTCTTCAAAAATCATAGCTAAAGTTGGGAGACATTGATTTTCATAATCAGTTCCATTTGGACTGTTGGAAGCTAAAGTTTCACTTGGACCACCAATCTTTTGCATAGTATCAGAATTTTCTTCAGCCAATGAATGTGCAACAACAGGAATGATCTCTTTCTTCACAACTGTTTTACCTAACAGGCGCACGGGTTCAAGACGAGTTGAATTCAACAAAGGCACATTCTGCAAACATAAAATGAGGGAAGAGAACAGAATCAATAACACTATGACAATATACATGTGGAGAAAATCGTACTTACATGAATAAAGACCCAGCACTTTTCTCAAAGGAGTCCTGCTCAACACAGAATTTAAATCATTGAACGTGTATGCAGAGACACTTGGGTGATTTGACGACAAAGAGAGAGGAACGTTCACTTATAATAGCAAGTACATAAGTCCCAGCCATCCAAATTAAAAAGTATTATTCAAATTTGACCACTAAATCAGATAATTTAATATTCCACAAAAATAAAAAAACTTGCGGCTCATCAACCTTCCAGACTTGTGAACCAAAAGTTCACCAGTTAAAGCAGGAGAAACAGACGAATAAGGATAAGTTACTACATGGAAATAGGGATGAATGAAGTGGCAGGGTAAAATTGGACAAAACTGGAAAATAACCAGCCAAAAAGGGAGAAGATGAAGACAAACTAGTGAATTAAGGAAGAACTGGAGAAGATTAGACTAAGCAGGATGTCAATTCACTCAGTAAATGCCATTAGGATTAGCGACGTTTACGAAATATAATTTTTTTACTAATACCCTAATCCTCCCTTCATCTCATATTAAGTGTCCTATTTGGTTTTTCAAAATGAACTAAATTATTTTGAAAAACCAAACAAGACACTTATTATGGGACGGAGTATGTAACTAAAAAAATTCAATAATAACTAGGCAAATGATTAGGCAATCTACTAATATCAGCAAAAAAAGATCAGCTTCAATAACTTGTCAATCACATAAAAACTTAAAAATTGATAATTGAAGGAAGAGCAGACCACAGTAGCTATCTCTGCAATAGGTTGGTTTTTTAAACGCTACTGCCCTTCCATTAGATGTCAACCCTTACATTTAAGTTGAAAGCTGTTACTCAGGTGCATTGAGTATGAAATCAGCAGTTACATGATAGCATCGAAGGCTTATTCCAAGGCTTTAGACATTTTCGGCACTTAAGAAGAAGATGGCAGTTGTAATTTTTAACTCTTCTTTTCTATTTTAGTCTCATGTACCCTCTTCCCCTTATCAATCTTTTAATGAAATCGATAGGCATTGCCTTAACTCAATCATAAAACAAATGTTCGACCTGCTGGATTTGAACCAGCAACTTAGAGGATCAGCCCTCCGCTCTTCCAATTAAGCAAAGGTCGACATGGCAAGGTTCTTTCCTTTCCTCAAGCAAAACCAGGCAACTAAATGACAAAACAGATTGAACAAAAGAAGGGGGTGGAGGAGGAGCCACATAGAAAATCCAAGTACAAGAAAACAGTATGGTGATAAACAGATTAAAAATAGTGAAACGGACAAAAAAAAGAAGAGCACATAGAAGATATACAAAATGTAAAAAAAGCCCTGAAACAATTTTAATAATCCCAGCAAAATGAAAGATACAGCAACTGCTAATGTGCCAACATAAAAGACTTCGGGTGGTAAGATCTAATAATAGATCATACTTTAGAGTCAACTGTAGCAAATTAACAAAGATCCTTCCCAACTTGTAAATTAATTAATGCCACTAGTATATAACACCCTTGGGAAGGAGAAAAGTAGAACATTTTGGAGCCATAGGACATATCCCAGGTTTTACAAGACCCAGTTGGTGGAAAAGTCAATAAAAGTTGAAGAAGATTTATCGGTTAATTCTGAATTTGAAAATGAAATTGTAATCTTCCAACAGTTGCTTTCTGCAACTTTTTCCATTAAAAGGAATTTTGCCATTAAAATACACCTTCCGCCCACAAGGATGTGACATTAAGTTGTAATTGAATGCATCGAAAGTCAGCCCAACAATATGCCTGAACCTTGACCACTTAGTTTTGCATGAGAAAGGGCAAGCAGGAACTTGCCTATTCACCAAAAGAGAAGACAAGTGATAAATATAAAAGATTTTATGTAAATATAGCACTCCAAAGCATCCATGTAAACAATGTATTTGAGATAAAAAATTGCACAAGAAACTCCAAATTGAAGGACTACAGGAGGGGCAACATAACACATATTATTGAAGTTGTTCCTTTTTTTTCTTCATTTCGTTTGTGGGAAGGGGTAGGGTGGGGGGGGAGGGATCCTTCCCTCCCCTCAAAACCTGTTCAAAAACCAATTTATTATAGCCAAGCAGACACCTGCAAGACCAGGTTTAAATGATATAGCAAAATTATCAAAATTATTTCCTTCCCAGCCATTCATAGTCTAAAAACTTCTTATCCACTCACAATTACGTTCTTCACTTTCAGAATGAGCATTTCATTTCCCATTAATTTGCGTTTTAGAAGAAAACCACTTGTATGTGAGAGCCCAATTCCTCGTCAGCCAGATATTATTAGTTAACAGTAATAGCCAAGGACTAACCATTAAGTACTTACAATTTATCATCACTGCAAATATGGCGCGCACACACCCCATATTATTCATCACTACCAACACCAACATTACCTCCTTGTCCTCCCCCCACCCCCCCTCCCTCTCCTGCTTGCAATCACCAATCTTTCTCTTCACCAAGGCCACGGACTTTTTTTCACATGTGGTGATCTCTCTCAAACCTCTCTTTGCTGCATATTCACATGCCAAAAGCTGATTGGCCAAAAGCTAATAAGAACTACCACTAAAATGCAAAAAAGGGTTGCCTTGGCAAAAACATTCAACTGTCTAATGCACTATATAGAAACTGCATTTATATAGTAAGGATGATGGCTGGCAAACTAGAACCACATACAGTAAAAAAAAGATATGGGAACTGCATTCTTCATCACTATTAAATCACTTTCAAATGAACCCTCCTTATCCATGTATGATTGACTTTATGGATTGTGAACTGTGATTACTTGATATTCGACTGACTTTGGTTGAATTTCTCTGCAATTGTCATGATCATAAATTGTCTGATAAGAAGTCCATATATAGATGGTATTTTTACTGCAGCCACTGATAAAGGAAATGGGTGTGTCCATCATTTTACACATAGATATAATTTTGAGCACTTTACTTTATGAATGGCATCTTAAAAATTAATAAGGGGCCTAACATTCATCTTCAGACTCTTGACAGTCCAAATCCTGCCAAGTCCAGCGGCAGGACTAATCACATAAAAATTCCTAGCAAAAAAAGAAGTCTAACTAATAGCCTAAAATCCATTATCTACAAAAAAACAAACTCGATGCAAGACCAGTAAAAAAGATATGAAGCACGTGAAGAGAATCTAACTACCTCATTGATCAACTAAAAACTACCTGACAATTGATGGTGTCTGGTAGAACATTTTCATCGTCCCTTAAAGCAACACAGTTATGACCAATCTGCATCTCGTGACAGGACAATGAACCAGCAGCCACACTGGCAACAACCTCATGAACTTCATCCATTTTAAGCGGACTTGACAAGCTTGTCATACAATCAACATCAACATTGGCTTCTATTGAAGATACATTGTCAGGCACGGACTCCATAGGTGGAACCACAAGGGCAGAGGTACAAATCTCCCTTTCACAAGGCAAACCAGTTGACAGGTCACCTACATGTTGCTTGAAACTAACATGCTGGTGCTGCATTTGCTCACTTTCCATGTCTTGACAATTATCAGTTTGAGACAATGTGGATGCCTGGGGCACCGACATATCAACCTCAAGTATGGGTGCTTTTGTATCAAGACTTCCATAGTCTTGTTTCTCTAAGTGCTTAACCTTACCAATGAAGGAAATAATTTCTGATCTCCACTTCAGAGATTCAGCTTTCTACAATCAGATAGATCTAGAGTTAATAAAGAACAATCAAATACCCTGAACATCATCGGAGAAAAACTAACAATAAATTAATCACTCACAAAAACATCACGTTCATGCAAAACTGTCTTTAAGGATGCCTCCAGTTCTGTAATCTTTGACAACCTTTCTGCAGCTAAGTAAGATGAATCAGCCAGCTGTTGCTCAAGTTGAGCAATGCACATCTGCAATGTCTTTATCTTATTTTCCTGAAAATTGGACGTTCAATACTACACAGCTTTACCCTCGATAACAATACATGTTGGACCACACATTACAGACCAACATAGAACAGCTTAATCCTAAAAAAACCGTTGAAGTTTTGTTCATGGTATCAATGCATTTTATCAAGACAAGAATTCATAAAGCATGCATCCTTCAATTAGGTAACAAAAGCAGAATATTAAAACTGATAAAAGATAGGAGATGGAGGAGTAATTAACATAATGTGTAGATACAACACAAAGAACAGTAGGTAGCATTTAACATAAACTTGCGATTGCTCAAACCCTTTACTAAGACTTTATTAGGACCAGCAAGAACAAGTTTTACCAATACATAACTGTCACAAGATGCAGACTGTCAGGCCATCTTTTTAAACCCATCTCAGCCTGGGAGAAACCAAAAGCCCAAGAGTGGAAACCCCACCAGCTTGACTCTTCGACCCTGATTAAACATTTAACCCATTGAACTGACTTAAAAGGTGTGTTCTGTAAGTGTGTATGTATAGTCTAGCTTCAACCAAACCCAAGTAACAACCTTATCTCCTATTCACATAAAAATCATACTGTTATATAAAGCGCTAAGGGTGACTGATTTTTACTAAACTTCCTATACTACCCTCAAATTTCCTATAATGCCCATAAATATAAGTTTAAATTGGTATAGTTTGGGTGTATTTTATAAAAGCCATAACTTGGACTTCAAAGTTATTCAACCTTAATGGGATCCTTTCACATGACTTCCATGTGTAAGCCAACAGAAAAATGCTTGAGTGACATTAACTTTCACAGGTCAAAAGTCTACTTCATCGTTGGTAATGGCGTTGAAATGATGAAGTAGAGTTTTGACGTGTGAAAGTTAACATCACAATAGCACTACTCAAGCAAATTACTGTTGTAGTGACACGAAACAGGCCCCACTGTTTATATTGTAATATTTCCAACTTTGCAATGTTATATCTTGAACTCTCAAACTAGGATTTGCGTGTTCTCGATACCATTGGAAAGTTCACGACGCACTCTATCAAATGAGACCACATATGAGTATGTTTTCTCGAACTTTTTTGTTGGATCCCACATATACAATGAACTTCTAGGCAATAGATTTTTTCCATTTTTGCCTATATTAAGCATGTTCAGATTTGTGGGGTACCTTGAAAACATAAACTATGTGTGAAGACATTTTATGATTTAGAAATGAAAATTAAGGTTAATTTTTAGAGATAAAGGCTATTATTAAAACATTGACTATTTTTTGCTGAGAGGCCACGGTCTTACGCATGATATACCTTTTAATTTCACATTAAATTCTTATGTTGGCTAAGTCAACATCATAAAGTTCTAAGTAAAAATATTTTATATGCATAACGTTTGTGCATTTTATATGCTAGTGCTTATAAAGATGCAAATATCCAAGTGCATGAGCAGGCACATCAAGTTTCATATTTTATATACCACTTCGCTGGGAAGAGGTTTAAAGAGCATCATACATATATACAACCAAGAAATTTCAATAAAAAGCTAAAGGAGACAACTGTTAGCCCCTCGGCCCCTTTCCTAGACATGGGGGACAAGCAACTTCTTAGCCTTGGCGAGCAGACAACCAAGGAAAGTGAATTCTAGGGCATTTACACAAGTCAGCAACAGCTTTGGTGTGTTGGGTGGATATGTTGGAGAAAGTCCTACTCCTAGTGGGACTCAGTGGTGGGCTAGGCACCACGACATAAGGCTGAAGTCCTATGCATACTCGGACCCATTCAGGCAGGGACAAAGACGGACTTTTGGCAGGCTTAGGACTGTAGTTGGAGCCTCCTGCTAGGGTAGGGGAGGATGCCCATGTTGGCTGAGTTTGAAAGGGAATGTTTCTCCTTGTTTGAGTAGGATTTTTATAATTGAGTTGTACTTGCCTTTGGCCAAGTGTCGGGTCTATATAAGGAGGGTTGCTAAACAGCTCGAGCAGACAGCCAGAGCCCCATCTTTTATATTGTCGCAGAGAGTTTGCGGCAATAAGGCTTGGGTCAGAGCCCTTGCAAACTTGAGTATTGTTTGTTGCTTTGTTCTTGTTCATACAAGAGTGCCTGAAGGTGAGAGAAGGTTGTTGATTGCATGTGCAACCAGGCCTTCACAGGGCAAAACACATAGCGAAAACTTTCTCCCCGTGACACCAACCAGTATAAGATTTTCCCCTAATTTTAAACTTTGCAACAAGAGCACATCAAGAAAAGGTATAAATAGGACTGTTGTGAAGGAGATAATTTAGGATCATGGGGCCGCCAAGAAAAGAAAACCAAAAATAAGGCAAAGTGGCCATCTATCCGAGAAAGCTTAATCATTGTGGCTATCATCAGCTTTTTTTCATTGTTTACTCATGAAAATAATAATAGAAATAGTTGAAGAACAAAAGCTCCGACAATGGAAAATGTCATCACCATCATCATCATCATCACCACCACATTTCAATTATCAGGGAAACTTAAATGCATATATGCACACATAAACATTCAGTGCAAAATTGTGACCATAAAAACAGGACAATAAAACATTGGCATGGCATAAAGTACAAGATCTTTTTCAATTTCTTCCTTGCTTATTTGACATCCTAAGTTGCAATTTCTAATGAAAATATTCCAGCAATCCACTATTATGGGCCATGCATAATGAAGCAAGGATACATGTACCAATTCTCTCTTTGATTAATTTCCAAAAAAAAAATATCTCTTTCTTTGGCCAGCATATCAAGTTTCTATTTTAGTCAAATCAGTGAATCATCCATTAGAAAGAACTATAACATATTTAAAAGGTCAAAAGTAGCTCTTCCACTCCTCCTTCGATCCACTAATGTGTAAATTGTCTAAAAATTAGTAATTAACTACTTAAATGATGACATCATTTAATATCACTTTTTTCTCCTTTCAACCCAAAAGACATTCTGAACTCAGCATAATATATAAAGATAAGGTCAAAAGTTCATGAAACCTGCAAAACGTGATCATCTTTATTATCTTCCTCATCAACAAAGGACCTGAAAAATTCCAACAGTAACAGTAAATATCAACTTCAACATTGAACATCCAAAACAATCAAGGATTATAAAGAAAACCTTACCCAGGAATTGGTTCTCTCCCAAGCGTCATTTCCACACGTATATTAAATGGGACGCTTTCAAGCTCTTGAACTTCATCAGGTTCACTCTTTACAGCAACAGGAAGCACTTCCCTACTCGAAATGAGAAACCATTAGCTATATTTTAAAAAAAGCCTCAAAATAATCAGGAATGGAACCAAAAGCGGACCATCTTCATAAAAAATGGCCAATTTTCAAAAACTTCAAAAACCTTAAACCATCACCGCTGTCTAATACTGGATATCATCTGCTGCATCTATTCAAAGCTATTGCCCTTTTTGCTACTGTATTTCATGGACATTAAACTGTACCGCAAGCGTAATCTTGGACGAAAATTACTGCTCGCCCCTCAGCTCTTTGTCCCCGTGACAATTACCATGAACAATTGCCAAGTGAAATCAACGTGCCTTCGCTCAATTCGTGCATGGCAGAACAAAATATGGGCAAAAAGATCAAAACCGTCTTCCCAAAAGCAACCTTTGCAGGGGGGATTTACGGGGTAGCAGTAGCACGTCGGAGCCAAATGACACCAAACGAATCTGCGCGCCCTTTCTCGGAGAAGGCTTCCACTGTTACATCTGCTTGTCGTGTCCATAACGCCCCGGCTTCGGTTTGCGGGCAGAGCCCAAATGGGCTGCACTCGAGAAAGGCCCATTGGGCTGTTGGGCAAGCAAATATGAGCAGTGATTTTCTGAAGGATAGTTGTTTTAAGAGACCCGTTTATATGAGCCCGGGCTCATATAAATTTACGTAAGCCCGGGCTCTATGGGCCATCGGATTTATATACGGCGGCTCATAATACTCATGGGTTATACTCATTAATTAAACCCATAAGTATTATAGGCCGTCGGATTTACATCCGACGGCCCATAGAGCCCAGGCTCATATAGATTTATATGAGCCCGGGCTCATATAAACTTTTTCCTTGTTTTAACGTGGAATTCGAATGTTGATTTGGCTGAATTAATTTAGAATTATATATTTGGTAATGTAATTTTTCTAATAGAAGGTAATATAATTTAGGAGGAAAATTATATAAATAATTTTAAAAAATATTTACTAAAATAATAGAGAGAGAAAAATATTTTTTATTATGGTGTTCGTTTATGTCATGCACCGGTTTTTTTTTCATGATTTTTGACATTTTAAAAGACAAAAACTCATTAAGTTTCATCTTTGGAGGATGATATTCATATACTTTGAACCAATTTATTACTATTTTGTTCATTCTAAAGGAGGACATCTATCCTTTAATTTAAGTTTTGTCTTTTTACAAGAACGAAACCTATTAAATGATGAAATTTATTTATTTGAAAATAAGTTTCATCCTTTTCTTTTTGAGTTTCTACAAAATTTATTAAAGGTCATCCTTTTCTCTTGGGTAATAATATAGGTTAAGTTTCGTACTTTAATGAGTTTTGTCATTCTAAATGACAAAACATGTGAAAAATAGGTTTCATCCATTTAAATGATGAAAATTTTGAAAAAGTAAAAAAAAATCACACAGGCGCCAAGGCTAGGCTAGCAACTATGTGGCAAACCCAACACCATAATGAAAATTAATTTTCTCTCTCCACTATTTTAGTAATTATTTTCTTAATATCCCCTAATTTAGATCTAAATTCCAAATAAATACCCATCAAATAGCGAAACACTAAGCCGATAGAATTATAATGTTTTTAGCTACAAACATACTAAAATACACATAATTTATTTGTAATAAGACACCGGGTCCAGCTCGTTCCTAGGCTTAGCAAGTATGAGCTAATGACCACAACATGCTGGCCTATGTGGAAGATCTTTGAGTATTCCAACAAGACAATGAGGCCTCATTAACTTGATAACTTAGAGCATCTCCAATAGAAGTCTTCAAAACTAGCCATAGGAGATGTCAAGTGGCATCTCTATTTGCCTGTGGTAAAAAGGAGACCCGTGATCTCCAACCATAGATACAAAAAATATTATTTTTATTTAACATCAAATTTAGTTTAAAATTACTTCAGTAAAAAATATAAAATACATAATCACGAAAAAAATACACTACATTAAAGCAAAAATATATAAAAAGTAATAATAAAATAAAAATACATAATAACTTTGGAACAAATAGAAATAAAATGAAATTACTTAGGTTTAGCACCACAACATGTTGGCCTATGTGGAAGATCTTCAAGTAGTGCAACAAGACAATGAGGCCCCATTGACTTGATGATTTAGAGCATCTCCAATGGGAGTTTAAAACTAGTCATGTGAGATGTCAAGTGTCATCTCTTTTTGTCTGTGTGGCAAAATAGAGACCCGTGAACTCCAATCATTGATGCAAAAAATATTATTTTTATTTAACATCAAATTTACATTAAAATTACTTAAATAAAAAAAATAGAATACATAATCATGAAAAAAACAAACTTCTTTAAAATAAAGATACATAAAAAGAAATAATAAAATAAAAATACATATTAACTTTGAAACAAATAGAAGTAAAATGAAAAATATATATTGTGATAATTATATGCTACTACCACCCCCTTAAAATTCCACCGGTGCTTAACTAAATCATCTTGAAGTTAACAATGTCTTCCTCTATCAAAAGTTGCAAGTGACTTCAAATGATATACTTAGATAACATTGTTTGCTCACGCGACACTGCTAGTTCATCATTATCATCCTCCCTTGCATCATAATTGATTAGAAGATTTTTATCACTCTTACCTTTAACAATCATGTTGTGCATTATAATGCACACCTTCATGATATATTGAAGTGTTTGAAGATTCCCATAACGAGGGAGCCCATGAAGAATAGCAAAACACACTTGTAGCACTCCAAAGGCTCTCTAGACATCTTTCCTTGCACACTCTTTAGCTACGACAAAATTAACCTTTCTTGGCCCTTGTGGACATGGAATTGTTTTAACAAATGTCGCCCATGATGGATATATTCCATCAGCTAGATAATATTTCATTGTATAGTGATGGTCATTAACTGAGTATTTGACTGGAGGGCTCGACCTTTGGCAAGGCCAGCAAATAAAGAAGATCAATCCAACACATTGATATCATTGTGCGATCCTGGTAGTCCAAAAAATGCGTGTCATATCCAAAGATCACAAGAAGCCACAACTTCAAGAATTAAGGAAGGTTCATGATGGTCTCCATGAGCATACATACTAGTCCACATGACTGAACAATTTTTCCACTTCCAATACATGCAGTCAATGTTACTCAACACCCCAGGAAACCCACGTCTTTCACCTTTTGATAACAATCTACAAATGTTGACGTTATTCAGTTTTCTCAAGTACTCATCTTTAAAAACATTGATGACTATTTAACAAACCTTTTTAGTGATTCAATTGCAGTACTTTCACATGTAGTCATCCATAACATTCACGGCAAGGCCATAAGCAATCATCCTCATAATAGCAGTGACTTTTGAAGTAGTGATAAACCAAGGCAACTAATAGCATCTCTTTTTTGGACAAAGTATGGGTCATAAGCTTCAACCACATTTACAATGCAAAGGAATATAGATCAGCACATACAAAACCTCCTCCGGAATTGAGTTGGAGTGTACATAGGTTTTCAACAAAATAATCATTATAAAGTCTATGATGGTCTTAGGTTCATCCTCTGTTTATAACTGCATGACCTAGAATAAAACCATGTCATCTTCTCTCGACATTTTCTCCTTCTTGTAGAGTTGTTATTGCCAAAATCTCCATTTTCAATTCTCACGAGACTCAGAATTGATGAGGTTTTGCCCATGCTCGTTCCCCATATAAGAAGAGGGCGATGAAGATGAAGAGATTGTTTGAAGGCATATTGAAGTTTTTGGCACAAAATAATGGAAATGGATGAGAACTAAATCTAGGAGAAGTAAATTTATAGAAGAATAGATTTGAAAGTGTAACGACCCGACTCGAGCTGGTCCCACAAAATCACTAATAGAAAATTTTCTTTTCTTTGAGCCAGGAATTATCATCTGTGTGCGAGAGGTACAACGTTCATCTACGCACTATGGAACTTCAAAGCTTCCTTGTACGTAGACTTAGGTTGTGACGAATGCATACACACAATGAAGCTTCATAGTTCATCATGTGTAAAACAGAATTAAAACATATATTTATAATTAATTTGGATCGGGCCAATGTTGCCTTGCCGTTGGTTGCCTACATATGTATTAGATATTATTCCAACACGATCGGATCCGAACGTAGTTCTGCCTAATAGCTACTACATATGTCAGATATCACAAAATCATATACATTAAAATATGTATATACTGGTATTTACAAAAAATTGTCATATATCAGAATCAAGCGGAAATTAATAAGCCAAAAACGTACATCTCGCTCTACCATAGAGCGGGATCAAACCACACATACACGTCTCGCTCTATCACTGAGCTGAGACCGAAAACACGATTTACACATCTTGCTCTATCCTAGAGCGAGACCGCACACATCATAGCATATAAGCACATAACACAACAAACATATAAATAGTAGCATAACACACATCATAACCGGCACATGTCGTTCTATAATTAAAATGGGAGATCGGGAATGCTTACTCCCATCATGTCTTGTAAGGTATCGGTATCTACGAACAAAACCTCGTCTTGCTCCGGGTCTCTTTTTCTTGTTCAGGTGTTCAGTCAAGGCCTCTCCTTGTCTTTGGCATTTCTTCCTTATACGATCGTCAACTCAGAAAATGAAACCCTCCATTGTGTTAAACATACTCGATTTAGTCAAGAACACCTCTTCGATCGACCAAATCGGAGTTGGGATGGCCAGAAACAGAGAAAAGGAAGTTGGTCAATGCTCAAAGGTAATAGGCACAACCTGTAAGGACCCTCATCTTTAAACCAGTTTTGGTTTTCTTTAATTATGGGTTATCGTGAGATTTACGCGTTTTCTGATCTTATTCGGTGATTTCGTAAATAAATAGTGTTTGTGATGGTTTTAACCAAAATTAACTTTAACATTAGTGGTTTTAAGTGATTTTAAACCAAATGTGAATTTTTGAGATTTTTTGGAATTTTCACTATTTTCCCAAAAATTAGGGTTTTGGCAGGACCCCTGTGGGCCCCACCGTCAAAAATTTTATTTTTGTGTCAAATGAACCTAGACATATACTTAAGGTCATACAAAAATTTTCAGAATTTTATTAGGCTTAAATTATGTTTAAATTTGCAAAATACCCACTTTTAGCTTACTTTTCATATTTACACCCCAAAACTTACCTATGCATACCCCAACCCTTACTATAAAAGGGCAAACCAGAGCCATTTTCATTTTTGGGAATAGGCTAAGGAAGGAGGCTGGCCTAATCCTCACTTAGGCCCGAATTAGAAGCCGATTAAGGTAAGCTTACTCTAATTAAGCACTAATCCATGGCTTTTCTCTTTATTTCTTCCAAATCTACCATTTTCCCCTCGATTCAATTCGCTTTTGACCATCAAAAGCTACTGATTTGTGTTTTACTACAAACCCTAACATTCAAAATTTGATTTTTACTACCAACAAGGCCTAGATCTAAGATTTAATTAGGGATTTCTTGAGTAAATCGATTTCTATTAGAGTTTAATTCAAACTCATTGTGTTTTCAAGGATTTCAAGAAGGGTGACTCTTCAATCCGAGCTTAATCAAGTGCTGAGGTAATGGGTCTTCAAAATCTCTGTTTGTCCATGGTAAAACTCTTCATTTTTTGCTTATTTCGAAATGGTTTGCTTGATTTAGTGTGTTAATGGTAAGATTAGGAAATGGAATTATTTAATCCCGATTTCTTAGGGTTTTGCATTATTATGGTTTGGTTTGATATTCTAAAAGTCAAGGAGGACTTTTGATGATGATTAGGGTGTTAGATGTGGATTTGAAGTGTTATCTATGGTGTTTCGGTTTGATTTTGCGAAAGGAAGAAGATGACTATTCTGCCGTGTTGGCGATCGATCGGCCCTGCAGGGCGATCGATCGGCTGAACTGTAAATTTTAAATTTTTGCGTGTAACCGATCGAACGGCCTGAAGGGCGATCGATCGGCTACACAAGAAATTGCATGTTGTGCATATGATGTTGATTTTGATGTTATGACAGAGTTTTTGGTATCGGAGCACATCTTTGTCCAAGAGTAAATAGGGTTTGTATGACAAGTCTTGCTTGTTTGCTTGCTTGCTTGTTTGTGTGATTTCTGCTTGTTTGGCTATGTGCTTTCAGGTTGTTAGGCTGTACGATTAACGTCTGGTCGTTGTGTAGATGGCTGGTCCTAATCATGCAGGCGCTAATAACCATCGCGGTGCTCGTGACCCAAGGGTGGACGATGTGTTGACCGCCATTGAAGGGTTGATACAGGTGTTCTAGGCTAAGCATGCGAGTGGTAGCAGTTCTGAGTCTCTTTCACTCGAGGGATTCAAGAAGCTTAATCCCCCTAGCTTCAAGGGCGGATTAGATACCTCTGTGGCGGATAATTGGAGGCTTCACATGGAGAAGATTTTTAGTGCTCGACGTTGCTCGGACGAGGAGAAGACTAGACTTGCAGTCTTCATGTTCGAGGGCGAAGCTCAGAGGTGGTGGTTATCGATGGAGCGTCAGAGGTTCCATGGCCGAGAGGACATTCCATGGGAGGAGTTCTTGTCAGCCTTTAACGACAATTACTTCCCTCTTCATGTCCGAGAGGAGAAGAAGAAGCAGTTTCTCAGTCTGCAGCAGGGTTCTATGACGGTCTTGGCTTATGAGACTTGTTTCGTGGAGCTTGAGCGCTTTGCTCCTCGCTTCTTCAGCGATGAGTATGAGTGAGCACGTAAGTTTGAGGACGTTCTTAAGCCTTTCATCAAAGGCCAAGTCGTGCCATTCAGGCACAAGACCCTTGCTGAGGTACTTGAGACGGCCATCGCTGTGGAGCGTGATTCTTATGAGTATATCCGGAGGAGAGGGCAGCAGCAGCAGTCTAAGAGGTCGAGGGTGGAGGATAGCCATAACCGCCGGGACTTTAAGTGGCGTGATACCCGTCATGCGAGGCATAACACTCAGCATGTGCAGCAGGATCCTCAGGACCGCCGTGCTAGTGTGACTTGCTATGATTGTCGGCAGAAGGGGCACTATGCCAATGAGTGTCCGCAGAGGGCTGGTCGTGCTCAGAGACATGCACCGATGACACCTAATACCGGTCCCAGGCAGCCGGGTGTACCACCGGCGAGAGCACCTACCGGGCAGCCCGATGGCAAGGGGAAGAAGCCGGCTCATGATGGGAGAGTCTTTGCTATTTCAGCGGAGGAGGCGGCTAACTCTTCGGGCGTGGTGGAAGGTATGATTCTCATTGCCTCCACTATGCTAGAGTGTTATTTGATACCGGTTCCTCTCATTCTTTTGTGTCTCCTCATTTTGCTCATGAGTTGGATGCTTGTTATAAGTCATTGCATGTTCCTTTGCGTGTTTCTACACCTTCATCCTCTCTTCGAGCAGAAAAGTATGTTGAGATGATTCCTATGGAGATTGGTGGACATGTGCTACATATGGATCTTATTATATTGCCGATGATTGACTTTGATGTGATCCTTGGCATGGATATGATGTTCAAGTTCCATGTGCATGTAGACTGTCGCAGGAGGTGTGTGAAGTTCGAGTTGCCAGGAGCTAAACCTTTTATCTTTCAAGGGGTGAAGTGTTCTAATGGCAAATTCTTGGTCTCTTCCTTCAAAGCCAAGAAGTGGATCGATAGTAGATGCGAAGCTTTCCTTGCTAGTGTTACGGGGTTGAACATGGAGTTACCTTCTTTGGATTCCGTTCGTGTTGTGGCGGAATTTCCCGATGTCTTCCCTAGTGACTTGTCGAGTTTACCATCGGAGAGGGAGATAGAGTTTTGCATTGATCTTATTCCAGGCACTACTCCTATTTCTAAGGCTCCCTATCGTATGGCTCCAGCCGAACTTAAAGAGCTTAAGGCTCAGCTGCATGATCTTATGGATAAAAGGTATATTAGTCCGAGTGTATCTCCTTGGGGTGCGCCGGTCTTATTTGTTTGGAAGAAGGATGGTTCTCTACGGTTGTGTATTGACTACCGAATGCTTAATCAGGTAACCATCAAGAACAAGTACCCTTTACCTAGAATTGATGATTTGTTTGATCAGTTGCAGCAGGCATAGGTTTTCTCTAAGATCGATTTGAGATCAGGTTATCACCAACTTCGGATCCGTCCTGATGATGTTGCTAAGACGGCTTTCCGTACCCGATATGGGCATTATGAGTTCTTAGTTATGCCTTTTGGTCTTACTAATGCACCTGCCTCATTTATGGACTTGATGAACCGAGTCTTCCGGCCTTATCTTGATCGGTTTGTGATTATATTCGTGGATGATATTCTGATCTATTCGGCCAATGAGGAAGAGCATGAAGCACATTTGAGGATTGTCTTGCGAACTTTGCGGGAGCATATGCTCTTTGCGAAGTTTGACAAGTGTGAATTTTGGCTCAAGAAAGTGCATTTCCTTGGTCATGTTATATCGAGAGACGGTGTGGCGGTTGATCCCTTGAAAGTTGAAGCCGTGTTGAATTGAGAGCAACCGAAGAGTGCATCGGAGGTCCGTAGCTTCCTAGGACTTGCCGGGTACTATCGCCGTTTCATCGAGGGTTTTTCTAGCCTTGCGAGCCCTATGACTAAGTTGACATGGAAGAATGAGAAGTTTGAGTGGAACTCAGCTTGTGAAGAGAGTTTCTAAGAGTTGAAGAAGAGGCTAACTTCAGCTCCAGTTCTAACTTTGCCTTCCGGGAGTGGCGGATTCGTGGTCTATAGTGATGCTTCTCTTCGCGGCTTGGGTTGTGTACTCATGCAGCATGGGAGAGTGGTGGCTTATGCATCTCGTCAGCTTAGAGTGCATGAGCGGAATTACCCCACTCATGACTTGGAGTTAGCGGCCGTAGTTTTTGCATTGAAGATTTGGCGGCACTATCTCTATGGTGAGAAGTTTGAGGTATTCACTGATCACAAGAGCTTGAAGTACTTGTTCACTCAGCGAGATCTTAATTTGAGGCAAAGGAGGTGGCTTGAATTCTTGAAGGATTATGACTTCACGATATCGTATCATCCAGGCAAAGCGAACGTGGTGGCGGATGCTTTGAGTCGGAAATCAGCCACTACAGTTGCTTGCATGCGAGTTCATGAGTGACTCCTTTATGAGGATGCCATTGAGCTAAGGCCAGAGTTGACTTTGGAGGACACACGGAGCTAGTTTGCTAATCTCTCTATTAGCTCTAGTGTGGTGGATGACGTGGTCGAAGCTCAGAAAAGTGATGAAGAGATTCTAGCTCTTAAGGATAAGCTAAGGGAGAAGGCAGTGTTGGGTTTTGAGGAAAGGCCCGATGGAAGTTTGATGTATAAGGGTCGTTGGTGTGTGCCAAACACCGTTGAGCTGAGAGAGCGTATCCTATCGGAGGCACACCATTCTAAGTTCTCTATCCATCCTGGAGGAACGAAGATGTACCACTACGTGAAGAGGACATTTTGGTGGAATGGGATGAAGAAGGACATTGCGGTTTACGTGTCCAAATGCTTTGTGTGTCAGCAAGTCAAGGCAGAGCATCGGCATCCAGGCGGTTTACTACAACCACTTCCGATTTCGGAGTGGAAGTGGGAGCACGTCACTATGGATTTTGTTTCCGGACTGCCACGGTCGCTGAGTGGTAATGATGCGGTTTGGGTGATTGTTGATCGACTTACTAAGTCCGCTCATTTCCTCGCGATTAGAATGACTACTCCTTTGGATGTCTTGGCTGCTCTATATTTGAGGGAGATCGTGCAGTTACACGGGATTCCAGTATCTATTGTCTCCGATCATGACCCGCGGTTCACTTCGAGGTTTTGGCAGAGCTTTTAGGGTGCTTTGGGCACATCTTTACATCTTAGCTCCGCTTACCGTCCTCAGACGGACGGACAGTCTGAAAGGACCATTCAGACACTTGAGGACATGCTTCGGGCTTGTATCCTTGAGTGGAAAGGAAGTTGGGAGCAACATTTGCCGCTGGTTGAGTTTTCTTATAATAATAGCTACTAAGCGAGCATCCGGATGGCACCGTTCAAGGCGCTTTATGGGCGTCCTTGCCGATCACCATTGTGTTGGAGTGAGGTTGGAGATCACCTTCTCACTGGCCCAGACCTTATTCAGCAGTCAGTGGAGAAGATACGCCTTATCCGGGAGACGTTGCAGGCAGCTCAGAGCCGTCAGAAGAGTTATGCCGATAGGCGACGGCGGGAGTTGGAGTTTGGTGTTGGTGATCATGTTTTCCTTAAGATCTCTCCGACTCGTGGTGTTGTTCGATTTGGACAACGGGGGAAGTTGTCACCTCGTTTTATTGGTCCATTCGAGATCTTGGAGCGGATTGGCGCCACAGCTTATCGGGTTGCACTTCTACCCCGACTGGCCGATATCCATAATGTTTTCCACGTCTCACTTCTTCGGAAGTATGAGCCGGATCCTACTCATGTCTTGGATTTTGAGCCGTTGGAGCTCCAGGAGAATCTTTCCTATGAGGAGGTACCTATTCAGATTCTTGACCGTAAGGAGAAGGTACTTCGGCAAAAGGCAATCCCACTCGTGAAGGTGTTGTGGAGGAATCATTGAGTCAAGGAAGCCATGTGGGAAACGGAGGACGAGATCAGAAAGAAGTATCCTCATATTTTTGTCGCTGACCTCTAGCGAATTTTGGGGGACCAAAATTCCTAAGAGGGGGAGGATGTAAGGACCCTCATCTTTAAACCGGTTTTGGTTTTCTTTAATTATGGGTTATCGTGAGATTTACGCGTTTTCTGATCTTATTCGGTGATTTCGTAAATAAATAGTGTTTGTGATGGTTTTAACCAAAATTAACTTCAACATTAGTGGTTTTAAGTGATTTTAAACCAAATGTGAATTTTTGAGATTTTTTGGAATTTTCACTATTTTCCCAAAAATTAGGGTTTTGGCGGGACCCCTGTGGGCCCCACCGTCAAAAATTTTACTTTTATGTCAAATGAACCTAGACATATACTTAAGGTCATACAAAAATTTTCAGAATTTTATTAGGCTTAAATTGTGTTTAAATTTGCAAAATACCCACTTTTAGCTTACTTTTCATATTTACACCCCAAAACTTACCTATGCATACCCCAACCCTTACTATAAAAGGGCAAACCAGAGCCATTTCCATTTTTGGGAATAGGATAAGGAAGGAGGCTGGCCTAATCCCCACTTAGGCCCGAATTAGAAGCCGATTAAGGTAAGCTTACTCTAATTAAGCACTAATCCATGGCTTTTCTCTTTATTTCTTCCAAATCTACCATTTTCCCCTCGATTCAATTTGTTTTTGACCATCAAAAGCTCCTGATTTGTGTTTTACTACAAACCCTAACATTCAAAATTCGATTTTTACTACCAACAAGGCCTAGATTTTAATTAGGGATTTCTTGAGTAAATCGATTTCTATTAGAGTTTAATTCAAACTCATTGTGTTTTCAAGGATTTCAAAAAGGGTGATTCTTCAATCCGAGCTTAATCAAGTGCTGAGGTAATAGGTCTTCAAAATCTCTGTTTGTCCATGGTAAAACTCTTCATTTTTGGCTTATTTCGAAATGGTTTGCTTGATTTAGTGTGTTAATGGTAAGATTAGAAAATGGAATTATTTAATCCCGATTTCTTAGGGTTTTGCATTATTATGGTTTGGTTTGATATTCTGAAAGTCAAGGAGGACTTTTGATGATGATTAGGGTGTTAGATGTGGATTTGAAGTGTTATCTATAGTGTTTCGGTTTGATTTTGCGAAAGGAAGAAGATGACTATTCTGCCGTGTTGGCGATCGATCGGCCCTGCAGGGCGATTGATCGGCTGAACTGTAAATTTCAAAATTTTGCGTGTAACCGATCGAACGGCCTGAAGGGCGATCGATCGGCTACACAGGAAATTGCATGTTGTGCATATGATGTCTATTTTGATGATTCCACTTTAGCTTGCCAATTTTATATGAATGTGGAGTGTTTTAAGCTATGTTAGGCTACTGGAAATGTATGCTATTGAGTTCATGGAGTTGAGATATATGCTTAGAGATGGTGGAATGACTTATCTTTTGTGGCATGATGTTGGAATCGTTATCTTGAAATTATGAATCGTTGTTTCTCCTTAGTTAATCATATTTTCAGTAGGACTACAATCATTATTGGACTGATTTGTCATGATAGATTGTGGTTAATGGTGTGTGAATGTTGGTGAATGTCATGACTCAATGATGAAATGAGTGATGTTATATGTGTTTAGCCTTTGTGGTTGAGTTTTGAATCTAGCTATGATTTCAACGATTCTTCTCCTATGATTTCCGCTGGAATCCATGTTTAGATGGAAATTCACATGTGTAGTGTGGTAGTGAGTTTAATTTCAAGCATGATGGCATGCATTATGTGAAATGTTTCTATTAGATACACACACACATGTGGGGTCAAATGATGATGTTGAAGCTTAATATTGTGATTATGAATGATGCATTAGGGGCTGGTGAGAGCACTTATCATGGATTAGGATTCATGTATGCTTTGCCCACGTATGTACCATGTTGCACGCATCATGAAAATTGATTTCCAAATGAGGCTTCATCGTGATTAATCGAATTTGACCGATTGGATGCAATGTGATGGAATTGTGTGCCGGATTGATCGGTCGTGGATTAATCACAAGTTGATTGGTCCGAAAGGATATATTTTGATTTGAAGTTCCTGTGTGGGACGATTTGAAGTTCTTGTGTGGAACGATTTGAAGTTCCTGTGTGGAACGAGTGCACTCCCCGGGTTGAGTCTTGTTTAATGGAATGATGTGGGGACGAGTTGTGTACTTGTCTTGCGGATATGTGAGAATGTTATTATGTGTGTCATCTGGACCCTGAGAATCTAGTGTGGTATGCCGTGTGCACCCCGCTACCACGTGTTTTAGGGTTCTCTGTGTGAGAACTCAGGCTCTTCCCTCCGCAGGAGATGTCCCTGGGCGAACACCCCTGCTCTAGATTCTCTGTGTGAGAATGGGACATCCTTGGCCAGGATCGTCCAGGGCGAGCAGTATTAGGGATTGACAACCCTGATCTTTCTTAAATTCTTGTGTAAAATTTTGGACCATGACACGCCTTCGTGGCCTTGTCTATGCTCCCATCTGTGTGACGTTAATGTGTGATTACTCCTTGATGGAGGTGGATTATGATGACATTATGCATGTGGGAATATGTATGTTAGAGATACATCCATGCAGGTTGTGATGATATTATGCATGTGGGATATGTATGTTAGAGATACATCCATGTAGGTTGTGATGATATTATGCATGTGGGAATATGTATGTTAGAGATACATCCATGCAGGTTGTGATGATATTATGCATGTGGGAATATGTATGTTAGAGGTACATCCATGCAGGTTGTGATGATATTATGCATGTGGGAATATGTATGTTAGAGGTACATCCATGCAGGTTGTGATGATATTATGCATGTGGGATATGTATGTTAGAGATACATCCATGCAGGTTGTGATGATATTATGCATGTGGGAATATGTATTGTAGAGATACATCCATGCAGGTTGTGATGATATTATGCATGTGGGAATATGTATGTTAGAGGTACATCCATGCAGGTTGTGATGATATTATGCATGTGGGATATGTATGTTAGAGATACATCCATGCAGGTTGTGATGATATTATGCATGTGGGAATATGTATGTTAGAGATACATCCATGCGGGATTGGTATGATGTGAATGCATGTGGGAATATGTATGCTAGAGATACATCCATGCAGGTTGAATTATGCATTATGATGCAGTGTTAGGTGATATGAATGTGTGATCAGAAAGTGATGCACCATGTAAATCTTTGATTTGAACTATCTCATTACTATGCTATCGTATTTTCAACGTTGACAGTGATATTAAAACTATTGCTGAGTTTGTTAAAACTCACCCCTCTTTTGTGTTTTGATTTGGGGCTGCGTGGTGCGACATGCAGACGGACAGGATTGCCTCTTTGAAGAAAGGTAAGAGGTAGCTTGGGTGTGATGATGGAGATCGTTGCGTGACTTACCTTCGTTTGTTTCATGCTTTATGTTAGAACCTTTGTGTAGGATTCTTGTTTTGGGTTTATGTCATATTTTGCAGTTGTGATGCTTATGACTTATTTTGAGCCGGTGTGGGCTTTTACTTAAACTAAGCTTGTGGGTTTGAGATTGTTGTTTACTTTGTGATAAGTAACACATTTTTCCTTCCCTTTTATTTACTCTTGCTCAAAGGATTGTGCGCACTCCATGTTGCTGTTAATCGCCCGTGGTTAGGGTTAAGTCTTCCGCTAGAATCGTTTCTCAATCTTCACTTCGTCGCCCCCGCGCGCTTGACCGGCCCCTGGACTGGGTTCGGCTCGGGTCGGGCATCACCGGGGCGTGACACAACCTCTCATTGTCTTGGGACGTTTCCTCCTTATACGGACTCCAACTCGAAGAATGGACTGCTCCATTGCATAGAGCACGCTCGATTTAGTAGGAAACGGGTCATGAACAGCCTTAATCAGACTCATAACGGTCAGAAACGGGGAAGGAGAAGTTCTGGTCAAAAATGGAACGAAATGGGGGTTTATATAGGCCCCGGCGCGCCGCAATTTTAAACCGTGGCGCGGCGAAACCGCGGCGCACGCCGTTTCCCGTGATGCGCATGCATGGCACGTCGCCCGTGTGTAACGCACATGGTGATAGTGCATTGTGGCCACGTGTTACGCACGATGCGGTTGCGCGCACTGCGAGCGTTTGTCGCGCGCACGTCATTAATTTCTTTCTTTTTTTTAATTCAAATCTTCAAACGCGTGTAACTCCCTACCCCGGATTTGGATTCGCGCGTTCTAGGTACCATTAGACTCGTATCGATGAGCCCTTCAATACTAACCCACTTAAAGCAATAAATCATGCTCTTTCTAAGTGGGTCCCACCTATATTGCACGTTTCTCAAATATTATAACTTCCGGTCCCGACCTCTGTTTTGCCCGTTCTTTGATTTGTTACGCTCGTTTCTTCGAGTTCAACTCAAATATGGAGGTTTTAATGGTTAAAAACTTCTATAATTTATTACAAAAATTACTAATTACCTCTAACCCCCTTAGTTAGACGTAATCGAAAAGTGGGGTGTTACAGAAAGAAAACAAGACAAAAAAACAAAATAAAGGTCATGGAAACAAATAAAAAAATTTAATACAATCTCCAAATAATTGTCGTTAGGGGGGTGTTGATTAAAAGAATATTTTTTAAAAAAATGGTGTATTCAAATGTAGACACCATAAATGGCACCCAATTGCAAAGACTGAGGTGTAACGTTCGGGAATTTTCTAAATTCCTGAAGTTAACCACGGGGAAATTAGGGTGTAGGACCCCTTAATCTTCTTGTGGGAATTACTTAATCATTAGTTGGAATTGGTGGCTTATTCCTATATGGATGGAAAATAGACAAAAAGAGCTTTGAAACGCCACCAAGAACGCCGAATTGGAGTCCGGATGAGGGAGATACGACTATTTGAAGTTGACTTCAACATGCAAGACCCGTTTACCCGAATTGAACGTGCGAACTGTCCATTTAAGTTGCGATACGGGCCCGATCAATTACTGTTCCAAAATTGGGTTTTTGAGGCCTAATTTCTCATGGTATTAGGAGCCCTAATCTCATGCCTATAAAAGGCGAATTAGGACTAATAGAAGAGGGGGGGTTTTTGACGGTGAAGGGAAGGGGAAAGAGCCACCGATGAAATTTTCCGGTGAGGCTTCAACGACGGTGGATCGACAACAACTCGGCCTCAGATGTAAGATTTCGAGTTGTAATTAGCAAATAATTTATTAATTAATTTAATTGAAATCTATGTGGATCTCTACAGTTACTGTTCACACTAATATTGTGAACAATAATTAACTTTCTTGTTGCCGGAATAGTAGCGGCCTGACTCGGGCCACAGTGGCCCTCGCTGTGGTCGTTGTGGCCTTGGCTTCGGTGGCTGAGGCGGCGGCGGATTGCCGCTACAAAGACCGCTGGATCTTTGCTAAAAAATTAAAAAAAAAGGGGATATGTGCGGTGGCATGGCACAGCTCTGGCCGGAGGCAGGTCCTGGCGGGACGGAATCACCGGAAGGTGGCGATCCGGTCAGGCCAGGCCCATCGGCCGGGCTTGGCGGC
Organism: Saururus chinensis; assembly: GCA_035235625.1. NCBI lineage: Eukaryota > Viridiplantae > Streptophyta > Magnoliopsida > Piperales > Saururaceae > Saururus > Saururus chinensis. The sequence continues at coordinate 49,137,648 of CP141140.1, forward strand.
CTGCCATCGCAGTGCCTCTGGCGGATTATAAAAAAGAAAGAATGAAAAGAGGAGGCCGCTTTGTCCCCGGCCAGCCACCGGACGAAGGCAAGGCCGAGTTCGTCAAATTCGTCGGGCGACGACGATCCGACTAGCCTTGGCCTCGCTCGCCGGGATGCCTGTGGGAAAGAAGAGCTGCCAGAGGCCGAACAGCCTCTGGCCGGTAGCAGGAAAGATGACCCTCGCGGGTCGTCTGCTCCCTAGACCGGGTCGGGTAATCCAACCCGATCTGGTCCGGTTTGGTCTTGTAAAAAAACTATTCATATTCCCTGAACCGGGTCTGGTTCATGGGGTTAATTGTGTCAAACAAATCCGAGAAAATTACTATTGGACCTGGAGAGGTTTGGAATTATTCTGATCGAGTTTCATGGGAAAAATCCTAGAGATTGTGAAATGACCTTTTTACCCTTGGTAGTTAAATCATCTTGTGAGAACCATTTACCGGACTTCGGGGCCCTGGTTCAGGGGCCTAGGAGTTTATTTAAAAATTGAGAAAATTCTCAATGAGATTTTAATGGGTATCTTATTTATAGGCCAAATCTCTAAGTGAATAAAAATCCCCATGAGTGGTTAATTAACCCTTTTGCCTTGAGGGTTTATAGTAAACTATTAGTTAAAACCTGGGTCGGTTCAAGGGGTTCACGACCCCGTCACACGTCAGGAAAATTACACAAAGTCCATGAAGGCTAGTAGTGCCCTTGAGTCAAATTTTGGACCCATTAGGTGTCATTAAGGCCTTAAACCAAATGACAAAAATACCCCTATGCAAACCTGCCCGCATTCACATGGATGTTGTTAACGGGCCAATGTGATACTGAAACCTTTTGAGAGGTTAAGGACTTACCCGAGTGCAGAGAAGACTATATCCAATGTTGGATAATTACTCTAATGCCCTTAGGTGCATTACGACCAGTTTCATAAAGATTTATTAAGATAACCCAAGGAGGGTTAGGGCACGAGAGCTCGAATGATTCTTATATCGTTAATGAATTTTATTATTGATATTATGATATGCTTAGACCTGTTGTAGTTCTGATGGTTTATGTTGTTCTTTGTTTCGATTTTTGATATTGATGTTGTGATAGTAATTTATCACTATCTTAGGATTATTGAAAGATTAATTAATGGGGTTTGATAGCTTTGGATTAGGTGAGAACACCTAATCAAGATAAAGACTAAAATACCTCAGAGGGGTCTGTGACTAGTTCATACAGTGAACAAAGCCTTTGACCTGACGATTTGCCTTGGTTGATGAATCGATGACATATCTCGAGTTGTAAACCTTAGTCTAGAAGGGACTAATAGGGTTTGGGATAGTCATTCGGAATCCTAGCTTATAGATGAGCAAGATAGGGTTCAGAATGGTTTTTTGAGTTTTTGCTCTATTGAGGAGCCGTTGATTTGACCGTGTAGTTGCACCTCCCCATTGGAGGGAGTTCCTTGTGAGCTGGGCTCATTGCAGATCTATTGAGGATCTTTTAGTGTATACGCAATTAGGGTCACTGACATCCTGCTTGGTTGGCGTCTCTGACTGCTTCTGTTCAGGTGCAGTTGTGGGCCATGCCCTTCCACTCCGGTCAGGTCCTTATGGGCTAGGTTGGGAGATGGCACTTCCTGGTGGATTCTAGGATGTTTCGTTGTCATTTGTCACTTAGGTTGACATCTGATGAGTCTATCTGTAATTGGGATTAAACAGGGATATTAATTATCGAACAATGGTTCGAGAAATAATTAATAACATTGATTGATATTGCTTGTTTAATTAGAACAAGTGAAACGATTAAAGGACTTGCATAAAATGTAGGTTGCTTGAAAATACTTAAGCATTGCATGTGTGATGTTATGCTTCTTAGTATAGTGTAATATTAGGCAGAACTACATTTGGATCCGATCTTGTTGGAAGCATTGGAGATGTTGTCTGATGAGTACGTAGGCAACTAACATCGGGTGATCTTGGCCCGATCCGAAAAATATTAATAAAACCTTTTGTCATTTGGAAACTCTTCTCCTGTAGGTGGAGATGCTTCATTGTGGTTGTGGTTGTGGTTGTTGTTTGGTTTGCTTTGTTGCAGATTCTCCAGGCGACGACAAGTGAGACCAAGCAGGCGGGCACAAGAGGTTTCCGCATTTTTACAACTCCGATACGTAAGTGTACCTTAAGCGTGAGAGTTAACTTATTATTTATTTTCAAACGGGTGACAGACTTGTACTTAGATGGATGAGCTGGTCTTTATGAATTTTTAGACGTTAAATAATATCATATGATTTGATATTCGTATTTGTAAACCCCAATTATTATGACCTGAATATTTAATCGAAGGGTTTATTTTGTATTTAAAGAAAAAAAAATCGCTACTTACCATTCGTGCTATTTAAAAATGCTTTTAAAAATCCAGGTCGTGACATGGGGTGTCATTTCCTGCTATTGTATAAAGTTGCACAATAGAATTAGAATTGTAATTTACAAAGTGAAGTTAGAATTACATCATTATAGAATGAGTAAACCCCAACTAGGTTGGCATGCACTCACCTATCTATCATTTGCAATTGTAATCTAAAACCTCAAATACAAAAATAATAAAAAATATATTATTAAATAATTATTGTTTGTCAAGTTTTCTAAATCTTTTCTCATTTCCTCTTCAAAATTGGGAGTTTTTGCCCTTTCTTTTGTGTCCAACCAATCCTTCAAATAAATGTATGCCTCCACCACATCAGGAGTTAGTCTACTTTGCCTATCGTAAAACACCTTACCTCCTGCACTAAAAACATATTTCAATGCTACTGTGGACATTAGGGAGGGGGTTAGTAAATCACTAGCTATTAAGGTAGATGACACAAGATAGTTCTTTCCATATGTCTGCCACCAAGTTAAAACATTCAGATTACTAAGTTCTTCTTAAAAAAAAGGAGGTTCACATCAGTTTGTAATTAGTTAGCTAATTCATTAGTATTAGAACTATTTTTTTATTTTTTTGAAGTAACATCTAAGACATAGTTTTACGTGGAAGAGGCATAGGAGTAGAAGAAGAAAAAATTGATTGATTTCAACTTGACCCATAGGTTATTTCATATGTATTATATTAAAAAAGCAAAATAGTTTCTATAGTTTTATATAAATTATCATTTTCATCAATATAGGGACTCATTTTGTCTTGTATATAATCTTATAAAATTTGTACACATACTAATATAACCCTAGGAACCATTGCAACCCCTAAACAATAAATTAAAGGGATAGGAGACCAATGTTTATTAAATTTTGTTTCCATTTCCTTTACAAGATATGCAAATGTTTCATTATCTCTATATTATACAAATGCGTCAATTATGTCATACAAGTGGTTTGAAATTGAACAATAAGTATGATAGTAAGCTTGAGATAAATCTATAGTAATATTATAAATAATAAATAGAAGATGCATTAAACAAATAGATATGATAAAATGACCTTCATTAAGTCCTAAATGAGGTAACTTTTATCTAGCCCAAGATATAATTAATTTTCTAATCCTTCGCAAGATTTCAACATTAAATATATGCTATTCCACCTATAATAAACATATAATTGAAATTTTTTATATTGCTTACCATGCAATTTACACGTCTTTAAATTCTTGTAATCTAAAGGGTGAAGAGGTGATATGTAACAAAGTATTTTTAATTAACTAAAAATAAGGTTAACTACATTTAAACAATTTTGAACAAATAAGTAATTATGTGATATGTACATCTAATATGAAACATACTTAATTCTATTATACCAATGTAATCACATTGATATTATAAAAGTTTTGGCTCTCAATTATTATTAAAGGCATTATACACTTTTTTGTCTTTAATTGAGTATTCATTTAAAACATCCATCCATCATATTTCAATAATTGAAGCAGAATGAGGATATTCTAGAATGTTCAAATATATTATTCCCTTATTTAATCTACATGATTGATCAATAAAATGATCGATAACACATGCATAGCTAATATTTTTGATACTAGTCTAAATAGCAGAAGTTAAAACAATCTTACCTAGAATTGTTTGTAGTGTTTTCATAAGCTCTACCTTGTACTCCTTTTGTAGCTTAAAAATATCTCTCTCTCCAAAGTGTGGTGCGGGATTTTGTTGAAGACTGGGTTGAATACAACTTCCCTCACATATGTCTTCAACTTGGAGTCATCGGTGAAGGAGAAGGGTTGCTCGGAGTGCACAACTTACTTCATGAGCTCCCTCTGATTTGTATCTTGATTAAAAGTAAAAGTACTAAGAGAGGTGGAAGAGGTGCTCATGGCACATAACTATGCTTGTTTGTGGTCCTTCAGTCCATGTTTGGCATAACATGATTTAGCATGTTGGAGAAAATGTTTGGTACACCCTCCTCCTTCAGCCCCGTGTTTAGAATACTTTTACAATACTTGTATTTGGAGTTTAGGAAGAACTTGTCATGGTTGTTAGGAACATCCATCCTAATTTTCTTCATATGGTTCCACACCATGGAGAGATGCCACTTTTTTTTTCCCCGACCATCAAAGGCATTGGTGGAATTCCTTCATAGTCTACTTCATCCATGTTAGGAATTCATCATTTGGGAAAAATGGCAGTTGAACTCAGGGGGCAACCGAGGAGGAGGAGACATTGTAAGTTGAGTGGGATTCCATATTCTTTAGAACAAAACAAAAAAATTACCAAGGGAAAAATAGGAAAATTAAACTTAAAATTAAGATTTAAATTAAATTTACTTATGTAAGATCCCTCAACTTGAACTAGTTTATTTATTCTATTTAATTGTTATCGTGTGGTTTAGTGCTAATTCTGATCGGTTTTTACTATTTTCGAAATTAAAGTGGTTACCAAAGGTTTTAGTAAAATAATTTTCACATTTATGGTTTTTAAGTTAATTTAAGTCATTTAAAAATTTTAGAATTTTTATTATTTTTCCTAAAAAGTATGGGGCCGGGACCAATCGCGGGCCCCATGTGCAAAATTTGGGTTATTAATCCAAAATGACCCTAACAGCAACCTAATATGTAAAATAATTATTTCAAAATTTTTAGACTTCAATTTGGGTTTAAATTAAGCATAATTTCCATTTTTAGTAGTAAATTATATTTGCACCCCATAAATTCATTAATTTTACCCCACCCTTTACTATAAAAGGAATGACACAACCAGTTTCCTAATTGGGAAAGGGCTGAGACGTAGAGTTAGGAGCCTAATCCCCATTTTCCTAAAAGAGAAAGAGATTAAGGCATAGATTTGCTTAAAATTTCATTAATCTAATAGGGTTTTGCTTAAATATTTCAAATCTCTTCTTTTGCTTTTGATTAATCTCAATTTTTACTAAAAAACTATTGATTTGGGTTTCTATTTCAAAACCTAATGATAAGAATTTCATTTTTAAGTCTTTTGAACCCAAGATCTACTTGTTCTTGAAGGATTTAGGTCTTTTAAAATTGGTTTTGTAAAGGTATTGATAAAAAATCATGTTTTGGGTAGGTTTTGAAGGTGTTTGAAGAGCAAATTCGAGTCAAGAAGTTGCTAGAAGGTAAGTGTTTTGGTCTTAACACTACTATGGTTTCAGATTTAAGTTATGACGAAGTTTTGAAATGAGTTCTATGGTTATGAACTTTAATGGTGATTTGAGAAATGTTTAATCTTTTGACAAAATTTCTTAGGGTTTTTGTTTGGTAATGGCTAGATTTGATGTTTATTTAACATGGATTTGATTTTGGTGATGTTTGGGAGTAGGATTTGGTAGTTTAAGTGGTTCATGAGAAGTTTTAATTTTGATTTTGAAGTGGGGAAGACGAACTAAGAACTGTCGTTATGACATCCGATTGACCAATGCCCATGCAGGCCGATGGAATGGTAAGCCGTTCAAACGGCCCACTAAGCTGATCGAATGGCAATATTGTAGTTTTGGCCATTTTGTTTCTTTTGCATATTTTTATGCTTTTACTCTTAAATACCATTTCTCATGTTCATGCTGAGTAATTTATGCTAAAATGAGCCACTAGAAGGGCATGTTATTAATGTTAGAAATTATGAAGAGTATTTAAGTATTATGTGAAAATCGCATGTTGTTGGCTACACATGTTAGTATTGTTTATCTTGAATCCACGATTGAATGATTCCTTATCTTTTAAGCATGGTTCTAGTAAGATTGTAGCATGAGAATGAACTGGTATGTCTTCATATAATGTGATTAAATTATGAGTGATTGATGGTGCCATGTCTAGATTCAAGTATAGTGTGAATATGCTTGCATAGGTTTAGCATGAGGTTACACTTGACTTGATTGATGGTTTTAGATGGTTTTCGCTCATGCTTTTCAGTTAGGAACCATGATTAGATGTTAAAGAGCATATGTGATGTGATAATGAGTTATTTATAAGACATGTTTATATACTTAGAGTTGAATGTTTCTACCATGTACACACACACACGTGGGGGATGATAATAATGATGCTTGACATTATGATTATGAATGATGCATGAGGGGCTGATGGGAGCACGACTCATGAATATGTTTCATATATGCTTTGCCCATGTATGTACCATGTTGCGTGCATCATAGACAGATTTTCGATTAAGACTTTATCGAGTTTAGTCGTAGTTGATCCATTGAATGCAATGATGTGAGGTTGTGTGTTGGATTAATCGATTGTGGGCTTATCGGAAATTGTTTGGTCCAAAAGGACTTGATTTCAATTTGAATTCCCGAGTTGAGTTAAATCTGAGTTAATGTTGAGTATAGTTGAATGTACATGTGTTGTGTACTCGTCTTGCGATTGAGATTTTGATGTGCCCGATGCAGGCACAATCGATACCTAGGAGTACTACGCAGTGAAAGGGAATAAATGAGAAGAAATGGGAGAAACTAGAATTCAATACTTGCATAACTCTGAAAAGAAAGGAGATTGCCCCATATAGGGGACGACTAGTCCCCTAGGGAGTCGCGCCAACCCAACCCAGGCCCGGTCCACTTCCCTAGGGACGCATGCCAGTCAGTGGTTTGGCTAACTCGGGCCACTGATTGAACCAACCCAAAATACATCTAAATATCCATAATACTAACTATTACAATAGCAAATCGTCCAAAGCAACTATGGAAATAATAAAGTAAAGGCTAAGCACTAATCCTTCGCTAACTGGTTGAGTCTGGTCATCGTGCACAACACTCCACCATGCTTCCACTATTTGCCTTGTCCTCAAGGTGACCAATCTAGAAAACAGGCTAGAAAATCATCTTCAGGCATCCACGTGGCATCCTTAAGAGATTGACCCTGCCAAGAAAGCAAGACCTCAGTGATAATATGGCCAGAGCGTTGAACCCGACGCTTCTACAGAACAGCAGCAGGGACAGGATCATCGGGCACAAGCGGCCCCAGCAAGGGAGGAGGAGGAGCGTCCCATGCCAAAGCAGCATCACCCACAAAGCGTCACAGACGAGAGACATGAAACACTGGATGAACTAAAGAATTAGGAGGAAGGTCAGGCGGTAGGCTATCGGTCCAACACGCTCCTCAATAACATACGGACCATGGAAGCGGGGCGCAAGCTTGGAGTGCGCCGGCTGAAACAGAGAGGTCTGGAGCTGAGGAAGAATCGAGACATAGACCAAATCACGAACATCAAATTCCCTATCCGTATGACAACGGTCATAAACCTGCTTCATCTAGTTTTGAGCAGCCACAAGATTCTGTTGAAGCTGGCGTAAGACCTCATCATGCGTCTGCAACATATAATCCACCTCGACAACGGAGGAGAGACTCGGCACATAAGATAAAACAGTCGGCGGCCGCCGCCCATAAAGCACCTCAAACGGGGTGAAACCAGTGCGCGTGTGATAGGCCGTATTATAAGAACACTCAGCCCAGGGAAGGAGCTGAAGCCATTTGCGGGGCTACAACATGGTGAAGTAGCGGAGGTACTGTTCCAAGCAATGGTTAACCACCTTTGTCTGGCCATTCGTCTGAGGATGATAAGAGGTGCTCATATGTAAAGAAGATCCTTGCAATTTGAAAAACTCCTGCCAGAACTGTGAGAGAAATACCCGGTCCCGGTCAGAGACAATCGCGCGGCATACCATGCAGGCGCGCCACCTCGCGAACAAAGAGCTCAGCAACAGTCTTTGCGGTGAAGGGATGGCCTAGCGCGCAAAAATGAGCATACTTCGACAATCTGTCCACCACAACCATGATGACGGACTTACCCTGCACCACCGATAAAGCCTCCAAGAAATCCATCAAAATGTCGTCCCAAACCTTCGTTGGAATAGGCAAGGGTTGTAGCAACCTAGCTGGGGAGGTGGTCGTGGCTTTTGACTGCTAACAAACATCACAAGTAGAGACATAATCATGGACTGCACGATGGACGCCCCGCCATAAGAAACTTTGGCTAACCCTCTTATACGTATGGAAGGAACCCTCGTGACCAGCCACAGGAGTGTCATGAAAATGCGAAATGATACGGCTGCGCAGATCAGAAACCTCTGGAACCCACAAATGGTCTTTCCAGAAGAGAAGACCATCCTGCCACACAAAGAAAGGCCAGGCTGCTGGGTCGGCCTGAACGGCAACAATAACCTCCTGTGTCCATGAATCCATACCATAAGCCCATTGTAGCTCCTCAATAAACGGGCAAGAAAGGGTGGAGATGGTGAAGCAGGAGCCCGGGGCTGGACTACGAGAGAGCGCATCAACAATGATATTTTTGGACCCCTTTTTGTACACTAACTCGTAGTCATAGCCGAGCAACTTACTCACCCACCTCTGCTGAGCCGGAGTAGACACTTGCTGGTCCAAAAAATATTTCAGCGGCTGGTGGTTGGTGCAAATCTGAAAGTGACGACCCAATAAATACGGACGCTATTTGGCAACAGTGAGAATGATAGCCAACATTTCCTTCTCATACAATGACATAGACAAGGAACGACCAGCGAGAGCTTTACTGAAATAAGCTAGAGGGCGGTCATCCTACAAGAGGACAATGCCCAAGCCTTTCTCCAACGCGTTCGTCTCCACCACAAATGGCCGACTAAAATCTGGTAAGAGCAAGACCGGGGCAGATGCCATGGCCTGCTGGAGCCCTTTGAAGGCTGTTTGGGCCGCTGGCGACCATACAAATGCTCCCTTCTTCAACAGTTCTGTAAGAGGACGAGCCAACTCGCCGTATCGAGGGATAAACCGACGATAATAACCTATAAGGCCAAGAAAACCCCTGAGCGCCCGGACACATGATGGAATTGGCCAGGAGAGCATAGCGGCCACTTTGGCCGGATCAGTAGCAACACCGTTCTGGGAGATAATGTGACCCAAATACTCAACCTGCGGGCTGCCAAATGAACACTTCAAACGCTTCAGAAGTAAAGAAATAGCACGCAATATAGAGAAATCCGACCTAAGATGCGTCAAGTGTTCGTCCCATGACTGACTACACACTAGGATATTGTCAAAGAAGACCAATATGTGGCGACGAAGAAAGGGCCAAAAAATATCATTCATAAGAGACTGGAACGTGGAGGGAGCATTGGTCAACCCAAAAGGCATGACCAAGAACTCGAAATGGCCATCGTGAGTCTGGAATGTTGTCTTGTGTACATCAGGAGGCTGCACATGAATCTGGTGATACACGGAACGAAGATCGAGCTTACTAAAGATGCTGGCACCTGTCAATTCATCCAACAGCTCTTCAATCACAGGGATGGGATACTTATCTTTGACGGTGATAGCGTTCAAAGCACGGTAATCCACACAAAACCACCACGAGCCATCTTTCTTGCGAACCAACAACACATGAGACAAATAAGAGCTCGTACTAGGACGAATGATGCCGGACTTGAGCATGTCCACCACCAGCCATTCTATCTCAGATTTCTAAATGTGAGGGTAATGGTATGGGTGGACATTGGCTGGTGCCGCCCCTGGAATAATGGAAATCTGGTGGTCATGAGGCTGGACGGGAGGCAGCCCCTACGGCTCTTCAAACAAATCCTCATGTTCTGTCAGTAGCACCTGCAAATCAGATGGAATTCGATCCTGTGGGACGCCCATAATAGCCTACTGCTACAAAAGAAGTCCTTGAGGGATAAACTGGAAGAAGGAGCTCATGTCCTAGGCCGAAAGAAGAGTGCAGGGCCGTGACCCCTCCAACCGAACCTGCTAGCCATGATGCTCGAATTCCATCACCATATCCCAAAAATTCCACACCACATCACCCAATTCCTGCAGCCACTGTACTTCCAAGACGACATCCGCCCCTTTTGTGGGCAACAAGAAAAGGTGAGTGACAAAGGTGTTACCCTGAATCGAAAGGGTAATCTGAGCGCACACACCGACACTCCTAAGATGCTTACCATCGCCAATCAACACATCAAATGGTTTTGAGTCCGACACCAAACACCTGAGGCGATGAGCTACCTTATCATTAATAAAATTATGAGTGGAACCACTGTCGATCAAGATAGCTACCTATTCCTGCTTCAGGAATCCCTGCACTAGCATAGTGCATGGAGTGAAAGTGCCAGAGAATGCGTGAACTAAAATTTTAGGCAGCGCATCCTCTGATACCAAGGATTTAGCGCTGGCCTTGCTATCCACGTCATCGTCTACCTCCTCCACGAGCAAGCTGCCCTTAACAGCGCAGCAATGTCCGGGCACAAATTTTTCATCACAACGAAAGCACAACCCCTTGGCCCGGCGTTCGTCCATTTGGGCAGGGGTGAGACGACGAACAATTGGAGTGGGCGCTGCGGCCAATGGCCGGACTACTAGAAGAAGCCACCATAGGATTAGAGCTCAGTATAGACTGGGGTGGAGGTCCCAAGCATCTGCCCCTGCGCTGCCGGGTCAATTTCTCCTCCTCAATGCGTGCATGACGCACCACATCCTGCATACTTGTGCAAGGGAAGTGGCGCATCTCCTCTAAAATTTCTGGTTTTAACCCCCGCTTGAACGTGCCCACTAGGGCAGCCATTGGCCATTCAGGGAGTCTGTTGGCGATCTTCATGAATTCTGTATAGTAGGCATGCATAGTAGTGGTCTGGCGCAGGGCGGACAACATCTCATTGAAGTCCTGAAATTCATTTGGGCTGAATTGTATGCAGATCTCGTCAGAGAACGTTGCCTAGGTAGGATAGCGCACTTCTTTCTCAAAGTTTTGGAACCAAACCGATGCATCGCCATCCAAGTGAAAGGCCGCGATGCGCAGACACTCTGTCTTAGAGTGTGTTCCCTGATAGGAGAAGAACTTCTCCGCCCTGGCAGGATGGGCGCTGTGCGCCTCAGAGCTTCGCCCTTGACCGTGCTCGCCATATACAATGTCAGAACCTCCAGCGCTGCCATGATCTTGTTGAGTTTAATATCGCTGGCTGTTGCAGGAGGGTTGGCCTTCGGGTTGTCCTCAAAAGCAGGCGCTGACGCTGGAACCTCCTTCTCCGGCTGAACCTCAGGAACAGCAGCAGATTGCTTACCTCGAGCCATGTCTGGGAATCGTAATGCTCCGATACCAATGATGTGCCCGATGCAGGCACAATCGATACCTAGGAGTACTACGCAGTGAAAGGGAAGAAATAGAGAAGAAAGGGGAGAAACTGGAATTCAATACTTGCATAACTTTGAAAAGAAAGGAGATCGCCCCATATAGGGGACGACCAGTCCCCTAGGGAGTCGTGCCAACCCAACCCAGGGCCGGTCCACTTCCCTAGGGACACGTGCCAGTCAGTGGTTCGGCTGACCGGGCCAATGACAGAATCAACCCAAAATATATTTAAATATCCATAATACTAACTATTACAATAGCAAATCGTCCAAAGCAACTATGGAAATAATAAAAGTAAAGGCTAAGCACTAATCCTTCGCTAACTGGTCGAGTCTGGTCATCGTGCACAACAGATTTTTTGAGATAGTCATCTGGACCCTAAGAATCCAGTGTGGTACGCCTTCGTACACCGGCTACCACGTGTTCTAGGTTCCCTATGTGGGAATTCAGACTCTTCCCTCTGCAGGAGATGTCCAAGGTGAACACACTTGCTCTAGGTTCTCTGTGTGAGATTCAGACATCCTTGGCCAAGATTGTCTAGGGTGAGCAGACTTAGGGGCTGACTACCCCACACTCTTTAGGTTTTCTTCATGGAAATCGGACTATGTCCATCCTTTGTGGCATGATTGTATTTCTCTTTATGATGAAGACATTCATCATTTGTTGATGATGCAAGTGTATGAGATAATATTATGCCCAGGTTACATAGGTTGTGTAGGGATAATTGAGATTATGTGACATATGTGAATATGATTTGTTATATATGATTTAGCATTGTGTGACTAAGACTCTTATCGTGCAGGGTAAATGATCTATGGATGAATGATATGAATATGCATTATGTGATAACGTGTTGAAGACACGTGTTATGCATGTTGAATTTTATGAACGAGAATGACTTAATATGCATGATTATGGATGTGATTGAGTGAGCAACACTTATTATTCAAGATGGATGTTATTCCATGACGTGATTATTCATGCCATGATTAGTATATATGAGATATATGTATGCGGGATGATTACCTATGGGTAAATAGGGGTATGGTAAGGGAATTAATAAGAAATGAGGATATTATGTGAAATATAGACCTGAATTACACGTTGATGTGTCGTGACTATTTTCTAATCAATGTTACCATATTTCAAACCTTACTGAGTTTTACTCACCCCTCTTTCTGTGTTTTGTTTTGGGGTTGCATGGCATGACATGCATTTAATCTGGATTCCTTGTAGAGGGACGATCTAGATATGTATGAGAGTAGACGTGGATGCCTCCAGACATTATTTTGTCTTCTGATTTATGCTATTATGATTATAGAACATCTTATATGGTGGTTTATGTTTCAGACTCGTATATATCTGATGCTTTTAGGCTTGTCTAAGATATTCTGATTTCGAGCCATGTGTCGGCTCAGGATGTTATGTATGTGGGTTGAGAGTAAGGATTCATTTTAGAATTATTATCCTCTTTTATTTTACCTTATTTCTCTTGCTCAAAAGTCTAAAGGTGTGCGACTCTGTGTTTGTGATAAATACCCAATTAGGGGTTAAAGTCTTCCGCAATGCAATTTAGTCACCTCCGTGTGCTTCGACTGGCCCTTTGACCGGGTTCAGCTCAGGCCAGGCACGTGCCGGGATGTGACAACTTACCTTGATGCTTGAGAGTTGAGATGTCACGCCCCAACACCCGCCCAACCCGAGTTGGACCCTGTCCAAGGGAAGGTCGGTATGTACGGGGGCGACGAAGGATTGAACTAGTAGAAGACTTAACCCCTTAAATGGGTGAAACAACACAGAGTAACACACATAATTACTTTGTACAAGAGGAAATAAGGAAAGAAAAAAGACAACATAATCATAATTAGCCCTCAAACAGTACTCACATCCATAAGTCACTATGCCCTCTCATGGCTTAAGTTAAAAGTCAACGTGAGTCTATAGCCAAAGTGGCAAACAAAGTATATAACATAATCATCAAAACATAAAACTCCAAACAACAAGCTTCATAGACAAGTAAGACACGTAGGGCCTCTAGGCACCCTCACCTACTCCAGACTGCCAACCAATTGTTCCTCATAGAGGGAATCTTGGCCTTCTGCATGTCGCACCATCCAACCCCAAAACATAAAACACACGAGAAAGAGGGGTGAGTAAAAATACTCAGCAAGGTTTTGTATTTTGAGAGAATAAATCTGAAATCATTATGAATATTTCACACACAATTCATCACATATAACACACCCATTAATTATGGTACAATTGCATAACCTGTAAATATATCATGACTATTCATCACATACACATGCTCATAATATCATTAACATATTTCCTGCATATTATCCACATGGCAATCATCATGTCTTCTCATTCATGATTTATTCTCATTGCATATATTCATCCTGCATAGAATAATACAATATCATCTCATTCATGATCCATCCTTATTGCATATAATCATCCTATATGAGAAGTGTTTTTAACACACTAACATAATCATACATAACTATATTCAATCAAAAGTAATCATCCTGCATGAGAAGTGTCTCTAACACACTAACATAATCATGCATAACCATACTCAACTAGAAGTAATCATTCTGCATGAGAAGTGTCTCTAACACATTAACATAATCATGCATAACCATACTCAACTAGAAGTAATCATCTTGCATGAGGAGTATCTCTAACACACTAACATAATCGTGCACAACCATACTCAATCAAAAGTAATCATCATGCATGAGAAGTGTATTTAATACACTAACATATCATACATAGAGAAAACAATCATGCTTAATAGTCCGAAGTATAAGCAGTCCCTACTTACTCCGGACAATCCTCAATTGGAAAGTTCGAAGGAATTGCACAGTTTGGGTAAAATCCCTAATGGGGAAGATACGCCCTTGGTAAGCCGATACACTCAACTACACCAGCCGAGATTCTCAGGGTCCAGATGGTCTCAATAGTTTGGTCTCCTTATAACATTGCTGCTCTTCTCAACCCAAGGACGAAAACCCATCCTCGAGGGATGTAAAACCCTGTCCTTTTTGACGTAAAACCCCGTCCTTTCGGATGTAAAACCAAATCAATAAGCCTTCAATCGATTAATCTGGCACACAACATCATCCAATTGCATCAAATCAATCAATCACGGCTAAACTCGATTAATCTCATTCATAAAACCCTTTTTGTGATGCATGCAACATGATACATATGTGAGCAACACTACGTGAATTCTAATTCATGAGATGTGCTCCCATTAGCCATACACGCATCATTCCTAATCCATATGTATTAAATAATTACCACCATTAATCCCACAAGTGTGTGTACACAACAATAGTGTTCAATTCTAGGCATAGACATATGCATTATGAACAAGCCATCGTCAAACTACACACATGTTCTCATAATTTAATCATGGCTCTTCCTTACTGAAATCATTGGTAAAAACCGGTGTAAACCTTGAAGAACACAAGTTCAAGTCAATCATAACCTCATGCTAGACTTAGGTAAGTATACTCATCACTACACTTAAGCTAGACATGAAAATATAATTCACCCATAATTTAGCATGACATGTAAAAGCATACAAGCCCATTCTCATGCTTTAAACTTACTGGAATCCCAAGTAAACATGGATAATCACTCAACAAGAGTTTAAGATAAGAATAACTAACTATTTTCATACTTAAACAACATCATAGCTTCAAAGATAATATTCATGTCTTGACAGTAGCATTTCTAAGGAAAATCACTCATCATAATCATAATAAAGGAGATTTAAGAAGAATATAAAAATAAATAAAAATACTCAAAATGGCAAAACTGCCATTTGGCCGTTCGAACGCCAACACAAAATTCACTAAACATTCAAATCTCACTTCCAAACATCACAATATTGAAAAATAAGCTTAAAAATCGATAGATCTAGACATTAATAATCTAAAACGCAAGGAAATCATTAGAAAGATCATGATTTACATAAACTACCAATAAAGCTCAACATTAAGCAAAACCCACATAAACCATCTCAAACTTCAAATCTAAAACATAGACCCATTTCGGAAGAAGAAACCTTACCTTCAGTGAAATCTTGGTTCGAAATCGAAGTTTGAATCTCTTCAAATCCCTACCCACATTTAGGGTTTAGTTAATACCTTGATAAATCCGATTATTTAAGCTTAAATTACTTGAAAACTCATATATCTAGGGCTTGCTTTGCTCCAAAATAAAAATCCCTCATTAGAGGTTTGAAATAGAGATTAAAATAAAAAACTTTAGTAGTGTAAAACAAGATTTAACCTTTGGGAAAGATGAGATTAAAAGAGATTAGACAAAACCCTAAGATGTTAATAGAAAAATTAAGACTAATCTTAGCTTAATAAAGCTTTCCTCTTATGGAATGAAGATTAGGGCTTCTCAGCCTCCCAGATTTCAGCCCTTCCCAAATGGGAATGAAGCTAAAGCTTTTTATTTATAGTAAGTTTTGGGGTATACGAATTAGAAATTGGGGGTACAAATAGAATTTTATACTAAAAATAGGTAATTTGCTCATTTTAGGTCTAAAATGAGGTTTAAAAATTTTGAAACATTTTAATGATGAAATAAGTCAGGTTTAGGGTCTTGTGGGACCCATCACCCCAAATTACAAATGTGGGGCCTGCGACAGGACCCGAGCCCTAATTTTTTAAAAAATTACCAAAAAATCCCAAAAATTCCAAAAAATTGAGATAAACTTAGTTTAGCATAAGAACCAATAAAATGAAGAACATTGATTAACACCATCATTAACTATATTTAATCTTAAAACAAGACAAATTGACCAAATTAATACTAAAACCACATAATAACAACAAAATTAATTAAAATAAACCTGATTAGGGTTAGGGATCTTACATGAGACTTGTGTTACTGGTTACCCACCTAATGGAGGAGGAGAAAGCTTTAGAATTGAGAAATTGATTCTTGAATCTTGAGGCTTGAGAGTGTGAGAGGTTAATTTAAATTTTAAATAAGGACAGAAAATAAATTGATCAAGAGTTTGAGACTTGAGAGTATGGGAGGAGAGGAGAAAGAGAGTCTTAGAGAGTAGAGGAAAATGTGAAGAGAAGGTTAAACTCCCCCCTATTTATACATTTTTAAATGTGACAATTACCTCTCCTACCCTTAAAAATTACCATTATTTGATTGTTATTGGCATTACAATTATTTTTTTAAAAGGGTAGAAGTTTTGTAATTCCCCCTCCTTTCAAATCTATTTTAAAATAATTAAATAACGTTGGGGCAATGCCCAACGACTCTTAGTTGCCCAAGCAGGCCAAGCCTGCACCCTAACCATCCCTATACACAAGGGAGGAGAAAAGTGATGTTCTTGGGTTGTAGTTACTAAAGGTTATAATGGGAAACTCATGAAGTGCATTGCATACATTGGTCTAATTGGCAAAATGGATTGAATCATCTTAGGAGAAGATTAAAAAATTTGGCCTAAATTGGGACAAAATGACTTAATTGGCTGAATTTTAATTCAATTGAATTTTTGTATCCAAATACAATGCAGGGGGAATGATACAAAATCAACTGAAAATTTACTTTAGAAGGCTGATTTTCTATCCAAACTACCCCTAAGACTTTTCATCATCCATTTTTGTCAATAACACCTTTTTTATTTATAATTTTCTAGAAAATCCCTACTTCTTCTTTTCTCCTTGACATCCTTCTACTCCCTCCTCCACCATTGTTATCAATAAGTTCTACCACCAGCTCTACCTTTACTTCGTTGTTAGATTGACCCTCTCTCCCCCCTCCATTATAGATGCCATGAATGAGCTCTACCCCACTTTGTCTCTTGCTCCACCCCTTCCTCTTCCCCTCCACTGTCGACACTCTTGGCCGTACTCAACCTACTGAAATCAAAATGCACCACCCCAAAAGGCTATAGTCCGGCCAGGCCCCAACTGCATGGCTAGGGGGCTTGGTCATGGGGCTAAAAGTTGTGACCTTTTTTGCTAGCCATGGTTTCACATACAAAACAACCATACCAGATTTTGGTGGTAGCACCATGGCTTATGGCTCCACAACATGGCCTTTGGCTATAGTCTAGCCAAAAAGGTCATTTTGGGTGGTTTCATTGTGGTTGCAAGGGGCAAGGTGGAGCCAATGATGGACTGGGGTGAAGCTTGTCCGTGATGCCAACAATGGATGAAGAGGAGGGAAAGAGGGTGGAGATGATGGTACATTTCACAACAATACCAACAATGGAGGAGGGGAAGGGAGGATGGAGTCATTGGTGGAGTGAGGGTGGAGCTTGTCAATGGTGCTGAAAATGGAGGGGGGAAGGGTAAAGGGGGTGTTACAAAGGAAAGTGGAAAATAATTTTAAAAAAAATAGAAAGAAGGGTGTTCTCAAGACAAAGAGAGGGTGACGAAAAATCTTATCCTTTTTTAATAGAAAAAAAATATTATTCTAATAAAATTTATAAGGAAAAGATAGACCCACATTTGCTGAATTTGAGAAGTTGGATGATAGTACTATTACTGGTATACTCTAGGGCTTATAGAGTGGTAGACTTTTGGATACATCAATCCTGGCTCATACAATGACTCCTACATTTTGCCTTTTGCATGTTGTTAGTATGACTTTCAGAGTGCACGTAAGGAACACGTTGATCGTACCATGGTGCATATCTTGTATTTGGTTTCTAAGACTGATGTGGACTTGGATCTACCCTCTATCATCTTTCGTTACATCATGACTTTTCTCCATGGCCATGCACATAAGATATTGGTGTTTCTACACATATCTTATCTAGGATCTTTGAGTCACAACATGTTAGGATTCTATGTGGAGAGATTAATCGACCAGCATGGGACTGATTGATGAGGCAATAGTTCATCAGATGCATTCTCAAAGCCAAGCCCAAATTCAAGAGGATGTTGATGCGTAGGAGGTTGCACATAATGCAAATGTAGACGATGAGGAGAGACCTGAATAGCATAGATGTTCATATGTTGATGTAGATGTTGTTACCTCACAATATTTGACATAAGATGAGGCATTGACATCATGAAGTGTTGGATACTCTTCAAGAGATTAGAGACTTGCTTTTGTCTCATTTTGTTGGTTTTGCACCATCTGATAATGAGGAGGGTGATGGTGATGATGCTACTGATGCTGATTGATGTTTTTTTATGTTTACCCTTGTTTAAAACAGTTATTCAGTTCATGATATGTACTCCATTGACTATTTTGATGTATTATGAAACTTATGGATGTTTGATGGATGATATTTTGAGATATTTTATGTTTTTTTAAATTTCTTTGTGCTTGTTTAATTGACTTATGAGCTTTAATATTTATTTTCTATACTTTTGGTTCACTTTTTTACTATTTCAAACAAAAAAGGGGAGAAGAAATTACTGAAAATTAAATTATTTATGCTTACTTCATACTTAATTGAGCAAATTACTTTTTGACTACACAAATAGTTTTTGTTTAAGTGTGCAACTTAAGTATAGGTTTAGGCTTTTGAAGATCAATTCCAAGTGGTATTAGATTGTCAAGTATGTGTTTTGTACAAGTGAAAGTCAATGTACTATATTGTCATGAGTTATAATTTTATACTTTCATAACTCATAGAGTTTTGTCACGAAATAGCTTAAAGGGGAGATTGTTAGATCATGTTGGGATATGTCTAATAATTGCCTTCAATTTGATAATCAAAACTATGTCCAAAAAGGTGTATGTTGAAGTCATAAGAATTTGATAGAGATTAGTGATGTGATCAAAGTAAGATTTGGATTTGATTGACTTCAAAAAGAGGAGCTGACTAGTTTTGGTTTTCAAGGTAGAAAACTTAAAGAGTGATAAGCTTAAAAGGTAAATATTACACATACTCACATGCACAAACACTTCGATTTAACTTAAAAACCTTTAGAAAGTGTTTTGATAGTTTTGGACAAAAAATAAATTATAATAATTATTCATGAGCGATTGATTGTCCCTGAGAATATATCGATTGATTATGAATGTTCTTAAGATTTTTTTATAGAATACCTATCGTTCGTCCATTGAGATGATAAATCAATTAGTCGAGTAATTCATTGATCAAATCTGTGAGCGCTCTATTCCGAACTTTCTATGAGCTCTCTATTTCGAACTTTCTCTATAAAAAGCAAAATGAGAGACAATTTGGTGCCTTTGACTATCCTTTAGAGAATCACAATGCTATTGGAATCCCTAGCATCACACCCATTTGTACCCAGTGAGGCCCGCTAATAGGCATTGACGAGTTTATAATTTATCTGAAAGATCAATTTGAATAAGTACTCAATATTCATCTTGTAAACTGATAATCTTTAGAAAACCTACATTCTCTAAGTTGGTAGCTTTTTCAAATCTTTGAAATTACTAAATGTACTTCTTCTAGTAGATAGCAAAAATATTTAAGGGAAAAAGTATAGATGAGTAGTTCATCACTCCCTATTATAGCCAAACCACGCTGATCTCTACCCTCGGAATATAAGGGAGGTGGGATGGCTAAAATAGATCGAAGTGCAACTACTCATCCAAAAAAGTATATGTTCTCAATTCTGTGTTGCACTTTTTTGTTGCATTCTCTTCCAATTCTATTAATGATAATTCATATAATGATGACAAAGAATATAATGTTACTCTTAACAAGTTCATTGGGCAAACTTCTTTAAATGCTGAAAAAAATAGAACAAAAAGGGAGGTCAACCAAAGGCCAAATTTTAGTTATATTATTTTTCAGTTAATTTTATATTTTGCTTCTCTATCTCTCTCCTATGCTACTTTTCCCTTAGTTTTTAAGATTAGTTTTTGGGTTCCATTTGTGTTTTTGTTAATTCACGCTCAATATTAGGGAGGCTTTGCTGCCCGAGTATTATTCTTTGTAAAACAAACAAAAGACAAACTTCTAACACAGCGCATTAACTGAGAAATTTCTAGATCTCGAGTGGTGCTACCTAAAACATAAGCAAGCTGGCAACAATGTAGGCCCGATACATGGGCCCCACACAAGTAGGCCTTGCATGGTGCAAGCGTGCTACAAGCTCACCTGTGGGCAAGCATAGGTAAAGTAACGCGTCAAGCCTGACCGAGCTTCATCACAGGCGTTCGTGATGGTCAAGCGCACTCACTGGAGCACATCAGGACAAGATTTTCAATCTTCATTAGTCAATTATAGGTAGAAACCTGGGGAGTATTGGACTGCACTCAGTAAATTGAACTTTGTTGTTTAATAGGAGATAATGAGTACATGTTAGATATGTTGCTTGTTTCAATCCACTACATCCAAAAGGCAATTATAAAACAAAAAGACCCTTTGGGTAGGTTCGATTAATCTGGTGCAAAATTATGTAGAAATCAAAGTCTTCAGTTGGAAGAACAAATATTAGAAAAAGAGGAAAGACTTTTAACGTATCTAATTTAATAGTTCGTTTGAAATAATCTTAAAGGGCGGCTTCATCATCTAATATAAATACTAACCCGCGATCACCTACCTCCACCCACACCAAAAGCAAAGCCGAATCTTGCTCTGCAAAACTGTGAGAAATGGCAGTCGAGATTGTGAGCAACACCATCTTGAAAGCATCTGCTTCTCCACAAACAAACTCCTCAGCAAATGCAAAAATACCACTTACCATCTTCGACAAGGCCACATTTGACTGTCACATTGCCATTCTTTACGTGTTCCGGCCACCCATGCCCACAAATGACACCTTAAAAGCCTCCCTCTCCCAGGCCTTGAACTACTTCCAGCACTTTGCCGGACGTCTCGTGCTCGATGAGCAAGGTCAGCCATGCCTTCTCCTTAACAATGCCGGCGTTCGAGTAATCGTAACGCAAGTATCGTCCACTTTGGATGAGATTCTCCCACTCCAGCCATCCACCAAGATAAGCTCCTTGCACCCAGCTCAAGAAAACCATGAGGAGTTGCTCCACGTCCAGATCAACCAATTCAAGTGTGGAGGGGTGGTCTTGGGCATATCTGGCCACCACCGGCTTGCTGATGGGGAGTCCATGAGCTCCTTCATTGTTGCATGGTCACAGCTTGCCCGAGGTGTGAAGGTGACCCCATTGCCTTACCATGATCGCTCAGCTCTAATGAACCTTAGTGAACCTCCGGCACATAGATTCAATCACCTTGAGCGTGAATTTTGCAGTAGTGTTAGTGATATCACTTCTCCATCCCCAGCCACTTCCCATGGAGCTGCAACACCTATTGAGAACTTGGTTGTACATTTCTCTCCTGATTTCATCAAAAAGCTGAAGATTGAGAGCCTAGACCAGCAGAGTGGCAACTCTTTTAGTACCTTTGAGTGCCTCCTTGCCCACATGTGGAAGAAGCTCACGTTAGCAAGAAGACTCAAAGTGGATGAGCTCACCCATGCGAGGGTGGCTGTGAGTGGTCGGTATAGGATCAAACCAGCCATCCCTAGGGAGTACTTTGGCAACTTGGTGCTTTGGGCTCACCCAACATTGAAGGCCAAAGACTTGCTACATGGAAGCTACTCATATGTAGCAAACATGATTCGTGAATCAGTAGCTGAAATCAATGATGGGTACTTCAAGTCGTTCATAGATTTTGGGCATTCAAACAAGGGGCAAAAGCTAGCAAAGGCAGTACCGGAGATGGATAGCTCGATATATCCGAACGTGGAGGTTGATAGCTGGTTAGGGTTCAAGTTCCATGAGATTGATTTTGGAGGGGGTTGCCCATGTGCCTTTTTACCTGCGTACCTAGCTATTGAAGGTTTGATGATTTTCATTCCTTCTTCCTTCTTGCTCTAAGAAAGGTGGTGTGGATGTTGTCGTAGCACTTCATCCAGAGGATGCTGTCTATTTCAAGGATATTGTTTTCTCTCTTGAGAGGAAACCCAAGATTATTAGCAAATTGTAAGTTGGTCACAGGAGGTTGGACTTTGTGTGCGAATGGATATGAATCCTCGTTAAAATAAGAACATGGCTTTCCCATCAACGAAGACTCTTAATTCAAAGTATATCGGCCTAATTAGCAACTTTTTTTTTAATAATTAAAAAACTCCTACGTCCCCTATTCTCCTTTACCCCACATAACTTCAAGAAATTCTCCCAAACTTACTACGTCAAATAAAATAAAAGGAATATATTTATATGCACCCTAATAATCTCTTGTGTACCCTAATAACTCTATAAACATTGTCGTACATTTATAAGTAAAATGGGGTATTGTAGGGATTATTGCGGTGCATATAGATGCATTCTAAGAGAACTCACCCCTCCCAACATTTGTGCTTCCTTGGATCCAAACTTCATCATTGGCCATGCTTTTAATTTTGAGGAATTGACTAAAGTAGACTCCTACTTTGGTCAAATAACCGAAATGTGAGCAAGTTTCTACTTTTTACCAAAGTAGACTTGCTCACGTGGGAACTTATAAGCATATAAAGAAATTTTACTTAACTACCCTCTTCTTCATTATATGACAAACCGACCGAAAAAATATGCCAGATCGGTTGCTCAGCCCAAAAAAAAGATGTCTTCTTCTTCTTCTTCTCCTATAAGACTTCATCTCACAGTGATTTTTCCTCCTCTTGAGTAGGTTCTTCTTCCTCATATTTTTGTTTTTCCAGTTTGCTTCATCTTCTATGCCTTTTTTTTTCGGGTCTTCACATCTTCGAGTTGCTTCATCTTCTCTGCTTCTTTTCTCTGGGTCTTCACATCTTCGAGCTCCTTCATCTCCTCTGCTTCTTTTCTTTGGGTTCAATTTTTTAGGATTTATATTTTCTAGTTTTTTAGTTTTCCAGTTTTTCAGTTTTCTAGTTTGACAGTATTCAGTTTTCTTGTTTTCCCTTTAACAAATGAATTATTCTAGTTGATGCAAGCATATATAAATATATATAGGGTTCCTCCCATTTTTCTTCCTATGTTGTGAAGCTAACTTAGGCCTTTTTAGGGTTTTTGTTCATATATTGTTTCCAAAATTATCTAGTTTTCAATTATCCGGCTTTTCAGTTTTATAGTTATTTAGTTTTATAGTTTTTCAGTTTTTTAGTTCTCCAGTTTTTTAGAAATGCTACATCTATAGGATATGAAACAAGAGTCATATGCTATCATGAAAAATAACTAATCTAATCACCGACCCTAATTCACAAAAACATCCACCGAGCCCAATGTGAGTACCCCACTATCAACAAGCGAATATAAGATTCAATTCTCACATGGATAAGTTTAGTTAGGTAAATCTTTAAAACTTCCCCACATTTTGGTTATACGACCAAACTAAGAGTCTCGCAACATGAAGCAGCAAAATTTATTTTAGGTTTTAAAATTTGTAACTTGCAAATGACCAGTTATCCAATTTTATAGTTAACTAGTAAATTTACTTGTTGGGATAAGAACCATACATTCCACTCAATTTATTGTCTGATAAGTCTTTTTTTTTCATACAAAAAACTATGAACTGTCAATTGAATAACTATCAATAGGATAACTATGAAGTGGATAAGTGTCAATTGAATCTTGTGAAGCTTAGGTACATAGTAATGTGCTTGCAAATACTACTTGTGCATGACTGCAAGGATGCATTGGATAAATGGATTACATTTAAAGATTGGTGAAGGAAGGGCATGATGCAGTTTGATTAGGAAGTGAGATGACAATTGATCTAAATTTGGCAGTGATACGTTAAATTCTAGAGATGTAATAGGGAACCTAAGCAACGATAATCGGGGAATTATTGTTAAATTACTATTGTCTTTTTTACTCACATATTTATTATTTTTCTCTAAAAGAATTATCTCATATTTTGGCACAAATGAGCAATTTCGAGAATGGTGAGAGGAAAAATCATAGTTCACAACATAAGAAGAAAAATGGGAGGAACTCTATATATATGCCTGCATCGACTAGAATAATCCATGTGTTAAAGGGAAAATTAGAAAACTGACATACTGTTAAACTGGAAAACTGACATACTGTTAAACTGGAAAATTGGAAAACTGAAAAACTGGAAAACTAGAAAATGTAAATCCTAAAAAAATGAAATGAAAAACTTGAAAGGTGATTAAATTAGTTTTGTTTCCGCATTGTCAAAATTATATTTCCTACCACTTTCATCCAAACGGACATCCCAAACACACAACAAACCTTTTGTGTTCCTTTCCATACTATTCTCATATCATATCAGTAATCCAGTTTTCTATTTTTCCAATATTTCAATGATCCAGTGTTCCAATATTCCAGTTTCCAGTTTTCCAGCTACCCAAAAAATCTTATTAGCAAAAACTATGTAATGTCCAAAATATAACCAACCAAAAATAACATTTTCATCGGATAACACTTTTTTCATCATCTAAAATAACCTAAACCAATCTACTTGGTGGAAGGGAAATAAACCAATAGGTCTTCAGAGCTGGAAGATGTGAAGACCCAGAGAAAAGAAGCAGAGAAGATTAAGCAAACTGGGCTGCCCATTGCTCTAACTCTGGTAGCTTGCCATGTTCATGTTTAAATGTAATCCATTTATCCAATGCATCCTTGCAGTCATGCACAAGTAGTATTTGCAAGCACATTACTATGTACCTAAGCTTCACAAGATTCAATTGACACTTATCCACTTCATAGTTATCCTATTGATAGTTATTCAGTTGACAGTTCATAGTTTTTTGTATGAAAAAAAAGACTTATCAGAAAATAAATTGAGTGGAATGTATGGTTCTTAACCCAACAAGTAAATTTACTAGTTAACTATAAAACTGGATAACTGGTCATTTGCAAGTTACAAATTTTAAAACCTAAAATAAATTTTACTGCTTCATGTTGCGAGACTCCTAGTTTGGTCGTATAACCAAAATGTGGGGAAGTTTCAAATATTTACCTAACTAAACTTATCCATGTGAGAATTGAATCCTATATTCGCTTGTTGATAGTGGGGTACTCACATTGGGCTCGGTGGATGTTTTAGTGAATTAGGGTCGGTGATTAGATTAGTTATTTTTTGTGATAGCATATGACTCTTGTTTCATATCCTATAGATGTAACATTTCTAAAAAATTGGAGAACTAAAAAATTGAAAAACTATAAAACTAAATAACTATAAAACTGAAAAGCCGGATAATTGAAAACTAGATAATTTTGGAAACAATATATGAACAAAAACCCTAAAAAGGCCTAAATTAGCTTCACAACATAGGAAGAAAAATGGGAGGAACCTTATATATATATATATATATATATATATGCCTGCATCGACTAGAATAATTCATTTGTTAAAGGGAAAACAAGAAAACTGGAAAACTAAAAAACTAGAAAACTAGAAAACGTAAATCCTGAAAAACTGAAGACCCAGAGAAAAGAAGCAGAGGAGATGAAGGAGCTCGAAGATGTGAAGACCCAGAGAAAAGAAGCAGAGAAGATGAAGCAGCTCGAAGATGTGAAGACCCGGAAAAAAAAGGCATAGAAGATGAAGCAAACTGGAAAAATGAAAATATGAGGAAGAAGAACCTACCCAAGAGGAGGAAAATTCACTGTGAGATGAAGTCTTACAGGAGAAGAAGAAGAATACATCTTTTTCCTAGGCTAAGCAACCGATCTGGCATATTTTTCCGATCGGCTTGTCATATAATGAAGAAGAGGGTAGTTAAGTAAAATTCCTTCACATGCTCACAACTTCCCACGTGAGCAAGTTTGGTAAAAAGTAGAAACTTGCTCACATTTTGGTTATTTGACCAAAGTAGGAGTCTACTTTGGTCAATTCCTCTTTAATCTGTAGTTGCACTACCACCTCTAACCTTTTGCCACCTCATTCCCAGCTATGCGCCACCCAATGGAGATATTACTTTGCTCCCCCATTTTAGGGCAAGAAAGACTAAACCTCCCATTCTCTATGTTTCCCGAGCCCATCTAAGATGTAGGGGTAGAAGAGGTGGAATGGGTCCAATCAAACTGTCATCCAGGCACGATGTGAGAAGGGTAATCAAATACTTTCCCTTCTTTTGCAACTAAGGTACCAAAAAAATCCTACTTCTTGGTTGGAGCTTGGCGAGCAGGAAGACGACTTGTTCCCCCTTGGCCCTCTTCCCCTTTCCTCAGTGCATGGGGAGTAAAAGGGAGTAAAGTTCTTGGGTACGCAGGTGGGGTAAGGGAAGTAAACAAAAAACTGTGCTAGAATTGTTTAGGTTTTGGGGGATGTGGGAGTTTCCTAGGGTCCATATAGCCATGATCTTAAAGAATTTCATTAACTCAAAAGGAAAGAGTACAAGAAAAGATCAATATATCTAGACTCTTCTCATAGAGAACAAGTGAAAACCCTCAAGAGGCTGAAGCTAGAAAAACTCCAAAAGAAACAATAATTACTCCTAATTAAGGAAGAAATGTTAGCTACTCCATAAGTTGTCTCGGAGATAAAAATTTGACTACAAGTTCATAATAGTTGTAGTCGTGCACATGTTTATTGGCTAAGGAGAGCCATGGGCCATTAAAGAATGTGTTGAGTTTCTGAAAAGTTGGCTAGCACCATTAATAGTTGTTAAGAGAGACAGAGACTTGATATTGTTGAATTGAGATTAAGAAGCACTTTGTTGAGGCTTTGTAAGTTCAATGATTGGGGAGTATTTATGGCCACTTACATTTTGACAGAAGTCACAAGTGATTATTGAATATATGTCAGATGTACCCTTCATTATTGGTCAACATATGACCTTGATGGAGTATATTTCCACGACCTTCATTGTTGGAAAGATTTAAAATCTCTTTTGCCATAGGCAAGAGAGTTTGTAAGGGGTAGAGTATGAGACTCTTTTGACCTCCTTCCGGAGATTTGTGGACTTGAGTGGATTAATGGAAAAGTTTGAGCCTCCAAGAATGTGGATGTCCTATGAGGTACTATTTTCAACACTTGTGAGTGTTGTGGTTACCACTTAAGATTTTGGGAAAGAGGGTGTGAGTTCAGTATGAATTTGATGATTGGTTGACTGCTCAATGAGTAGTGGTAGACTGTCATAAGAAACATGTGGTGTTTGTGTGCCCTGAAGGTTTGAATGTCGTATCCAGGGTGTTTGAAAATGGTCAGTTTATGCTTTGAGTGAACTATTAAGGCCAGGCAGTGCATGACTAATGGCTGCAAAGTCTTTTTGTGAGTTGTTTGAGAAGTTGTCTTAGAAATTTGGTCTAAAAGAGCTAGACATTTTCAAGGATTTTCCCGACATGTTCCTTGAAGACTTATCGGGATTTTTTGCCAAAGAGAATGGTGGAGTTTGTTGAATTAGTGCTTAGCGCACTTTGTACCTCTAGGGCATCGTGCGGGATGAGCTACTAGAGTTGAATGAACTCGATGATGAGTTGGAAGAACTTATGATTAAGAGGATTGTTTCACCAAGAGTATGGTCTTGGGGGTACATTGGATTTGTTTGGAAGAAGCAGGTTGGATCCCTACATTTATGCATCAACGCCGTATGTTTAATTGAGCGACTTTTAAGAATAAGTCTCTTACTCAGGTTATTCCTAAGACAACCTCATGAACTCGGTATGATGATTATGAATTCTAAGGTATGTCATTTGGACTCACCAACATCTTGTAGCAGGTATTGATGTGATGAATGTAGTTTTGTTAAGTAGTATGAAAAGAGACATTGGTGAATGTGTTGTCAGATGCTTGACTTGTCTGAGTGCTAAGTCAGGGAACCAGAAGCCCCCATGATCCCTACATTATGTGGAGATTCCATAGTGGAAATGAGCACTCATTATGATAGAGCTTCTTTTAAGTTGCCTTGTACATAGATGAGGCATGATTTTGGAGCAGCACTTGCCATTGATTTGAGTTTGTTATTATGACAACTCACTCTGACATTTGGATAGCCCTTGTGAAGAGGGCCTTGTATGAAAGGACATTTTGTTCATCAACATGTTGGGTTGAGGTAAGTGAGATGAAGATGCTCAAATATGAATTTTTTGGCACTATGCAGATAGGTTGAAGTTAGCCAGGCAAGGGCTTTAGATAGTTCAAAGCCAAGAAGAGAGCTATGTTGATTGGAGGCGAAGTAATCTCTAGTTTGAGTTGCGAAGCACTTTAGTCTAATCCTTTGATGGACAATGTAAGTTGTGGATGACAAAGGTTATTCGAGTGGTGAAGAGATTGTGGAAAATATCATACTCCCAAGATGGAAACTTGAGATGTTCGAGCGGATATGAGAGAGGTACCCTGAGGTATTTGTTGTTTCAGCTATACGTTGTAAGTTGATCTTGAAATTTTGGGGACAAAATTTTTCTAAGGAGGGAAGAATATAATGTCCCTGATTTTTCTATGATTTTTTGTGATTTTATGATATTTTTTGTGAGAAAATGTAATGTTTTAGTGTATTTATATTTGTGTATTTGACCTCAATATTATACCCGTAGAGTCAGGTGTAAGGCTTAGTAGCAGGTTGCGGACCTTGATGTGCACTTTCGGTACGAATTTTGGAGGAACGACACATAAGCAAGTGAAACAACGCGTAAGATGGTATATATATAAAAAGAGAAGACATTGAGAAGAAACTCGAGTGACTTTTCGGTCACTCCATTGTGCCTCCTCCATCGTCGGATTCCACCGCCTCTTGTTAGAATCTATTTTGCCTTGTCGCCATGAGTCCATTGGTGCCAGCCAGAGCCGCCACCACCCTCTCCTCATTCTTCCATGAAGTACGGGTCTTTTCCTCAATTTTTCTCACCATCTAAATTGGTTTTTGGGCCATCAAAGGGCTATTTTGACACTATTTGCTACCGCCCTCAACTGGACTTAGCTTCATCTAGATGCTAGGACCCCATAGGCACTGGCCAGGGCTACCGCCATGCTGTCCTTTCTTCTCCGGGATCTGCAAGTACCTTTCTCGGTTTCTCACTATGTCAAAATTTTGGCCATCGGACGATTGTTTTGTCACCTCCGTCAGCCATTTTTGATTGGCCACCACCCCTCCATCCCATGTATGGAAAACCCCCCCTTCCTCACGCCTTCCTCTCCCTGGCCAACCATCTTTGACTCCCGCACCGCTCCTTTTCCCTTATGTCCGAACCAAATTACCCATCTATGTGGGTCCTTGGGCTGCCGCTGCAGCTAGCCGGCAGGGGCAGACTAGCTATTGGGAGTTTCACCTTGGCCTGACAATGATGGTTGGGCGTAGCCTAGCACCACCACACCGCAGTTTGGTTCCGCTTTATTGGTACTTCCGCTCGTCTGTATGTTGACCCCCTTATATATAATTTACATTGAATGGTCTCCAACCGGATTTGTTTCAGTTTGCCTTGACCTGGAAATAGTGGGGGTTACCTTTATCACCCTTGGCAAGGCAACAACCATGTGGCCTTTCATTTTGCCTCGGTTTGACTCTGAGACACCCCTTCGCCCTATGTTGTGTGAGATGCACAACAACCTGTACCATTTGCTTTGGTTGTGGGTGGCGATTGGCAATATTGCCACTTTGATTGTGGGCCTTGGGCCGCCTACATCCAGCCCTCTCCCCCTCCCCTTTGGCTACTTGTGCATGTAGCTACCCATGCGGTTTAGGGTTTAGATGCTGCATTCGCACCTCCTCACTATAGTATGGCTTTGTCACCATTTGAGTTGACCACCAAATCCCTTCTCCACCTCTCCTCCATCCTTGAGCGTTGGCCTATGCGCTTCACCCTTATGTGGGCCCTTGTAGATGCAAAATTGACGTTGTTGGGTGTTGTGCATGACCAATTTCAACTTCTTATGGTAGGCAAAGTACTTCTCAATAGCCGGCTGACCTTCAGTTAGTCATCTCAACTTTTGGTCGTACTTGCCATTTCTGTTGGCATGACATTTCTCCCGGCTGCCCTAGGGTGTCATTGTGGATCGCGGATTTTGCCGCATTGATTTGTGTCACCCCATTTGGCCGTGATTGCTTCCAATGCTGTGGAGCATGATTTTTGCCTAACAGATGGGGTTCTTGGTGTGAAACTTCAACCTCTAAGATATACGAAGATGCAATTTAGCTACTTTCTCAGGGTGGTCCTGCCCGAAGAAACGATGTTGATCCTTGATCTGAGGTTGTTTTTGGTTTCGAATGAGAGAGCTACTATTCTCTCAGGTTGGCAATGTTTTTGGCCGCCACCACTACTGTCGTGTGCTCACCATTAAATGTCATGAATTATGAGGTAGGGGAGCTTTGAACTCATAATTTCATGATAATATAATTTGAATGTGTAGAAGCATGCTAGGATGATTGAGATTTTATGATTGGATGTTAAATTTTGATATGCTTGCATGATGTAAGAGGATGAATTATGACATATTGAATTTATATGACATACATGTGAGTTAAAAGTATGTTTGATGTGTACGGAGTATGTGTGTGCTAGAGATGGTTAGCGAGTATGTTGGTAAGCTATGTATGTAGAATATGTATGTGCTAGTGATTGCTAGCAAGTATGTTGGTAAGCTAATTTATGTGGATTATGTGTGTGCTAGTGATGACTAGCAAGTAAGTTGGTAAGCTAATGTACGTGGATTGTGTGTGCTAGTGATGGCTAGTGAGTATGTTGATAAGCTATGTATGAAAATATGTATATGTAATATGTATGTATGATAGACATACATATGTCTGATGGCTATATGCCTATGCTATGGATGTGTGTGTGGGTAGAAGTATGGGCGACAAATGATAAGAGGTGATAGAGGGTTTGGTATGGATTTGGATGTGGACGTGTAACTGTATGATGAAATATGGAGGATATAATTTTAACAGGCAAGGATTGGAGTGGATTTGTTTGGTTTGGACTGGAGCACATGCTAGAGAATTATCAAACAGTAAGAGTGTTGCATAATTGTACAAGCAAAATGTACAGATTATAAAGTGAAAATTAAGTACAATAAGTGAGGTATAAGTAAGAGGGTGATAACTAGGGTTGGCTATGAGGAGCTTAGTTTGATGACATTCGAGTAAAATATTTTTTCCATAAGGTGGATGGCGAAGACTATGAATATGTAAGGATATGTTTGGTGATGAGTTATGATTATGAGATGGACGGGTTAAGTGAAGTCTACTGCCTTGGCGAACAAGGGTTTCCAAATGGGCTCAGTTTTAGTTTGGTATGTGAAAGACTATAAGAAAGAAGAATTGTGTGGCATAATTGTACCTGCCTAAATTACGTAATTCAAACTTGAATTATTAAAAAAACTAATATGATGGTGTAGTGAGTTTGAGACCTTAGGGTTTCGATGGATTAAGTTCCGTGTTTGAGCTAGCCAACAATGAGTCGGTTAAGCATTTCTCATGCTTGCCATGATGTTTATCTTGTGGGATATTGTCTGAGTGTTGCATTTGAGCCCAAACGTCTTATGTTCTTTTGAGAGAGATGTATGTTTTGATTTTGTTTGTGTGTTGTATTAAGCCCAGACGTTTGATGTTCTATTGAGAGTACTGTATGATTCTGCCCAAGAGTGTCATTGTATAATTTCTGCCCAAGAGTAGAATTGTAAGATTCTTGCCTAAGAGTGGCACTATATGATTCCATTCTGAGTTGGCACTATAAGACCCCTAAAGTGTGGGCATTTGTGTTTTCGCACTCAAGTAAGTAGTATCATGGGATTGCTCTTACATGTTTGATTTTGTGCCCCATGAGCATTAGTGTGTCTTCTCTTTGGAAAAGTCCATGACGTCATGTCACTCCCCAGAGGTTCAAGTGATGCCCCAATGACATTCCTTTCCATTTTGACACTGGAACTTATTAATTTTAATGAGCTTCAGTGGTCAATAATATGTGTATGACTGTATAAGTAAGTATGTATGTTTTTAAGTAAGTGTAAGTTTCTAAGCAAGATTGTACAAGTAAGGTTATATGGGTAAGATTGTACGAGTAAGATTATTTAAATAAGGTTGTAAGAGTAAGATTGTATGATAAGGTCATACGAGTTTGTGTAAGTTGTATGAGTAAGCGTATGATTGTACTAGTAAGTTGGTAAGACTCTGATTAAGAGTGCAAATGTAAGACTAGTTTGATGGTATGTATTTGGCATGATGTATGTGTATCTATATGATTATTATATGCCTATTTGTTTCATGTTTGAGTTGAATCTATGTATGGACTTATTGAGTTCACTCCTTCGAACTCCCCTACTAGGTAATTTCCAACTAAGTATGAAAAGACCCATTTACCCTATTTTAGCCATGATATTTGGGAGGCTATTGCAGGTT
The DNA here is from genome assembly GCA_035235625.1 of Saururus chinensis. Lineage (NCBI taxonomy): Eukaryota > Viridiplantae > Streptophyta > Magnoliopsida > Piperales > Saururaceae > Saururus > Saururus chinensis. The sequence goes on from CP141140.1 coordinate 49,170,428, forward strand.
TGCGATAGAGAGCTTTTGAAGATGGATGCTTGTTCTCATGGGTGGATTGATTCCCTTTGACTCAGGTATATCCTTGACTCACTGTAAGTCTTATTTTGCGCCACGATCTGATGTGAGAAATAAGGTGTTTATGCCTTTTGACCTTGTAATTTGGATTAGGTTGTGGACTATTATAAGACTTTCACTTAGGGATGCCTATGAGAAATTTGTATTTAAAGTCTATGAACATAAAGATCTATCTTGTACATTGTTTTCAAGTAGCGCCGGAGGATGTTGGTTTGGTCATACGTTGTTTGATTGAATGAGCAAAAATTTGTATGGTAAAAGTTGATGTGTGATGTTTTAAATTATAAATTGCTTTCACATATTTTGTATTCATTTTTCTTGATTTACAACTGTTTTGTGGCAAAACATTTTTGTGAAATTTAAGAAAATTTGATAAAAAATCTCACATGATACAATTGGTATCAGAGCCTACTTAATTTGGCCCTTTAAGAAAAAGGTTTCTAGGACATGTCTAGCACCACAACAAAAAGGACTATTAGCGATGCTTTTATAAGTGATGCAATACACGTCGCTAAAAATTACTATTTGCGATGTATATAAAAGCGTCACTACAAGTTATAAGTTAAAAAAATAGGGAAAAGTTTATATGAGCTCGGGCTCATATATGCCTACGTGAGCCCGGGCTCTATGGGCCGTCGGATTTACATCCGGCGGCCCATAATACTATGGGCATTTAAACCCATGAGTATTATAGGCTGCTGTATGTATATCCGGCAGCCCATATAGCCCGGGCTCACATAGGCTATATGAGCCCGGGCTCATATAAATGAGAGTCAAAAAAATAAAAAATTTGAAACTATTTGTGACGCTTTCATAAAAGCATCGCAATAGTTGTACTACTAGCGATACTTTTATGAAAGCGTTGCAAATAATGGTACTATTAGTGATGCTTAAAAAAATACATCGCAAATAAAATAAAGTTTTTAAAAAAATTTGAGACTATTAGAGATGCTTTTGAAAAAGTGCCTCTAATAGTTTTATTTTATTTAGTATTTATTATTTAAAAAAATATATAATAATTAAATATTAAATTTTCTGAAAAAGTTTATCAACTATAACATATTTTAATAAATATTTAGTTCTTCCAATTTGGCAGTAGAGCACCTACAATCCAACTTGGCAATCAGCAAGCAAATCAATATGAATTTTAGGGTCTAAATAAAAATAAAAATTATCAAATAAATAAAATTGGCATACTTGTGATGGCCTTTGGGTTAGTTGCAGTGGCCCTTGGGTAGATTGCGATAGCCCCTGGGTGGGCAACCCCCAATAGCCATCACAACCAAGACTATCAGTCAATATGAACTTTGGGGTCTAAATTAAAATAAAAATTATAAAATAAATGAAATTGGCATACTTCCGATAGCCTTTGGGTTAGTTGTGATGGCCCTTGGGTAGATTGCAATAGCCCCCTGGGTGGGCAACCCCCAATAGCCATCACAACCAAGACTCTCAGCCTGCCATAGCCCCTACACACATCAAACATGGCTGGGGCAGAGAGGAACATCGGGACTGAGATATGACCGGAGCTAAGAGCAGAACGGAGACAATATATATATATATATATATATATATATATATATATATATATATATATATATATATATATATATATATATATATAGTAAATAGATAAGAAAAAAGTAAATAAAATTCCCCTACTTTCTCCACACTCTTCCTAAGAGATGGGGCTCATGTTCACGCGCGGGAGTGAGAGGCAGGGAGAGAGAAGAGAGGAGTGAAGAGAAGAGAGAGAAAGAGGAGAGAGAGACGAGAGAGAAGAGAGAAAGAGGAGTGAGAGAAAGAGAAGAGAGAGAGTGAAGAGAGAGATAGAGGAGAAATAGCTTGAAGAGAGAGGTATAAAGAAGAGAGAGGAGAGAGAAGAGAGAGTGAGAGTAGATAGTGAAAGACAATAGATGAGAGGAGAGAGAGATGAGAATGAGGAGTGGAGAGGGGAGAGAGATGAGAGTGAGAAGTGGAGAGGAGAGAGAGAAGAGAAAGAAAAGAAAGAAAAGAAAAAGAGATATAAAAGAGAGAGGAGAGAGAGCAAAGAGAGAGATAGGAGTGATAGAGGGGGAAGAATTTAATTTAGTTTTTTTTAAAATTTTTTATTATATGTTAAATTTTAAAATTAATAAAAAAATTAAAAGATAATAGCATCGAATAGGAATATAAGTCGCTATTACCATTAGTATTTGACACATTTGGCTATACGTTGCTAATCAATTTTATTTTAATTTTTTATAAATTTTAAAATATAATATATACTAGAAGAGAAAGAGATAAGAGAAGAGAGAGAGAGGAGATAGTGAGAAAGAGAGAGGAGAGAGGGAAAGTGATATAGAGAGAGGAGAGAGAGAAGAGAGGAGAGATAGAGGGAAGAGAGAGCGAGGGAGAGAGAAAAAGAAGAGAGAGAGAGATAAAAGAGAGCGAGGAGTGATAAAGGGGGAAATAATTTAATTTAGATTTTTTTGGGTATTTTTATTATTTACTATATTTTAAAATTAATAAATATAATTAAAATAAAATATATTAGCGATGTACACAAAAATACATTCTTCATATACTAGGTATTAGTGACGAATAGGCGAATGCATCGCTAATACCTAGGGTATTAACGAGACATTTTCCTATGCTTCACTACTACCTTTTTATGTAGCTTAATTAGTTTTAAAATATAGAGAGAGTGAAAGGAGAGAGAGGATATAGATAGAGGAGGGAGAGAAAGAAGAGGAGAGAGAGGAGGAGAGAGAGGAGGAGAGAGAGGGAAGAGAGAGAAAGGAGAGGGAAGAGAGAGAGGAGAGGGAGAGAGAGGAGAGAGGAGAGAGGAGAGAGGAGAGAAGAGAGAGGAGAGGGAGAGAGAGGAGAGAGAGGAGAGAAGAGAGAGTAGAGGGAGAGGAGAGAGAGATAAAAGAAAGAGAGTGATAGAGGGGGGAAAATTTTAATTTAATTTTTTTTGGTAATTTTTTATATTTCAAAATTAATAAATATAATTAAAATAAAATGTATAGCAACACATACGGAAATGTGTCATTAATATACTAGGTATTATCAATGCATAGGCGCATGAATTGTTAATATCTAGGGTATTAGAGACGCATAGCATGAGGGGCGACTGAATAGAGAGGAGGGAGAATAGAGGATGGGGACAAGGAGGACCAAGGAGAGAGGGGGAGGAGGTGGTGGGGAGCCGGACTCCGGCTCCCAGCCCCCTCATCCGGCAACTGCAATGGAGAGGGGGGAATAGGAAAGTAGATAGAGGGGGGGACCGGGGAGAGAAGGGTGGAGGGGTGGGGGCCGAAATTTGGCACCCGAAGCCGGCTCCTCTTGCAGATACAGTGGAGAGGGGGGAAGAAATGGAAAATGGAGGGTGTGCAAAAGGGGGGTACTGGGGAGATAGGGGGTGAGCTGGGAGGAAGAGGGGTGGGGCTCTGGAATCCAGAGGGAGGAGTTGGACTCCGGCACACCAGAGCAAAATGTGCAGCCAGGAGGAAGGGGGAGAGGGTAGGAGTAGCAGAGGAGGGGGGAAAACTAGAGACACGGTGGAGGGAGAAGAGTGGGGTGTAGAAGGAGTGGGGGGTATTTGAAGTTTGGTAGGGCAAAATTTCGTTAAAATTTGTGGGAGATTTTTGCCTGCGTCAATTCACTTTTATGATGTGCAAAATCATCTTTTAGCGATGTTTGGATTTAAACATCGCCATTAAACTTTTGTTCACAACGTTTATTTCTAAACATCACTATTAATAAAAATACAAAGGGCCAGGGAAAAGGAGAGAGGGAGAGAGAAAAAAGAGAAGAGAGAGGAAAGAGAGAGAAAGAGAGAGGAGATATAGAGAGGAAAAAAAGAGGAGAGATATTTTTTATTATATATTAAAATTTTAATAATAATATAAATAAAATAAAAAAACTCTATTAGTGACGCATAGGAATATGCATTCCTAATACATGATGTATTAGCAACACATATGACTTTGTGTCGCAAATAAATAAGGTATATTAGCAACACATACTCCTATACGTTGCTATTATATATCTTTTATTTTAATTATTTTTTAATATAATATATAAAAAATTCATAAAAATTAAATTAAATTCCTTCCGTCTTTTTTCCTCTCTCTCTATCCCTCTCTCTGTCTCTTTCTCGCTCCTCCTCTCTCTCCTCTCTCATCCTCTTCTATCTCTTCTCTCTCCTCTCTCTCTTTCTCTCTTCTCCTCCTACTCCCCCTTTCTCCTCTCTCTCCTCTCACTCTCTCTTCTCCTGTCCTCTCTTCTTTCTCTGTCTCCTCTCGCTCTTCTCTTTCAATGTCCTCTCTCTCCTTTTACACACTCTTTTTATATTTTAAAATTAATACAAATAGATTAAAAGGTAATAGTGACTCATTTCATCTTCCACCCGCGATGCTAATAACTATTTTTCTTATTTTTATATTGTTTAAATATTAGCGACACATTGAAAAGTGTCGCCAATACATTGTTTTGATTTTTAAATTTATTTTTTATTAGTGGTGCTTTGAAAAGTGTTTCCACTAATTATTTTTATTATTTTTTTAATGTTTTTTCTTATTAGTGATGCTTATAAAAGCTTCACTAATATTTTTTGTATTCTTTTTTATTACCGAGGCATAGGTAAGCATTGCTAATATGTTTTTAAATTTTTCTCAAGATTTTTTATATAGCGACGCTTTATAATAATTTATTATTAGCGATGTTTTTTAAAGCGTTGCAAAAGAAAAAAATTATTAGCAACACGCGAAAAAGTGTTGCTAATATCAGTATTATAAGTGACACTTTTTAATTTACATCGCTAATGAGCAATTTTGATGAGACTATTATCGGTGCTTTTAGTGATGATTTTTAAGCGTTGCTAATAGTCAATAGCAATGCTTTTTTGACTATTAGTGACACTTAAAAGCATCACTAATAGTCTTTTTTCTTGTAGTGTAGTTTGAGCTAAGATTGACATAGCAATGAAGGAGGTTTTCTCTCATTTTCTTTAAAAAATTTAACAGCTTCTTTCACTCCAAATAAAGACTCACAAACAAATTTTTTAGAAGAATGATTTTGTAAGGTTCCATTTTATAAACTGGAGGATCTTCATTTCACCTTCTAAGTAGAGGATGATGTTACAAGGGTATTTTCTCACTTTGGATAAAATTCAAGCAAGAGGTGTTTATATTGTTAAAAGATGTATCTTTTGTAAAGAGGATATTGAAACAGTCAACACATATTCTTTTCTTGTGGCTACTCTAAATGGATTATGAGTTCTATGTTTAGTTTTTTTTAGAGTGGACACTTCTTATAATCAAGCTCGGCAAGTCCTTGAACATATTCATTTTCTTTGTCATTCCATTCCTGATCTGGGATTACTTCTAAAGGTTTTCATGAATTGTGCTATCTACTCTCTCTCTCTCGGTAGAATAACATATTCAAAAATGAAAGAATTCACAAGCAATCTTTTTATGCAGCATGAAAGTCAAGTTAGATGTAACTAACAATCCTCATCTTTCTTAGATTGTTGGTGAATTTCTTTTCATTGTTGAAAGATGGAGTCTGTAATTTTTATTCTATTGTCTCATGACTTTGTTACCCGCTTGATTTAAGAATGGAGTTCTTTCCCTTTTTACTTGATAAAAAAAGAGTAGAGGAAAGTATTTCTCATTATCTAGCATATGAACAAAATCAATTTGCAAACTCTCTTGGAGAACGGTTAAAATAAAAGATGTATGCCCCTAGTCTCCTCTTGGCTGTGACATAAAGCACACCTATTTGCAAGTTGAAATCCCTTTTGGCAAGATTATCCAAAGCGAACAGTCCATAATTAGCCATCATGCCCAAGCAAATAACTAATTTTTTTGCCATACAACGGCTATAAATTAGAAAAAAATAACGAATACGAAACTTGTGAAAACAATTTTACAATTTAAAACATCACGCAACAATTTTTCCCATATAAAATTTTCTTTTTAATCAAATATCTTATGGACAAACCAAATGTTCTTAGACGCTATTCGAAAACAAGCATATAAAATAAATTGTCGTGATCATGACCTTTAAATACAAATTTGTCCCTAGCATTCCTGAGTACAAGTCCTGTATACAGTCCAAAATCTAATCTAAATTACAAGTCCATAAAATATAAATACTTTAATTCTCATCTCACTCAATACATAAGATTGTGGCAAAAATAAAGACTCGCAATTAGACAAAAAGTATACCTAAGCCAATAGAATTCAATCCACTCAATGAAACAAGAGTACGTCTTGAGGAGCTCTCTATCACAACCCCACAAAAGCCTCTAGAACATTGGGGATAAAAAGTGAAAAATGACTATTTTTATCTTCAATAGGAAAATACTTAGTAGGAAATACTCAGTAGGGGAGTTCTAAATAGTGAACCTTGTAAGTCTATACATAAATGTGTTCATGCAACTCAAACATGAAGCATATATGCATATAATAATCAAAACCCTCACCATACAACAAAACCATGCACACGCACAAACAATTATGCCAAATATCCTTACACTTACTCTTATACTTATAGTCATACTCGTACAATCCTTATACTTATAGTCTTATTCAGAACATTTTTACAGTCTAACTTGTGCCATCTTACTTAAATTCTTACTCTTACAGTCTTGCTCATAAACATACATTCATAGTCTTGCTCAGAAACTTACTCTTACTGTCTTACTCGGAATCTTACACTTACTTATCATAGAGTTGTACACCTACTATCAACCACTTAAGCTCATTATAATTAATAAACTCTAGCGTCAAATTGGAAAGGAATGTCACTGGGGCATCACCTTAACCTCCAGGGAGTAATTAGACGCTATGGACTTTTTCGAAAGCAAGGAACCCCTATGCTCATGGGGTACATAATTAAACAGGTAGGAGTAAATCCGTGATACTATTTACTTGGGCATGCAAATGCCTACACTCTAGGGGCCATACAGTGCCAACTAAGGGAAAAATCATACATTGTCACTCTTGTGTAGAATCATACAGTGGCGACTAAGAGCAAAAATATACAGTGCTCTTAATAGAGCATCAACCGTCTGGGCTTAAATATAGTGCATAGACAACATCCCACAGGATAAATACCATGACAAGACATGATAAATGCTCCTCTGACTCATTATCAACTAGCTCAAACATAAAACTTAATTCATCGAAACCCCAGGTTTTAAACTAACAATGCTATCTTATTAGCTTTGCTTATAATTCAAGTTTTAATTGAGTAATTTATGTGGGTATAATTATGCACTGGTCAATCCGAAGTTGATCCCATTTCAAAACCTTAGTTTTTTAGGGCAGCATACTTCACTTAACCTGTTCATCTTATAATCATAACTCACCACAAAAGAAATCCTTACAGTCTTTGCCATCCACCTCGTGGCCAAATCATTTTACTCGGAAGTCATCAAACTAAACTCCTCAGAGCCAACCCAAGTTATCACCCTCTTACTTATACCTCACTTATTGTTATTACTTTCTACTTCATAATATGTATGTTATGTTTGTGCAATTTTGTTGTGCACTATTACTATTTGATAATCCCCCATAAAGCTTCAAACCCTAAGTCCTCCGGTTAGTTATTGAGCCCCCAATGTACATTCCAATCCTTGCCCGTCACCTTTACACCCTTCGACATCCATCATATTGATATCAATCCAGAACAAATCCATGCCAAACTCTCTTTTACCTCTTAAAAGTCCATCTCTTGTACATCTACCCCACACATACGAATATTCATCGCATAGGCTTATAACCATCATACATACATATAACATACCCATAATTCTATACATAGCTTATCAACATACTCACTAGCCATCACTAGCACACACATATTACACAAACATAGCACATACTCATGCTTACATGTGAGCCATATTCATAAGCAAACCCACCATATTTCATTATCTTGCCCTTATACATCATGTAATCGGATTATTATTTAGGGGCTATTTGTGTATGGAATTTCTATAAGATTTCATTGATTCTGCCCCAATTATGGCTTAAATTATTGCAATCATGTTCGTGTGTAGAAGGTGGGAGGAATTACAAATTCTACCAAGAAGTTGATTCCAAGCCGTTTTGAGCTGGAATCGGCCAGAATCATAGAATCACCTCATGAGGTGATTTCGTCGATTCTGGCTCCTAGCCCCGTTTTGAAATTACAGATTCTTTTACCTCTCATATCGATTTGAGCCTCGAGAAGGATGCCATATAGGTGGGGTTCACTTTAAAAGTTCAAAATTACCTACCCTTGTGGGATCTTGTTTGATAAGGCTCAAATTTAAGAGTGTAATAGTACATACCCAGAATATGCATTTTCAAGTTCAAGAGAGAGAGTTATATTAGTTTAAAGTTTTAGAAAGATTGGTTTGATGCAACATCCGAATTTATTTTAAAAAATTTCATTACCAACAATAATTCATATGCAGCAGTGAATTTTTGGAATTAATTCCAAAAAATTCAATTTCGGTTTCTAAAAAATTCAACACCCAAACATAGCCTTAACATCTAAAGCATTGAATCATACAATACTAGTATGTTGCTAAACATTTAAAATATTTAAATCATGAAATTACAAGTTCAAAGACCCTTACCTCGTAATCCATGATGTTTGATGGTGAGCACTCGATGATGGCAGTGTCAATATCGGTGACAGACTTTGTGGCAAAAACCATCGCCTAGTCGAGAGAGTTGTTGTTTCAAGGTTTAGGACATGCCAGAAATAATTATGACAAGATAAGGGTGACAAAAATCAATGTGGCCAGAAACCAAGGTGGATGAACTAAAGGTCGGTTGACGGCTAAGAAGTACTCGATTGATCAAGAGATGCCAAAATCAACCGCTAACAACACCCAACAATGGCGATTTTGTGTCGACTATGGACCACATAAGGGCGGAAGACATACGTATGTGCTCAAGGATAGAAGTGAGGTGGAGGACTCTGGGGGGTCAACGGGCGGACATACTTATGAGGTGGAACTAGCTGGGGCTGCGGGGCCATAGGGAGGAGCAAGGAGGGGGTACTGGGAGCTCTAGAAGGCTCCGTTGTGGCCCTAGCGGCAAGTTGGATCTAGGTTCTATGGAGGGTGGCAACAAATGAAGGTGCTGACCCTCCTACGGCCCAAAACACATTGAGACAGAGAAAAAAAAACAGAGACTAAGGGAGGTGTGGAGTAACTAGACGGAGGAGAGGAGTGGCGCAGAAAAGGAACTGGGCAGGGTGGGGCCATCCCTGGACCGGTGTGGAACCCATGGTGACTGTCCGACCACTTTCGGCTAGCGCCAACAGAGACAAAGTCGAAATAGATAGGAAATGGTGCGGGCAAAAAATAAGGGAGCATATGGGAGGAGAGGAGTGGGGCAACAGGGAGGCCAAGTTAGGCTGGGAGATGACCCCTTGCTGTCGCTCGCCCAAGGTGGAGGCGACCAGAGGCCAATCGGCCGTTGATGGGTTGGCTGGCTATTTTGGAAACTGGGCAATGGAGCATTTTTTCGCTCTAGCGGGTTCAAGGGCAAAGGGCTGGGTTGAGGCGGCAGTCTAGCTGTTGCCAAGCCAAAACAAACAGTGGCAGAGACCGGCTGGAGGCCATCGGCCACAAGGGAAAATGATATGCCAGCATGACATGGAATATTTAAACGGTTTTAAACAAGATTCACTAGTGTACTTTAGTGCATGTAAGAAGAACTAATGATTCTAAAAGTTGTGTTGATGAGTCAAATTAACAACATTACTATGTTCTTACCAATTTTTTATTTACATGATGTTTATGCCATATTACAGAAAAGAATTTATGGCTTGAGAATGAGGCATGAGAAATTCCCAAAAAACTTGGATACAAATATAACATATTTGGAAAGCACCGCAAGAAAATGATATGTCACATGGCATGGAATATTTAAAAAGGTTTTAAACAAGATTTACTACAACAAAAAGTAATACTTTTTGTGACACTTAAATAAATGTATAAAAAAAAACTATTTGTGATACTTTTTTAAAGTGTCACAAATAGTGCTCCTATTTACTATTTGAGACATATGTTTAAAAGCGTCGTAAATAGTTGTATTTTTTTTAAAAAAAAACTAGCACTATTTGCCCTTTAGACAATCACAAATTATTATCACCATTTTATTTCGCATTATGGGACTATCGCTACTCCTCTTACAACTCTGCTAAAAAGGTTCATTTCAATGGCCTGCAAATGCTCAATTCACCTTTGACACACTTAAGACAACCATGTCTACTGCCCCAATGCTTGCCTTACCTGATTTTCACTTGCTCTTTATTGTGGAGACAGATACCTTAGAGATTGGTTTGGGTGTTATTTTATTACAGTTCAGGCACTCCATTGCCTTCTTCAGCAAGGCACTCTCTGGATCTTCTCTTTTTCTATCGGCTTATGAGTAGGAGATTTTGGCAATTGTCTATGTGGTTACTAAATGACGACCATTTTTATTGGGTCAACACTTTGTTATTCGCATTGATCACTAGCCACTGAAGTATCTTTTGGAAAATCAAATATCTAGTCCAACACAACAACGTTTAATTTCTAAACTTTTAGGTTATGACTATAATTTGCTTTATAGGAAAGGCTCGGAGAATACTGACGCTTTGTCTTGCCAGTTTGCCAATGACTATGATATAGCCTTATGAGCACCAGTTTTCCCCTCTATGGGATCACCTCAGCCAGGTGTACTCCCAAGAGCTAGAGGCTCAGGATTTTGGTTCGCTTACAAGACCCTTCCTACTTACCATCTTTTGTCTTGCAGGGTGACTTGTTGTATTGGAAGGATCATCTTTGGGTTCTGAATGATGCTCAGCTATGCACTACTATTCTTTCTCATTTCCATGACTCTTCGCTTGCTGGACATGAAGGGTCATTTCACACTTACAAGTGTGTGAGTTACAGTTTTTTATGGGAAGGCATTCACTGCACTATTCATGACTATGTTGCTGCTTGTCATATTTGTTAGTGAGCCAAAGCTTCTACCATAGCGCCCACGGGTTTACTCCAACCTCTTTCTATTCTTGATCACATATGGGAGGACATTTCTTTGGATTTCATTGAATCACTACCCTTGGTACATGGGAAATTTGTTATTATGGTTGTAGTGGATCATCTATCCAAATATGCTCAGTATAGCCCTCTTGGCCATCCATTCACACTGAGGTTGTAGAGCTTTATGTTCGCGAGGTGGCCAAGCATCATGGCATGCCGCATACCATTATATCTGATCATGACTGCATTTTTATTTCTTATTTTTTGGCATGAATTCTTTGCACTTCAAGGCACCTCCTTGCATCTGAGTACTTGTATCACCCTCAGATAGACGGGAAAATCAAAGTGGTAAGCAAGTGCCTTGAGCAATATCTTCGTTGTTTTGTCAGGGAAAGTCCATGCAAGCGACTCCATTTCTTGATTGGGGATGAATATTCTTATAATATAGCCTTTCATACCGCTACTGGTTCTTCCCCCTTTCAGGTGGTGTCTGGTCACGATCTCCTCCTACGAATTTGGCTTATGTTCCCCACCAAGTTGCTATTGGCGAGGTTGACCATCTTCAGAATCTTGCGTTAGTTCAAGAAAAATTTGTCTGCTACTCAAAACCCTATGAAGAAAATCTATGATGGGCATTGTATTGATGAGGAGTTTTAAGTTGGAAACTTGGTCTACATTAGTTTTCACCCGCATCAGTAGTCCTCGTTATACAAGCCTATGAGTGCCAAGTTAGCTCATTGGTTTCACTGTCCTTACTCTATTATTGAATGTGTGGGTTCTGCAGCTTATCCCCTCCAACTTCCAGCTAGCTCTCAAGTTCGTCTAGCCTTCCATGTCTCGTGCTTTCACCTGTTTGTGAGAGGACCTTCCTAAGTTTCTTAGAGTCCTCTACCCCCACTACTAGTTCCAAAGGATCCTCTACTGGTTCTGTCTTCCATTATTGACACTGTTGTGTTTGACCTTCTGGCCGTCTTGTTTTAGAGATCTTAGTTGCATGGCATGGCCATTCTTTGGAGGATGTCTGAGGATGACTTCTATGATTGTTTTCTAGAATTTGCGTCTTGAGGTTTAGGGGAGAGTGGAGCATGGTAAATTGTTATGAATTATCCATTTGCCCTTTTAGATCAATAGTTTCCTTTCATCTAGCCATAAGGCTATTGTAGTTCTTTTGCATTGTTATTTAGGTGGCATAAGGCCTTGATATTCTTTTGCATTGTTGATAGGCAAATAAGCCCATGCCAATTATAGGCAGAATTATGCAACATGCTTATGCATTGATATGGGAATTAATGAAGAAATTTAGCCCTAATTAATCCTCACTCCGCATTGTCTTTTTTCCTCCATCCCTTTTGCCTATCAACTAGTTCGGCTTGAACTAGTTGAGCCTTCATCTCCCTTGTCCCACTTTCCTCATCAATAAAGTGCTAATCTTTGGAAATTTCTAACAATTGCATGTCCCCTTCACCGTCGGATCTTGATTTGACGGCTATTATTGTCCAAGCTCACACATAGAAGAATAAATAATATAATTTATTTTATTTCATAATTATATATCTTGTATTTATATATTAAATAAAATATTATTTAATTTAAATAAAATATAATAATAGTGTTATATATTAAAAACAATGTTATTGCAACTTATAGACGTATACATCTTATTATTTGCAATGTATACATCTATATGTCACAAATAATATGATTTTTATTTAATATTTTTTAAATATATACATTAAATACTATATTATTTAAATATATATCTATATAATTGTAACGCCCGAGATCTTTCATACATTTTCCTTAAAATTCACGGAAAAGTTTTGCAATATAACGTCTGTAAATTGAAGGAAAAATGATGAAATCAAAACCTGATAAAACAGTTCATAATTTAAAACACTAAACATCAATTTTCCATCTAAATATTTCCATCATAGGGTCAAACATCGTACGCCCAAAGCAAATATCCTCAGGCGCTACTCGAAAACACACATACGACTAAATTGCTATGATCATAGACTTTAAATTCAAATCGCTCCCAGGCATCCCTGAGTGCAAGTCCCATAACAGTCCACATTCTGATCCAAACGAAAGTCCAGAATATATAAACATCTTAATGTCTTGTCTCACCCAATACATCGGATCGTGGCACAAATAAACTGGCAGTGAGTGAAGCATATACTTGAGTCAATGGGAATCAATCCACCGTTGAAATAAGCATCCATCTCCAGGAGCTCTCCGTCACAACCTGCAAAACCTCCCGTACAATGGGGCTAAAAAGCAGGGTAATGAGTATTTTCATACTCAGTAGGAAAATGGCCAGTAGGGGAATCCAAAACAGGAAACTCACTAAGTTCATAAATACATGCGTTCATGCAACTCAAACATGAAGCAGTCAACATGATATAATCATGATCATGCACATACGCATACAATCATACCAAATGCACCATCGTGCCAAAATCATACCAAATGCACCATCGTGCCAAAATCATACCATCAAATTAAACTTACACAAACACCCTTATTCAGGATCTTACAAACTTACTCGTACCACTGTATGCTTACTCATACAACATACGCATACTTGTACAACTTCACTCGTACAATCATATGCTTACTCATATAGCTTACACATACTTGTACGACCTTACTCGTATAATCATACTCGTATGGCCTTACTCGTACAGCTTACACAAATCACACTTACTATCTTACTCAAAAACATACTCTTACAATCGTACTCATACTCTTACAGTCGTGCTCACACTCATACAGTCATACTCATACACATATTCTTACAGTCGTGCTCATATACATACTCTTACAGCCGTGCTCATACACATACTCTTACAGCCGTGCTCATACACATACGCTTATACTTGTGCTCATACTCATACGCTTACAATCGTGCTCATACTCATACGCTTACAGTCGTGCTCATACTATCGACCACTAAAACTCATTACAACTAATAAGCTCCAACGTCGAATGGAAAAGAATGCCACTGGGGCAACACCTTAACCTCTGGGGAGTGACTAGACGCCATGGACTTTTCCGAAGGTAAGGTACACCAATGCTCATGGGGCACTGGATCAAACAGGTAAAAGTAGATCCATGATCCATAATTGTATGTTATGTTTGTACAATTATGCACACTCTTACTGTCTGACAAACCTCACCAGTCATACCCATATCCTCTGTCATCCGTCATATGCTTACACATCTATATCCAAATCCAGACAAAACCTCTGTCACCTCTTACTGTCCATCGCCCATACCTCTACCCACATACACTTACACATATCCATATCATAGGCAAATAGTCATCACACATACGTATGTCTATCACACATACGTATAACACACACATACTGTCATACATACGTAGCTTACAAACATGCTCACTAGCCATCACTAGCGCATACTACACATTTATACATACGTCAAACATACACGTTAGCCATCACTAGTACATGCATACATACATCAAGCATACACGCTAGCCATCACTAGCACATGCATACATACGTCAAACATACACGCTAGTTGTCACTAGCACATGCATAATCCATACATACTTCAAACATGCATGCTAGCCATTACTAGCACATGCATACATACATCAAACATACACGCTAGTCATCACTAGCACATGCATAATCCATACATACTTCAAACATGCACGCTAGCCATCACTAGCGCATGCATAATCCATATATACTTCAAACATGCACACTAGACATCACTAGCACATGCATACATATGTCAAACATACACGCTAGCCATCACTAGCATATGCATAATCCATACATACTTCCAACATGCACGCTAGCCATCACTAGCACATGCATAATCCAAACATACTTCAAACATACACGCTAGCCATCACTAGCACATACATACACATACAAAACTTACCAACAAACACACTAGCCATCACTAGCACATACATACATCCAACATACTTACATCCAACATGCATGTCATATGCATTTTAACATGGCATAGTTCATCCTCTTACATCATGCAAATGGACCATAAGCTAACATCCATAGCATTCAATCATATAGTCCTAGCATGCTGCTACTCATTCAAGCATGCTATCATGAAATTACGAGTTCAAAGCTCCCCTACCTCGTAATCATGACGTTCGATGGCAAGCACACGATGGTGGCGGTGTCGGTGGCGGAGTTGGTGGTAAAAACCATTGCCTGGCTGAGAGAGCTGCTGTCCCGAGGATTCTAGGAAGCGCTGGAACTAGTCACGGCCAAACGGGGTGTCAGAAATCAATGCGGCAAAACCCACGATCCACGGCGGCACACTAGGGTGGCCAGGAGAAAAGTCAAGCCAACCTAGGTGGCAGTGCGACCAGAAGTTGAGGGTGTACTCACTGAAGGTCAGCCGGTGGCTAAGACGTACTCGGCCGGTGGCAAGACGTCAAAATCGGCCGTGGACAACACCCAACGGCGACGATTTCGCATCAACATGGGCCCACATAAGGGCGGAAAGCATGGGGCATTGCTCGAGGACAAAGGAGAGGTGGAGGGCTATGTGTCAACTCACTCGGTGGCAAAGCCAACCGATGGTCAGGCGGCGCGAATGTGGCGCCTAAACCCAAAAGCACACACGTGGCTATAGGCACATGCGGCCAAAAAGTGCCACTCTAGGGGGAGATGGGTCGGATGGTGGCGGCCCAAGGCCCACAAAAAGGCCAACAGGGCTAAGGCCCTAGTGGTGGCCAATCTAAGCGGCGACATCGCCGATAGCCACCCACAACCAAAACCCATGGTGCGGGCGGTTGTGCATCTCGCACGGTATAGGGCAAATGACAAGCGGCCCATTCCGAGCGGAGTATAATCGGTCCAAGTGGGGCTGATCCTCATTGTCGCTGAGCCGAGGCAGAGCCCACGATGGCCAAATAGCACACGGCTTGCCGATGGCAACGACCTGAGACACACCCAAAGCTTCTAATCGGGCGGAGCAAAACAATAGGGGCGAGGCGGGGTCAGAAACGGCAAACCCCTATCAACACCGGGTCGAGGTAGGCTGGACGGAGTCCTACCGGTGGCTGGACGATGACCAAAAACACACAGGCGTCCAAAAAATCCCACGGACAGTGAGATGGAAATAGAAACAAAACCCGACCAAAGTGCCGGTAGCTCACCATGGAGCGAAGAAAGCATGGCGGCAGCTCTAGCCAACACCTATGGGTTCCTAGCGGCCAACTAAACATAAGTCTAGTTGAGAGCGGCCGCTAACGACATCAAAATCGTACACCCACAGCTCAAAAACGGAATTGAAGGAGAGAAAAACCCGAAGAAAAGTTTGGTACCTCGTGGAGGAGTGAAGAGGCCATGGCGGCAGTCATAGTCGGTACCTACGGACTCGTGGCGGTGAGGCAAAGTGGATCCTGATAAGAATCGACGGAATCCAACGATGGAGGAGGGAGAACGGGTTCTCACAAAATGTTACTGGACGTGAATTCTTTTTGGATGTCGAATCCGATGGATGAAAACATATATATAGTTAATCTTTTTAATTTTTACATCCATATCCCCAATATACGTTTATTTCCCGGTTACGTGTTGTACCTCCAAAATTCGTGTCGTAAGCGCGCTGCGAGGCCCGAAACCTGCGACTAAGGCCCACACCAGACTCTATGGGTATAAATATGGGGTAAAAATACACAAATACAAATACGCTGATGCGTCACATTTTCCCGCCGAAAATGACCAAAAAAATAGCAGGAAAATCCCAACAAATCATAGAAAAATCAGGAACCTTACAATAATAAATAAGTACAAAAAATTAATTTAATTTCTTTAGTCACATGTGAGTGACACATTGCTCACGCATGTCATATCTTAGGAGACTATAGATTTTTGATTCCCCTACCCCTCACATCATCACATCTCGATTCGATGGTGCTCAAAGCTGGTGGAACTTCATATGCAACTGCAGGTAAGAGGATCAAGTGAGGCTTAGTTATCACAATTGGAAGCTGGATGTCAAAGGTTGACTAGTTGCCAAGTGAGTGAGATAATGTGGGCAAGAGTTATAGACAATTATAAATTGATTTGAATATTCGAATATTCGAAGTTGGAGCCTTCAATGGAAATGTTTGATGATGATATCGTAACTCTAAAGGTAAACATTGCATATTTACAAAAATTTCAATTCATATATATATATATATATATGTATATATATATATATATATGTATATATATATATATATATATATAGTCCTATTTGTGTGAGGCTATGCTCATGCATGTTAGCAAGAGCCTTGACCCAGTGGACGGTAGAATTTCCATCCAATGATGCTCATATATCATAGGACAGTAGAATTTTGATCTACTGTCCTATGATAAACATATATGTATATATAGTCCTATTTGTGTGAGGCTATGCTCATGCATGTTAGCAAGAGCCTTGACCCAGTGGACGGTAGAATTTCCATCCAATGATGCTCATATATCATAGGACAGTAGAATTTTGATCTTCCTCCCCCTGCATTGTCCGATCTCAATCAGACAACACACAAAGCCCATGGAACGTCGTATGCAAATTCATGCAAGAGCATTAAGCGAGGCTTAGTTACCACAATTGGATGTTGAATGTCAAACGTCAACTAGTAGCCAAGTTAATGAGAAAATGCGGGCACGAGTTGCAGACAATTGTAAATTACTTCAATTAAATCAAAGTTGAAGTCTTCAACGGAAATATTTGATGATTATATTATAACTCCAAATGTAAAAGTTGCATCTTTGCAAAAAAATTAAATTAATATCTATTGTGCCCAGCTTGGGCACAAACAATACCTTGAATGCTCACACAGTGAAATGGGAAGAGAAGAAGAAGAGAGGGGAGAAATTCTTAATATTCAATTGCATAAACAAACCAAGGGAGTGGATGACCCTCTTATGGGAAGCCGCACCCTCCTACCTTGGGAAATGTGCCACTAAGTGGGCCTGGCTATTATGTGGTCCACTAGCATCTCTAACACAGTTTAATAATCCAATACATATGTAAATACTAATCAAATACAAAAGAAAATAGCCTAATATACTGAAATAGAAGGTAAATAAATAGTCTAATGAACATGCATAACACTCCACCACGCTTCCGCTATTTGCCTTGTCCTCAAGGCGACCAAGCTGGATAATGAGCCATGAACTCATCCTCAGGCATCCAGGTGGCATCCTCAAGTGGCTAGCCTTGCCAAGAAATCAAAACCTATGTAATGATGCTACCCAAATGGCAAACCCTACACTTATCAATCACCGAGGTGGCAACATGGTCGGAAGGCGGGATCGGACCCATCAAGGGAGGTGGTGGAGCATCAATGGCCAAGGACGTGTCACCTATGCATCGGCGCAGTCGGAAGACAGGGTGGACTAAGGAATTAGGTAATAGAGCAAGGCAGTAAGCTACTGGGCCAATACTCTCCTCCACAGAATAAGGACCATTGAAACGGGGGGCGGGCTTGGAATGCTCGGGGTGAAACAAGGATGTCTGGTGCTGAGGAAGAATAGAGACATAAACCAAGTCACCCACCACAAACTCCCGGTCAGTGTGATGACCATCATAAATTTGCTTCATCTAATTTTGAGCTGAAGACAAGTTCTCCTTGAGCTGTCGAAGAACCCCATCCCGTGTTTGGAGCATGTAGTCCACCTCAGCCATAGAGGAGTGATGAGGAACATAAGATAACATGGTCGGGGGTGGATGACCATACAACACCTCAAAAGGAGTGAAACCAGCACGAGTGTGATAGGCAGTGTTATAGGACCACTCCGCCCATGGAAGAAGCTGAAACCATCGGTGGGGCTGAGACGTAGTGAAATAGCAAAGGTACTGCTCTAAGCATCGGTTTACCACCTCTGTCTAGCCATCCGTTTGGGGGTGATAAGCGGTGCTCATGTGGAGAGAAGTGCCTTGGAAAGTGAAGAACTTCGGCCAAAACTGAGATATGAAGATCCGGTCACGATTGGAGACAATAGTGCGAGGCATGCCATGTAGTTTGGCCACCTCCCGAACATAGAGCTCTGCCACTGTCTTGGTGGTGAATGGGTGTCCCAAAGCGCAAAAGTCCACATACTTGGACAACCGGTCCACCACTACCATAATCACCGACTTGCCTTGCACCAATGGCAAGGCCTCCATGAAGTCCATCGAAACATCCTCCCAAACCTTATCGGGGATAGGCAGGGGCTGAAGCAAACCTACAGGAGAGGTCGTGGTGGCCTTAGCTCTCTGACATATGTAGCAAGCAGCCACATACACCTAGACCACTCGTCGAATACCCTGCCACATAAAACTCAGGCTGACCGCTTGTAAGTGCAGAATGCTCCTTCATGACCGGCCACTGGAGTGTCATGGAAGTGGGAGATAATGCATCTCCGAAGATCATCAACATCGGGTGCCCGAAGGTGGTCCTTCCAAAAGAGAAGGCCATCCCGCCACACAAAGAAAGGACGAGCAACTGGGTTGTCCTGGAGAGCTGTAATCAGGGCCTATGTCCGAGAATCATCAATGTATGCCCGCCTCAACTCATCAATGGGACAGGATGGAGTAGAAAGGGCCAAGCATGATCCCGGGTTAGAGCTGCAAGAGGGCATCGACCACGGTGTTCTCCGACCCTTTCTTATACATGACCTCATAATCATAGCCAAGTAGCTTACTAACCCACCACTGCTGTGATGGGGTGGACACCCGTTGCTCGAGGAAGTACTTCAGGGGTTGGTGGTCAGCATGAATCAAGAACCGGCGGCCAAGTAAGTAAGGTTGCCGCTTATCGACAGCGAGGACAATAGCCAACATCTCCTTCTCATAAATGGACAAGGATAAAGAGTGGCCAGTCAAAGCCTTGTTGAAGTAGGCAATAGGGTGCTCATCCTGCAGCAGAACCACCCCTAGACCCGTCTCTGAAGCATCTATTTCAACCATGAAGGGGCGGCTGAAATCGGGTAAAATCAGAATAGGGGCTGACGCCATAGCTTTCTTCAGCTCTTCAAAAGCCGCTTGGGCCACCTCATTCTACCCGAATGCCCCCCTTCTTGAGAAGCTCTATAAGGGGTCGAGCCATCTCCCCATACCGGCTGTTGAACCTCCTACAGTGAGGCCCAGATAACCCCGTAGCGCACAAACACAATTGGGCGATGACCAAGAGAGCATGGCGGCCACCTTTGACGGGTTAGTGGCAATGCCGTCCAGCGGAATAATGTGTCCCAAGTAATCAACTTGTGGGCTGCAATGGAACACTTCGAACGCTTAAGAAATAAAGAGTTTTCTCTTAGAACAGAAAAGACTAACCTGAGATGCTCCAAGTGCTCCACCCATGACTAGCTATAAACTAGGATGTCATCAAAGAAAACCAAGATGTAGCGGCAGAGGAAAGGCCTGAAGAGATTGTTCATGAGGCTTTGGAAGGTGGAGGGAGTGTTTGTTAGCCCAAATGGCATGATGAGAAACTCAAAATGGCCGTCATGAGTCCGGAAAGAGGTCTTGTGTACATCGGCTGGCTGCACTCGAATATGATGGTAACCCGATCGGAGGTCGAGTTTACTGAAGACCTTTGCACTAGCCAGCTCATCCAGGAGCTCCTCGATCACAGGTATGGGATATTTGTCCTTGATGGTGATGGCATTCAAGGCTCGGCAGTCCACACAAAACCCCCAAGTACCATCCTTTTTACGAACTAGCAACACCGGGGAAGAGTAGGAGCTCGTGCTAGGGCGGATGATACCGGACTGAAGCATGTCAGCCACGAGATGCTCTATCTTTGACTTCTAGATGTGAGGATAACGGTAAGGGCAGGCATTGGCCGGTGATGCCCCAGGAATGATGGGGATATGGTGGTTTTGAGGCTGCACTGGAGGAAGACCCTTTGGTTCCACAAACACATCCCCATGCTCCGTCAATAACTCAAGAAGATCATGGGATGGCTCATCCTAAGGCACCTTTATTGTTGACCTCTATTGCAAAAGAAACCCTTGGGGTGTGAACCGGAAGAAGGAACTTGTCGAC
This sequence comes from Saururus chinensis, assembly GCA_035235625.1. Classification (NCBI taxonomy): domain Eukaryota; kingdom Viridiplantae; phylum Streptophyta; class Magnoliopsida; order Piperales; family Saururaceae; genus Saururus; species Saururus chinensis. The sequence continues at coordinate 49,191,546 of CP141140.1, forward strand.
TGGGCTGAGAGGAGGGTGGCAAGCCGGGACCCTTCAATCCTAACCCGCTACCCCTGAACTTCGAAGTCCATAACCATGTCCCTGAAGTTCCAAACCACTTTGCCTAGCTCTTGTCACTGAATCCCTAACACCACATTTGCCCCCTTTGTGGGCGGTAGGAAGAGGTCAGTGATGAAGGTGTGACCTTGAATGGCGAGGGCGGCCTAAGCACAAATGCCAGAGCTCCTGAGATGCTTCCCATCACCAATCAACACATTAAAGGGCTTCAAATCGGACACGATGTAGCCAAGATGCTGAGCCACCTTGTCATTGATGAAGTTGTCGGTAGACCTGCTATCGACCAAGATGGTCACTTGCTGCCGCTTGAGTGGCCTTGAACCCGCATTGTGCAAGGAGTGAATGTCCTCAAAAAGGCATGCACAAAAATCTTGGGCTACAAGTCGTCATAGTGAGAAGAGGTCGCCCTATCTTCCATGTCCTCCACCTCGATCTCCTCCACCAGGAGGCTGCCCTTTATGGAACAACAGTGTCTTGGAACAAACTTCTCATCAGAATGGAAACATAGTCCATTGGACTGACGCTCCTCCATATGTGCCGGTGTAAGATGACGGATAATCTAGCTTGATGGTGGCAATGGCTAGCTAGGTCGCCTTGGCGCTGGGCTGTTGTTTGGGCCGGCAAGGGGACTAACACTGACACTGGAAGGTGGGAAGGTCCCAAGCCGCCGCCCTCTCCACTGCCAGGCCAACTTCTCTTTTTCAATTCGTGCATGACGCATGATGCCCTGCATGTTGGCGCATGGAAAGTGGCACATCTCCTTAGAAATCTTGGGTTTGAGACCTCTCTTGAACGTGGCCACTAAGGTAGCCACCAGCCAGTTGGGAAGGTAGTTGGCAACCTTCATGAACTCCATGCAATAGGCACAGATAGTGGTGGTTTGGCGCAGTGTGGAGAGTATCTCGTTGAAATCCTGGAACTCGTTTGGACGAAACTAAATGCACATCTCATCAGAGAAGGCGACCCAAGTGGGGTAGCGCACCTCCTTTTTGAAACTCTGGAACCAAGCAGAAGCGTCCCCATCTAGGTGGAACGCCGCTATGCGTAGCCGTTCAGCCTCAGAATGTGTTTCCTGGTAAGCGAAAAACTTTTTAGCCTATATAGCCATTCCACTGGGTTGTCATCTCCATTGTAGCATGGGAACTATAGGCGAGCCAAATGAGGTTCACACCCACCTCATGGTCCTCTGCAAGGTCTCGGGTACTCCTCCCAGTCATCCTGCATCTCTTGAAATAAGTTTCTAGGAGGCGGCATCATTGAGGCATTTTTCCAAACACCTGGCGGGCCTCGTAAATCCCAGGCCTGGTGCCTCCCTTCTCCAGCATGGTCGAGGGTGCTAAAGCACAGAGGGGAGTGTGGGACACATACCTCCCTATCCGCCGTTGCTTGAGTGTTTGGGTAGCACTATTCTGGTGCCTGTGAAGTTTCTCCCTTCTCCATGTTTGTGACTAGTGGTCTGGGCAGGAGGGGTGCTGAAGGGCCTACCTAGAGCTGCGCAATGGCCATGGTCAGAGACTCAATCTTGGCCATAATCTACGCCAGGTAGGAGCGCTGATGGTCTCTGGAGTAGATTTGGGACTGGCCGCTGAAGCTTCAACCTCCTTCTCGGGCTGAGCTTCTGGGGCCCAGGCGAGTTGCTTGCCTCGCACCATGGCCGGGGATCGTGAAGGCTCTGATACCAATGTTATGCCTGGCGTGGGCACAAATAGTACCTTGAATGCTCACGCAGTGAAAGGGGAAGAAAAGAAGAAGAAATGGGAGAAGTTTTGAATATTCAATTGCCTGGCTATTCTGTGGTCTACTAGCCTCTCTAACACAATTTTATAATCTAATACATATGCAAATACTAATAAAAAACAAAACAAAATAGACTAATATACTGAAATAGAAGGTAAATTAATAGTCTGATGAACGTGCACAACAATATCTCAATCCCGTTTGTGTGAGATAGGGTCAACGCTGTCAAGGACGTGCCCCTGGGCAGCCTTGGTATGGTGCTCGGAACGTAGTCCGTGACAACATGCATTAGTGATAACCCATATTGCTGGGGCCATGGAAGGCCGCATTGATACACATGAGAATATCGATGATCACGGATACGGGTACGCGCCGATGATACGCTTGGTACGTGCCGAAACGGGCATAAACCCTTTTATAAACATAAAAAAATATTATAACTAATAATATGTCATTATAATACTTCTTTTAGAGCATAATAAGACCATATAATACCATATTAACCGATAAGGGTATTCTAAAATTAGTTCATTTAGAACCATATACTATTATGCTCTCTGTCCCATATTAATATTGGTCATTCTTTCTCATATTAAATACTTTAAAATTAGTTTATTTTTAAAAAAATAATATATTTAACATGAGTCTAAACTACATATTTAAATAAATGTATATTTGTGGAGCACTATATGTAAAAAAATAATTATGCAAATTGCATAAACCTACCCATATTAATCTCATATAACTTTAAAAATATTATTTTTAATATAATAAAAAATTAAAATTTTAAAGAAGTTGGGTTTGAATTGTGTTTTTGTTTTTAAGGAAAAAATTCAAAAAAAAAATAATTTTTTTAATTAAAAAATATTTTTTTAAATAAAATAATTATTTTTTAAATAGAGTATCGATATGTATCGGCCGTATTGATATGGTACAACCAATACAGTCAATACATATCTAAGATATATATGGGGGATGTATCGCCCCCTGTACTATATCGGTCTCGGCCGATACGCACCTGTATCGGCCGATACGGCCTTCCATCGCTGGGGCTCACACTAATGCCCATGAGCTCAATCTCATAGAAAAAGGACTTAAGAAATTAATTTTAATTTTTTCTGTAATTATCTATCATATATTTATATATAGTATAACATATTATGTAATTTAAATAATATTATATATATATATATATATATATATATATATTTAAAATAATACTATTTGAGACATTTACTACTAAGAGTATTTGCGATGTTTAATATTATGCATTACCAATACATAGCATGATGCCTAGGAATAACATATTTCTACTTTATAAGAGTGTGATCACTGGGTTGTAATTACCAAAAAGTAATACCATCTAGGTTGGACATCTACATAATACATTTTAATATACATTAGAAATGTTATAACTTCAAATTTTGACCACACGACATTTAACTAATATTTTGGCTGGCGGAAACATTGACGAGACTGTCAAAACATACATGAAAGAACGTCCTCACCCTATCCAAACTTAATGCCAATATTTTGACCGGCGGAAACGTTGACTAGACTGTCAAAAGATACATGAAAGAACGTTTAAACTATAATGAAAACTTAATTAAGCATTAAGCTAAGATCTCAACACAAAGAGCGTCCGGTATTATGACAACAAGAATCAAGACAAGGGAAAATGAAAGGAGAGATAGGACTTAGAAATGTTAAAACAGTCGTAAGAAGGTATTTTATTGCATTCATATGGTATTACTTGTCACGTTCTATGAATTTTTAGCATTTTATATTCGAGCTGATTTGTTATTATAAATACTGAGGCTTACAGAAGCAAATGAAGAATACAGGTCTCAAACTAGCCTTAAGGCGTAATTAAGTCTAGATTTGAGCAGTTGGGGCGATATTTGAATATTTTCCTACCTCTTGTATTATATATAAGCAATATACTTAAAAAAAAAACGAACTAAGCCATAGATAATTGAAGACCAAACTTCAATGAAAGGCTAGTTTTGAATTGGTTCATTGCCTAAAAGAATTTTATGATATATTTCATATTCCCTTTGTCCCTTAAAAGAATTTTATGATCCATTTGAAAAGAGTGATTTTTATTTAATGGTGAGATCTACAACTAAGAGAATGAAAAATAACTGTTTATAAGACAAACAGAGCTATTAATATGGGATGGAGAGATAATCTTTTTCGAAAACGATATTCCTACTCGGCATCTATACACTATTTCATACATAGCCAAATTGTCGGGTCACACATTGCTAGGTCAGCCTGCGTGGTCATTTGGGACCAGTTATAAATAACATGCTTAATTTGGGATACCTTACCCATATTTGGATGAGTAATGCTATTGTGACGCGAAGATTCACACTTTAAAATTTTATTTCATCGTTCTCACACCATTAATAAATGAGCGACACTTTACTTCATCATTTTCACGTATAAGTGAGCCTCACTCATTAACGTGTAAGAATAATAAAGTAGAGTTTTAACCTGTGAGTCTTCGCGTTGGTATTTTTCTATTTGGAGTTGACGATCCTACTTGGACAGATAAATGAGGGCGCGGTGTTTACTGGGATTCAACGGTTGGAGTCCCTATACCACGTGAAAAAGACACTTCCAATTTGGCGTCTGCGATGCCGTCTCATCTCGCCTTCGCTCTGGTGCGTTCACTTTATTTTTTTCTTCCAGCAAACCAATATTATGCTTGTCTAACTCCATCAGCTTCAACAGGTCCTTTTTTGGGGTCGTCGCTTTCAACGGGTCCTCGTTCAAATAATAATGGTGCAAACCGACGACCATATCACGATCAAATTACCCCACCATCCCCTGAGATTCCGGCTACGAATGGGAGCTTTGGAAGTTGGACCACCAGACCCTAATAATCTGACCTAGTTTAAAATAGGATATAATAACATATTTTTTTTTCTTATATTAATAAATTTAGAAAATTAATAAATTTTATTGAATTGTGAATTCACATCTAAAAGAAGGGAAAATTAGGCTTCTGGCTTCCAAATCCAACATGAAACGCCTTTAAGTGACTTTAGAAAAGGTCAAAGACAACGCCTAAATCTGTCTTTTTTAGAAGGCTTAGGGTAGTATTAGGCCTCACATACTTTGGTGCTATGAAATTTGCCTATGAGGAAATTGCCAAAGAGCCTTTTATTCTTTTTTAAAAATTGTCGCAGGGGATCAAACAGCAGAAAAACAGTAGATTTGAGGCAACCTGTGTAAAAGGGTACACCATGATATGTAAGGGGCAACTTTTTCCTCAAACCCAGTAATATTTGTAATCAATGGATGCCTTGAGGGAGACATTGCTGGTGACAAAGCAACATTTATTTTTGTTGACTAATTGGCCTGATGCTTTCCTCAATGTATAAAGAAGAATGCATCTAGCGTGACCGGTTTCCATGATCAGAGCCATGTAACCAGCCTATATAAGGCTCCAAACAATGTAAGAGGGCACTGATTAATATGAATTAATACCCCTTTTGTACCACGTTGGATCTGTCACAGAATTGGTCATAAAAAATTGGTCAGAAAAATATGTATTTTTATCAAGAATCCTTTTAAGAGGCGATCATTTCACATTACAAAATGGCCCAACGTCATCAGCATATAAGATATGGGAGATAAAAATGAACTCGAGGAATATGAAAACTAACTAATGTGTCAAAACTATTCAAAGCTGTAAGCGATCCACTTAGAACTTCCTCTATTAAAAGAGAAATGGGAAACAATTTGATGCCCGACAATTTAATTCATAATGCTATTTAAATCCCGTCGCACACCTATCTGTACCCAGTGAGGTACGCTAATAGGCATTAACAAGTTACAATTTACCCTGAAAGATTAGTTTCGATAAGTATTCAATATTCAAGTATTCAGCTATTCTGGATCTCAAGAACCTTATGAATAGATAAAAAGTATGTATCCGGTCATAAACTGATAATCCTTAGGAAAACTACATTCTAAGTTGGTAGCTTTTTCAAATCATTGAATTTACTAAAGGGACAAAAACCAATTAGTCATTATATAAGTACTTAAACATCAATTAATTCCAACAGGACTTCATGGAACTTATAAGCCCGAACATTAGTGATGCATGTGAAAATGACATAAACACTCTAAAACCCATTGCCCATGCCTAACAACCAAAACTCTTTCACCTTGGGATCCATTTGCCCCGATGATCGGGTTCCTTTATTTCTTTCCCAACACTAGTGTCTTGCGATGTTCCGGCAGCCAAACAATGATGTCTATTCACCCTGGGCAGCTGCTTCATCTCAGACTGCTTGAATCCTAGTGCATCTTCTCCGACAATCATGTTTCATCCTCCGCAATTGGCCAATGGAAAGCATTTTTTTCTAAACCTTGACTGGGTCCTCTCTTTCTAACTGGCGGCCCTCTCTCCCCAACCTCTTTCTTCATAATCTCTCGATCTCTCCCCAACTGATATAAAACTGAATTGATGGGATGAACATTTTTCAACAAATCTGGCTACAGGCTCATACAATTTTCCTCTCTCGCCAATTTTAAACCTAAATTCAAATAAAATATATAAAGAGACATAAATAATCTCTTCTTCTTCAATATATATAAGAAAAATACAAAAAATATGGCCTCCATGAAAGAGCCAAGTTTTTATACAAATTCTAATAACATAATTGTAAATAAAAGAAGTTAATCTCTAACTACCTTATGACTAACCAATCAAAATTAAAATAAAATAATGAGAAAATATCTAGATAGTCAAAGGAATATAGAATAAAGATTCCTAAGGAAGCAAAATACTTACAAGAAATCAATTTGAAATCAAATTTCTATCTAAAAAGAACCTAAAACAATATCGCCGTTGGACCGATCGATCCTCGGTAGGATCGATCAATCACCGATACTCTTGACTTCATTTTGCACTAAGCTGCGTAGAGTTATGATGAATCACTTTGGTCTATCAATCAATTGATGGCTTGATCGATCGCTTCAATATAATATATTTTATTCAATATTTACTATTATATATAATAAATAAATATTAAATTTTTAATAAAAAGTAGTGTCAATAATGGATTAAAGTTTCAGTATTCATATATAATATATTTAATTTCTTAGAATTTCTTATTAATTTTAAAATATAAATTATAATAAAATAGATAGTGAAGAGAGACAAGAGAGAGTGAGGAGAGAGAGGGATTGAAGAGAGGGAGAGGTGAGAGAGTGAGGAGAGAGAGAGAAATGGAAGAGTGAGATGGAGGAGAGAGAGGGTGAGGAGAGAGAAGGGAGAGAGAGGGTGAGGAGAGAGAGAGAGTGAGAGCAGGTGAGGAGAGAGAGAGTGAGAGCGAGGGTGAGGAGAGAGAGTGAGAGAGAGAGAGGGTGAGGAGAGAGAGAGTGAGTGACGGAGGAGAGAAGGAGAAGGAGAGGGAGGAGAGAGGGAGGAGAGAGGGAGATGGAGAGGGAGGAGAGAGGAAGAGGGAGAGGAGTGGAGAGAGAGATGGAGGAGAGAGGAGAGTGAGGGAGGAGAGAGGGAGACGGAGACGGAGGAGAGAGGGAGAGAGAGATGGAGGAGAGAGGGGGAGGAGAGAGAGAGTAGAGAGAGGGGGAGAGGAGAGAGAGAGGGAGAGGAGAGAGAGAGGGAGAGGGAGAGGGAGAGAGAAGAAAAGAGATGAGGGAGAGAGATGGAGGAGAGAGGGAAGAAGAGAGTGAGCGGAAGGAGAGAGAGCGGGAGGAGGGAGGGATAGAGAGGAGAGAGAGAGAAAAGAGAGTGGAGGGGTGAGGAGAGAGAGACTAGAGGGGAGGGTAAGAAAGTAATAGTATTTGCGATGCTTATGGATAAGCGTCACAAATAATACAGTTTTTGCGACACTTATTTATAAAAATCGGAAATGAAAATATTATGCAATGTTTTGAAAAACACCGTAAATATTGAAATATTTACTATGCTTTATAAGCGTCACTAAAAGATTTATTTTTGTGATGCTTATATTAAGCATTGCAAATGACATTCATTTGCGATGCTTTCTAAGCATCGGTAAACAAAAGGCGCGCATGCCGTGCAAAAATTGCTTGTGCGGGTATTTTTCCCCAAATCTGTCCCCCTCCTCTCCTCCTCCCCCTGATGCAATCTGGCGTCATTTGCCTCTATCCGCCGCCTCCCCCCTTCTCTCCCCAGGTCTGTCCCCGCTGTTCCCTCTTCCCCGGATCCGCCCCCTCCTTTGAAACAAAGAAGGGGAAGTAGGGGGGCGGACCCAAGGAGAGGGGGGGGGGGGAGGAAGGCCGGGACTGTGGGGGGCCGGATTCCCTTCCCGCCGGAATCCAGCCCTCTCTCCCCGGGTCTGCCCACCTCCTTCCCCTCCTCTGTTTTCTAGAGGAGGGGAAGGAGGGGGGCAGACCCGGATAGAGAGGGGTGGCGGCCTCTCCCTCCTCCCCCCTCCTTGTCGTCAACAAACGAGGGCCGGGGGGAGAGGGGAGTCTGGATTTTGGCTCCCCACCAGAATCCATCCACCCACCCCACCTCCTCCCTCTCCCCGAATCCCTCCTTGTCTCCTAGGTCACCACACCCCCCAGCCCTCTGTGCCCCAACCTTCCACTGGCGTAGGTGTTATACCTAATTATTGACTTATTTTTGGTAATGTTACCATCATGTCATATCTCCATGGAATACGAAAGGCTCTCTTTGGGCTTCCAATTAATGAAATGAAGGTAGAGAGAATGGTGTTAGAGGTAGAGAGGTTTTCCAAGGAAGATAAGGAGATTTGGGGTGTCATAGACACAAAGAACAAGGCAGAATCTCTTGTCAAACTCAAAAACAACTCAAGTGACAAGGTACAAGATGTTGTCAAGTAGAAGGTGGAGGATGCAGCTTTGAATAATGTGGGATGTTTGCTTTTGTGATTCATGTGGGTTTTTTATATATGAGAAATGTTAGTAAGGGGATTAGACATTTTTGTTAGGAGATAATGATTGCATAAGTATAGGTTAACAAGGCAATGTACTATTTATTGCATAGCTATATAGCAAATTTCCTCATAATCTTGGTGACTTGGCCTCATGAAGACTCATTTACAAAGGATGCAAATTACATTAAATTGTCCATCAATTACCCAAAGCTTTGTACGGTCTCTGCGAAGGAGTTGGCTGAAGGTGGCTGAATCGATAGGATACTCAGAAGGGGTGAAATCCTTTCTGGTTGTTGCTGGACAAATCGGAGATCCATCCTTGCTGAAGCGCTGAGACAACCCGGAAGGAGGTGAAAGCTCTGGATGGGCATGGCGCTAGGCAGGTTGGACATGTGCTGAGGTGTTGGAATCCCCGAAGGAGTAGAGGGCTCTTGACGGGCTGCTGCGAAGGTCATTGGCAGATTTGCTGGGCAGCTAGGTGCTGAGCATTGAGAGATGACATTCACCTTGCTGAAGCAAATTCTAGGATCAGCAACATGGCGGTGTGCAAGTCCTTAGGCAGGCTTGTACTTGGGGGGAGCAGTCTCCCCACATACTTGGCTGAGTGAGGTAGCCAAGGGATGGGCTGTTGGTGCAGTTCATGGGTGTTTAGGTGGCTGGCATTACCAACATCACAAGGAGGGCAGTAAAGGTGGTAACAGTGGCAAAGCAAAGGGCAGTGAGCAGCCTGGTCTGCCTAATAGGAGTGGTAGCTATTTCATATGCGATGGGCTGCACCATGCCAAGGAATGTCCAAAACGGGAAAGGCTGAATGCCCTTGTCACTGAAGAGGAGAAGGACGAATCTGAGCATGGGGAGGTAGCCCAGATGAGTCCCTTGCAACGGATTGGATGTGTTCAGTTGATGGAGTCCCCGGTTGAGGGGCAGCTTCGGGTCATTGAGGATTCGAGGGAAGGAGGGGAGCGGACTCCCCAATCCTTGGCTGATCAAAGCAGCTAAGGGGCAGATTGATGCAGTGGTTCACAGGATTCGTGGGCAGCGGGCGTTGCTCAAACTTGGTAGAAGGATAACTTAGGCTGGGCGGAAGTTGACTTGGCCGTGGTGTGATGGGAAGTGTTGGCTACTTGCTGGCGGGTTTAGCGAGGCGGATGGCTTCAAAGCTTCAATCGGTGCACATAGGAAGTTAGGGCTTCGACGAGGGCGTCAAAGAATCAAGTGTTGGAGGCCTGTTAGCCCCTTAACTTGATGGATGCTGAATGGGGGCGGCTACCCCCATACTTGGAAGCAAACAACCAAGTTTTGCTAGGCGATGCACAGCCTAGGCAGCCCCTTGGGCACGGACGGATGCTGGGACAGCACGGGAGATGTTCTGGACAAGCTACTCGCCTTGTCGAGTAGGCTGGGTAGGAGTCTTTGTGCGGGCGGGACTCTAGCAGCGAAGTTCGGCTTTGCTTAGACTTAGGGGAGGACTCCTAAGGCAGATGAGATTCAACTATGCTAGTTGGCTGCACTCCAGGCAGTAGGTTCCTAGGATGGACAAGACTCACACAGGCAGGCTGGTCACACTCCTAGGGCGGATGGGAGTTGGAGTGGCTAGTTTCCTCGGATGGGCTGACTCTTGGAGGCAGCATGGCGATGGACTTCTAGCAAAGGACGGATTCTTGAAGACTTCCTAAACTATGCTAGGGCAGAATGGATTTGGGCTGAGAGTTGGATAGGGTGAAGACTCTTGTATTGGGTCGGTTTTGTACTTTTAGTGGCACTAGGACGGCCAGCCTAAGGCTGAGTCTATATAAGGGATAGGTTGGGGCGGCCATGGCTGATTATGATCTAATTTCTTCCTGCACAGCAAACCAGGGAGCTAGAGAAGAGAGTTCTCAGCCTGGTGGATCAGCCCTTGCCCTCTCCCTACATTATATTTCAGTGGACAGAAATATAGCTTGGGCGGAGACCCTTGCACCAAGTAGGACTGTGTTGCTATTTTGCTTCTGTTTCCCTTGCGCATACAAGTGGGAAGGGAAGAGAGTGACTACTAGCTGTGCAGTGTAGCCACGCCATCTCGTGTATAAACGCTAGGCAAAGCTTCGTGCCCATGACAGTTGTATATTTATCTCGATTTTACTTTGCAATGTCTTAGCTACTTGTAGACATCTCAAAAGAAAAGCAGAAATTTGAAGGTCACCAAAAAGACATAAGCAAAGAAATTAATACACCAATTTCCTAATATCAATTTCTCAATGCGCTCTACTATTCGTAGAGTAAAATCATAGTTATCAAATAAGCATATTCATTTTCCTGTTCATAACACAAAATCTCAATTCACATCAATTAACTCATTTGCTTCACTTTTGTCATAAATCTCATCCTTGAAAAAAATTTCACAACCTCAAAATAAAAAACCCATTCATATGGGTACCTCCAAATATAATTACAACAATAATTTTAAAAGTAAAATTATATGCCATTAAGTTTGTAATAGTGTAAAATCATTTACACAAGAATTTGTAAGGTCTACTGAACGAATATTTCCACTTGTACAAATAAAATCCTGATCAGTTACAAAGTATGCTCATATGAAGACCTTCCTAACGAAGAGGCCTTCCACACAAATTTATCATTTTCTTTGTTAAAAGAAGGCTTAATAGTTTCAATGACTAGCATTATATGATCTCCTTTCAAATTAACATGGAAATTTCTTTTTGCAATACATTTGAAAGCCCGTCAACCCCGTCCCTAATGCCCTTAAAGTATTCATACTCACCACTTTCGTTGGAGAAGAAAAATAGCCCTGAAGCATGTTTGCAAAGTAATATTTCCAAATTATATTTGTCAGCAATTGAGTTACTCCAAAGTAAAGTAACATTCTGCAAGTACTCTAATGAAAATTATATATTCAACATATAATCATACTCTATATACACTACAACATCAACATTCTAAAGTCCCTTTCTGCTAAAATGAATAAAATTTTTTACTAATGCTCATCTTAAAAATTATGCTTTCTCTATTTGAATGTATAATCATATATCATTGTTTATTCCACATTAATATTTTACCTTTACAAAGATAACAAATTAAATAGAAAGGACTTTACTTCCCTTTTTTTTTAAAAAAAAATCACATCTCATTTTAAAGTTGTATAGAACAAAAATATTAATCCAAATTATCTTGTCAAGTTGTCATATTCAACTTATAAAATCTGCCATAGGACAAATTCTAGCACGTCATAATGTATTACCTACCCACATCATAAATGAATCAGTGTGTCACATTAATAAAAATTCATGAATTGTTGTCAATTAAAATGTCCCCGACTTGTTCTCGAGCACAAAACCACAAAAAGTTTCCACCATACAATATAAAGCAGACATCTTGCAATATAATCCCTCGAGATCCTCCCTCATTTTGTCCATGCCTTACAAACTCAAAGTAAGGTAGTCGTACAAAAAAACTATACAAAAAGTAATCAATTTGTTTTACATTTTCAACCAAACTTAAAGTAAAATTATACAAAAAAATTGTCCAAATTATAATGTTGTCATGTAGAGAGAGAGAGGTAAAATAAAAATTATATTTTAAATAAGGTAATTAAAAACCAATCTAACATCAAATTATATATTCACATATTTGCTCTTAGTATTATAGCCATAATAAATACTCAACAATCATAAAGCATCTACGCATTGTGGATAGCAGCTTGTCCTATGCCAATCTAGTGAAGGATTGTCCTGATCATCTACCACATAGCGTCATTCAACACCATATAGACTAGGAAAGGCATGCGGTGACAAGCCAAAATTGCCAGTAGCTAGTGTCATAGGGGATATCTAAGGACCATAATAGTAGAGAGCAAAGGAGAGAGAGAAAGGAGTAACTATCTCGTAGTACTCAAAGTATAAATCCTCTAAACATCAAACAAAATAACTCAAAAAATCAGCTCATACGTCACCACTCATAAATCACAGAAAGGACTGAGTTGTTGATTCAGGACACACCTAGAAAGCCTAAACATTGGCCATAAAGACAAACATAAAGCTAGAGTAAATTTATACTTATAGTACACATTTACAATTATAGTAAATTTATTTTCTGATCATATGATACATAGTTCAAGCTAGAGTAAACTTATACTATTTCTCATTAGAACACCTAAAAACTATAGCAATTTTATACTACACTCTTTAGTGACAAATTTATCTTAGGGAAAAATATCCAAAAGCTACGGATGATGGCTCTAACATAAGTAGTCGCCATGAAAGTGAACATCAACACAAAAACTTTCCTTAGAAAACTTAAAAGAATGAAAACAAGCTATTATTACATTATATTAGTGAAAAAAATGATTTGGAAAACCAGCTATTGTAACTTTATTGAAAAAATCGAATCACAAAATAGTCTACTACTTCCTCCGTCTCATATTAAAAGCTATATTTGGGAAAATAGTATTTTTTATTAAAACCCATATCTAGGAGAAAGAAAAAAAAAACTTATGATACTCTTTTTCAAGTACCAAATCACTTAAATTTAACAAAATAGATCTATTAATATGGAACAAATATTTTTTCCAAATGGAGCAATTAATATAGGGAGGGAGTATACTTTTGTACAAAACTACATTAAAGTGATAGTACATTAATACTCTTGCTCGTAGTATACACTTAAAAGCTATAGTTTATACTATAATTTATGATGTTTTGGATAAAAGAATATCAAATTCAGAATAATAAATTTTTACTCTGAGTTCTTTATACTCATACTATAAGCTCCCACACCTAACAATCTGTCAAGATCCCCTTGCACATGACTATGCCCTGCATTTACATTTCTATTATGAGAGTAAATTTATGCTCAAATTAAAAAAAACATATTTCACATATGTTCACGTTAAGAGTATACAATGGCTATTCTATATCAATATTCTTAAGTAAAATATCGTCTTTGTGTCCTCACAAACATATTGATATGATTGCGCTTTACAATCACAAACATAAAAGTATAATTATATTCTACAAATACTAGTATTGATATATACCACAAACCTAGAGTTAAACTATACTCTTAAAACATTTGTACTATGGAAATAACTAAACCACAAGTATAGAGTAAAATTCTACCATGCAAAATGCATTCAAATAAGTGAATCACAAACCTTAAGTAAAAAAAAATTGAATCACAACCCTAATGTATAATTTTACTCTACAAGTACTACTAACAAAACATATTGTAAACATGAAATTTATACTATAAAATGGTTGCAATATCTGAAACATGTAATCTATTGAGTATAAATTTACTACATTATCATAAAGCTAACTGGTCCATAAATTTTTTATAGAGTACAATATAGTAAAATAATCAGAATGCTTCTAGAGAGTACTCCCTTAGTATCTACTACACTAGCATTGTACGTACATAGTATAAATTTACTCTATAAAAAATAAATGCTTCAACAGAACCATAATAACACTATACAAAGTATAAGTATTACATATAAATATGTCAAATATATACTATTATTTTTATATAGTTAAGTATTATGAATAAAGAAAAAAATCAGAAATACATGTGTATTAAGTACAAATATATTGTCTTTCTATAATAATTTCACTAACTTTGAAAGAGTAAATAAAAAATGTAAAGTAAAAATTTATAGCACAAAATAAAAGTAAAATTATTCTTTACAAATATTTTTACTATTGAAATAAGTAATTCACAAACTACTTCTTCCTTACTAATCCAATATTCTCCATAAAGCTACAACAAAGAATTACCACTCTAATGGAAAAATAGTTATTTAAAAACATGATATTGTTGAATAAAATTCAACCAGAATACAATGCTTAAGGTAATTGTATATTATTAAAAAAATGTGAATCTCATACTGAGCTATATATTGAATTTATATGATGGAAAAATTCAATAAAAATATTAAATTAAAATTTTCTCATGGCAAAAAATTGGATAAAAATAAGAGCAATTTATACAATGAAAAAAATTCAATACAAATTAGATAAAAATTGACCCTGCTTATTGGTCCAATTGATGGAAGGAGGTCGTCAAAGGGTGTAAACCCGTGTTTTGAAGTAACCGGGCTCATTTTTTTTTATTACCTCCTTGAACCTGGTCCAGGAACTTAGGACTTGGGATGAAATTTGTGTAGTGTCGGGGGAGAGAAAAACTTTCTTCTCCCCCAGCCCTAGCTGCTGCCTGAGAAGAGAAGGTCTCTCCCAGCCAGCGACTCTCCACATCCCTGCATCTCTCTCAGCAGGTTTCTCTCTCCCTTTCTCAACGTTTTTCCCTCTCTCAGTGCGCTCTCCTTCTCAGCCCAACTTCCCTCCCCTCTCCACTTGTGCCCTAGCCAACCCACTTTTCCCTTCCTTTTCTCTGGCGGGCAGCACCACTCAAGGAGAATTCCGGCGGCCAGCGATGGTCGTGAGGGTGGTTTTGGACAATGAGAGGGCTGGGCTGCAAGGGGAAAGCAAGAAAGGTAAGCCTTTGGGTGAAATTTTGTATCTTCCTCCCTGTTTTGGGTTAATCCACTCATACTCCAATTTCGAAATCACTATTCACAGTAGATTTTGGAGAAATAAAAATGCCCAAAATCATGTATTTCCTTCCTCAATTTTATGCATTTATAGTTTATTATTCTCAGCCTTTAATTAGAGCTCTGATTTGGATTGTTATGTTAGGTTTTAGAGGAGAAGATTAGCTTTTGGGCGTAAGCTTTGGAGTAGGCTTAGGTGAGAACCCTCACCTATAACATGGCTTATCTTTCAGCATGAATCGTTGATTTATTTTGGTTATATATGCATGTGTGAGACAAATTCTTCATGCTAGGTTTGTTGTGAAATATTCAGTATATGGGTGATGTATGCTTGCAATATTTATGATATGTTCTATAGTAAATACAAGCATGATTAATGTTAGAGATACAAGCTAAGTGGATTATGAGGTATTGTCTAATGTATGGAATATATTGTCTAATGTCTGGGATATAAAAAGGTTGTGAATGTATGCATGGTTCTATTGTTGATTAGATGTTTTGATTCATCTATATGAATTGTGCTATATTGGAATTATAATATGAAGTAGAGATGTACTTTGTGCAACGACAGTCATATGTGTAGGTTGTGATTTAATTATAAGATGTTACAGGTTATACTCAAGGGAGATGCATACTCAAGGGAGATGCAAAATGTTGACTGTTTGATATAGATATGTATATGTATAATTGCTACTCTTTGCAGGTTGTGATGAATTGGATCAATTGCCAACAATGGGTAAATAGTGCATATATATGTTATGACAGGTTGATGAGTTAAATAGATGATATGGATGAATCATGAAAGTTGGTGTTTTAATTTGAATTGTATAGAATCCATTTTCTCTTCTTATGGGCATGTGAGAGTGTTGTATTGCATAAATGGTAGAACAGGAATTAAGAACCAACTCGAGAGAGAGGTTGAACAAGGGGAGTTAAGGTTAGGGTGTAGGGCCTTAACTTCAAAAACAAGATCATAAATTTTACCCAGGTGCCACGTAGGGATGAGGGTGGACCCCAGCCTTTGGCAGTTCCCTCCCGGTTTTCACGGGTTATTACGAGTGCATGCGTATGACCACTCACGGCGTTTTCGCACCGACACAACCCACGGATCACAGCTAAATTCTCTAGGTGATATGGGGAATAGGCTGTGTGTATATATTATGTTTTACGAGGCATATAGTGATTATGCAAACTTATGTTACAATGAATGATTATGTGAATGTTGAATTAAAATAATCATGCATATATGATGGTTATGTGTAGATATACTATGCTGAGTTTGAATGCGAATCTTTGTCATTGTATGATTGGTGAATGCTAAATTACAAGATATGTTCTATTTGAGGTATTATCACAGAGCTTTGGCTCATGGGTGGAATGTCCGTTCCACCGGGCGTATTCTTACGCGCAGGTTTGTTTGTAGATTTGGATGCGTAGGAACGTCAAGGAAGAGTAGAGTTCCATTCACGGGGTTGAGCATAAAATTTAGGAGTAGTTTGATTTTAATGCTTTTGAGTAGGTCAAGTATTTGCTTTGTAGTTACAGATGAACACCCTTGGGTGAAACTCTTTTGATTTGATTCAATAAAAGTTATTCATGTTTCAGATTTAAATTCTTTATCCCTTGTAGTATATGTTATTATATTGTCACAGCTTGAACTCAGGTGCACTCTGATGGTGTTGGTGGTCTATGGACCCTCCTCAAGGCTCAGGTCGTGACAAAGGGTCACCAGTTAAAAATCTCTTGAGAGGGAAGAAGATTGTGTAGTTGGTGATGCAGGTTGAAAGATGTTCATCCGATCAAGTCAACCATACATCATTTGGTGGCCCTACGCAGGTCCAACGTGCCACACCAGCATCCTAGAAGACGTATTGTAGGAATTGATGAGATCAATGACCGCAATGAAGTAGTAATGTTGTCGCGACATGTGATCGTTTATAATAAACCCTTTGCAAGTGTACAAGGTAATTGTACTAGGATAAGTATTTAAGGGTTGTCGAACCTCAGGGACGGATAAATTATTACTAAATCTAAGAGAGAAATTTGTTGATTAAAAACTGAAAAGAACTTAAATTAAAATTAAGAAAAAGAAATAATCACTAAATTAAAAGCAAGAGATTAATATGATGGAATTTACTTAGGAAATTGAATCCACTATATAACTATAACAATTCCTTAACTTTTAATCTAAATCTAGTGTGAATATGAACAAGTATTCTCAGCTACAAGCTAGATTTACTTCAAAAATAATCATTAATTAAATTCATGACATGAACTATATTCGACAATAGCACGAATCATCTACACTAAACTAGCTATAGGCATGACTCGTCTAATTTTAGTATAACTCATCTAATTCATTAATTATCTGAACATTAAAACTATTGCATGACTATCTCATCCAAATTACAAAAATTAGAATCGATGAAAATATCAAAACCACATCAATTTATCATATACAAGACAATAAATCAACATATACTTGAATAAACATTAAAAACTCTTCCATTAAAAAGGAAATCTTTAATATACAATTGTCATAATTCACAACTGAGATCTAAATTAAAACGAAAAGAAACTAAAACTTATCTATAACTTCATCAACTCCTAATTAAAAGAAAAGTCTACCTTTCCATTGTAGAAAGAAGCTTTTAAATCTCCATTAAAAGCTTTGAGTTCTCTTCTATCTTCTTCTTCCCTTTTCTCTTCAGATATCTACTATAATCCCCCAATTTTGAGCCAAATATGTCTTTATAGGCA
The DNA here is from genome assembly GCA_035235625.1 of Saururus chinensis. Classification (NCBI taxonomy): domain Eukaryota; kingdom Viridiplantae; phylum Streptophyta; class Magnoliopsida; order Piperales; family Saururaceae; genus Saururus; species Saururus chinensis. The sequence continues at coordinate 49,209,552 of CP141140.1, forward strand.
TAAGAACTGTAGGAAGAAGTTTAATATGAAAAGGATTGAAAATTAGCTAAAACTAGAAAACTGCGTGTTATCCCGATCGATCGCCCTGCATGCCCGTTCGATCACTTATACTGCATTTTTCTCCAAAATCATGTTTAGCCATTTAATACTTAAAATGCCCCGTTCGATCGGCTACATTGTTTCTGCAATCTGAACAGTATCATGTCCAATTTCTGTTCATTAAGCTCTTTCTTTCATATCTATATTAGTTTTGAACTTGTTTATAACTCCGAAAAGTTATCCAAATCACTTTAAAGCATGCCAAGACTATTTTGAATTATTCTAAACATCGTCCAAGTACCTCGATAAGTGCACTTTGCTTACAAAATATAAAATATCATATTTTAGACATGTAGAATGTAATTAAAATCCCAATTTGATTTAAATACATGCCTAAACTACTAATAATTAATAATCAAACTAAAATATTAATAACTATCTTAATCTAAATAAACCATAACTAATACTAAATTAACCTAATCTATACTAGCAAATAAGGTAAAAAGGCTTAATATATATATATATATATATATATATATATATATATATATATATATATATAATACTTATCAACATGTTGAGTAGCTGATGCTTTAGATGACTGATTTGATAGTCATTGTTGCTCGCTAAAACCCTAACTTGGCTAAGCCCAATGACTAAGTTGAAGATGATGAGTCAGAGGTTGACAGCGAAGGGAAAAATCCTTTCACCAATGCTGCCTACGTGGTGACGAGGAGATAGACCAATTACCTTGCAATGAGGCCGGTGAACATGGGCCACTCAAGCCACAAGTGCCAAGGAGATCGGAAGCTTACATGCCACTGAGATGAGATGATATGGTGAATTGGTGTTAGGAGGCTAATTTGAAGATTGATATCCCTAATTTCATGGGGTATTATACAGACAGAGGAGTTCCTAGATTGGGTTGACAATATATAACACAGAAACACCAATAAACAGTAGTAAATTCAAATTACTTTGAATTAACATAAATTAAAGTAAGGATAAAATACTACTGACCTTTTGGGGCTGAGCTCCAAGGACTTGGCTAATCACCCTGCATGACATCTTTGTTATATCAAATATAAATGGGGAATTAGAATTACCTCTTGTGATAAATCCTTCTCTTGAAAGTCAATAGAGAAAGCTCTTCTTCTTCTTGCTAATTCGCTGGGAATTATTAGCTTGAGAGAGGGCTCCCTTTACTTTGATCACCATGCACTAAAGGAGAGAAAATTTTCTTTGACTTCTCTTATTCTCGTTGGAGAAGAAGAGATAATTTTTCTCTGCGTTTGTTGTCTGGGAGAGAAAATGAAGCCAAGTACTGCTTTCTGTATTTTCGTGCTGAAAAAAAAAGAAGTGCAGCTTGTTTCTCATTTTTGGGAAGAAGAACAACGTCGAAACTGATTTTTCTCTTCGCCTTTCGTATGGGAGATTAGAATAGAGCCAAAAACTCCTTTCTAGTTTTTCGTTTTGGGAAAACAAAAACGAAACTCCCGGTTTCTATTTTTGCGTCATGTTTTATAACTGCCCACGAATTATCCTTGTCAAGATAGGACTCGGTCAATCCTATCTTGACAAAGCCTCTCCACTCACGTTTCTCTCAACCGGGACTCTTTTCCCGGTTTTGATTTACGTGGGTATAAACCTAGACCCAACAAATCACTATTTTCAAATGGAGCTATTAATATGGGACAAAGGAATATAAAATATATCATAAAATTCTTTTAGGCAATAAACCAATTCAAAACTAGCCCTTCATTGAAGTTTGGTCTTCAGTTACCTATGGCTTAATTCATTTTTTTAAGGTAGATTGCTTATATATAATACAAGAGGTAGGAAACTATATTCAAATATCGCCCCAACTACTCAAATCTTGACTTAGTTACGCCGTAAGGCTAGTTTGAAACCTGAATTCTTCATTTGCTTCTCTAAGCCTCAGTATTTATAATAACAAATCAGCTCGACTATAAAATGCTATCAAGTAAAAATTCATAGAACCTGACAAGTAATACCAGCTTGACTTTTGAATGCAATAAAATACCTTCTTATTGTTGTTTACGGCTGTTTAACATTTCCAAGTCATATCTCTCCTATCATTTTCCCTTGTCTTGATTATTGTTGTCATAATACCTGACGCTCTTTATGTTGACAGCTTAGCTTAATGCTTAATTAAGTCTTCATTATAGTTTAAACGTTCTTTCATGTAAGTTTTGAAAGTCTAGTCAATGTTTCCGCCAGTCAAAATATTGGCATTCAGTTTGAATAGGGGGAGGACGTTCTTTCATGTATGTTTTGACAGTCTAGTCAACGTTTCCGCCAGTCAAAATATTGGCATTAAGTTTGAATAAGGTGAGGACCTTGTCAGAGGACAATGCAAGAAACTGTTAAACATAAATTGTTTATGAGATTGAAAGAATCAAATGAGGTTGAATCCCAGGTCAATACGGCAAGGGAAATGGCGAAGCTTCAAGTTCCTCGTTTGGGAGGCACTTGGTAGAGAAATTGATTTACCTTTTGAGTATAATATATTACATTAAAAGGGAAAAATTAATTTTTTTTTCAGCTCTCATGAGGACGAGAGGCTTAGAAAAGTTGGTGGGCGAAGAGCTTTCCCTACCGGGCCAGGTATGGCCTCCCAAATGGCCCCATGAACTGAAGCCGACAAAAGGAATCTGAGATCTTGACATGTCCCTCATGCCTTTTGGGACTGATCTAGCAATATGTGATGGTGTATAGATGCGGAGTAGGAATATCATGTCCAAAAATAATTCTCTCTGTCTTATATTAATAGCTCATTTTATCTAAATTTATGTTGCTTAAACCTAAATTGTTTATGAGATTGAAACAATCAAATGAGGTTTACCAAAAACTTTATTTTTATGGTAAATTAAGGTTTGCCAAATTCCTTAGCATCAGCAAGAACGGTTTAAAAATCATGACAGATATCATGCCATAGTATATTCAGGCTTCTTTACAAACAACCTTACTTTTTCTCATACCTACTAAGAAAAAAAATATGGCACACTATATGAAGGCATGACCTTCAAAGCTTGATGTATTAGTTAAATATCATGTGGTCAAAATTTAAAGTTTACTACAATAAAAAAAACTATTAGCGACGCATAAAAGTGTCGTTAATAATCATAACAGCGTCGCTAATACCTATTAGCGATGCCTATAAAACGTTGCTACTTGTGTCCAAAAAAATGGTGTTGTTATTGCTTATTAGCGACGTATATAATTAAACGTTGCTAATAGTCATTATTAGCGACATTTAATTTTGTGTCTCTAATAAATAATTATTAGCAACACATTTAATTAAGTGTCGCTAATAATCAAGTATGAGCAACGTTTCAAAAATGTCGCTAATGTAGATTATTATTTAAAAAATTAAATATTTTATTTTAAATATAATTTATATAAAAATAATAATTACTAGCAACGTTTGCGATTGTACATCACTAATAATATAATATTAGTGACTTTTGTTAAACGTTGCTAATGTATATTATTATTTTAAAAAATATTTAACACTATTAGGTAGTGTGTCGCTAAAAAAATTTTTTTAAAAGAAAAATATACTAAACCGAGTCTATTGACCTAGTTTGGAATTGGGTTGCTGTTGACCCGCGACGCGGGTGGTGCGGATCCGAGTGGGGAGCAGGGAGTGGGGAGCGGGTCACCAGGAGCTGGGAGCAGGGAGCAGGGCACCGGGACCAGGGTACGGGGCACCTGGAGCTGGGAGTTGGGAGCGGGATGCGGGGCGCCGTGTTACGGACTGCGTTCCAGACACCCCACAAACTTCCTTTTTTCTTTACTTACATGTACTTTTCCTTTTTTTTATGTATTTTCTTTATTTATGTTTTAGGGCGCCACCATGCCTTTTATAGCCACTTTGGCTGCCACTCCAGCCATATGCAAAAAATCTCTTATGATATATAGGGGGGAGTGAGTAGTTGTGTTGTTAGTCATAGTGTTGTTGCACCCATTGCTTGTAAACATGTTGATAGTGAATTCATCCATTTTCCATGCTTGTCTTCATTCATTTCCTTGCAATACGCTCGCTTTTTGCCCCCTACCTTTTTGCTTTGCATGAGCGCCCTTAAGTGATTTTTGCGAAGCATCCGTGCAAGGCAAGCACCACATGGTCGACTGCCCAAAGGCTCGTCTGTGACAGTTGGTATCTGAGACAAAGAAAGGACCATCCGTCAAGCTTCCACTCACAATGCTAAAGTCGGTAGCAGGTGAAGCTAGTGGAGTCGAGCATGCGGCTCTAGACCCACAACACATAAAGTCATCCAAATGGCACGACCGCGTTGAAGCCTTGGAGGGGCAAGTTGCCCCCTTGGTCACCGAACTTCCTGCATTGGAAGAGAAAGAGAATGCTCTTGAAAAGCAGAGAAACGGAACCGCGAGACTTGATTACAAAATCGTGGTGTCAGTATAGAGAACCACATGCTGATTGAAGAATCGCAAGTGGAAGTTGAGAAATTGCATGAGGTACAAAACTTGGCTGCACAAGTAAGCCTTCTCTTCTAAACAACGGCCCAATAGGAACCCGTTGTAGCTGTCAAGCACCCCAAAGTGCTGGAACCTAAGGTCTATCATGGAGCACAAGATGCTAAAGAACTGGAAAATTTTATGTTAGATATGAAACAATACTTTAGGGTTGTTCGCCCAGAGTCAGAAGAAGATAAGGTCACTCTCACGTCCTGGCACTGCCCGACCCTAGCCGAACCTAGTCCAAGGGCCGGTCCAGTGCACGGGGGCAACGGTTTGAAAATGGTTAAAGAAATAGCGGAAGACTTATGCCCTAACCACGGGCGGTCTAAATTATGGAGTTTACTCACTACTTTGAGGAAGAGTAAATAGGTAGAAACCAAAAGAGTTACTTAACTCCAATCAAAACACAAATCTCAAACTCACATACTAAGCTTAACACAAGGTCTCAACAAAACTGAAGATATAGTATATCACAAATCTAAAACAAGGACCATTCCACAAGGTTCTAACATAAAACAAGATAAACAAAGAGACATGCAAGACAAGAAGCCTCCACGACTACTCCAAAGCTCCTCCAATCTTTCCTTATACAGAGGATCGTGTTTGTCTACATGTCATGCCACGCAGTCCTAAAACAAAATAAGGAAAGTGGGGTGAGTATAAAAATTCAGTAATGGTTTTAATACAATGGCAATAATTAGAAAACACAACTGCATGACAATCTAGTAAATAAGATCCACATTTGACCTGATACATTATTTTCTGATCATGCATTCTGATCACATAAACCTGTGTACTAGTATCTCATTCACATATTTTCTGAACATGCATTCATAACACATAATCCTGCATAATAGTGCCTCATTCACACATCTTTATAATCATGTATTCATAACACATAATCCTACATAATAATGTCTCATCCACACATCTTCTGATCATGCATTCATAACACATAATCCTGCATAATAGTGTCTTATCCACACATCTTTTGATCATGCATTCATAACATATAATCATGCATAATAGTGTTCATTCACACATTTTCTGATCATACATTCATATCACATCAAACTCATTCACCTTGCACAACAACCGTTGTCAAACACATGATACACAATCATGCATAGGATTCATAATAAACATGCATCAATATAAATGGTGAATGCCTCCATCAAGGAGTAAACACAAATATTGCCACACAGGCAGGACACAATCAAGGCCACGAAAGTGACACATGGTCAAATTTCCACACAGGAAATGTAAGAGGGTTGGGGTTGTCAACCCCTAAAGCTGCTTGCCTTGGACGATCCAGGCCAAGGATGTCCAATTCTCACATAGAGAATCTAGAGCAAGGGTGTTCGCCGAGAGACATCTCCTGTTGTGGGGAGAGCCCGAACTCCCACACAGGGAACCCTACAACACGTGGTAGAGGTGCACACGGCATACCACTTTGAATTCTCAGGGTCCAGATGACACTCATAATAATCTCAAATCTTCAAGACAAGTACACAACTTATCCCCACATAATTCCATTTCACTAGACTCAACCCAGGGAGTATACATGTTTCACACAGGAACTTAAATTGAAAACATGACCTTTTGGACCAACCAAGTTTCGATTAATTCACTGAGTGATTAATTCGGCACGCAATCTCAACCATTGCATACAATTGATTAATTCCGGTCAAACACCAGTAAAACTTCGTCTGTGAATACCAATCCATGACGCATGATAACATGATACATCTGTGAGCAAGACCTACGTGGGTTCCAACACATGGAACGTGCTCCCAATCAGTCCCCTCATGCATCATAATCAAGATATAATTAACTATAATTTCATAGTAGATTCCCCATATGTGTGTGTATTCATGCATATCTAAGCACATGATCAATGCTTGACATAAACTTATAAAACAATTTACACATATTTGAAACACATTCAAAACAATGATGCTCAATTGGAATCAAAACAAAATCTACCATAAAGCTTAAATCCATCCATGTGAAATCGAACATTCATTCCCACAAACGTGATTCTTCCACACATTAAGCCACAACATGATTACATCCATTACCCATAAACCATCCTCATTATAAGAGAACAAATCTCACAATTATCCACATAATATCTTTGCTAGAAACATATTCTAATAATAAGAATTCTAACATTCAAAAGTTCAAGGTACTTCAATATCAACATGCATAACTATCAACATAATATGATGCCACATGACCACACTTAATCACATTCCATAAACTTTTATCATCAATTCTACACCTTCAGTAGCTTGATTTCATCATAATACACCTCCCGTAACCATTAGAATCATCAAATGGGGTAAAACATTGAAATGAGCATAAGTTTCACAAATAGCAAGAAACGTAGTGTTGCTGATAGATCGCCCTGGTAGGCCGTTCAATCACCAACAAAGCAGTTTTGATCTTCTTCTTCATTTCGAAAATCAAAACTGAAACACTATGAAAACACATTCAAATCTTCATCCATGGTACCAAATATTATCAAAAACTCATCAAACCTTCTAGAACACTAATCTAAACCGTTCTAAAATAAAACCCTAAGAAATTGAAGTGAAAGATTAATATTTACTAAACCTACCATTAGAGCCTAAATAAAGTAAATCTCAGTTCAAATAACATCATAAAAACCGAGATTTTTGCTACCCAAAGTTGAGATTGAAGAACCCATTACCTTTCCTTGTTGATAACCTTCAATCATCTCCAACACCTTCCTAAAATACGATTTTAAGTTAACATACAACTAATCTCAATTTACCTTTGAAAAACCAAAAGTAAACATTAGATATAGGATTTTAGAAGCTTAAAAACAAGATTTTGAAGATTAAGGCTTGGAGAAGAGAGGTAGATCAGTAGTTTTATGTTTTCAAAATGGATTAAAACCATGATTGAAGTCAAGATTAAGAATGAATTAAGAGAAAACCTAAGGTTTAGGCTTGATTAAAGAAGAACATACTTTAATCACTTTCTAATTCGGGCCTAATTGGGTAATTAGGCCTTAATCGCCCTCTCCCAGCCTATTCCCAAATGGGAAATAGCCTAGCGCTTTCTATTTAAAGTAGGGTTTGGGGTATACCTAATGAGGTGTAAATAGAATTTTTGGCTAAAAATTGGTATTTTGATAATTTGAGCACTAATTAAATCTAAGAAAATTCTAAATTTTTTGTATAAGCTTAAGTTGATGTCCGGGTCAATTTAGTCCAAAAATCCCAATTTCATCGGTGGGGTCCAACCAAACCCTAATTTTTAGAAAATTAGTAAAAAATCCCAAAAATTCAAAATTGACTAAAAACTACTCAAAACTCATAAATGTAGAGTTAGTTTTACTTAAAACCTTTAGAAATCCAATTTATTTTTGAAAACTATAGAATTTAAATCAGAAAATGTTTAAACTACACAATAATTGATAAATAACATTAAAATAAACTGGTTCAAAAATGAGAGTCCTTACAATCACAATGGCCACGATGTACTTATCCGGCGATGCCAAGCTTTGGTGGAGGATGAAGTACGAAGAAATTTTGAATGGTTGCCTTGAAGTAAATACTTGGGAAGACTTGAAGGGTCAGCTGAAGACCCAATTTTTGCCAGAGAATGTAGAATTCATTGCCCAACAGAACCTCTGCCGGCTACAACAAACAGGAACAATTCATCAATATGTCAAATAATTTTCAGCATTTATGTTGGACATTCGCGATATGGCCGAGAATGACAAGCTGTTCTACTTCCTTGAAGGCCTCAAGCCTTGGGCCCAAATAGAGATGAACCGGCACAAAGTGGGTGACTTGTCTATAGCTATCATGGAAGCCAAACGTCTCATTGATTTCACTACCTAGGACAACACAAGAAAACCTGGATTCTTCCAAAGGGAACAAGGCTCGTGACAAGGTCAACGGGACCAAAGTAGCCCAAGTGAGTCTTAGGACAAAGGTAAGGGCAAAGTTGGTGAAAGGAAGCCTTTTTACAAATGTTCGGGACTAAAGCCAATAGCTCCACTTCTACCACTCGTCTGTTTCAACCCTACAACTTCTAATGCTGAATATTTTATGGTAGACAATTTTAGATTTGATGCTTATGATAGAGGTCCATCTTTTGTAGCATCAGCCCATAATCATGTCATGTCTTCTAATTTTTCTGCATCACCTTTTTGGAGACTTAAGAGAAGAGCCAATGCTAATATCTACCAGCCGCCCTGATATATTTGAGAATGTTGGCAATGTCTGGCTAAAGATAATAAATTTAGCACTTCTTAGGAGGCAACCCATGTTTTTGATATTTTTTCTCTTCCTTTTGTTTATTTTCTTTGCTTCATTTAGGCTTTATTTACTTATTTTCTCAGTTTTTTTTCTCATTATAGTTTTTTTTCTTTTTATGAGATATAATAATTTAGGTTTGGGGGAATGCTCATCACTTATATTTATTTCTTTTCTCCAATCCTATGTACTTCACTTTCAGATTAGTGGATTAGTTATGCTTTCAGGTGATATCTTTCTTTTCCCTCTCTTACTTATTCTTGTCATTGTAGTATATATTTTCTTTAACATTGAGGACAATGTTTAGTTTAGGTTTGGGGGTATAGAAAGATATTTTTATTTCTTATTTTTCTTTTAGGATGTTTTAGAGTATTTTTTTTATTTTTCTTTTGTTTACTTTTAAGTGGGTTTTATCGCTTATTTTCTTTTAAAAGTATATATTTGTTTTTAAAGAGATCAATTTCATGAAGAAAGTTCAAGTAATTAATTAAGTGATGAAAATGATTAAGTGAGTAATTTCTATTTTATTTTCATTATCTTGGATAATTGTGCTTATATTTTTAAATCACATTTCACATACTTGAAACTTGTAGGAATATAATTTTATGATTTATTACTTGTAATCTTAGTGGGATATCTTTAACTTAGCATATATTTTTGAAAACTTGGCAATTGAGTAATTTTTAATATTTTATGATAGATCTTTATGCTTAGCTTTTATTTGAAAAAAAATGGGATAAGTGTGTATAGAAAAAAAATGAATGAAAAAAAAATTTAAAAAAAGAATGAAAAAAAAAGTTGGAAAAAAATTGATCAAATGAAAAAAAATAATGAAAAAATAATAATAAAGGTTTGTTTATCTTTTTACTCAGTAACCGGACCTTGTGCTTAGGCAAGTATAAGGGATCGCGTCAAAAGGTAAAAAGTTGAGATAAATTCTTTTATGACTTGCTTGGTTCTGTAGCCTTTATAGTTCGAGTTATTAAGCCTGAGGGTGTTTCAACACCTAGTGCCTTGAGCCAACTGGATTAAGGACACTGGCCTAATGCTTGTTACATGGACTATTTAGAAAGCTTAATAGAACTAAGTATTGAACAAGTGATATTTTGAACTATATTATGCTCTTATTCCCTGAATTTAATTGAAATTTGAAGGCTATTACATGAGAGTTTATTATGAGATGTTAAAGATGAAAGATTGTCATTGTTATATTTTTGAGTTAGTGAACTTTAATGAGCTTAGTTAATGGGTCACATAAGATATGCTTGTTAATAAAGAATGAAATTGTATAACTACAAAGTTTCTACACTTTATGTTTTTGAAATATATATAAGTAGTTGCATAATTATTTCTAAGATGGGGTTATAGAATGGATTATTCCTTACTTGAAAGTGATCAGATCTTAATTATTTACTTGTTTCAAGTATTTGTGGTTGGTTCTTTTTAAAAATAGTTATGTGTTTTTAAGAGAAGATTGTTTTTCAAATTTTTATTTTCTTGTTTGTTTGTTTTATTTTTCTTAGGTTTAGATGTTTGTGGGTATCATTACTGCAAACCCTCACGAGACACAACTCATCCAACTAGGGATACCTAGGGGTTTAAAGGCTTGTTGCATACGCTAAATGCAATCGTGATTCCCTACGAAAGTGGCTTTTATTTATTTTTCAAGATTAGTTGTTTTACTTTGTTTTTGTTTTGCTCGAGGACTAGCAAAATATAGGTTTGGGGGTATTTGATAAGTATGAAATCTATATCTATTTTATATGCCTTTTTACCTTATTTGCTAGTATAGATTAGGTTAATTTAGAGTTAATTATGATTTATTTAGATTAAGATAGATATTAGTATTTTAGTTTAATTATTAATAATTTTTTAGTTATTAGTTGTTTAGACATGTATTTAAATCAAGATGGAATTTTAGTTACTTTCTACATGTCTAAAGTATGATATTTTATATTTTGTAGGAAAAGTGTGCTTATCGAAGTACTTGGACGATGTTTGAAATGATTAAAAATAGTCTTGACATGCTTTAAAGTGATTTGGACAACTTTTTGGAGTTATAAACAAGTTGGAAATTAATATGGACATGAAGAAAAAACTTAATGAACAGAATATGGACTGTCCAGGAAAATTGTCCAGATTGCAAAAACAATGTAGCCGTTTGAACGGGCATGCAGGGTGTTCGAACGGCATAACGTGCAGTTTCCTAGTTTGACCCAAATTTCAATCCTTTTCATATTGGACTTCTTCCTACGGAACTTATGCCTATAAAAAGACATATTTGGCTTAAAATTGGGGGATTCCAGTAGATTTTCTAAAGAGAAAAAGGAAGAAGAAGATGGAGAAGAACTCAAAGCTTTCAATGAAGATTCAAGTGTTTTCTTCTACAATGGAAGGCTAGACTTTTCTTTTACTTAGGAGTTGATGAAGCTATAGATAAGTTTTAGTTTCTTTTCTTTTTAATTTAGATCTCAGTTGTGAATTATGACAATTGTATGATATGGATTTCCTTTTTAATGGAAGAGCTTTTTATGTTTATTCAAGTCTATGTTGATTTATTGTCTTGTAGATGATAGATTGATGTGGTTTTGATATTTGCATCGATTTTAATTTCTGTGATTTAGATGAGATGGTCATACAATAATTTTAATGTTCAGATAATTAATGACTTGGATGAGTTATACTAAGATTAGACGGGTCATGCCTATAGCTAGTTTAGTGTAGATGATTCGTGCTATTGTCGAAGATAGTTCATGCCATGGAAGTTAGTTAATGATTCTTTTTGAAGTAATTCTAGCTTGTAGCTGATAATACTTGTTCATATTCACACTAGATTTAGATTAAAAGTTAAGGAATTGTTATGGTTCTATAGTGGATTCAATTTCCTAAGTAATTTCCATCATATTAATCTCTTATTTTTAAACTAGTTGATTTCTTTCCTTTACTTAATTTTAGTTTAAGTTCTTTCTAGTTTTTAATCACCGTGTTAGGGGTCCATTATCATGATTACTATGTCATGGACCCTATCTTACTTGGTAGTATCCACAAAAGAAAGCGCTTAATGCTCTCGTTGCAAGTGAATCAGCCTGATTTGAAGGAAATGATGAAGTCTTCGGCGACGAAGCAGAAGCACCCACAAAGGGAGCGTTGAGACTACTCAACACCATTGAGGGTACTCAAGAAAAATAATTACCTCAAGCAAAGGGTCTAATGTACATCGAGATCCACCTAAATAACGTCCCAACGAAAGGAATGGTAGACACAAGAGCCACCCACACCTTCATATCAGACAGTGAGGCAAGACACATAGGGATAAAACTCATCAAATATTCTAATCGAATGAAGGCGGTGAACTCTGATGTTCACCCTATCACTGGATTGGCCAAAGATGTTCCTATTCGGATTGGCAAGTGGTTCAGCTCGACAAACCTTATGGCCATTCCCTTGGATGACTTCCATGTTATCCTTGGGATGGAATTCTTACAGAAAGCAAACATTGTCACGATGCCACATCTGGGGTCTGTTTGCTTATTCAAAGCCATAAATCCTTGCATGGTGCCAACTATTCAGAAGAGCAAGAACAATACTACACATCTATCTGCACTGCAACTAAACAACAAGTTGAAGAAAAGTGATCCAACATACCTTGTGGCTCTTCGTATGGAAAATCAACCATAGGGGGATCAACCATTGCCGATAGACGTTCAATATATTTTAAAGGACTATGCTGATGTTATGCTTGAAGCCTTAACAAAGTGTCTACCTCCACGGCGACCCATTGACCACCAAATTGAGTTGAAACGTGGTACGAAGCCACCAGCCGCGCCCCCTGAACTTACAGAACTGTGCAGACAACTCGATGAATTGCTTGATGCGGGCTTCATTTGCTTCTCTAAAGCCCCCTTTGGTGTTCCGGTTCTATTTCAAAAGAAGCACGATGAGAGCTTGCGCCTTTGTATCGACTATCGGGCGTTGAACAAATTGATAGTGAAGAACAATACCCCCTCCTGCTTATCGCAAATCTTTTCGATCAGCTTTGCAGTGCTCGTTACTTATCTAAATTGGATCTACATTTCGGTTACTACCAAGTGTGCAATTTCGGTGGAGACAAAGCCAAGACTACATGTGTTCGAGCTCTTGGTCATGTCCTTTGGCCTCACAAATGCATCGGCCACCTTCTGCACACTTATGAACAATATTTTCCATGACTTCCTTGATCGCTTTGTGGTCATCTACCTTGATGACATTGTGGTCTACAACAATACACTTACTTGCCAATTATGTTACTCACTTGCGAACTGTGTTCGAGGTCCTTCGCCGGAACAAACTATATGTCAAGCTAGAAAAGTGCTTCTTTGCACAACAAGAAATTCTCTTTTTGGGATATCATAATGGCAGTGGACAAGTTCGAATGGACCAAGAAAAGGTTCGTGTAATTGAAGATTGGTTGGCCCCTACCAAAGTGAAATAATTACAAGCTTTCTTTAGTCTCTCCAACTACTACAAACATTTTGTCCAAGGTTATTCACAAAAGGCTGCCCCTTTAATGGACTTGCTAAAGAAAGATCGCCCTTGGTGTTGGTCGGAACACTACCAGAAAGCCTTTGTTAAACTAAAGACCGCGATCACACTTGAACCGGTGCTTTGACTCCCGGACTACTCCAAGCCATTGAAAGCACAAGTGGATGCTTCTGATTATGCCATCGGGGGCGTTCTCTCACAAGAAGACCACCTTGTTGCCTTCAAAAGTCACAAATTCAATGAAACGGAACAACGCTACATAGTACAAGAGAAGGAGATGACGGCTATTATCCATTGCCTATGCACTTGGCACCATTACTTATTGGGTTCTCGCTTTGTCGTCAAAACCGACAAGATTGCGACTAGTTATTTTCAGTCTCAGCCCAAGTTATCTCCCAAATAAGCTCGGTGGCAAGACTTTTTGGCCAAATTTGACTACATACTGGAGTACAAACCTGAGTGGAACAATGTCATTGCCGATGTCCTCAGTCGACAGGTTGAATTGACCGAACCGGCTTCCCTCCATCTTGCTAGCATTAGTTTTTGCTCAAATGATCTACAACATTGCATTCAAACAGTAATGGAGAAAGATCCCTTCGTGTGCACCCTCCTCCAACAAGTGAAAGAAGGCAAGACTTGTAAGTTTTGGCTTGACAATGGGCTACTAATGACTAAGGGATGAAGGATCTATGTTCCAAAAGTAGACCACTTGCGGAAAGAACTTCTTCACGAGTGCTATGATACTCCTTGGGCTGGCCATCCAGGTATCCATTGCACATTAGCCCTTCTAGATCGAGCGTACTTCTGGAATCACATGAGCGATGACGTTGAGGCATATGTTCGAACATGCCTTACTTGCCAACAAGACAAAGTGGAACGTGACAAACCATAGGGCCCACAACGACCTTGGGAGAGTGTTTCTCTTGACTTTATCTCGGCCTTGCCCAAAGTTGGCGGATACGGTTCAATCTTGGTAGTCATTGACTATTTCTCTAAATATGCTATCTTCATGCCAGCTCCCAAGCATTGCACCGTTGAAGAATTTGCCCACCTCTTTCTAAAGAATATTGTTAAGTATTAGGGTGTGCCCCAGACCATTATGAGTAATTGGGATGGATGTTTCACAAGATGCTTATGGATGAAACTATTTAAACTGCTTGGGTCAAAGTTAAGCTTTTCATCGAGCATGCATCCTCAAATAGATGGCCAAATAGAGCAAGTCAATGCTCTCCTTAAAGAGTATTTACACCACTTCATAAGTGTCAACCAGAAGAATTGGGTCAATCTCCTCGACATTGCCCAGTTCTCCTACAATTTGCAGAAGATCTCCACCACTAACCAGAGCCCGTTCGAGTTGGCTACTAGTCACTAGCCTGCCATGCCCCATACATTAGCTCTTGACTACAATGGCAACAGTCCCCCGCCTTCCGCCTCGCACAAGACTTGAACATAACATCTAAAATTGCTCGTGCTTATCTTGAGAAAGCCGCTACCCATGCGAAGAAGTGGGACGATCAAGGCCAGCAACCCTCCACCTTTAGTGTGGGGGATCTTGTGTTCATCAAGCTCAATCCTGCCCAACTCAAGCTTTTTCACCAGCTGCACAAAGGTCTCATTAGCAAGTATGAAGGCCCCGTACCCATCCTCCAACGGGTCGGGAAGGTATCTTACAAAGTACAATTACCACCTTAGATGCAAATCCACCCTGTCTTCTACGCCAACTATCTAAAGCCATACCATGCAGATACTAAGAACCTCTCCAAACACAACCTTGCACGTGGCAATCCCAAAGTCACCACCAATGTCAGAATTCTCGGCGAAATCATCAGTGACCGTAAAGTCGAATGCGGCAAAAGTGACCATCTATGAATTCCTCATCAGATGGCCAGATCTCCCACACAGCTAGGAGCCAGAAGAAGAACTTCCCAACCACCGTGTTGATCAAGTCAAAGTCTACCTCCTGGAGAAACGTCAACGAGGACATTGATGGAATTGAGTGGGGGAGCTTGTCACGGATTGCCTTCCGGACACCCCACCAACTTCCTTTTTGCTTTATTTACATGTATTTTTCCTTATTTCTATGTATTTTCTTTATTTACGTTTTAGGGTGCCACCATGCCCGTATAGCCACTTTGGTTGCCACTCCAGCCATATACAAAAAATCTCTTATGCTATATAGGAGAGAGTGAGTAGTTGTGTTGTTGTCATAGTGTTGTTGCACCCATTGCTTGTAAACATGTTGATAGTGAATGCATCCATTTTCCATGTTTGTGTTCATTCGTTTCCATGCAATGCAACTCACTTTCTACCCCCTACCTTTTTGCTTTGCATGAGCGATCGCAAGTGATTTGTGCAACGCTTCTGTGCAAGGCAAGCCATTCGTCCCAAACAAAGGCTTGCTTGGTGGGCTTTCAGCTTGTAAGCGCTGCACTGTCGGCTGCCCAAAGCTCGTCCGTGACAACTAGCAGTTGGGAAAGAGGCGTCAGGAGCGGGCAGCTGGGTGCGGGGCGTCGGGAGCTGGGAGCGTGGCGCCAGGAGCGGGATGCCGGGAGCAGGGTGCGGGGCGCCGGGAGCTGGGAGAGGTGCATCAGGAGTGGGAAGCAGGGCATCAAGAGCAGGAAACAGGGTGCGGGGCGCTGGTAGCTGGGAGAGGGGAGCATGGGAGTGGGGCGCCGGGAGCAAGGAGTGGGGCACTAGGAGCAAGAAGTTGGGATATAAAGGAAGGGGCAAAAATTCGCTCAAGCGCGAAATTTCACACTTGGGTGAATTTTCGCTTGGGTAAGACGTTTAGCAACGCTTCAAACTAAGCGTCGTAAGAAGCAAACGTATTAGCCGCACTAAAACATTAGCATTGCTAATACTTGTGATATTAGGACGCTCGTTTTAGAGCGTTGCTAATATCTTGATTTTTTTTATTTAAAAAAACTATTAGCGATGATCCATTATAAACGTCACTAATTAGTTTTATTATTGGTGACGCTTAAACATAAGCATTGCCACTAATTGTTCAATTAGCGATGCTCAATACCGAGTGTCACTAATTGTTCAATTAGCGATGCTCAATTCCGAGCGTCACTAATAGTATTTTTCATATAACTTTTTCCCCTCCCCCACTCTCTTCCTCTCTCTCCCTACCCTCTCTCTCAACCTTCTCTCCTCTTTCTCTCTCTTTTCTCCCTCTCCCCTCATTCTCTCTCCTCACTCTTTCTCCCTTCTCCCCTCTCCTCACTCTAATTTTATTTTTTATGATTTTTTATTTTAAAAAATTAATTTTAAAATAATAAAATAAAATAAATACCATTAGTATGTCGCTAATAGGGTAGGTATTAGCAATGTATAATGATATACATTGCTAATACTTATATTGTTAACGACGTACTATGATTTATTAAGTTTTGGATAAAAGAATATCGAATTCAAAATAATTAATTTATACTGTGAGTTGTTTATACTCATACTATAAGCTCCCACACCTACAATTTGTCAAGATCCCCCTGCAGTTGACCATGTCCTACATTTACATTTCTATTATGAGAGTAAATTTATGCTCAAATTAAAAAAAACCATATTTCACATATGTTCACAGTAAGTATACTATGGGTATTCCATATCAATATTCTTAAGTAAATATCGTCTTTGTGCACTCACAAACATATTTATATGATTCCGTTTTACAATCACAAACATATAAGTAAAATTATACTCTACAAATACTCGTATTGATATATACCACAAACCTAGAGTTAAATTGTACTCTTAAAACATTTCTACTATGGATATAACTAAATGACAAGTATAGAATAAAATTTAATCACGCAAAATGCATTCAAATGAGTGAATCACAAACCTTAAGTAAAACAATTGAATCACAAACCTAAAGTACTATAATTGTACTCTACAAGTACTTCTAACAAAACATATTTTAAACATGAAATTTATACTATAAAATGGTTGCAACATGTGAAACATGTAATCTATTGATATAAATTCACTACATTATCATAAAGCTAACCAGTCTATAAATTTTTTATAGAGTATAATATAGTAACATAATCAGAATGCTTCTAGAGATTACTCCCTTAGTATCTACTAGATTAGCATTGTACATATTATAAATTTACTCTATCATAAATAAATTATTCAACAGAACCGTAACAACACTATACAAAGTACAAGTATTATGTATAAATATACTCAAATATATACTATTATTTTGATATAGTTAGGTATTATGAATAAAGAAAAAAATCACAAATACATGTGTATTAAGTGCAAATATATTGTCTTTCTGTAATAATTTCACAAACTTTGAAAGAGTAAATAAAAAATATAAAGTAAAAATTTATAGCACAAAACAAAAATAAAATTATTCTTTATAAATATTTTTACTATTGAAATAAGTAAATCACAAACTGCTTCTTCCATGCTAATCCAATATTCTCCATAAAGCTATAACAAAGAACTACCACTCTAATGGAAAAACAGTTCTTTAGAACATGATATTGTTGAATAAAAATAAACCAGAAAACAATGCTTAAGGTAATTATATAATTTTAAAAAAATACGAAACTCAACTGAGATATTGAATTTATATGATGGAAAAATTCAATAAAATCTTAAATTAAAATTTTCTCATAGCAAAAAATTGAATAAAAAATAAGAACAATTTATACAATGAAAAAAATCAATACAATCCTAAAGTAAAATCTTCGCATAGTAAAATATGAAATAAGAAATTAGAACCCTTACAAAAATAAATTTGTACTATTGAAAAATTGGAAAAACTAAATTCATTATAGGCGGAAAGCCAAAACCTTGAAATCCAGAAATTCAAAAAGATTAAAAAAATAAAAAACTCAGTGAAAACATATAAAGAAATTAACTTGTATTGTGAAATTTAAAATCCATTCGAACGCAAACAATGAAATTGACCTTGCTTATTGGTCCAATATTTTTTTAATATTTATTTATTATTTATTAAATAAAATTAATTAATAAAGCTATTAACGATGCTGGTAAACAAGCGTCATTATTATTAATGATATTTGCGATGCTTGTTTAAAAGCGTCGCTAATAATTCAAAATTTTAATTTTTTTTTAAGCGTCACTAATAGCAGGACTGTTAGAGATGATTTTGTACAAATGTCACTAATGTAAAAGCCATTAGGGACATTTTAAAAAAAATGTCACTAATAGTTATAATTTTTTTATTTAAAATATATATTTTTTAGCGACGCTTTTAAAAAATATTGCAAATAAATGAACTATTACTAATGTTTATAATAAAGCGTCGCTAATTTGATTAGTATTAGCAATGTTTTAAGCTAAGCGTCACTAATATATGACTTTTAGCAATATATAAAAAAACTTACTTTTTTTGCGATATTTTTTTATGAGTAAAAAATAATTATTTTTAGCAATGACAAATGTGTCACTAATACTATATTCTATTGTAGTGTATTATATAGAGGGCAACTCATCATCTATGTGCAGTTCAGCCCGGTGTGAGCTGGTCACGAAGATAGTGAGGGAGGTTGGCTAAGTGTCTGATCTTATTACGGCAACACAAATATTTTCCTAATCAACTCCTCCACCACGGCACATGGGGCTTTGAAAACTGTACATAAAATGACAATCCTACGTAAAAATTAGTCCTATAATATACCGTGTTGGAAGCCTATGTGGGCTGATCACGGGGCTAAAGACACATAGCCTAGTTATACTAGACGCGTCCCTATCAAATTGGGCGTAACCTGTAAACTTGGTTGTACTTGATCGGTGACAATCCATCTACCTAGATTAAATCCACTACGTCCGTCAACTCAACAAAGCAGCAATCAAACCCACGTTGGAAAAGCAATTATTAGAAAATGTAGTGGCAGTTTTTGAAACGAAACTAGCGTCGTCTCAGGCGTTTTCCTAACGAATTGGTCAACTTGTCAAGGTAATTTTTTTTAATTGAATCTAAAAGGGCGGCTTAATCATCGACTATAAATACCAACTAACATGAGAAATGGCAAAAGCAAAGCGTAACCTCACTGAGAAATGGCAGTCGAGATTGTGAGCAACACCATCTTGAAAGCATCTGCTTCTCCACAAAAAAACTCCTCAGCAAATGCAAAAATACCACTTACCATCTTCGACAAGGTCACATTTGACTGTCACATTGCTATTCTTTACGTGTTCCGGCCACCCATGCCCACAAATGACACCCTAAAAGCCTCCCTCTCCCAGGCCTTGAACTACTTCCCGCACTTGGCCGGACGTCTCGTGCTCGACGAACAAGATCAGCCATGCGTTCTCCTCAACAATGCCGGCGTTCGAGTAATCGAAACGAATGTGTCGTCCACTTTGGATGAGATTCTCCCACTCCAGCCATCTACCAAGATAAGCTACTTGCACCCAGCTCAAGAAAACCATGAAGAGTTGCTCCACGTCCAGATCAACCAGTTCAAGTGTGGAGGGGTGGTCTTGGGTATGTCTGGCCACCACCGGCTTGCTGATGGGGAGTCCATGAGCTCCTTCATTGTTGCATGGTCACAGCTTGCCCGAGGTGTGAAGGTGACCCCATTGCCTTACCATGATCGCTCAGCACTCATACACACTAGCGCTGCTCCGCCACGTAGATTCAATCACCTTGAGCTTGAATTTTGCGGCAATACTGGTGATGTCATTCCTCCATCACCAGCCACTTCCCATGAAGCTGCAACACCTATTGAGAACTTAGTTGTTCATTTCTCTGCCGATTTCATCAAAATGCTGAAGATTGAGAGCCTAAACCAGCAGACCGGCCACTCTTTTAGTACCTTTGAGTGCCTCCTTGCCCACATGTGGAAGAAGCTTACTTTAGCTAGAAGACTCAGAGGGGATGAACTCACCCATGCGAGGGTGGCTGTGAGTGGTCGGTATAGGATCAAACCAGCCATCCCGAGGGAGTACTTTGGAAACTTGGTGCTTTGGGCTCACCCAACATTAAAAGCCAAAGACTTGCTACATGGAAGCTACTCATCTGTTGCAAACATGATTCGTGAATCGGTAGCTGAAATCAATGATGGCTACTTCAAGTCGTTCATTGATTTTGGGCATTCAAACATGGGGCAGAAACTAGAAAAGGCAGTGCCGGAGATGGATAGTTCGATATATCCAAATGTGGAGGTTGATAGCTGGTTAGGGTTCAAGTTCCATGAGATTGATTTTGGAGGGGGTTGCCCCTATGCCTTTTTACCTGCATACCTAGCTATTGAAGGTTTGATGATTTTCATTCCTTCTTGCAAGAAAGGTGGTGTGGATGTTGTCGTAGCACTTCATCCAGAGGATGCGGCCTACTTTAAGGATATTGTTTACTCTCTTGAGAGGAAGCCCATGATTATTAGCAAGTTGTAAGTTGATCACAGGATTATTCTTTTGCTTAAGAAGCACATTAATGTTGTAAGATTGTTGTTGATAATTGTTTCATTTCGTTTCAACTATTTTGAAACTGATTTTATTACAATGAATGTTCTATTACTAATATAATTTATGTAATATTAATTTAATTGAGAATAAAGGGATGAGCATATGTTCAGTGATAAGGATCGATCAGTATTAGAACATGCAAAAAGGGTAAGTCATGGACCTGTTAAGATGGTCTAGTACTGCATTTCCAATATGCGAAGAAAATGAAAATAAAAGAGCGATACTTCTCAATTCATCTTCGTGGCTTAATGGAATATGACTGTTTTTTATTTTCCCACTTTTTTTTAACAGGTAAAAAGGGGAGAAAATTCCCTTTAATTAAAATGAGAGAAGGAAAAGGTCAAGAATACAAACTGATAAAATTACCGACATCATCTTTTAACTATGAAAGGGAACTTAGCAAGGGAACTCAACAACATTTTTAGAAATATGAGATTTATCTAAGTTGGCCTTTACACTTCAAACAAAGATTTATCTTTTGAGTGAATTCATTAATGAAAATACGACTACCTCACTCTCTCTCTACAAATGAAGTAAACTGTGCATTTCAAGAATAGTTTCATAAGCAAACCCACGTTTGGCATGGAGTGATTGAAAACTGGATCTATTGGAGCGCCTATTGAGCTTGATTACGAGAAAGATCCAGTCTAAAGAATCTGAAAATATTACTCATCAACTATTTAGAGTAACTACAAGAGAAAAAATATGATGAGCCGCTCATGTTCAAACTTGCATGTAATACATCTGAGCTTGGATCTTGTCTAAAGTGAGTAACAAACCATGCAACATCAGCCAACTGATGAATGAATGACATGGAATATGATGTTTGAACCAAATAAGGGATGTCCATCAGATTTGGAAGATGTTTAGAGAGATCCTTGTATGATGATTTGGTTAAGAACTTCCCTAAAGAACTAGGCTTCTATTTAACTTCATCCTTTACTTGCTTAAGAATAGGAAGATGATCACTAATAGTCGGCATAAGATGTTCACATCTCAGGTTAATATGTTGATTCCACATCAAATGATCATCAATCAAGCAATCTGAGACAAATGTCAAAGTATGACTCCCCATCTGAAAAAATAAGGCGCTAAACAGAATTATGAAGGAGGGTAATATTTCCTAGCTAAGCCAGAAGAGGGTATCTTTGCCATCATTAATCTTATAATAAATAAAATTCATCATGATATCCCTTATTTAATATGTCTTCAAGAATGAGAAGCAAATGAAGGAGTATCACAATGCCAAATAGTGGAGTCAAGAATGTGATACTTATGTACCCATTTAATCCATAAAAAATTCTTCTCTTTCAAAATCCTCAAGAAATGTTTGGCTAAACAATATAGCACCAATCTTTCATTGATCTAATACCCAGGCCTCTCTAAGACAAACTTTTTCCAGCTAAGAGGATGGAAACGCTGCACCTCATTAGAATTACTCCAAATAAAATTAGCCATCAATGATTCTAATTTTTTAATAATATTGGATGGAGTCATAAAATGAAGAGACCAATAAATATGCATACTCAAAAGAAGAGATTTCAAGAGCTATAGTCTACCCGCATAAGAAAGTAAGCATTTTTTTTCCAACCCGCCACAACAGAATGAAATCTTTCTAAAATGTGGTACAAATGGAAGCCTGAAGACGACCATAAAAAAGGCAAACCCAAATATCACACAGGCAGGGTACCTTCTTTGACTTGAAATATCTGAAGATAGAGAGCTTCAACACACATCTAGCAGAAAAGAAGATCCAGCTTTCGGAAGCATTAGCCGTAAGACCACTTTTTTGAGAGAAAATATATATCAATAGCCTTCTGAAGTCCAGATGTTGAAGCAATGGATGCTGGGGAGAAAAGAAGAAGAATGTCTTTAAAAAGCAAGTGGGAGACTCCAAAGGCATTCATATGAATAGGAAAATTATTCCGTCCACTACTATAATAATCAGAGAGGATGTTAAAGAAAGATTACATCACCAGAACAAACAACAAAGGGGAGAGAGGGCATTCCTGGTGCTGACCACAGTTGCTTGGAAATAACCATAGTGGCTCCATTAATGAAAACACTAAATAATGTCGAAGTAATACATTCCCTAATCCATTTAATCCACATGGAGGGGCAATTAATATCCTTCAAAGCTTGAAAAATAAAGTCCCAATGAACCTTATCATAGGCTTTTTTCAGATTCACTTTTAAGTGAACCCCTGAGGATGCATCATACTATGATAGTTGTATAGAAACTCATGAGCAAGAAGAATGTTGTTAGGGATTAATCTACCTTTGAAGAAACTCACGAGCATAAACGTTCTCTTTTTGGTCTTTTTGAAAGTCAAGTTACAGCCTATGCTTAAACCTATTCTAACCATACTAAATTCATTAGTGAGTTTCCTTTCATTGCTTCTGGATGCCAAATGTAATTCTTTATTTTTTGTTCTTTGATTCTATATCTTCTTGCTTTTAATTAAAGGGAGTTTCGTCCCCTTTTACCTTTTTTTAATGATAGATGGCAAAATAATTACAAATATATTAGCCATGATTTTGGTAATGACTTTGTGGAGGAAGTTGAACAGGGATATAGGTTCTAATTTATATCAAAAGAAGTTGCATCTTTTTGCTTAGGGATAAGAGTAAGGAAAGTACTATTTAGAGCTCTCATCATTTTCCCTGAAGAGGAAAAGAACATAACCGCCTGATAGAAATCATTACCTATAATATTTGAATATCTGTCGAAGAACTATTTGGCAAAACTATCTAGACTAGGAGCTTCTTTGATAAATCTCATCTTCAGTGATAGGCAAAATGAGAGAGTAGCCTACTCAGCGTTGAAGCGGGTCTTGATATGGATGTATCAAAAGGGGTAGATGAAGAAGGGGTAAATAATTCTTAGAAAAACATAGAAGCCTCCTTACCAATGGCGCCAGGTGAGTCTAAAATATTGCCATGATCGTCCTTAACAATATGAATAGAATTTCTGGAAATATTATGAGATGCAATAGAATGAAAGAATTTAGTACACCGATCACCTTCTAGAAGCCATTTAACTTGAGATTTCTGTGTACAAAAAATTCTTCTCTTGCAAGTTCCAGATAATAACTCGTTAGAGCTTGTGCTTCTTATATAATAAATAAGAGCATCATTAAAAGGGTCATCCTTAAGCATAACTTGCTAGGGATGAAGGGATTCCTTGGCTGAAGCAACTCTATTATGAAATCTCCCAAATTTATCACAATTCCACTCTTTTATAGGATATTTTAGACATTTTAATTTCTGCACCATAACAAAAAGAGGATTGCCATGAACCACAGAGTTCCAAGATGAAACAACAAGATTCCTAAAACTATCAATACTCATCCAACAATTATAAATTCTGAAAGGCTTATTACGAGGAAAAGAAGGAGGATTGATATCAACAAGAAAGGGACAATGATCAGATACTTCTAGTGGAAGACAAAACACAATCATCCTTGGGAATCGATTGATCCAATCAATATTATAGAAGGCTCTATCAATCTTAGAAACAATTCTTCTGCAGCAGGTAGTTTTGTTAGACTATGTAAATGAAGAATCGAGATTAATCTCAAGAAGTCCCGCATTATGGACGGAAGAAATAAATTTTGAAAAGTGAAAGGAGGGGAAAGAGTTACCACCATTTTTTCCCTTGGATGGAAGATGAAGTTGAAGTCGCCAATAAGCAGCCAAGGGGAAGAAATAGTAGTAGAGTGGCACCCAATCCAATTCCAAAGTTGACGGCGGTCAAGATGAAAATTGCTCGCATATACAAAGGTACATTCAAAGCAAAGATTTCAGCCAATTTGTTAATTATACAGTGAATATATTTAGATCCTCTTCTACCTTAAAATTGTAAAATAATGATGTATTTCATCCAATCCAAGTTCTACCTGAGGGAGAAGGCTGATAATTATCCTTAAAAGACCAATTTGAATTGTTAATAGTATGAATATGCTTGGCTTTAGGCTCTTTGACTCAAGTCTCATTGAGACCCAGAATATGCACAAAATGCTTTCTAATTAAGGAACTGACAACAGCCCCCTCCTATAGGTGGTTAGACCATGAGTATTCCATAAAACTAAACTCATCAAAAGGCTGGACGTGAGTTCCCTATCAGAGCACAGTATGGTTGAAAGATCCTTCTTGGTACCTTCTTTTGTTCTTTCAAGGATTCATCAGAATGTGATATAGGTAAAATATGAGAAACATGAAAGTCAATTAACTATTCCTTTTAGAGAGGCATCATTATTATGAGAAGAAATATGCAAAAGCTTCAATATTACACCCATCATCCTTTGCAGTAATTGATAAATCAAAGTAGAGATCACCACTAATGTTAGAAGTATAATCATTATCCTGGTGCAGGAGCTTGTTTTTAGAATAGTAAACCTGTTTGTCGCAGTGGACAGAGGTGAGTGCCAATTCCTCTCACTGCAAAGTATTGGAAGATCCTGCCAAGTTACTACTTGACGCACTTGCTCTGGAAAGATTATTCTCATCTGTATGGGAATAATTATTCTCCTCCGATTTAATATGAATAGAAAAAGCATTTTACACTACATGGGAGGCGAGAGTTCACTTTGATGAAGACACTAAGGGCCTGGCTGAGCATAAGATTAGCCTGCAAGACCATTTGTTGTCTAATTAGGGCTAGAGAACAACTCATGCTGAGGAGAAATCCGATTACCCATATCTCTAACAATAATGGCTTGAGGATAAAGCATTACATGAAAAGATTCTGTCATTGTATCATGTGGAATCTAGGTTTTAGTTGTGATGCAGGACGCAGTAGAATGATCAAAGCAATGACATCTGAAGCATATAGGAGGCTTCCATTCATAAGTAGTCTCTTATAAAAAACCTGGACTCTCGAAATTCCCTTGAGATAACCATTTATATGGGAAGATTAGGAAATCTAATCCATATTAGAATAGAACTCAATAATTCACAAACTGGCTTGGTGACGAAAGTCTATTTTTTAGGAATAAATAGACAACCAAC
Source organism: Saururus chinensis (assembly GCA_035235625.1). Taxonomy (NCBI): domain Eukaryota; kingdom Viridiplantae; phylum Streptophyta; class Magnoliopsida; order Piperales; family Saururaceae; genus Saururus; species Saururus chinensis. The sequence continues at coordinate 49,235,378 of CP141140.1, forward strand.
AATGGTCCAAATCAATCCCAGTACTTTTAGAGTATCTTCTTCATTTTGACTTTGAATAAGAAAAACTCATCAGATAATGAAATGATCTCAAAAGGCTTACTTATCTTCCATATACGTTCTACCTGCCTTCAAATCCATGTAATATGGTCTGCTTCCCAAAACGTACCCTATGAGTTTGTGTTATCATTGAAGTCCTTCAGCCTCAACTTTGTTTTCATCAATTGATATCTCAAGGGAATTCCAGGAGTCCAGGTAATGAGGAAGGGTGAAATCTGTTATTGTCGAATGGCTCTCGAATAAGCTGTCTCCTTGCTGCTTTTGGATGGGTGAGGACGAAAACTACCGCTGGCCAAGGAGACTTTAGGGTCGCCGGCAATCATGAAGGAGGAATCCTTCTTCTTTGCATTAAGATATCTTTGCCCTTCTTTTCTTTTTATGCAAGCCCACGTGAGAGCCCCAACCTGATTCACTCAGACTTTGAATAGAGCAGAGAAAGAGGGAAACAAAGGTATTGGTGACAACTGGAGAGATGGTTGGCAGCCACCCAAGGAGAGGAGGGGGGCAGCAGGGTTAGGGTAAAACCCAAGTTGCCTCCTAGAAAGTCGGAGTCATCATGCTGTAAGCAGGCAATACTTGATTTCCCCTTTTCATGTATGCAACATGACCAAAGATTGGGTAATCCAATTTTGATTTGGTATACTCTTACAGTCTTGCTTAGAAAGTAACTCTTACAATATTCTTAAAAACTTACACTTTCTCAAAAACATACTTACTTACTCATATAGTTGTACACATATTATAAATCACTGAAGTTCATTACAATTAATAAGCTCGAACATTGAAATGGAAAGGAATACCACTAGGATATTACCTTAACCTCCAGGGACTAACTAAATGTCATGGACTTTTTAGAAGGCAAGACATACTCATGCTCATGGGGCACAAGATCAAACAGAAAAGAGCAGTTCATGATACTACTTACCTAAGTGCGCAAACATAAACGCCCATACTTTAGGGGCCATATAGTGCCAACATAGGACAAAAGCATATAGTGCCACTCTTGGGCTAGAATCTTACAGGGCCACTTTCATGGCTAGAATCTTACAGTGCCACTCTTGGGTAGAATTATACAGTGCTCTAAATAGAGCAACAAACATCTAAGCTTAATATAGCATACAGACCAAATAAAAAATATACATTACTCTCAATAGAGCATGCGGCATTTGAGCTTAAATACAACACACAAACAACATCCCGCAAGATAAACACTATGACAACACATAAGTAATGCTCAGTTGACTCAATATTGGCTAGCTCAAACACTAAACTTATGTAATATCCCTAATTTTATATGTTTTTTTGGGATTTTCCTACTATTTTTCTGATAATTTTCGATGGGACATTGTGACACTTTGGCGTATTTATATATGCATATTTTACCTCAGTATTATACCCGTAGAGTCGGGTGTGGGGCTTAGTTGCAGTCCGCGGGACTTGCAGCGCACTTTCGGCACAAATTTTGGACTTATGATGCATAAACAGGAGGTTAACGCGTGATGGGGATATAAAAGGAAAAAAAATATAAAAAGTGGATCAGCTGTGTCCAGTACCTTTTCTTCTGGGACGTCTAGAAGGTTTGAGAGTGGAGAAGAAACCCGAGTGAATTTTCGGTCGCTCCATCATCCCTCTTCCATCATCGGATTCCACTAGTTCTTGCTAAGATCCACTTTGTCTTATCGCCATGAGTCCATTGGTACTAGCTAGAACCACTGCCATGTCCTCCTATCTCCTCCACGAGGTACCGATCTTTTCCTCGGTTTTTCTCACCTTCTAAATTTGTTTTTGAGAGATAGGAGGGCAATTTTGTAGCCATTTGCTGCCACCCTCAAGTAGACTTATCTTTGTCCGGCCTCCAGGATCCCATTGGTGCCAGCCAGTGCTGCCGCTATGCACTCCTTGCTTCTCTATGAGATCTTGGTACTCTTCCTCATTTTATTGTCACTATGCCAAAATGATTTTGGCCATCAAACAATTATTTTGTCACCTCCGTCGGCAGTTTCCAATCGTCCACAATCCTTCCATCCCATGTTTGGCTGGATTGACCTCTTATGCCTCTCCGCTCCTCTCCTCCACCTTTTAAACGGAAGAAAACGGACTCAGAATGACTCCAGAAACTCCTACTTGGTATTCGAGGGTGACGGGCAGAGTTTCCATAAGGGGGAAATGCCCCAGGGCAAGAGGAGACTCTGCTTATTGCACTCTAGCCCTGAGGAAAGAGAAGTGGCCCAGAATAAGGGGAGGTTTTGTATTCCGTCATCGGGCCACCACGAGGGAAGTGGTCTTGAGTAGGGGAGGCTCTGTCCTCCACCGAAGGGCCACGCAGTGAGAGAAACATCCCCGACTCTAGGGGAGGTTCTGTCCGCAACTTACGAACATGGAAAGAGAAAATTATCTCTGGGTAGAGGAGGTTATGTCTACCACCTATGGGCACTGGAAGTGTGAAGTGTTCCAGGTTAAGGGGAAATTCTATCCGCAACCTACGGGCATGGAAAGAGGAAAGTGTCTCCGAGTAGGGGAGGTTTAGTCTGTCGCCTTTAGACGTAATGAGAAAGATGTTCCGGAGTTAGAAGAAGTTTTGTTTGCCATGTTCGAACCTGAAAGGAAGTACGCCGTGAGGAAACGAGCAACTCCAAATGTAGCTACTTTCGAAAGTGCAAGGGAGTGAGCTTTTCTGAACATCTAATTTAATATAATTTATATGCATGCACATCTTAATTAGTAATATTAATATACTAATTAAGATATATGATTTGCTATGATCAGGTAGATTCTGATACATTCTGATCTGATTTTATATGATATGGTTTGATTCGATTTGCTCTGGAATACTCTATTTAATCTGATATGCTCTGATTTGATATGAAATGATCTGTTATGGTCAAATGAAATCTATTATTGTCTGATGTGATTTGATCTACTCTGTTTTGTGGTTTGCTATTGCTTTGTAATAGAGAGACACGTGTGAATTTAATAATACTCTCCTCACTTCTACGATTGAGTGAGATATCTATTTCCTCTAATTTATGAGCTTTCATTGGACTCCAATGTTTTATGAGATCTTTGTCTGTTTCTGAATGATTTATTCAGATATAAGAATATATGTATTTTAACGTATATAATTTTCTAATGCGTGATGCATGTAATAGCCAACAGGCAGCACTACGTTCAGATCCGATCGTATTGGAATAACTTCAGACATGGTATCTAATATGTACGTAGGCAACCAACAGTACAATAACGTTAGCCTGATCCAAATTAGTTATAAAATTAGGGTTGTTCTAATCTATGCATAACAAAATGTTAAAGCTTCATAGTGCATGGACAAATGTTATGACTCTCGCACTCAGAGTCTACAGCTCCTGGTTGTCTTGTTTTAATTTTTCTATTTATTTATATACACTTCGTTTTTATTTTCCGAATAAGCACTGGTCTGGGTGGGTTTTATAGGTCGGGGTGTTACAACTAGCGAGTATGTTAGTAAGCTATGTATGTGAAATATGTCTGTGCTAGTTATGGCTAGCAAGTGTGTTAGTAAGCAATGTATGTGGATTGTGTGTGTGCTAGTGATGACTAGCGAGTATGTTGGTAAACTATGTATGGAAGTATATGTATGTTATACTCGGGTCTGATGGATATACATATGTATGATGGCTATACATCTGTGCAATGGATATGTGTAAGTGTGTGTGGGTAGAAGTATGAGCGATAGATGGTAAGAGGTGACAGAGGGTTTGGTAAGGAGTTGAATGTGGATGTGTAAGCGTCTGACGAAAGACAGAGGATGTGAGTTTGACGGGCAAGGATTGGAATGGGTCGGTTTGGATTGGAGCGTATGTTGGGGAATTGTTAGACAGTAAGAGTGTTGCATAGTTGTACAAGCATAACATACAAATTATGAAATAAAAAAGTAAGCATAATAAGTGAGGTATAAATAAGCATAAGGTGTTTCGGCCATAAGGCAGATGACGGAAATTATATGAATACGTAAGGATTTGATGTATGGTGACTTCTGATCATGAGATGGACGGGATAAGTGAAGTCTGCTACCCTCATGAACTAGGGTTTCAGATCGGCCTTAGCTTTGTTTTGATCAGTGGAGAACTGTATGTTTGAGAGTTTTGTGGCATAATTGTATTGCATAACTTACTTAATTCAAACTTGAATTATAAGCAAAGCTAATGATAGCATTGTAGGTTTGAGACCTTAGGGTTTTTACGGATTAAGTTCTGTGTTTGAGCTAGCTGATAATGAGTTGGCTGAGCATTTATCATGACTTGTCATGGTGTTTATCTTGCAGGATGTTGTCTGTGTGTTGTATTGAGCCCCAGACGTATGATGCTCTATTGAGAGCTATGTATCTTTTCAATTTGGTCTGTGTGTTGTATTAAGCCCATATGTTTGATGATCTATTGAGAGCGTTGTATGATTCCGCCCAAGAGTGGCACTGTATGATTTCTGCCCAAGAGTGGCACTATATGATTTGTACCCAATAGTGACACTGTATAATTTGACAAAGAGTGGCACTGTATGATTTATGCCCAAGAGTGGCACTGGCACTATAAGACCCCTAAAGTGTGGGTAATTGTATGACCCCTTAAGTATCATGAAACTGCTCTTACCTGTTTGATCATGTGCCCCACGAACATTGGTGTGTCTTGCATTCGAAAAAGTCCATGGAGTCTAGTCACTCCCTGGAGGTTAAGGTGATGCCCCAGTGGCATTATTTTTATTTTCGGCATTGGAGCTTATTAATTGTAATGAACTTTAGTGGTCAATATTATGTGTGAGTATGTATATTTCTAAGAGTATGATTATGAGCATGAATGTAAGAGTATGATTTTGAGCACGATTGTAAGAGTATAATTCTGTGCAAAACCTATAAGGGTATGTTTTTGAACAAGACTGTAAGTGTATGTTTCCTAGTAAGACGGTATGAGTAAGATCGTACGAGGATGTTTAAGATTGTACAAGTAAGGTCATACAAGTATGTGTAAGTTATATGAGTAAATGTATGATTCTACGAGTAAGTTGGTAAGACTATGATTAAGAGTGTAAGAGTAAGATCGGTACGATGGTATGTATTTGGCATGATTATATGCATATGTGCATAATTATTATATACCTATCTGTTTCATGTTTGAGTTGCATTAATGCATCTATGTATAGACTTACAGAGTTCACTGTTTAGAACTCCCCTACTAGGTATTTTCCTACTGAGTATGAAAATACTTATTACAATATTTTTTTAACCCCGTTGTTCGGTAGGCTTTTGTAGGTTTGTGATTGAGAGCTCCTGGAGATGGATGCTTGTTTCTGTAGTAGATTGATTCTCTTTGACTCAGGTACATCCTTGACACACTGCGAGTATTATTTTGTGCCAGGATGTGATGTATTGGGTAAGATGAGAATTAAGATGTTTATGCTTTCTGGACATGTAATTTGGATTAGACTATGGATTGCTATGGGACTTGCACTCAGGGATGTCTGGAAGAGATTTGTATTTAAAGTCTATGATCATAGCAATTTATTTGTATGTTTGTTTTTGAATAGCGCCTGTGGACATTTGGTTTGGTCGTACGATGTTTGAATGAGAAAAAACATTGTATGGGAAAAATTGATATGTGATGTTTTAAATTATAAAACTGCTTTCACAGGTTTCATATTCGTCATTTTTCCCAATCTACAACCATCATATTGCAAAAAAATTCGTGAATTTTAATGAAAATGTGATAAAAAATCTCGGGCGTTACAACTTAATCCGCTGAACTCGCAGGTCTCAAACTCAGGATGTTAATATATTAGCTTTTCTTATAATTCAAGTTTAAATTAAGTAATTTAGATAGGTACAATTATGCCACACTCTATCTCACAATCGTTCACAAACTAATCTAAAGCTGAACGTGTTCCAAAACCCTTGTTCATTAGGGTAGCAGACTTCACTTAACACATTCATCTCATAATCATAACTCACCACCAAACATATCCTAACATATTCATATAGTCTTCGTCATCCACCTTATGACCAAATTGTCTTACTCATACTTCATCAAACTATGTTTTTCTGATCCAACCCTAGTTATCACCCTCTTGTTATACCTCACTTATTATGCTTACTTTTTAGTTCATAATCAATACGTTATGCTTGTACAATGGAGCAACATTTATTGTCTGACAATTCCCCCAATATATGCTCCAATCCAAATTGATCCATTCAAATCCTCGCTCGTCAAACTTACATCTACCATCTTTTGTCATACACTTACACATCCACAACAAATCCATACCAAACCCTCTATCACCTCTTATTGTCCAGTACCCATACTTCTCTGCCTACACACACATATACAGATATGCCATACAAGCGTATATCCATATACATAAGCATGTCCACCACACATACTTATAAAATATATATACTTTCATACATAGCTTAACAAGATACTCGTTAGTCATCACTAACACACACATATTCCTCATATATAGCTTACTAACATACTTGCTAGCCATCACTAGCATACACATAATCTACATACATCAAACATACTTATAGCTCACATGCCAATCATATGCATTTCAATATGGCATAATTTATCCTCTTACTTCATGCAAACGGATTATTATTTAGCATCCAAAGTATTGAATCATGCAATCCTATCATGCTACTACACATTCAAAGCATGCTATCATAAAATTATGAGTTCAAAGCTCCCTACCTCATAATCCATGATGTTTGATAGCGAGCACACAATGGTGATGGCGTTGGCAGCTGAGTTGGTAGTCGAAAGCATTGCCAAGCTGAAAGAGTTGTTGTCCAGAGGGTTTAGGAAGCGTCGTAAGAAATCACGACCAAATGGTGGTGACACAGATCAACGTGGTAAAATCCGTGATCTACTGTGGCACACTAGGATGGCTGGGAGAAAGGTTGTGCTAAAAGAAATGGTAGTGCGACTAGCAGTCCAAGGTGTACTAACCAGAGATTAGCCGGCAGCTGAGAAATAATTGGACGGCCACAAGACATTGAAATTGGCCACAAACGTCACCCAACGGCGGCAATTTCACATTAGCTATGGCCTAGATAAGGGAAGAGGGTGTGGTGCAATGCTTGAGGACATAGGAAAGGTAGAGGCTTTGATGGTCAAATCGAGATGATGGCGGAACCATTCGATTGTCAGGCTACACAAAAGCGTCACCTAAACCCTAAACTGCATGCGCAACCAAATGTACATGCTGCCAAAGGGGAGGGGGAGAGGGTTGGATGGTGTCGGCCCAATGCCAAATGGACAATAGAGCTAAAGCCCTAGTGGTGGCTAGCAGAGACAACAACATTGCCAATCGCCAACCACGACCAAAGTCATTGGTGTGGGCACTATGCATCTAGCATAGTAGGGGGCAGAGGGTGCCTTGGGGTCGACCAAAGGCATCAAGGTCATCACTTATCAAGGCCTCTACAGGTAAACTCCTCCATCCTTGGTGAAGGTAGGCCAGACAATATCTTGCTAGAGGTTGTTCGGTACTGATGACAAAAAATGGTCAAGAGGAGTCAACAGTCAGACATGCTGGTGAGGGGGAACTAGTTGGGCCCGCGGCCATAGAAAGGAGTAGGGATAAGAGGAGATTGAACTGGTCTAGGTGGGGCCATCCTTGACTGTTGCCAGGCTAGGGCGGAATCCACGATGGCTATTCAGCCACTGCCATCCTATGTCGGCGGCTTCAAAATCAAAATAGAGAGGGACAAAGGGGCTGACCAGGGAAAAAGTGGAGTCGAGATGGGCAGGGGTGGCTGCACTAGCTACATCGGGCCGAGATTGGCCAGCCCCAGCTCGCCTGGACAAAACTAGAACAAAGAAAAAAACTCAAATTTTAAACCGGAGTTCGGCTACTACTGACTGGAGGAGGGGTACCACCCTATTACTACCACTGAAGTCATGTTCCCATTCTGCTCCCCCGCTACCTCCCTCTCCCTTCCTCCCTTCAGAGGTGGTAATTTTTTTTTTAAAAAATAGCTTATTAGCAATGCACTGAAAAAGCATTACTATTAAGTCTTAGAATTTTTTTAAATATATATTTATTAGTGATGTTTTTTAAAGCTTCCCTAATAGTATAGTATTAGCCATGCTATTAGATAAGTGTGCTAATATTGGGTACAAAAATTATGTTTATTAGCGACGTTTTTTTATAAAACGTCACTAGCTACTATTATTTTAGTGACATTAAAAATGCAATGTCGGTATAGATGAAGCTACTAGTGACATTTAATAAATATATGATGCATAGGAAGAACGTATTTCTACTTTATAAGAACGTGATCACTAGGTTGTAATTACCAAAAAGTAATACCATCTAGGTCAGACATCCACGGTTCATTCAATATACATTAGAAACCACTACAACAAAATTGACTATTAGCGACACATTTATTAGCGACACTTACACAAGCGTCACTAAAAATAACTACTTGAGACTTATATAAAATCGTCACTAAAAATCAACAATTAGCAATGTAAAATTATATACGTCGCAATATCCAAGCATTAGCAACGCTTAACTACAAGCGTTGCTAATACACAAACTATTAGCAACGCTTTAAAGCAAGAGTCGCTAATAGTTACACTATTAGCGACGCTTGTAATACACGTCACTAAAAGGTGTATATTTCTTTAAAAAAATATTATAACTATTAGCGACGATTGGCCATATGCATCGCTAGTACCTAAGGGTAGTAGCGACGCTTGGTCATATGCGGCGCTACAACCTATGTGTAGTAGCTACGCTTGGCAATATGCTTCACTACTACCTATTTTTTAAAAAAGATTAAACGAAAGAGAGAGGGAGAGGGAGGAGAGAGAGAGGAGAGAGAATGAGGGGAGAGAGGGTGGAGAGAGAGAGTTGAGAGCAAGAGGAGAGAGAATAAGGGGAAGAGGGTGGAGAGAGAGAGAGAGGGGGGAGGGAGGAGAGAGAGAAGAGAGAGAGAGAGAGGGGAGGTGAAGGAGGAGAGAGAGAAGAGAGAGGGGGGAGGACAGAGAGAGAGAAGAGAGAAAGATATTTTAATTATAAATTATTTTAAAAAAATTGAAAAAAATTTTAAAAAAATAGGTAGTAGCGACGCATAGCTTTAAGTGTTGCTACTACCCATATGCGTCGCCACTACCTATTTTTTTAAAGAAAAATTAAATGAAAGAGAGAGAAGGGTGAGGGAGGGAGAGGGAGAGAGAGATAAGGGAAGGGGAGGAGAGAGGGGGGCAAGGAGGAGAGAGAAGAGAGAGAAAGATATTTTAATTAGAAATTATTTTAAAAAAATTGAAAAAAATTAGATAGTAGCGACGCATAGCTTTAAGCATCGCTACTACCTAAGGGTTGTAGTGACGCTTGTCAATATGCGTCGCTACTACCTATTTTATAAAAAGAAAATTAAATGAAAGAGAGAGAGAGGGAGGAGGGAGGAAGGAGAGAGAGGAGGGAGAGAAGATAGAGAGAGTGGGGGGAGGGAAGGGAGAGGGGAGAGAGATAAAAATATTTTAATTATAAATTATTTTAAAAAAAAATAAAAAAATAAAAAAAAATAGGTAGTAGTTGTCACGCCCCGGCGATGCCCAACCCGAGCCGAACCCGGTCGAGCGACCAGTCAAGCGCGCGGGGGCGACGAAGGAAAATTGAGAAAGCGATTTAGCGGAAGACTTAACCCTAACACGAGCGACTTAACAGAAATTACGGAGTACGCATATTCCACTTTGAGCAAGAGTAAATAAGAAGGAAAGAAAGATAGTTGCTTAACACAAAGTAAACAACTAATCTCAAACCCACAAGCTTAGTTAACTATAGCCCACACTGGCTCAAAATAAGTCTTAAGCAAACACAACTGTATAAAGTAGCATAATCCAACATAGAACCCTACACAAAGGTTCTAAACAAAAAGCATAAAACTAAGGAAAATAAGTCACACAAAGATCTCCACGATCACATCCAAGTCATCTCCGACCTTTCCTCAAAGAGGAGATCTTGTCCGTCTGCGTGTCGCACCACGCAGCCCTAAATCAAAAACACAAGAAAGAGGGGTGAGTTTAACAAACTCAGCAATGGTTTTTAATATCACTATCAACATCGAAAATACGATAGTATAACAACATAATCATTCAGATCAAAGATTGGCAAGGTGCATCATTTTCTGTTCACACATACACATCACCTAAAACTGCATCATGGTGCATACCCACATAGTGTTATTCTCATCATAACATCCTACATGAAATGTATTTCTAACATACATATTCCATCATGCATCACATCATAATAACCTGCATGAATGCATCTCTAACATACATATTCCATCATGCATCACATCATAACAACCTGCATGAATGTATCTCTAACATACATATTCCATCATGTATCATATCATAACAACCTGCATGAATGTATATCTAACATACATATTCCATCATGCATCATATCATAACAACCTGCATGAATGTATCTCTAACATACATATTCCATCATGCATCATATCATAACAACCTCCATCAAGGAGTAATCACAATTTAGTGTTACATAGACGAGAACATAGACAAGGCCACGAAGGCGTGTCATAGTCCAAAATTCTATACAAGAATTAAAGAAAGTTCGAGGTTGTCAATCCCTAAAGCTTCTCGCCCTGGACAATCCTTGCCAAGGATGTCCCATTCTCACACAGAGAATCTAGAGCAGGGGTGTTCGCCCAGGGACATCTCCAGCAGAGGGAAGAGCCAGAGTTTCCACACAGGAAACCCTAGAACACGTGGTAACGGGTGCACACGGCATACCACATTGGATTCTCAGGGTCCAGATGACACTCATAATAACAATCGCACAATCCGCAAGATAAGTACACAACTCGTCCCCACATAATTTCATTTAACTAGACTCAACCCGGGGAGTGCACTCGTTCCACACAGGAACTCAAATCAAAACATGTCCTTTCGGACCAATAAACTTTCGATTAATCTACGACCGATCAATCCGGCACACAATTTCACCACATTGCATCCAATCGGTCAAATTCGATTAACCTCGATGAAGCCTCAATTAGAAATCTATTTTCATGATGCATGCAACATGGTACATATGTGGGCAAGGCATACATGAATCCTAATCCATGATAAGTGCTCTCATTAGCCCCTAATCTATCATTTATAATCACAATATTAAGCTTCAAACATCATCATTTAACCCCCCCACATGTGTGTGTACCTAGTAGAAGTACTTTACTCAATGCATTTCAACATGCTTGAAATTACTCACTACCACACTACACATGTGAATTAACATCTAATCATGAATTCCAGTGGAAATCATAGGAGAAGAATCATTGAAATCATAACTCAAATCAAAACCCAACCACAAAGGCTAAACACATATAAGATCATTAATTTCATCCTTGAGTCATGGCATTCATCAACATCCACACATCAACTAACCACATTCTATCATGACCAATCAGTCCATTAATAGGTTGTAGCCCTACTGAAAATATGTTTAACCATAGGGGATCAACCATTCACAATTTCAAGATGACAATTCCAACATCATGCCACAAAACATAAATCATTCCACAAATCTCTAATCATATATCCCAACTTCAGAACCTAAATAGCATGCCTTTCCAATAGCATAATATAGCTCAAAACACTCCACATTCATGTAAAATTGGCAAGTTAAAGTAGAATCATCAAAATAAATATCATGCAAATAGATCACAAGACTGTTGTGTAGCCGTTTGAACGCCCAACAGGCTGTTCGATCGGCTAAACGGGAAAAATTTAAATTTACAGTTTGGCCGTTTGAATGCCCAGCAGCCCATTCGATCGGCTAAACTGAAAATCTGTCGATCCGACAGTGTTGCTGTTCGAACGCCCACAAGGGCCGTTCGAATGCCAACAAGGCAGAACTGACCATCTTCTTTGTTTGGCAATTTTAAACTGAAACTCCATTGATAACACTTCAAATCAACATCTAACACCCTAAATACCATCAAAAGTCCTCCATGACTTCCAGAATGTTAAACCCCATCATAATAAGATAAAGCCCCATGAAATCGGGATTAAAGATTACTATTTTCTAATCATGCCATTAGCACACTAAAACAAGTAACTCCATTCAAAATAAACCACAAAATCAAGAGTTTTACCATAAACACACTGAAATTTTGAAAGTCCATTACCCTATCCCTTGATTAGACTCGGATTGATGGTCACCCTTCTTGAAAACCTTACAAAGGCATAGAGTTTAAATTAAACTCCATTAAAATCGATTTAACAAAAAAAACCCTAATTAAAACTTAGATTTAGGGCTTGTTGAACATAAAAATCAGATTTTGAGAGTTAGGGTTTGTAGTAAAAATACAAATAAGTAGTTTTGATGTCCAAAAATGAATTGAAACAAAGGGGAGATGGTAGATTTAGAAGAGATTAAGAAGAAAGCTAAGGTTTAGTGCTTAATTAGAGTAGACTTATCTTAAACACCTTCTAATCCGGGCCTAATTGGGGATTAGGCCGGACCTCTCCTCCTCAGCCTATTCCCAAAATGGGAATGACTCAGGTTTTCTATTTTATAGTAAGCTTTGGGGTGTGTATGGGTAAGTTGTGGGGTGTAAATAGAAAAGTAGGCTAAAAATGGGTATTTTACAATTGGAGCATTAATTAAGTCTAAGAAAATTTTAAATTTTTTTTATAACCTTAGGTTGATGTCTGGGTCCATTTTTCACAATAACCAAAATTTCGACGGTGGGGCCCACAGGGGTCCTGCCAAAACCCTAATTTTTGGAAAAATAGTAAAAATTCCAAAAAAAATCCCAAAAATTCACATGTGATTTAAAATCACTTAAAACTACTAATATTAAAGTTGATTTTGGTTAAAACCATCATAAACATTATTTATTTATGAAACCACCGAATAAATCAGAAAATACGTTAACCTCACGATAACCGATAATTAAAGAAAACTAAAAACTGATTTAGAAATGAGGGTCCTTATAGTAGCAATGTATAGCTTTAAGCATTGCTACTACCTAAGGGTCATAGCGATGCTTGTCCATATGCGTCGCTACTACCTATTTTAAAAAAAAATTAAATGAAAGAGAGAGAGAGGAGGGAGGAGAGGGAGGAGAGAGAGAAGATAGACAGAGAGCGGGGGAGGGAGGGGAGAGAGGGGGAGGGAGGAGAGAGAAAAGAGAGAGGGGAGAGAGAGAAATATATTTTAATTATAAATTATTTTTAAAAAATTGAAAAAATAAAAAAATTAAGGTAGTAGAGATGCATAGCAATATGCGTCGCTACTACCTTTTTTTAAAGAAAAATAAAAATGAAAGAGAGAGAGGGGGAGGGAGGGAGAAAGAGAGGGTAGAAAGAGAGGGTAGAGAGAAAGGAGGAGAGAGAGGGGGCAGAGGAGGAGAGAGAGCGAGAGGGGGAGGGAGGAGAGAGAGGAGAGAGAGAGAGAGGGAGGGAGGAGAGAGAGGGGAGGGAGGAGAGAGAGAGGGGAGGGAGAGAGAGGGAGGAAGAGAGAGGGGAGAGAGAAAGAAAAGAGAGAGAAATATTTTAATTTAAAATTATTTTTAAAAATATAGGTAGTAGTGACGCATAGCATTAAGCATCGCTACTACCTAGCAACCCTTGGTGCTATGCGTCGCTACTACCTATTTTTTAAAAAATGTATTAAATGAAAGAGAGGGAGAGAGGGAGGAGAGAGGGGGAGGGAGGAGCGAGAGAAAAGTGAGAGCGGAGGGAGGAGAGAGAGATAGAGAGAGAGGAGAGAGAGGGGAGAGATAGAGAAGAGATAAAGATATTTTAATTGAAAATTATTTTAAAAAAATTGAAAAATTAGGTAGTAGCGAGGCTTGTCAATGACGCTTGGTGCTATGCATCGCTACTACCTATTTTTAAAAAAAATGAAAGAGAGGGGGAGCGGGGGGGGGAGAGAGGGAGAGCGGGGAGAGAAAGGGGGGAAGGGATGGGAGAGAGGGGAGGAAGGAGAGAGAGGGGAGGAGAGAGAGAGGGGAGGGAGGGAGGAGAGAGAGGGAAGGAAGGAGAGTGAGAGGGGAGGGAGGAGAGAGAGAGTGGAGGGGAGGAGAGAGGGGAGGGAGGTGAGAGAGGGGGAAGGAAGGAAAGTGAGAGGGGAGGGAGGAGAGAGAGGGAAGGAAGGAGAGTGAGAGGGGAGGGAGGAGAGAGAGAGGGGAGGGAGGAGAGAGAGGGAGAGCGGAGAGAGGGGGAGGGAGAGCGGAGAGAGAGAGGGGGGAGGGAGGGAGGAGAGAGAGAGAGTGGGGAGGGGGGAGAGAGAGAGAGAAAGAGTCTATAGTGACACATACAATATGCATCACTAATATATTGTGTATTAGCGATGCATACTATATGTGTCTCTAATAATGGATGTATTAGCGACGCATATAATATAAGTCGCTAATAACTTTGTTTTTTTACTCCTGCGTGGGCGAAAATTTCGCCTGCACTAGCGGAAATTTTTTACCACACGGGCGATTTCGCCCACATTGTTCTCTCATTATTTAACCCCCCCTATTCCTTTCCCCCCTCCCCTCTCTCCTCTGGCTCAACAGCCAGCCCCGCCATTTGTCCGCTCCTGTCCGCCGGTCCCCCACCTCCAACCCCCTCCTTCCCCTCTCCCAACGCCCGGCCGGCGCCCCCCTTCCCACCCCCTCCCCTGATCCCCTCTCCCACCCCCCTCTCCCACCCCTCAGTGGCCACCTCCCCCCTCCTTCCCCTCTCTGTAACAGAGAGGGGGGGAGGCAGGAGTGGAGTGCGGGGCCAGAATCCGACCACCTCTTTTTTCCTTGCCGGCCCCTTCACTGGGGTTTTTTTTATAAAAAAATTACTTTTTAGCAATGCATATTATCATGCGTCGCTAATAATATATTTTTTTAATTTTTTTTCTATTAGCGACGTTTAGTATACGTCTCTAATAACATGTCATTAGTGACGCATATAAATATGTGTTGCTAATAATATTTTTTATAATTTTTTTAAAAATTTATTTTGTAATATTATGATGCATAAAAAAACATATTATTAACAACACTTATAATTGTGAGTCGCTAATAAGTTTTTTTTTATTTTACATATTATGAAATCATTAGAGACGCATGATTATGCGTCACTAATAATAAAGTATTAGTGATATATATTTATATACGTAACTAATAAGTTAATGTTAGTGACACATAATTATATGTTACAAAATTTTTTATTAGCGACGTATAAATATATGTCATACATTGCTATGTTAGGATTATTAGTGATGCTTAATAATAAGTGTCGCTAATATGTTGTAGTGATGGTAGCTTTAGCGACGCTTTGTAAGTGTCGCTAATACGCCTTAGCAACGCTTTGTAAGTGTCGCTAATACGCCTTAGCAACGCTGAAGGTTTTATTAGCGACGCTTCCAATCAGCGCTAATATTGAAATTTGTTGTAGTGAACGTTATAACTTTAAATTTTGACCACAGGACATTTTAATACATCAAGCTTTGAAGGTCATGCCTTCATATACTAATAGAAAAAGTAAGGTTGTTTGTTAAGAAGCCTGAATATACTATGGTACGATATCTGTCATGATTTTTAAACTGTTCTCGCGAATGCTAAGGAATTTGGCAAACCTTAATTTACCAGAAAAATAAAGTATTCGGTAAACCTCATTTGATTGTTTCAATCTCATAAACAATTTAGGATTAACGGTTTCATGCATTGTGTTGTTACACGGTCCTCACCCTATTCAAACTTAATGCCGATATCTTCACAGGCGGAAACATTGACTAGACTGTCAAAAAGTTTAAATTATAATGAAAACTTCATCAAGGATTAAGCTAAGCTATCAACATAAAGAGCGTAAAAAAATTTTGTGATATTTTTCATAAAATAATTAGAATTGGTTCATTGCATAAATGAATTTTGCTATATTTTTCATATTCCCTTTGCCCCATATTCATAGCTCCATTTGATAATATTAATTTTTATTTAACGGTGGGATCTACAACTAAGAGAATAAAAAATAGCTTATAAAGCTAGCACTTTCTTAAGTACTTATATATAAGCAACATAAATTTAGATAAAAGGAGCTATTAATATAAGTCAGAGAATTATTTTTGGACATGATATTCCTACTCCGCATCTATACACCATCACATGTTGCTAGCTCAGTCCCAAAAGTCATGAGGGACAACTGGACAAGTCAAGATCTCAGATTCCTTTTGTCGGCTTCAGTTCATGGGGCCATTTTGCCCACCAACTTTTCGAAGTCTCTCGTCCTCATGAGAGTTGAAGAAAAAAATATTTTTTCTTTTTTAATGTAATATATTATACTCAAAAGGTAAATCAATTTCTCTACGAAGTAAACAATTTAGGTTTAACATGCATTGTGCTCTGACAAGGTCCTCACCCTATGCAAACTTAATGCCAATATTTTGACCGGCGAAAACGTTGACTAGACTGTCAAAACATACATGAAAGAACGTCCTCACCCTTTTCAAACTAATGCCAATATTTTGACTGGCGGAACCATTGACTAGACTTTCAAAACTTACATGAAAGAACGTTTAAACTATAATGAAGACTTAATTAAGCATTAAGCTAAGCTGTCAACATAAAGAGCGTCAGGTATTATGACAACAAGAATCAAGACAAGGGAAAATGAAAGGAGAGATATGACTTGGAAATGTTAAACAGCCGTAAACAACAATAAGAAGGTATTTTATTTCATTCAAAAGTCAAGCAGGTATTACTTGTCACGTTCTATGAATTTTTACTTGATAGCATTTTATAGTCGAGCTGATTTGTTATTATAAATACTGAGGCTTAGAGAAGCAAATGAAGAATTCAGGTTTCAAACTAGCCTTACGGCGTAACTAAGTCAAGATTTGAGTAGTTGGGGCGATATTTGAATAGTTTCCTACCTCTTGTATTATATGTAAGCAATCTACCTTAAAAAAAACGAATTAAGCCATAGATAACTGAAGACCAAACTTCAGTTGTCTCCATAAATTCATGCCTCATTTGAGACCAGTTATAAATAGCATGCCTTATTTGGGACACCTTACCCATATTTGAATGAGTAATGCAGATTGACGAAAAGATTCACACTTTAAAACTTTATTTCATCATTCCCACACCATTGATAAATGGGCCTCATTCTACATCTGTTTTTTTACATATGAGTGAGCTCCACTCATTAAGGGTATCAAAATAATTTAAGTAAAGTTTTAACGTGTGAATCTTTTAAGTTGTTCCTAAGTATATTTCTATTTGGATATAGCGTAAAACAGTTGGAGTTGATGATCTACGTGGACAGACAAATGAGGGCGCCGTGTTGACATGGGATTCAACGGTTAGAGTTCTGTACCAATTGAAAAAGACATTTCCAATTTGGCGTCTGCGATGCCGTCTCATCTTGCCTTCACTTTATTTTTTCTTCCAGCAAAGAAATATTCTAATGGAAAACTCTTCCAATCTGTAAGCGATCCACTTAGAACTTCCTCTATTAAAAGAGAAATGGGAGACAATTTGATGCCCGACAATCTCATTCATAATGCTATTTAAATCCCGTCGCACACCTATCTGTACACAGTGAGGTACGCTAAAAGGCATTAACAAGTTACCCCGAAAGATTAGTTTCGTTAAGTATTCAATATTTAAGTATTCAGCTATTCTGGAACTCAAGAACCTTATGAATACATAAAAAGTATGTATCCGATCGTAAACTGATAATCCTTAGGATAACTACATTCTAAGTTGGTAGCTTTTTCAAATCATTGAATTTACTGAAGGGACAGAAACCAGTTAGTCGTTATATAAGCACTTAAACATCAATTAATTCTGACAGGACTTCATGGAACTAATAAGCCCGAACATTAGTGATGCATGTGAAAATGACATAAACACTCTAAAATCCATCGCTTATGTTCTTAACAACCAAAACTTTTTCACCTTAGGCTCCATTTGCCCCGATGATCGGGTTGCTTTACTTCTTTCCCAACACTGGTGTCTTATAATGTTCTGACAGCCAAACAACGATGTCTATTCACCCGGGGCCGCTACTTCGTCTCGGACTGCTTGAATCCTAGTGCATCTTTTCTGACAATTTTCTTTCATCCTCCGCAATTGGCCAACGGAAAGCATTCATTTCGAACCTTGACCGAGTCCTCTCTTTCTAACTGGCTGAAATGATGGGATGAGCATTGTTCAACAAATCCAGCTACAAGTGCATACAACTTTCTTCTCTCGTGAATTTTAATCCAAAATTAACATAAAATAGATAAGAGACATAAGTAATCTCTTTTTCTTCTTCAATATATATAAAAAAAATATAAAAAATATGACCTCCATGAAAGAGCCAAGTTTTTATACAAATTCTGATGACATAATTATAAATAAATGAAGTTAATCTCCATTTACCTTATGATTAACCAATCAAAACTAAGAAAAAACATAATGAGAAAATCTCTAGATCTCTAGATAATCAAATGAATACGGAACAAAGACTTATAAGGAAGCAAAATACTTAAAAGAAATCAATTTGAAATCAAATTTCTATCCAAAAATAACCTAAAAACTATATCACCATTGGACCAACCGATCGATCGCCGATACTCTCATCTTCATTTTACACTAAGCCGCACAGATCACTTTTGTCTATCGATCGATCGATGGTCCGATTGATCTCACATAAATTAATGTCGAACGATTGCCATAGAGAAAACTGTGATTTTCTTTTCTACGATCCCAATGTTTCATATACTCCAATGCTAACTTGTCTACACCATCCTCCCCATGCTAGAAAGAATTCCCTTCGAATTTACCTAGTCATCATATGAAGAATCATCAAGATAAGAAAGAACATGTTTAACATTGAAAACATCATATGCTTGAATGGAGCTAGGAAGCTTAAGATGATAAGCATTAGAATTAATCTTCTAAACAATCTCCGAAAGCCCAATCTTCCTTACTGATAACACCTGAGTACGCATACTAGTCAGTGAGCATGCTCGATGATAAGGCGTTTGCAATCCTTTTCTAAACTCCAAACTTATGATTAAACACATAAGTAAATTCTTGCAAATACAATACCCACTGTGCATGTCTAGCAGATAATTTCCCTTGGCTATTAATATTCTTAAGGGTATAATGATTGGAATAAAGAATAAATTGTATTAATTAAATATTACCTCCAATGTCAAAGAGCTTGGACAACAACATAAACTCAACATTGTAGGTACTATACTTTCATTGTGCTTTTGATAATTTTTCATTAAAGTAAGCAATTGGATAATTCTCTTGACTTAGGACAACCTCAATACCAACATTTGAAGCATTACAATATAACTCAAAAAGCTTGGCAAATTTAGGTAGAGCTAACACAGACACTGAAATAAGTTTTTCTTTAATAAAAACAAATGCGCTTTCACTTTTAGCTTCATTACTCTAAATAAAAGATCCTAACTTCATACAATCAGTAATGAGAGCCATAATGGTATTAAAATGTAGAATAAACCTTAAATAGAAAGAAGATAGCAATGAAAACTCTATGCCTCATGTATATTAGTAGGTCCTGGCCATTGTGTTGCCGCATCAACCTTTCATCCACAACTATTTTATCCTTTGAGACAACATACCTAAGAAAGAGTACTGAATCTCATATGAAAGAACACTTTTTTATATCTTCAAAGAGTTTATCCCTATGAAGAATAACTAAAACATCTTATAAATATTGTAAGTGAGAATAAATATTAAAACCATAAATAAGTATATCATAAAAATTGACCACTACAAATCTACCAATAAATGACCAAAGAGCTTAGTTCATTGCCCTCATGAATGTGCTAGGGGCATTTGACAACCCAAAAGGCAAGGCCATCTACTCATATAACCCTTCTCTTGTCTTGAAAGTTGTCTTATATTCATTACCCAATTTGATTTTGTTTTGATGGTAACCACTTTTCAAATACAGCTTGATGAAGATAGAAATACTACTCAAATAATCAAGTAAAACATCAAGGCAGGGAATAGGAAAACGATACTTGATAGTTATTTTGTTAGTGACTCTACTATCTACACATATATGCCAACTACCATTCTTTTTTAGTGTAAGCAAAGCCTACACAACACGCAGACTAAGACTCTCTCTAATATGTTCATTACTCAACAACTTTACGACTTGTTGCTGAAACACCTCATGTTCCTCAGGACTCATCTTATAATGATTAGGGAGTGTAGATTTGGGTACAAGGTCAATATGAAGTTGGATGTCTCTAAAGGGTGACAATCTATTCGGTAGGGACTATGAAAAAATATCATAATCCTTATATACAAAAGGTTTAACCTCTTTGGGAATATAATCACCTTCATTATTCTCCATAATAACTGAAGAACATACAACAACATCTTCCTTCATTTCCATAAGAAAACTTCCTCTAGACAAAAAAGTCACCTATTTGTTGTTTTGGGCTTAACCACTTCATCTTTATGGGACACAAGAATAATTTTTGTGTTATTTTGAACAAAATTATGTGTTCTTACGACCATCATACATCACACATCAATCATATTGCTAAGGGCGTGTAAACAACAAGTGGCAAACATCTATAGCAATAAAATTACACCATATATTATCTTTATATGTAAAACCAATAGTGAAATGGACTAAACATCTTTTAGAGACATATACCCCACTTCCTTTCTTCATCCAAAAAAGTGTGTATGGATGGAGATAGGGTGTAGTGCTCATTGAAGCTTTTGAATTGCCTCTCTAGCCAACACATTGTCACAACTTTCCGAATAAATCACAAGATGACAAACAGTTCTCCCAATGGTGCAAGTATTATGGAATATATTATTTCTTAACCAACGATCACCCTCCTCCTCCTTCGGGGAAAAGCAACGGTGACATGTCACCAAAGCTTCTCCATGATCATCTTCCATAATCTCTTTGTTTGGTGGTTCTTCCTCATCATATATAGGATTAGTGTAATCAAAATAAACATTATGAATCTCAACATTCTCATCATATTTAGTGAACAATTTTTTATCATTCCGATAAGTACGAGGATAATCTGTCTCTCTATGACCCATTCTATCATATTTAAATCACTTTGGACCAGTATTTGTAGAGGCTTTGGTGGTGTTTTGAGTACCTTAAGGTATAGCCTTGGAAGTGGCTTGTGCACTACTAGAATTGGTGGTGGTTAGTGTGGGTACAGAAGTACCACCGGTCATCCCAAAGCGGCGGCCAATGGGGCCTTGTTATTTCTCCAAGAATAGTACTCTAGATTTTGCCTCCGATAAGGAAAAAGTTTGAAATGAAGTCAAGGTCTCTTTAAGTTTTTAACGCATACCTCCAAAATAACAAGACATAAGTTATTCACCCAGTTTAGCCAAGTCATTACAGTGTAACAATTGATATAGTTCCTTCATATACTCATCCACAAACTTCGGTCCTTGTCGTAAGGTCTTGTAGACATTGATACATCACTCGGGCAAAGTTGTAAGGCATAAAGTCTTACCTCAAATGTTTCTTCAACTTCTCCCATTCAACAATTTTTGGCTTGCCTTGGTGAGCACTAGTAGTTTTGATTTGTTGCCGCCATTTGGCTATTCGATTTCGAAAATATGTTGCCAAAGGGAACATGTTTGTCCTCTAGAACCTCCTTAAAATCGACGATGACTTCTACATTGGAAACCCAATCTAGGAACTCCTCGCTCTATATAGTAGCCCATTAAATTTAGCAATGTCGATCTTCAATCTAGCCTCCCAACACCAATTTGCCATATCATCTCATCTCAGTGGCATGTAAGCCTTCGGTCTCTTTGGCACTTGTGGCTGGAGTGGCCCATGTTCCCCGGCCTCGTTGCAAGGCAATTGGTCTATCTCCTCGTCACCATGTAGGCAGCATTGGCGAAAGGATTTTTGCCATCGCCATCAATCTCCAACTCATTATCTTCAACTTGGTCATTGGGCTTAGCCAAGTTGTGGTTTTAGCGAGCAACAAGGACTATCAAATCAACCATCTAAAGCATCAGTTGCTCAACATGTCGCGACAACTTTGCTACTTCATCACGATCATTGATCTCATCAAAATCCTATAATACGTCCTCTATGATGTTCGGGTGGCACGTTGGACCTGCGTAGGGCCACCAACTGATGTAGGGTTGATTAATGGGATGACCATTGCTCATCGCATCAATTCAGCCTGCACCACCAACGATCCAATCTTCTTCCCTCTTAAGAAATTTTTAACTGGTGCCCCTTCGATGACCTCCTTCCATCTCTTGGACCAATAAGCAAGGTCAATTTCATTCTATGCGCTCGAATGGATTTTAAATTTCATAATACAAGTTAATTTCTTTATATGTTGTCACTGAGTTTTTTGTTTTTTTAATTTTTTTGGATTTCTTGATTTCAGGGTTTTGGCTTTTCGCCTATAATGGATTTAGTTTTTCCAAATTTTCAATAGTACAAATTTATTTTTGTAAGGGTTCTAATTTCTTATTTCATTTTTTACTATTTGAAAATTTTACTTTAGCATTTTTATTGAATTTTTTCATTGTATAAATTGCTTTTATTTTTTATTCAATTTTTTGCTATGAGAAAATTTGAATTTAAGATTTTTATTGAATTTTTCCATCATATAAATTCAATATCTCAGTATGCGATTCCCATTTTTTTAATACTATACAATTACCTTAAGCATTGCTTTCTGGTTAATTTTTAATCAACAATATCATGTTCTAAAGAACTGTTTTTCCATTAGAGTGGAAATTCTTTGTTTTAGCTTTATGGAGAATATTGGATTAGCATGGAAGAAGCATCGGTGAAGTAGAGGAGGTGCCTTCTTCCGTAGCAACCGGATTAACGCGTTTGGTCCCAAAAAATCCTGCGGAGGGCCCTTGTGATTTACTTATTTCAATAGTAAAAATATATGTAAAGAATAGTTTTATTTTTGTTTTGTGCTATAAATTTTTACTTTAAATTTTTTATTTTCTCTTTCAAAGTTAGTGAAATTATTACAATAAGACTATATATTTGTACTTAATACACATGTATTTCTGAATTATTTTCTTTATTCATAATACTTAACTATATCAAAATAATAGTATATATTTGACTATATTTATACGTAATACTTGTACTTTGTATAGTTTTATTACGGTTATGTTGAAATTTTTATTTATGATAGAGTAAATTTATACTATGTACAATGATAGTGTAGTAGATACTAAGGGAGGACTTTCTAGAAGCATTCTGATTATGTTACTATATTGTACTCTATAAAAAATATATAGACCGGTTAGCTTTATGATAATGTAGTAAATTTATACTCAATAGATTACATATTTCACATGTTGCAACCATTTTATAGTATAAATTTAATGTTTAAAATATGTTTTATTAGAAGTACTTGTAGAGTACAATTATACTTTAGGGTTGTGATTCAATTTTTTTTTTTTACTTAAGGTTTGTGATTCACTTATTTGAATGCATTTTGCATGGTAGAATTTTATTCTATACTTGTCGTTTAGTTATATTCTTAGTACAAATGTTTCAAGAGTATGATTTAACTCTAGGTTTGTGGTATATATCAATACTAGTATTTGTAGAGTATAATTATACTTATTGGTTTGTGATTGTAAAATGGAATCATATAAATATGTTTGTGAGTGCACAAAGACGATATTTTAATTAAGAATATTGATATGGAATAGCCATAGTATACTCTTACTGTGAACATATGTGAAATATGTTTTTTGTTTAATTTGAGCATAAATTTACTCTCATAATAGAAATGTAAATGCAGGGCATATATGGTCAACTGCAAGGGGATTTTGCCAGATTGTTAGGTGTGGAAGCTTATAGTATGAATATAAAGAACTTAGAGTATAAATTTATTATTCTGAATTTGATATTCTTTTATCCAAAACATCATAAATTATAGTATAAACTATAGCTATTAAGTATGTGCTATGTGTAAGAGTATAAATGTACTATCACTTTAATTTAGTTTTGTACAAATCATACTCCCTCCATCCTAAATTAATTGCTCTATTTAGAAAAAATATTTGTTCCATATTAATAGCTCCATTTTGTTAAATTTAAGTGGTTTACTACTTGAAAAAGTGTATCACAAGTTTTTTTTTTCTTAGATGTGGGTTTCAATAAAAACTACTATTTTTTTAAATATAGCTTTTAATATAAAACAGAGGAAGTAATAGACTATTTTGTGATTCAATTTTTTCAATACAGTTACTATAGCTAGTTTTCTAAATCATTTTTTTCACTAATATAATGTACTAATAGCTTGTTTTCATTCTTTTAAGGTTTCTAAATTTAGTTTGTGCTGATGTTCACTTTCGTGGCGACTCTACTTATGTTGAAGTCATTATCCATAGCTTTTGGATATTTTCCCTAAGATCAATTTGTCACTCAAGAGTGTAGTATTAAATTACTATATTTTTTAGGTGTTCTAATGAGCAATAGTATAAGTTTACTCTAACTTTAACTATGTTTCATATGATCAGCACATAAATTTACTATAATTGTAAATGTGTACAAGTTAGTATAAATTTACTCTAGCTTTATGTTTGTCTTATGGCCAATAGTTAGGCTTTTTAGGTGTGTCCTGCATCAACATCTCAGCCCTTTCTGTGATTTATGAGTTGTGATGTAGGAGCTGATTTTTGGAGTTATTTTGTTTGATCAAGTTTAGAGAATTTAAACTTTAAGTGAGTACTACCAGATAGTTACTCCTCTCTCTCTCCATTGCTCTCTACTTGTTTGGTTCTTAGATATCTCCCTATCACACTAGCTACTGGCAGTTTTCGCTTGTCACCAAATGCCTTTCCTACTCTACATGGTGTTGGATAACGCTATGTGTGCAGATGATCAGGGCAATCCTTCACTAGATTGGCATAGGACAAGCTGCTATCCAAAATGCGTAGCTGCTTTATGATTGTTGAGTATTTATTAAGGCTATAATGCTAAGGCAAATATGTGAACACATAATTTTATGTTAGATTGGTTTTTAATTACCTTATTGACAAGATAATTTTTATTTTACCTCTCTCTCTCTCCCTACATGATAACACTATAATTTGGACAATATTTTTGTATGATTTTACTTTTGGTTGAAAATGTAAAACAAATTGATTACTTTTTGTGTAGTTTTTTTGTACAACTACCTTACTTTGAGTTTGTAAGGCATGGAAAAAATGAGGGAGGATTCTTGTGGGATTATATTGCAAGATGTTTACTTTATATTGTATGGTGGAAATTTTTTGTTGGTTTTGTGTTTGAGAACAAGTTGGGGACATATTAATTTTTATTAATGTGACACAGTGATTCATTTATGATGTGGGTAGATAATACATTATGACGTGCTAGAATTTGCCCTATGGCAGATTTTATAAGTTGAATATGACAACTTAACAAGATAATTTGGATATGTCAAGATTTTGGTTCTATGCAACTTTAATATGAAATGTGATTTTTAAAAAAATTGGGAAGTAAAGTCCTTTCTATTTAATTTGTTATCTTTGTGATGGTAAAATGTTAATGTGGAATGAATAATGATATATGATTATACATTCAAATAGAGAAAGTATAATTTTTACAATGAGCATTAGTGAATTTTTTTATTCATTTTAGCAGAAAGGGACTTTAGAATGTTGATGTTGTAGCGATAGAGAATTATATGTTAAATATATAATGCAGAATGTAACTTTACTTTGGAGTAACTCAAATGCTCCAAAATATAATGGACATATTACTTTGCAAAAGATGCTTTAGGTCTATTTTTCTTCTCCAACGAAAGTGGTGGGTATGAATACTTTAAGGACATCAAGGACGGTTTGACGGGCTCTCGAATGTATTGCAGGAAGAAATTTCCATGTTAATTTGAAAGGAGATCATATAATGCTGACCATCGAAACCATTAAGCCTTCTTTTAACAAAGAAAATGATAGATTTTTGTGGAAGGTCTCTTCCTTAGGAAGGTCTTCATATGAGCATACTATGTAACTGATTAGGTTTTTATTTGTACAAGTGGAAATATTGGTTCAACAGACCTTACAAATTCTTGTGTACATGATTTTACGCTATTACAACCTTAATAGCATTTAATTTTACTTTTAAAATTATTATTGTAGTTATATTTAAAGTCACCCATATGAATGGTTTTTTATTTTGAGGTTGTGAAATTCATTTTAAGGATGTGGAGGTCTATGACAAAAGTGAAGCAAATGAGTTAATTGATATGAATTGAGATTTTGTGTTATGAACAAAAGAATGAATATGCTGTTTTGATAAGTATGATTTTACCCTACAAATATTAGAGCACATTGAGAAATTGATATTAGGAAATTGGCGTAATAATTTCTTTGCTTGTGTCTTTTTGGTGACCTTCAATTTTTTGCTCTTCTTTTGAGCTGTTTATAAGTAGATAAGACATTGAAAAGTAAAATCGGCATAGAAATATAGACATGCTTAATTGATGGACAATTTAATGTAACTGGCATCTTTTGTAAATGAGTCTTCATGAACACTTCCGTCTTCGAGGATGCCAAGTCACCAAGATTACGAGGAAATTTACTATATAGCTCTGCAATAAATAGTACAATATTGCCTTGTGAACCTACTTGTACAATCATTATCTCCTGACAAAAATGTCTAATCTTCTTACTAACATTTCTCATATCTAAAAAACCCACATGAATAACAAAAGAAAGTATCCCACATTATTCAAAGCTACATCATGCCCAACCAACCCACCACATCATATACATTGCAATGAAAAATCCCCTTGCATAATTCACTTCTTATCAGTAAAGTTAGCATCAATTACATATTGACCATCAGGTGCTTTACCGGTGTGCCCAGCCTCAGGACTAGCAGCAGGGCCAATACCTGTTGCCGAGGGCTAGTTGTAAAGTGATTGGCCCATTTGCATTACTTCCTATTGAGGAAATTCATGGAGTCTTTCATGCCTTGTGTAGACCCTCCAGACACAGCTTTCACCTTCTCCTTGACGACATCTTGTACCTTGTCGCTTTAGTTGTTTTTGAGTTTGACAAGAGATTTTGCCTTGTTCTTTGTGTCTATGGCACCCCAAATCTCCTTGGCTTCCTTGGAAAACCTCTCTTCCTCTGACACCATTCTCTCTACCTGCATTACATTAATTGGAAGCCCTAAGGGAGCCTTTCGTATTCCATGGAGATACGACATGATGGTAACATTACCAGAAATAAGTCATAAGCTAGTTTCTATAACACCTTACGGAAAACATGCATTATTATAACATACCTCATCACTTGGAAAGGTGCTACATGTCCTGTAATTGTAATATCTTGCTTCTTGTTAGTGCCCTTGTCAATCGCAATGATAGAAAGAATTCCATTAGCATTAATATCAAATTTCACTTAAATTGTAGGACACGACGAGGAGCTGGAGGAATTCCATCCAACAACTCATCGCAATTTTTCTATGAAAATAGATATTTGATTGGTAGGTAAGTATCATTTGAAGAATAGTAACAAGCATCAAATGATAGTATGGAGCACCAGCCTTGAAGATAAGGTGATGATAGCTGAACCAGACAATGAAACCAAAGCCTACTATTTCCTACACCTTAGGAATCTTGTTTACAAAATTAATAAGGATCATAAACAACCAATTGATCAAAACAACTTCACATTTTTCAAGAACAAAAATCTATAATGTAAAACTTCTAAACACATGTAAAAATTTCATCACAAGACAAAATGTCATTTGTAAGCTCACACTATCCTCATCACTCAAAAAAGGAATGTGAGATGTTCAAATGTTTAAGAAATTCCCATCAATTCCATTTTATCAATTGAAATGATATAAAACCTGCCACGTAAAAGCTAATTGAGTAGTTATCGAATCTAAAGCAACAATGCACAACATTTGACTCAAAACCAGCATAAGAAATCCTCAAATAGTGGTCTTAGTGACCAAACAGCATTCAGAGATTCAAAATAAAAAATAAAACAAAGAAAAACAAAACTTTGAACCAACATTGCAGCAATCAGAGAGAGGTGGGGGAG
This sequence comes from Saururus chinensis, assembly GCA_035235625.1. Taxonomy (NCBI): domain Eukaryota; kingdom Viridiplantae; phylum Streptophyta; class Magnoliopsida; order Piperales; family Saururaceae; genus Saururus; species Saururus chinensis. The sequence continues at coordinate 49,263,525 of CP141140.1, forward strand.
AATAATGGTGACCTTATACAGAAGACAGAAGAGAAAGGTCCTTGCAGTGAATTGAAATCATAGTAGAGGAGAAGGAAGAAATTGGGGGCATCTACAAATGCCCTATATACTAAGTCGAAGCTGGTGGCAGCGGTAGAGAGCAGTAAGTGCACAAAAAAAAGAACTGCAATCGAAGTGGAGTAGAGGATGGCGAATTTGGCCAAGATTGGACGCAATGGTGGAGCTAGAGATGGAGAAAGAGCCTGCCCATGGAATAGTTGAAGGCGACAGAAAAAAATCTCAAGGGCAGAGCCTAATTTTGAACTTTTTGAAAATATAATGTCAAAAAAATGGAAGAAGACGTGTTGGACAAATAAATTTTGGTCAGGATATGTTAGTCATTAACTGCAACATGTACGATGTAAAGATAGTTTTTTGTTTACCAAATGCACATGGATAAGTAGTTTGTCACCTTCTATTTTAGCCAGCCCACCCCAATATCTACCTTTTGTACATAGGCAGATAGTGTGGCTGAAACAGGGGCTCATCCAAAAAGTATATGATATCAATTTTATGTTCAATTTGCTTAATTAGAACCTTTTTGTTACTTGTCGATACATAATTATCGACAAACTTCCTGCAGAGGGCACGGAGATGTTTCTAGACCTCTAGTAGTACAGCCTAGGCTGGCAACAATATGGGCCCCACACAAATGCCCACATGCATCGGTAGAACCATGCTACAAGCTCTCCGTGTGGAAGCATAGGTAAAATCTTCATTGAACGAAGTCAAGTCTGACCGGGCTCTATCACAACCGTGCTGATCATGCGACAATGGAGCACCTATGTACCATGTTAGAAACCCCATGTATCATATTATATTCAAGTAATTGGAGCCTATCTCGAAAAGATGATTTTCGTTAGTGGGTAAGTACCATTGTCATAAGGATGTGTATATCCTAACCGGGCTCGGTGACCGGCTCACATTGAGCTCTGAACATGTTACATAGAGGGCAACTCATCATCTATGTGCAGCTGAGCCCTATCTAGACTTGTGACGTAGATAATGAGGGAGATTGGCTAAGTCTCTGATCTTATTATGGAAATACAAATATTTTCCTAACCAACTCTTCCATCATCACACATGGGCTTCGAACACAGTACATGAAATGACAATCCAACATAAAAACCAGAGTTCTCTTATATACTATGTTGGAAACCTATGTGGTTCTATAGACACAGCCCAGTTATACTAGACGCGTCCCTATCACATTAGGCAAAAATCTGGGGTGCATCCTGTAAACTTGGTTGTACTTATCGGTGACAATGCGTCTCATACCGAACTAGATTCAATCCACCAAATCCGTCAACTCAACAAAGCAGCAATCAAAGCCATGTGGGAAAAGCAATTAAATATGATAATTTTTTAAACGTTCGAAACTGGTGTCGCCTTAAGCGGCATACCTAACTAGATTCAATCCACCAAATCCGTCAACTCAACAAAGCAACAATCAAAGCCACATGGGAAAAACAATTAACATTTAACATGTTAATTTTTTAAACGTTCGAAACTGGTGTCGTATCAAGCGGTTTCCTAATTAATTGGTCAACTTTTCAAGGTAATTTTTTTTTTAAAGAATCTAAAAGGGCGGCTTCATCATCGGCTATAAATACCAGCTAAAATGAGATATGGCAAAAGCAAAGCGTCACCTGGCTGAGAAAAGCTGTGAGAAATGGCAGTCGAGATTGTGAGCAACACCATCTTGAAAGCATCCGCTTCTCCACACACAAACTACCCAGCAAATGCAAAAATACCACTTACCATCTTCGACAAGGCCACATTTAACTGCCACATTGCCATTCTTTACGTGTTCCGGCCACCCATGCCCACAAATGACACCCTAAAAGCCTCCCTCTCCCAGGCCTTGAACTACTTCCAGCACTTGGCCGGACGTCTCGTGCTCGACGAGCAAGATCAGCCATGCGTTCTCCTCAACAATGCCGGCGTTCGAGTAATCGAAACGAATGTGTCGTCCACTTTGGATGAGATTCTCCCACTCCAGCCATCTACCAAGATAAGCTACTTGCACCCAGCTCAAGAAAACCATGAAGAGTTGCTTCACGTCCAGATCAACCAGTTCAAGTGTGGAGGGGTGGTCTTGGGTATGTCTGGCCACCACCGGCTTGCTGATGGGGAGTCCATGAGCTCCTTCATTGTTGCATGGTCACAGCTTGCCCGAGGTGTGAAGGTGACCCCATTGCCTTACCATGATCGCTCAGCACTCGTACACCCTAGCGCTGCTCCGCCACGTAGATTCAATCACCTTGAGCTTGAATTTTGCGGCAATACTGGTGATGTCATTCCTCCATCACCAGCCACTTCCCATGAAGCTGCAACACCTATTGAGAACTTAGTTGTTCATTTCTCTGCCGATTTCATCAAAATGCTGAAGATTGAGAGCCTAAACCAGCAGCCCGGCCACACTTTTAGTACCTTTGAGTGCCTCCTTGCCCACATGTGGAAGAAGCTTACTTTAGCTAGAAGACTCAATGGGGATGAACTCACCCATGCAAGGGTGGCTGTGAGTGGTCGGTATAGGATCAAACCAGCCATCCCGAGGGAGTACTTTGGAAACTTGGTGCTTTGGGCTCACCCAACATTAAAAGCCAAAGACTTGCTACATGGAAGCTACTCATCTGTTGCAAACATGATTCGTGAATCGGTAGCTGAAATCAATGATGGCTACTTCAAGTCGTTCATTGATTTTGGGCATTCTAACATGGGGCAGAAGGTAGCAAAGGCAGTGCCGGAGATGGATAGTTCGATATATCCAAATGTGGAGGTTGATAGTTGGTTAGGGTTCAAGTTCCATGAGATTGATTTTGGAGGGGGTTGCCCCTATGCCTTTTTACCTGCATACCTAGCTATTGAAGGTTTGATGATTTTCATTCCTTCTTGCAAGAAAGGTGGTGTGGATGTTGTCGTAGCACTTCATCCAGAGGATGCGGCCTACTTTAAGGATATTGTTTACTCTCTTGAGAGGAAGCCCATGATAATTATTAGCAAGTTGTAAGTTGATCACAAGATTATTCTTTTGCTTATGAAGCACATTAATGTTGTAAGATTGTTGTTGATAATTGTTTCATTTCGTGTCAATTATTTTGTAACTGATTTTATTACAATGAATATTCTACTACTAATATAATTTATGTAATATTAAATTGATTGAGAATAAAGGGATGAGCATCTGTTCAGTGATAAGGATCGATATGTATTAGAACATGCAAAAAGGGTAAGTCATGGACCTGTTAAGATGGTCTAGTACTGCATTTCCAATATGTGAAGAAAATGAAAATAAAAGAGTCATACTTCTCCAATCATCTTCGTGGGTGAATGGAATATGACTGTCTTTTATTTCCCCTCTTTTTTTTATATTAGGTAAAAAGGGGGAAATACACGCTTTAATTAAAATGAGAGAAAGACAAGGTCAAGAATACAAACTGATAAAATTACCGACATCATCTTTAAGCTATGAAAGGGAACTTAGCAACTAAAGGGACTCAACAACATTTTTAGAAAGATGAGAATTAGTATATACATAGACTCTAAGTTGGATTTTACACTTCAAACAAAGATTTATCTTATGAGTGAATACATTAATGAAAATACAGCTATTTCTCTCTCTTAAAATGAAGTAAATTGTGCAATTGAAGAATAGTTTCATAAGCAAACCCAAGTTTGGAATGAAGTCATTGAAAACTGGATCTCTTGGAGCACCTATTGAGCTTGATTACGAGAAAGATCCACTCTATAGAATGTGAAAATATTACTCATCAACTATTTCTAGTAACTATATATAAGATAAGAAAATATGATGAGCCGATTCAAATTCAGACTTGCATGGAATACATCTGAGCTTGGATCTTGTCTAAAGTGAGTAACCGACCATGCAACATCAGCCAATTGAGGAATGAATGACATGGAATATGACGTTTGAACAAAATAAGGGATGTCTAATTCAGATTTGGAAGATGTTTAGAGAGATCCTTGTACGCAGATTTGGTTAAGAACTTCCCTAAAGAACTAGGCTTCTATTTAACTTCATCCTTTTCTTGATTAAGAATAGGAAGATGATCACTAACAGTCTACATAAGATGTTGATATCTCAAGTTAATATGTTGATTCCACATCAAACGATCATCAATTAAGCAATCCCCGTCTGAAAAAATAAGGCGCTAAACATAATTATAAAGGAGGGTAAATTTTCCTAGCTAGGGATCCAGCCAGAAGAGGGTATCTTTGCCATCATTAATCTTATAATAAATAAAATCCATCATGATATTCCTCATTGAAAAAATATGTCTCCAATAATAAGAAGAAGCAAATGAAGGAGTATCACAATGCCAAATAGAGGAGTCACGAATGTAATACTCATGTACATCTAATACCCAAGCCTTCCTCCTTCCCACTCCCCCACCTCTGTAACGGAGGGGGGGGCGGGGGGGGGGACCGGGGTGGGAGGGGGTAGGGGGGGGGGTTGGAGGGCCGGTTTCCGGAATCCAACATGAGAATCCCCCTCACGCCCCCCTATCTCCCCAGGTCCCTCCCCCCCTCTCCTTCCCCTCTCTTTTTACATAGGCGGGGAGGAGGAGGAGGAGGGGGGGGGGATTGGGGGGAGAGCGGGCGGTGGATTATCCCCGCCGGTTCTGCTCTGACGACTAGAATCCAGCTCCCCACCCCTCTCTCTCCCCGTAAACAGAGAGGGGAAGGAGGGGAGACCGGGGAGGGAGGTGGGAGGCTGTATTCCGGCCGTCACAGCGAAGCCGGCAGCAGGGGAATCCGGAGACGAAGGGAAGGAAAGGGAGGGGCGAACCGGGGAGGAGGAGGGGGAGGCTCTGCTGGAGTCAAGGTGGCGGGGGGCTGGTGGAGACAGAGCCGGCTAGGAGCTGGCGGGGGGCCGGTTGGGGGCTAGCAGGGGGGGACTGGCTAGGGACGGAGCCGGTAGTGAGACAGCGGTAGGTAGGGCGGCGGCCGGGAGGATTCGGAGAAGTGAGGGAGGGAGGGCGGGCGGGGTGGAAATAAATTTGACGGGGGCGATTCAACCCACAAGGGAGAAATTTTTGCCGCGCAGACCAAAATATTAATGAAAAAGTTTATATGAGCCCGGGCTCATATAAATCTACGTGAGCCCGGGCTCTATGGGCTGTCGAATTTACATCCGGCGGCCCATAATACTTATGGGTTTAACTAATGAGTATAACCCATGAATATTATGAGTCATCAAATATTAATCCCATGCGTGCAAAATTTAGGTGTGCAGTTTTTATTTAACCCATATTGGCGAAATGTCGCACGTGCAGATGAAAAAATAAATCTCACGCGTGCAAAATTTGGCGCACACGGTTTTTATTTCACTTGCGCGCGAAATTTCATCTGCGCATGCGAAATTTTGCCTACATGGGCAAATAAATTAACCCCGTGTGTAAAAATTAGCACATGCAAAATTTCAAGCGCAAGGGCGATTAAATTAAACTCGCGTGCTAAAAAATAAGCGTGCACCAAAATTTAGCGGCACTTCTTCTATGACGTCGTAAATAGTTATTATCTGCGATGCTCCTACTTAAACGTTGCTAAAAGCCATCCATTTGCGACGTTTACATATGGATGTTGCAAATGGGGAAATGTTTGCGCCACTTAGTTATCAGTATCGCAAATAAGTGAAATATTTGCAACGCTTATTCATAAGCATCGCAAATAAATTTCATATTTGCCACGGTAACTAGGTGAAGACAGAGGGAGGGAGGAAAGAGAGAGGAGAAAGAGGGTAGAGAGAGGGAGAAAAGGAGAGAGAGCTGAAGGGAAGATAGAGTGATGGAGGAGAGAGAGATAGAGAGGGATGAGAGAGAAGGATGAGAGAGGGTAGAGATAGGGAGGATAGAGATAGAGTAGAGAGAGATAAAGTGTAGAGAGAGGGTACCCTCTATCTACCCTCTCCCATCACTCTTCTTTCTACCCACTCTCCTCCCTCCTCTCTCTCCCTCCTCCCTTTCTCTCTCTCTCTCCTCCCTCTCTCTCACTCCTCTCTCTCCTCCCTCTCTCTCTCCCTCTTTTCCTCTCACTCTCCCCCTCCGTCCTCTCTCTCTATCTATTTTAAATTATTATTTTTTAAAATAAAAAATGCTATTAGCGACACATACGTGTATGTGTCTCTAATAGTATAATATATTAGTGATGTCTATTGCTACACGTCGCTAATACACTTTACTATTAGTGACGCGTCGCTAATACCTAGTGTTCATAGTGACGCATACGTATATGCATCACTAATATTTTTTAAAAAAAATTTAAAAATAATCTCCCTTCTCTCTGTCCCCTCTCTCTACCCTCCCTCTCTCTCTCCTCTCTTTGTACCCTCCCTCCCTCTCCCTCTCTCTCTCCCTCTCCTTTCTATCTCTCTTCTCCCTCCCTCCCTCCTTCCCTCTCTCTCCTCTATCCTCTCTCTCTCCTCCCTTTCGCTCTCCTCTCTCTTGTCTCTCCTCTCTCTCTCTGCTCCCACCTCCTCTCTCTTTCCCTTCCTCTCTTTTCCTCTCTCTCTCTATCTGTTTTAATTTTAATTTTTGAAAAATTAAAAAATGCTCTTAGCAACGCATATGCATATGCGTTACTAATAGTATAGTGTATTAGCGACATATATCTCTATACGTCGCTAATACACTTTACTATTAGCGATAAATACGTGTATGCATTGCTAATACTTTTTTTAAAAAATTAAAAATAATCACCTCCCTCTCTCTCCTCTCTTTTTCCCTCTCTCTCTCTGCACTCTCTCCTCTCTGTCTCTCTATATGTTTTAATTTTCATCTTTTTTAAATAAGTAATTTCTATTGGGGATGCATATATGCAGACATATATCTCTATATGTTGCTAATACACTTTACTATTAGCGACATATATGTATATATGTCGCTAATACTTTTTCTAAAAAAAAATAAAAATAATCTCCCCCCTCACTCTCTCCTCTCTCTCTCCCTCTCCTTTCTCACTCTCTCCTTTCTCTACATTCCCTCCCTCTCCCTCTCTCTCCTCTCTCCTCTATCTCTCCTCCCACCTCTCTCTCCCCTCCCTCCTCTCTCTTTCAATTCCTTTCTCTCTCTATATGTTTTAATTTTATTTTTTTAAAAATAAAAAATGCTATTAGCAACGCATACATGTATGCGTCGCTGATAGTATAATGTATTAGCAATGTATATCTATATACGTCGCTAATACACTTTATTATTAGTGACACATGCATGCATGCATCGTTAATACCTAGTGTCGCTAATATCTTTTAAAAAAATAAAAAATAATCTCCCTCCTCTCTCTCTACCCTCCCTCCCTCCCTCTGTCTCCTCCCTCCTCTCTCTTCCTCACCTTCTCTCCTCTCTTTCCCCTCTCTCTCCCTTCATCTTTCTCTCTCCTCTCTCTTCCTCTCTCTCCCCTCCTCTCTCTCTACCCTCCCTCCCTCTCTCTGTCTCCTCCCTCCTCTCTCTACCCCCTCCCTCTCTCCGTCTCCTCCCTCCTCTCTCTTCCTCTCTTTCTCTCCTCTCTTTCCCCTCTCACTCCCTTCATCTTTCTCTCTCATCTCTCTTCCTCTCTCTCCCCTCCTCTCTCTCTTCCTCTCTCTCTCCCCTCTCTCTCCCCTTAGTCTCTCTCTCCTCTCACTCTCTCTCTTCACTCTCTCTTTTATTATAAATTATATCTTAAAATTAATAAGAAAATTTTAAAAATAAAATATATTATATTTCAATAGTGAAAGTTTAATCTATTATTGACACTACCTTTTTATTGAAAATTTAATATTTATTTATTATTTATACAAATAGTCAATATTGAAGAAAATATATTATATTTAAAATATTTATTTTAAATGTTTTTAATATTTATTAAATAATTATTTATTAATTAAAATTAATTAATAAAGATATTAGTGACGCTTGTGTACATGCGTTGCTATTATCAATACCTTTAGCAACACTGGTTTACAAGCATCCCTATTATTAATACTATTAGCGACACATGCTTACAAGCATTGCTATTAGTTCTAAAATTTTAATTTCTTATTTTAAATTCATAACTATTAGCGACGCTAAAATAAAAGCGTCATTAATAGTTTTGAATTTGTTTTGAAAATTTTAATATATATATATATATATATATATATATATATATATATATATATATATATATATCTTTTAGTGACGCTTTTTCAAAGCGTCGCTAATAACATAGCTATTAGAGACGCATAGTATAAAGTGCCGCTAATATGATTGGTATTAGTGATGCATGGTATAAAGTATCTCTAATAGGATTGGTATTAGTGACGCTTAATATTATGCATTGCTAATAGTGAGTTTTTTTGCGATGCATGTTTATGTGTTGCCCTTATTAGTTTTTAGTGACGTTTAGGTTTGCGTCGCTAATAGTACATGTTGTTGTAGTGAGGGGGAGTGGGTAGAGAGAGAGGGTGAGGAGAGAAAGAGGATGAGGAGAGAGAGATAAGAGAGGGGGTGAGGAGTGAGAGAGAAGAAAGGGGGTGAGGAGAGCGAAGAGAGAAAAAAGGGTAGAGAAGGTAGAGAGAGGGTGAGGAGAGAGAAGAGAGAGAAAGAGGGGAGATGAAAGAAAATTTTAATTATAAATTATTTTTTAAAAAAATTTAAAAATAAAAAATATATATTAGCGACGCATAACCATATGCGTTGTCACTACCTTAGGGTAGTCACAATGCATACTATATAGTATGTGTTGCTACTACCCGAGGATAGTAGCGACACATACCAGTAAGCGTCGTACTACTTTGTGTAGTAGCGACACATACAGTTATTTGTCGCTACCAAAAATTTATTTAAAAAAAAATTAAAAAGAGATAAAATGGAGAGAGAGGAGAGAGAGAAAAGAAGAGAGAGAGAAGAGTGAGGAGTGACAGTGAAGAGAGGGGACGAGGAGAGAGAGGGTGAGTGAGTGAGAGAGAGGGTAGAGAGAGAGAATGAGGAGAGTGAGAAAGAGGGGAGAGACAGGATGAGGAGAGAGAGTGAGGAGAGAGAGGGTAGAGAGAGAGGGCGAGGAGAGAGAGAAGAGAGTGGGTGAGGAGAGAGAGAAGAAAAGAGAAAGAGGGGGGAGGAAAGAAAATTTTAATTAATTTTTTTTAAAATTTTTAAAAATAAAAAAATATATATTAGCGACGCATAACTGTATGTGTCACTAATAGATAAGGTAGCCACGACGCATAACTACTATGTATCACTACTACTTGAGTATGCATTGCGACTACCTTATGTAGTAGCGACGCATACGGTTTTGCATCGCTACTACAAATCTTTATTTTAAAATAAATTTAAATAAAAGAGAGAAAAGGGACAGAAAGAGGAGAGAGAAAAGAGGAGAGAGAGAAGAGAGAGAAAGAGGGTAGGAGGGTAGAGAAAGGATGAGGAGAGAGAAGAGAGGGGGTAGAGAGAGAGGGTGAGGAGAGAGAGACAAGAGGGGGTGAGGAGAGAGAGAGGGGAGAGAGGGTAGCTTCTCTATCTCCTCACTTTATCTCTCTCCTCACCCTCTCTCCCCTCATCTCTCTCTCCACCCTCTCTCTCTCCTCATCTCTCTCTACCCTCTCTCTCATCCCCTCTCTCTACACTCTCCCACTCTACTATCTCTCTTCTCATTCTCTCTCTCTACCCTCGGTCTCCTCTCTCTCTTTTTTTCTTTTCTCTTTTTTTTTTATATTTAGCAATGTTCGGTTCTAAACATCGCTACTTTTATATTTATTGTGAAATTTCTTTAAAAACATCAAAATAAATTGCTTTTGCGAGGCTTGCTAAGTGTCGCAAAATGAAATGAAATGTTGGCAAAAATCGCCCGCATTTTTTATTGCGCACGGCTGGCAAAATTTTTGTCCGGCAGCGTTTCGTCCTGCTTGTGGCTGGGCAAAATTTTTGCTCATCGGCTTTCTTCTTTGCATGCATTTAAATACAAATGCTTCCTCCCGTGCCATAGTTGTGCCCCTCTCCACTTCGGCAGCCTCGTTCACTTGGCCATTGCCTCTTAGCGATGGCGACCAGCCACCCCTCAGTGCCACGGCACGAGCCTTCTATGCAGCTCCATTTCTGTTCTTGCCTCCCTTATCTCTCCCCTCCTCCCCCACCCCCCCTTGCCCCCCCTCCAACTCAAGATTTCCAGCCCCTCCTCCGATAACAGACTGAAGGAGAGGGCTCTGGGGGGCCAGATTCCGGCTCTCCCTCTTCCCCCTCTCCCTGGTCACCCCTCTCACCTTAGCACCCTCCCCCACTCTCTGTTTTCTCCATCCCCCTCTTTGTTTTCTCCCGCCCCGTCCTCCAATATGTCAGACCGGAGGAGGGGCTCTGAGGCCCGGAATCTAGATCGGCACCCCCCTCCCCCTCTCTCCCCGATGCCCTCCCCCACTCTTTATTTCCTCCAGCCCCTCTCAATTTTTCCCAACCCCATCCTCCGCTCTGTCAAACCAGAGGAGGGGACTTTGGGGCCCAGATTCTAGCACCCCTCCTCCCTCCTCCTTGGTGAACCCCCTCCCCAACTCTCTGATTTCTCCCACCCCCTTTCTATTTTTTCCCACCCTGACCTCCGGTAAACCAGAGGAGGGGGCTCTGGGGGCTGGATTCCGGCTCCCCCCCCCCCGGTCACCCCTTCCCCCTCCTCTGTTTCTCCCACTCCCTCTGTTTTCTCCTGCCCCTCCATTGGTCTACCCAATAGGAGGAGGGGGCGCTAGTGGCCAGAATCCAGATCCCCTCTAGATTCCCGCACCCCCTACTCCACCTTCTCCCCGGTCATCTCCTCCCCTATCCCCCTAGTCACCCCCTTCCAATGTCATCCCCTCCCCTCTCCCCCAGTCAGCCCCCTTCCATGATCATGTCCTCCCCTCTCCCCTCAGTCACCCTCCCCTGTGTCCCCTACCAGATCCGGCACCTTTGCCGGATTTTGGCGCTACCCCTGTCTTCCACCCTAATACCTCCTGTTGACACCCCTCATATCATCCCGCTGCCTGTGGTTTTTTTTTTTAATTAGTGATAAGTATGAAATTTATATCTATTTTATATGTTTTTTTACCTTATTTGCTAGTATAGATTAGGTTAATTTAGAGTTAATTATGGTTTATTTAGATTAAGATAGATATTAGTATTTTAGTTTAATTATTAATGATTTTGTTGTTATTAGTAGTTTAGATGTGTATTTAAAGAAAGTTAAAATTTTAATTATATTCTACATGTCCAAAATATGGTATTTTATGTTTTGTAGGTAAAGTGCGCTTATTGAAGTACTTGGACGATGTTTGAAATGATTCAAAATAGTCTTCACATGCTTTAAAGTGATTTGGACAACTTTTCAGAGTTATGAACAAGTTAGAAATTAATATGAACACGAAGGAAAGCTTAATGAACAGAATATGAACTGTCTAGAAAAACAGAAACACTGTAGCCGATCGATTGGGCTACAGGGTGATCGATTGGGATAACGTGAATTCAGATGAAAATACAGTGTATCCGATCGATCGGGCATGTATGGCGATCGATCGGCATAACGTGCAGTTTCCTTGTTTAACCCAAATTTCAATTCTTTTCATATTGGACTTCTTCCTACGGAACTTATGCCTATAAAAAGACATATTTGGTTTAAAATTGGGAGATTCTAGTAGATTTTAGGAAGAGAAAAGGAAGAAAAAGATGGATGAGAATTCAAAGCTTTTAATGGAGATTCAAGTGCTTTCTTCTACCATGGAAGGCTAGACTTTTCTTTTACTTAGGAGTTGATGAAACTATATATAAGTTTCGGTTTCTTTTCTTTTTAATTTAGATCTCAGTTGTGAAAGATGACAATTATATGATATGGATTTCCTTTTTAATGAAAGAGCTTTTAATGTTTATTCAAGTCTATGTTAATTTATTGTCTTGTAGATGATAGATTGATATAGTTTTAATATTTGCATCGATTCTAATTTCTATGATTTAGATGAGATGGTCATACAATAGTTTTAATGTTTAGATAATTAATGACTTGGATGAGTTATACTAAGATTAGACGGGTCATGCCTATAGCTAGTTTAGTGTAGATGATCCGTGCTATTGTCGAAGATAGTTCATGTCATGGAAGTTAATTAATGATTCTTTTTGAAGTAATTCTAACTTGTAGCTGAGAATACTTGTTCATGTTCACACTAGATTTAGATTAAAAGTTAAGGAATTGTTATGGTTTTATAGTAGATTCAATTTCCTAAGTAAATTCCATCATATTAATCTCTTGCTTTTAAACTAGTTGATTTTCTTTCTTTTGCTTAATTTAAGTTTAAGTTTGTTTTAGTTTTTAATCAGCGAATTTCTCTTTAGATGTAGTAATAATCCATCCGTCCCTGAGGTTTGACAACCCTTAAATACTTATCCTAGTATAATTACCTTGTACACTTGCAAATGGTTTAATTATAAACGATCAATTAGTGACGCTTATTTACTAATTTTTTTATTTTTCTTATTAGTGACCTTTATATAAGCGTCGCTAATAAGATTTTTAATTATTTTTATTTTTAGTGACATATATACAAGCGTCACTAATAAGAACATTTTACATATTTTCTTAAAATTTTTTATATTTGCCATGTATAATTATGCATCACTAATAATTATTATTAGCGATGCTTAAAATTATGCGTCGCTAATAATCAACTATTAGCGATGCATAATTATGTGTCACAAAAAGGAAATTTTTAGTGACATAAATATAAACATTACTAATATTAGACTATTGGCAATGCAGTGTTGTTATGAGTAATAGCGACTGGATTTTTATCGACACATTTAGCAAAGCTTTTATGCTTTGCTAATAACTATTAGCGACCCTTAGAGTACTATTAGCGAGGCTAAAAATCGTCGCTAATAGTACTATTTGTTGTAGTGTTAGAAAAATTTAGAAGCCTCCTTACCAATGACGTGAGGTGAGTCTAACATAATGCCATTGGCATCCTTAACAATATGAATAGAATTTATGGGAATATTACGATATGCAATAGAGTGAAAGAATTTAGTACACCAATCACCTTCTAGAAGCCATTTAACTTGAGATTTCGGTATAAAAAAAGTTTCTTTTCTTGCAAGTTCCAAATTATAACTGGCTAGAGCTTTTGCTTCTTAACAAATAAGAGCATCATTAAAAGGGTCATTCTTAAGCAAAACTTGCTAGTGAGGTAGGGATTTCTTGGCTGAAGCATCTCTATTCTGAAATCTCCCAAATTTATCACAATTCTACTCTTTTATAGAAGATTTTAGACAATTCAATTTCTGCACCATAGCAAAAAAGGATTGCCACCAACCACAGAGTTCCAAGATGAAACAACAAGATCCCTAAAATAATTAACACTTGTCTAACAATTATAAATTCTGAAAGTCTTATTATTAGGAAGAGAAGGAGGATTGATATCAACAAGAAAGGGACAATGATCATATACTTCTGGGAGAAGACAACACACAATCATCCTTGGGATCTATTGATCCAATCAATATTACAGATGATTCTGTCAATCTTAGAAACAATTCTTCTGAAGCATGTACTTTTGTTAGACTAGGTAAATGAAGAATCAAGATTAATCTCAAGAAGTCCCACATTATGGACGGAATAAATAACTTTTAAAAAGTAAAAGGAGGGGACATAGTTACCACCAATTTTCCCCCGGATGGAAGATGAACTTGAAGTTGCCAATAAGAAGCCAAGGGGAAGAAGTAGTAGTAGAGTGGCACCCAATCCAATCCCAAAGTTGATGGCGATCATGATGAAAATTGCTTGCATATACAAAGGTACATTCAAAGCAAAAATTTCAGCCAATTTGTTAATTATATAGTGAATATTCCTCTTCCACCTTATGAATGTAAAATAAGGATGTTCAATCTAAATTCTACATGAGGGAGTAGGCTGACAGTTATCCTTAAAAGACCAATTTGAATTGATAATAGTCTGAATATGCTTGGCTTTATGCTCTTTGACTCAAGTCTCACTGAGACCCAGGATTCCCACAAAATGCTTTCTAATTAAGGAACTGACAGCAGCCTTCTTATTTAGATGATTAGACCACGAGTATTTCACGAAACTAAACTCATTATTAAAGAGAGAAAGAGTTTTGGCCTTGACCAAGGATGGACCTGAGTTCCCTATCATAACATTGTATGGTTGAAAATCCTTCTTGTTGCCTTTTTTTGTTCTTTCTTGGATTTTTTACTACTGACCTCAATAAATTCATCGGTATGTGATATAGGTAAAATATGAGAAACATGAAAATCAATTAACTATTCCTTTTAGAGAGGCATCATTATCATGAGAATAAATATGCAAAGACTTAGCTTCAATATTACACCCATCATCCTTTGCGGCAATTGATAAATCAACATAGAGATCACCAACAATGTTAGAAGTATAATCATTATCCTGGTGCAAGAGTTTATTTTTAGAAGAGTAAACCTGTTTATCGCAGTGGACAGAGGTGAGTGCATATACTTTTAACTGCAAAGTATTGGAAGATCCTGCCAAGTTACTTCTTGATGCACTTGCTCTAGAAAGATTGTTCTAATTTGCATGGGAATAATTGTGCTCCTCCGAATTAACATGAATGGAAAAAGCATTTTGCACTACATGGGGAGGAGAGAGTTCACTTTGATAAAGACACTTAGTTAAAGACACTAAGGGCCTGGCTGAGCATGAGATTGGCCTGCAAGACCATTTGTTGTCTAATTAGGGCTAAAGAACAACTCAGGCTAAGGAGAAATCTGATTACCCATATCTCTAACAATAATGACTTGAGGATGGGGCGAGTATGGTATTGTATCACGTGGAATCTAAGTTTGAGTTGTGGTGCATAACACAGTAGAATGATCAAAGCAACGAGATCTGATGCATATAGGAGGCTTCCATTCATAAGTAATCTCTTGAAAAAACCAATTCTGTCTCTTCTAAAAATGTAAACTTGCTCCCAAAGAGATCAGCTAGCATCAATCTCAACACATAGACAAGCAAAGGAGAGACTTTTCCAATTTTCGTTAATTGATCCATGTATAAAGGAGAGCCAATCGAACTAGCAATGTGACCCAAAATTTCTATACCCAGTATTGTATGGGAAGAGTAGGAAATTTAATCTGTCGGAATAGAACTCAATAATTCACAAACTGGCTTGGTGATGAAAATCTAATTTTAAGAATCAATGGACGACCAACAATGGACCAAATCAATCCCAGTACTTTTAGAATATCTTCTTCATTTTGAAGTTGACTAAGAAAAATACATCAGATAATGAAATGATTTCAAATGGCTTACTTGTCTTCCACATACATTTCACCGCCGCCTTCAAACCCATGTAATATGGTCTGCTCCCAAAAAGGGACCCTATGATTTTGTGTTATCATTGAAGTCCTTCAGCCTCAACTTCGTTTTCATCAATGGAGATCTCAAGGGATTTCCGAGAGTCTATGTAATGAGGAAGGGTGAAATCTGTTTTTTTTTTTTGAATGGCTCTCGAATAAGCTTTTTACTAGAAGGTGTGCCTGTAGAGTGGCCAGCTAGCGGAAGCTTGATGGGAGGGGGAGGGTGCATAGATCAAAAAATCCAATATTTAACTTGATCTACACAAAACATACAATATCTAACATCAATTATCAATAAACATGCTTCTCATTTAATCAATCAAAGGGAAATATAATATATCGGAGAGATGACGGACTAACCTGGGCGTTCTAGCCCTTGTACGTCCTCCACAATTAGATCTTGCACGCCAAAGACAAGATCAAACAAGAAAAATTAAGGATAAATACCTCTATGTGAAGATCCCTCAAAACCTTACTCGGAATTGACGAAGAAACTCAACAAGATCAGCCCTTTACTTCAGTCTCTACATCCTAGCCTAAGAGGAGATCTCTCTTCCTCTTTTAGCCCGCCAACAAGGATCAAGAGAGGGGAGAAGGAGGGGTGGCCAACACCTTTTCCCAAAGGAAAAACCAGGCTCCACCAAGAGAACACAAAGGAAGAGAGATGGGGGGCATGCAAATTGGGAAGAAGATGATCCAAAAGGGGTGGGGCGACCCTTCATTATGGCATTAGTGAATATCCTCTATTATTTTCTCCCTTAATTACACCCCTATTTACCATATTAAGGCAGGTCTTAAATTTGGATATTTTTTAATGGGCTTTTTATGTGGGCTGATACAAATTGGGCCTACTTGTAAAATTCTTTTCAGTTTCACTAGAGGGTTTAACATAACAGTAATGGGCTCTGTCTCACAGAGCCCGTGGAGGCCTGGACCCCCTGCACACGGCTAAGCCTGCGACAGAGTCGACCCCTCGCTAATCATGGGTCCCGCCCTCGACACCTAATTTATACGTCTGGGCTACACAATGTGTAACTGCACACCTAGATGTATGCTTAGTGTATGTGTGTGACATATGTAGGTCCCACTCGAATTATGTGTAACGAAGGCACATGTGGGGTCGGCATAACAGCCCCCACAACCCTTGGACCCCTTGGCCTATACCGGCTCACCCAGACCGTAACATCGTTGGACCAAATTGGGCCCGAGCCCATACTATGGTCCAACAGTGCCAACAGCAGGTTTAGACGCCATGATGTATATCAGCAGAGAGAGGATTTAGCAGGCAATGGAAAAAGAAGTCTGGCCGGAAGTGTCCGGTGGCCACCTAAAAGAGAGAGTGGCAGAGATTAGGACGGAACCCTTATAGGCCCCTCAAAGATTTCTGAGCACTCTTTAATTCCGTCCATTCAATTGTTAAGGCATAATCTTCTTCTCTAGGAGGGAAAACACTCAAATCTCACTACCGTTGGAGCAAAGCTGCTGGTGAAAGACAAGATGCAATGACGCTTGCTGGTGTAGCACAGTAGGCCCACTGTTACAAAATAGAACTCGTTGTCTCCTTGCTGCTTTTGGATGGGTAAGGACAAAAACCACTGCCGGCCAAGGAGGCTGTAGGGTAGCCGGCAACCGGGAAGGAGGAATCCTTCTTCTCTACGTCAAGAGATCTCCGCCAACCTTTTTATGCAAACCCACGTGAGAGCCCCAACCTATTTCACTCAGACTTCTAATAGAGCAGAGAAAGAGGGAAACAAAGGTATTAACGATAACTAGAGAGATGGTCGGCGGCCACCCAAAGGGGGGGGGGGGGTTAGGGTAAAACCCAAGTCACCTCCAAGAAAGTCGGAGTCGTCACGCCATAAGTGAAGCGTTTTCATGTTCTGTGTCCACTATGATCTTAGCGTAAAGAACATATAGAGATTATCTATTTTTAAAATAGATGGCACACATGCTACCGCATGTTAGTGCAAACATCATTTGTGCTAACGTGCACTACTGTGTGCACCATCTATCTTAAAAATAGATATTCCCTATATGTTCCTTACGCTCGGCTCATTATCAAAGCGGAGCATGAAAAACGCTTCTCTCAGTAAGCAGGCAATACTTGATATCCCCTTTTTATGTATGCAACATGACCAAAGATAGGGTAATCCACCTTTACATTGGTATACCTAATGCCCTGCTCAGGCATAGTTCACTATCTTTCGGGTCCCGATAAGCATGCTCTCACTCGAACCCTTCTCAGAAGATCAAGGTTGGTTGATGGTGCAACCCGCAGAGGGGATCCGGCCAGTCAGCTTCCTTGCTCCTTATGGGTTTGGATACCCGTTGACTCGCATACATGTTACACTGATGAATGACTTGTTCTAGTTTTTGTATTGTGGCAAAGCCCAAATTTTTAAAAAACGAAGCTCTTTTGTAAGTATTATTATAAACATTGTAAAATAAGTTTTTTTTTATAACAGCCTATCAAAAGTAAAGGAAGTGGAAGCATTCATTTTTCTCATTTTGTACAATACTTATTTTATTTAGAATGTGTCTATTTCCCTTCGGATATGTACAATGTCCCTCGTTCATTTTATACCCTAATAAGATTTAAAAATGCTCCTATCTACCCCTGTCCACCCATCAATATTTTATAATTAAAAGTTACACATTCTGATCAGCCGGCGACAACAGAGTCGTGTAGGCCACATGCCAAGCTGCAACCATCTAGTACAACTATTTGTAGGCCGCTGCCAGCAGCCGCATCAGCAGCCAGATTCAGCCATTGGCAGCTGTTCAGGCCACAACCAACTGCCAGCGCAGCGCTATAGCCTGTAGGCCACGCCCATGGCCATGGCCAGCAACCAGCCACTAGCGGCTGTGCAAGCCACAAGCCCAGCCCCGCCTGTCACCGACCTTCTCTCCTGAAAAATTTATAGAAATAGACTCAACAAATGTCGGAATTACAAAAATAGGTAAGGAATTCCGGTTTTGCAAAATTAGACTCAGGCTCATGCGAAACTCCCACACGTACGGTGCGAGATGACATATATGCCCTTTCTCTTAATAAACTCCCCTCCTCGATTCCACTTTTGGCTTCTTGGTGATTGCAGTCGTCTCTCGCCAGAGATCACCAACCAGATCTGCCTCTCCCTCTACAATCTCGTCCTCCACCTCTATGCAGTCACAACCATTGTCCCGCTACTCTAACTCTCCTCTCCCGGCCTACTGATAAAGGAATGCACCCCTTGTCTACGAGATCCTCCTCTCTCATGCCCCCCTCTCTCCCACTCCTCTGTCCTACCTCTACCCATGCTCACGGTCTTGTCCTCGAGCATATTTTCATTGCCTTTGCGCCCTTGGTGCAGCTTTCATCCGTCGGCCCTCTGAAGCTTGGGCTTCATAATCGATTGGCTAGGTAAGGTCCCTGATCCCTTATTTTTTGCATAACCAAATAAATATAAAGGTAGTTTCAATGATTTTTGGCTCAAAATGGGTTCTATAATTTTCTTTGATATGATTGCTTCCACTCAGAAGTCTATCAATGAATTATTTACGATATTGTTTGAATGTTTGTACTAGCTGCGATTTCACGTCAAATATTTGCATTTGTCTAACTAAAAACTGTAAGTTGCTCACAACAAATAATTTTCTCTATGTTCTATGAAATAGATACTTATTATATGCTTGTCTAGAAACATTTTTTTGCTCGTTGTGTAATTTTTTTTATTTTCTCAGGTTCTGTTTTCTTGAGTTTTAATATTTGTTTTGCTGGCCACGTTGGGTTCCTCTGCATTGTGATTTTTTTGGTCTTTGTCACTGTTGTTTCTTTTAGGTTCTCCTTTATATTTCTGCCATTAATTATATAAATATGTATAAAATTGCATACAATTCCTGCACAAATACATCCATTTTATTTTTTTCTGCACGATTTTCTCTATGTTTTGTTAAATAGATACTTTATGATATGCTTGCCTAAAAACATTTGCTTTGCTTGCTATGTAATTCTTTTTATTTTCTCAGGTTCTGTTTTCTTGAGTTTTCATATTTGTTTTGCTGGCGAGGTCGGGTTGTGGTCAGAGTTCCTCTACATTGTGATTTTTTTGGTCTTTGGCATGGTTGTTTCTTTTAGGTTCTCCTTTATGGCAAATTATCATGTATAATTTTCACTTATGCGTGATATCACTACTACCTTTTCAATTCTACTTTTTTGTATTGTAGCTCTGTTCATGTAATGATTCCATAATATTTAGTTGCAATCATTGATTATAATTTGCAATCAGTGTTTATAGTTGCCAAGTAGTTCATATTATGGTTGAGTTCATTATCTTGTTGGACTTAATGCTTAATGTATATGTTGATGATTATGTCTCTACTAAGGACTTCAAATGTGCCTTTGGTGGTTTTAATTTAAGTGCAAGAGAAAATATTTTCTAAATAGTAGATTTGGAGGGAGGCTGTTTACTAATATTCTCTTTGCCAATAGGGAGAATTTTGTCCAACTACTTCCTCTCCCAGCATGTAAGGAGAATATACATAATTAGTTTTACTCATGACTATGATGTGATCTGATATCTAGCGAGTAGGAGACCATATAACCTAGGATATATAGTTAAATCAAAGTTAACTGATGAATCCTAACTATTGACTGGTAGATGGTAGGAGATTTTTCATTTTTCAAAATACATTGTGTGGTCCTTAGATGTGCTCAAGATGGGTTTACAAGGAAGGTTTGAATGCTGTGATATGTTATATAACGAGTAGTATACTATATGACCTAGTAGATGGAATAATACAAAGTTAACTGATACATCCCAACTGTTGACTGGTAGATGGTAAGAGGCTTATATTTTTCAAAGTACATTGCGAGTTCATTAGATTTGTAATAGTTATGTTTACATATGGATGGATAAATAAGAGTGTTATTACGTAAATATGCCAACTTGATCTTCTGTGTTTGGTGCTTAGTTAGTATACTTGTAATATATTTCAATAGATGGAAAGTAAGTAAATGAATAATATGTTTTGTTGTTAGGGTAAGTAAGGAGAATAAACATAATTAGTTTTACTCATGACTATGATGTGATATGATATCTAGATAGTAGGCGACCATATAACCTAGTTTATATAGTTAAATCAAAGTTAACTGATGAATCCTAATTGTTGATTGGTAGATGGTAGGAGGTTTTTCATTTTTTAAAGTACATTGTGTGGTCATTAGATGTGCTCAAGATGGCTTTACAAGGAAGGTTTGAATGTTGTGATATGCTATGTAACGAGTAGTATACCATATGACCTAGTAGATGGAATAATACAAAGTTAACTGATACATCATAACTGTTGACTGGTAGATGGTAAGAGGCTTATATTTTGTACAGTACATTGCAAGTTCATTAGATTTGCACAATTTGTGTTATACTATCATAAGTATGGTGTGATATAATATTTATTGACGACGATACCATATAACCTAGAATATATGGTTAGAAGATAGTTAACTGATTTCGATTAATTGTTGACTGGTAGTTAACTAATTTCGACTAAATCTATCCCTTCACTTCACCGCTAACACTTATATGTCCACCTCCCCGAGGCATGCAAGAGGCAGCGGAGGAGAAGCTACGGCAGATACCAAGTAGGTCGAGGCCAACATTTGAGGTGCCAGACAGTTACACAGTGTATAGAGTGATTATGCTAGATCAAAAGATGAGATGTATGTGGAGAGTAAACATTCTGCACATAACATAGTTTCTTCATTAGTCATTGGTGGTTGCAGGTAGAAGTATAAAACCATAACTCCTACTGACTCGGACAATGAAGATGTTAAACTTAATGTGGGGAACATAGATATGGTGTTACACCTTATCTATGTTTCCCACCTTACATTTAACATCTTCATTGTCTGAGTCAATAGTAATTATGATTTTATACTTCCTCTTGCCAACAGCAATGCTTAATGATTAAACTTTGTAATGTGCATGTCTGATGGCTCTCCAATTCAGTTACATGTAATCACATGCCGCACATCATAGACTTAATTATATTTTGTATCTTCAGCCATCACTTGGTCATGGTGGATAATGTATACCCAAATGTATTTAATGGTTAGCAAATGCCTTTGTATACAGTTTCGTTGATATTGTACAAGCGAATGTTTCATAGGGTTAGAACTGCCATAATTTATTGATTATGGTAAGTGGATTGGTGGAAATATAAATAGTTTTTAATGCATTCATATACAATTCCATTGTTGTTATAATGATGATGATAAATATTATTTAGAACAATATAAAATGAAAAACTACAGCTTCCCATAGACGTCATTAAAAACACATAGAGAGTTAAATAAATTCAATATCGATGGTCAGAAATGTTATTTTCATTGGTTGGGGCAATTACAAAAGCGTCATGTTAATATGAGCCCGGGTTCACGCACACTCCCGTCTGGCCCTACGCTATGGGGGCAATCAAATATACATTTGGATGGGGTATAATACTCATATAACGGGCCTCATACAAAATATAGGAGCCTCTTAGCCCGGGATCATATAAATGGTACCGAAAAGGAAAATGTTTATAGGAGCCTGGGCTACACGGCCAATCCGAAGTACATCCAATGGCCCATATTAATCATAAAAACAGGTCTGATATAGCCCGTTGACATGCATTTGTGCATTAGCTAGGGCTCATAGAAATGGTACTCTAAACGAAAAATTAATAGGAGACCAGAAATGCGCGCTTCTACTTGATCTTGGGCTCCATGGTCAATCGGATGTACATCCGAATATTCGATGGCCCATAAAACATAGGGTCATTTAAACCCTTAGACTATTATGGGTCATCGGATCTAAGTCGATCTAATTGCCCATAGAGCCCGAGCTCATGTAAATGCACGTGTGCGTGGGCTCCTATAAATTTTTTCCTTAATAATATATGCATTTCGCATCACATTTCCATGGTGTATCAAAAGAATCAATAAGCATCGCCAAGTTTGATAAGTCCACACGCGCGCTGCATATAGCAGACATGGGCCATACCTCGTCATAAATGTGAAAACCGTGAAAAACCCCAACGCACTTTCTTAACATCCCTCTGAAGGTTTCTTCCCGGGCTAACTGCTGAGGTATTCTCTTACGGTTCCATATTCTTGTCTCCCTAGTGGCAGATCAGATGACTTAGGTTGGCGGAAGGTGGATGTCGAATAGCAGTCTCTGCATATGGACGCATGGAGGAAGACACGGATAGTCACGTTTCTACCTAAAGGTATGCCTACCGGAACAATGGTAATGTAGGATGTGGAGAATATGTCAATGTTTGTACTTTTGGATGAACTACTTCTTACCTGATATGCTCTATAGTTGAAACAACAACGACAGCTAATTTTTTGCTGTGAAGATGGTGGGCGAAAACTTTAACTGATCCGTCTCAACTGATAACTGTTAGTAGCATTTAACATAGGTAACTCGCGGGCACACAAACTCTTGTCTTGTGTATGTACTTACATGGGTCAATGTACCACATGTACAATTGTAATACATGAAGTTAAGTTTGAGGTTAAGAATGAAATTGATGCCCATTCACACAAAGTTGTTTCAATTTTGCGACGAATATCATTGATTGATAAGTATCAATTGATAACTGCTAGAGCCTAACTGACATAACTATATGGTGTATTCAGATGGATACAGATGAGCAGCCTCTGTTATGGTGTGGGGTGCAGAGTGGGATGCAAGTCGACACAAGTATGATTGCTCCAATGCCAAGTCAAATCTCATATTTGCTAGAAGCTCATTGACGTATGAATCCTCGGTGCCTATGGTTTACAAATTAATAGGATGTTGTAGTAGGGAATACTCTTTAAAGATGAGTTTTACATATCCTTTGGCAAACCCCATGGATGTACCTCTAACGAAAATACGTGATACTAGGACTCTTCAGTGTTTTCTTCGATATGCCAAGACCAGGCACGATGGTCTACCATTGATAATAACCAAAGTGCAACATGTACATGTGTTCCATGAATGTGAGCCAAATATTGATGTATTCGAATCAAAGATGAACGAGTCGATTATTTTCAATGATGCCGAAGAGCTTAGTAGACATGCAAATGAAGTGAAGCATATGGTGGAAGTGAAGGAAGTAGGAGTGAGGCATGACATTGAAACCAATGATAATTTGACTAGTGCTGCTTCGGATATGGACATATTGTACATGAACACAATGGATTTCAGTGATGACTAGGAAGTAGATGACTTACTGCGTGAGGCCAGGGAGTTGGAGGCAAAGAAACCTCCTCCTGTTTATGTAAATTTGCAATATGATTCTGATGAAGAACTAGTAGATGTCCCCATTGCAAGGCTTGAAGTGGATACAGTGAACATCTACAATGTTGAGGAGAATAATGCCAACTCAAATCAGGGTAATGATGCTGGAGGAGCAAATGATGAAGTTAGTGGGCTAAACACGATGTTTAACATAGACGAAGAAGATGTCATCTACAATGGATTGCAAGAGCAGCTTGAGGAAGACATTAAATGCGATAAATTTAAATTGCATAATTATGATGAGGATGCCTACATTGTCGGAGTGGATGATGACATTTGGTATGGAAATGGTCAAAATGAGACTACCACAGGGTTGGCCAGTGGAAGAGGTCCGCCTCCGAACTCAAATAAAGTGACCAACATTGACATGGCTGAAAGAAAGTGGTAAGAAGTATACAATCATTATTATTATCTGTTTTGTTTGCAAATTTATGCATGTGTAGTAACGATTTAGTGGTTTTAAATGCAGTGACGATGAAGTACCAACAAGAGCTAATGCAGTAATGTCACTTATAAATGAAGGAGATGGTGGTGGGAGGGGGAAAACACCATCAAGTAGCAATTTTGGGAAAACTTCAGCACCAAAACAACTTCAAAGGTCATTTCATGTGCTTACGTAGTTAGTTAACTGATTATGCCTAACTTGTAATTGTTTGTCTCATTCTAATACCTATATAAACATAATCATTCAGCAGATTGGATGCGAATGTGTGTGTGAACGAAGAGCACAACATGGATGTGGAGGTTGATTTGTATGACTATGGCAAAGATTTGAATGTGCTTCTACTTGGGCAAGAGTTTATGGATAAGGACTCTCTGAAGTAACATGTACACAAGTATGCTATGCATAATAACTTTGTTTTCAAGGTAAAATATTTAAATAAATCTCGATTCACAGTTGTGTGCAATGTGTCGGGATGTCCATGGAGGTTACATGCTGCGATAACTAATGGGTGTAGTATCTTAAAAGTGAAAGCTATGAACAATGTTCATACATATGGGAAACCAATATTTGGAGGAGATCATAAACAAGCAAAAGCGGGTATTATTGCTGACTCAGTAGTGAAACGACTTAGGAAACATGTTACTTATACTCCCAAGGATATTCAAGTTGATGTCGATTTGGAATATGGAATTAAGATGAATTATTCGAAGGCATATAAGTCAAAGGTTGTGGCGTTTAACAAATTAAGAGGATCCTATGAGTCATTGTATGTTGTTAGCTACATACTTATATGAGTTGGAGAAGGCAAATTCGGGCACTTCAACTGCTATCAAGTACGACTCATCGGATTTGACATTCGAGCGATGCTTTGTTTCCTTTGGTTCAGTCATGGAGAACTTCAAGAGGTACATGCGACATGTTATATGTATAGACAACACATTCTTGAAAGGAAGGTACAAAGGGACTTTGTTCGTGATATCTACATTGGATAGTGAGAACCATATATACCCAATTGCTTGTGCTATCGGAGAAGAGAGAATAATGATGCATGGGGATGGGTCGCACATTTGGAAACCTGACTTGGTTGCTTAGAGGGCCTAGTGATACTTTTTGATCGGCATAGATCAATCAAATCACAAGTAGCTCAAATGTTTCCATATGCCGCACATGGATATTATGCATTTCACATATCTGAAAACATGTTTGCACATTTCAAAGATAGAGGTTTGAATAGTAACTTCTTCAGGGCGGCTAAAGCATTTAGGCAGGAGACATATATGGAAGAAATGACCATCATTGAGGAGAAAAAACTCGAGGCCTATAAGTGGTTAACTAGAATTGATAAGTCATGCTGGGTTAATGCTTACTTTCCATCACCCAGGTATAATATAGTTACATCCAACCCATGCAAAGTCTTCAATAGAATGCTTAGTGAGCAGTGACACTTCCCCATTGTTACAATCATTGAGGCAATCCATTTGAAGGCTCAAGAGATGTGGTACAAGCATGGATTGAAGGCACAACAATGGAAGGGATACTTGACTAAATATGCTGAAGCAAAGATTCAAGAGTGCAATGAAGCAGCTAGAGGGATGATTTGTTATCCCATAAGTGGCCATGAGGTCTTAACTAGGTCCGAAAGAGGGGATGATTAAGTTGACCTTATCGCAAAGACTTGTACATGTGGAAAGTTTCAAGAAATGGAGTTGCCCTGTGAACATGCGTTGGCAGCATGTGGCCATCGAAGACTAAATTATATTGACTATTGCTCCCCGTTCTACACAACATAAACTTATAGGCAAATCTATAGCAAAGGGAGTTTATCCAGTACTCGAACATAAAAGATGGGAGACTCTTGAAGATGTGAAGAGCCTTAAGTTGAGGCCTCCAAAGGATAAGGCACGATCGGGCCGGATAAAGAAGAAGAGAATTCTATCTCAAGGTGAAGAAAAACGGAAAGTACAATGTCGTACGTGCAAATAATATGGTCACTATCGCAATACTTGTACCGCAGTAATTGGAGAGAACCCGGTCGGGGGACATACTCCTCGTCCATGCATAGCTACACTCGCTTCATCTCATGGCCAATCCCCATCACCACCTCATGCTAACCAAAAGTTGTCAACATCTAAACAATTCCCACATGTAGTGGACAAGTTGGGTGGTAAAGAAATCAAAAAGATGCGTCATCCATGTCCAATCTAGTCGAAGATCAGCCATCTAATCCCAAAGGGGAAGAGAAAGAAGAAAATGAGATAAGTGGCTAAGCTCAATGCATGTACACTTGAGGACAAATTGCGCAAGAGACCAATCGTAGTGGACAAAGTCGCACCATTGTAGTTTGCTTGACGACATATTTTGGAAAACTTTTATTTCTGATTGTGGCACAATATGTTGGCAATTCAACCATAAATTCCATGTGCTGAAACTTCATCTCTCAACATGTTTTTTTGTCTAAATTAATATAAAGCAATACTTCAAGTACCAGTTTATAATAGCAATCTCCTTATTTATCACCATGCAAATTGGTTTAAGGGTTAGAAGCTGTTAATCAAAACCCAATCAAGTCATGCCTCCAGTTTTGAGTTCCGTCCCAAAAGGATTTCATAGGCAAATCCCTTGTTATCTGAACAAATACGATTTTTAGCAATGACACATCTTTATTGGTTGAACGAAATTATGAACATATTGATTCTTATGAATCACAAATTCTTAACTGCTCAACGGCCTTCATTACTGCACATGCACAATTTGGACCAAATATAACCAATCAGGAACAATATCTCATTCATATCGTACCATCAAATACCATAATGCCACCTGTCCATTATCATCTACAATTCCGATGTGTTATCAGAACAACGTCATACAAAGAATATTAATTTCTCATCAATCAACTTCAGCCAAAAACTATACGAAACCATCAAATTCTATTAGTCTTGTAACAACACAAATAACTTCAAGATGCACCTTAAACATTAATCAATTATGGTACTCCTCCATAAAGTATTCATACAAACCATCAATGAAACACAAACCGAATCACATAGTCAAGGACAAACACTATCAAGTTAATCCACATCTACTGTCAAGAAAATGGTCATCATATGGAATTTTGCAGAATTTGGTATGCAACCCTATGTCTCATGATGCGCATGTCCTCTCCGGTAATGCTAAATCGGTACCCATGCGACAGGTACCACATATAAATGCATACGTAGACACCGCAATCATTGTTGTTGATTTGTTGTGGCACAAGGTAGCAGCTGCTGTATATCCCAATTTCAACAAAACTATTGGCAAAACATGTCTGAGAATCGCCAATATCTTGTAGTACTGACCTACCTCAACGCCAGAGTAATATGGGTCCATGATGTATAGGACATCCTTCCTCAAGTCTAGTAGAATGAGAGTCCAATGGTTACTGTTTACATGAAGAGGGAAGTGGTGGACCTCATATTCCTAGAAGTCTTTTTCATTAACCTTCATCAACTTCATCATATTGGTCGGAACTTCTGGCCATGCGTCTACAACGGCGGCTCTGGAGATAGTTGCATCCTTTTCCTTCATCGATGCATAAATGCTGAGGAGGGTAGATGCATCCATCCTCATAAGCTCCTGTGGAATTAGAAACAGACGTCAGTCAAGTAGTTAGCAGTTGTCAGTTAAATATGATATTAAAAACAAAAGAAGGCCTACCATAAAATGTACAAGATGAAAGGCTTGCTTATTAGTTGGGTTCCCAAGGGCCTTCTTCCGCAATGCCAGCACATACGCATCAATATGCTATATCAAATGAATCAAACATTGAATTAGTATAGTATATAATAGGGATGATAATTTGAATCACTATTATTGTGTACAACTAAAATTCGCACATACATTATCCCAAAGCCACCTATGCTGCTGCATAATAGACCGTATAAACTCCGATGTCAGCTGGATTCTGCCAATTGCCAGCCGGCTGTTCAATTATGATTGTTCCGATTGTTAACACATATTTATGGCAATAAACTTTGAAATTAATTGATATTGAAATGAAATGTGTATGTAACCGAGTACTATGCTATAACTCACTCAGATTTCCAACCCTTTCTAAGGCTCTTTCAAAGGGTTTTTTCTTCTTCCGGCGTTAACTTATGTGGTTTAGGACATGCCAACTTCAGCAATGCTATCTCTGAGAGAGCAACAAGTCCACATATCTTGCTTATGTGGACTTCTTGCCCTGCTGGATTTTGTCCCTTCGATTGGTTGGCAGTAACTAAATGTCCCCCTTCTTCAATTTGATCCAGTAATTGGTTCGCCAATTCAATGTTAGCCTGCCCATCTTCTTCTCCCTCGCATTGAACATCGTCGTCGTTTAAGGGCTCGCCAATAGTCTCATCCTCTTCCACATCACTTGGTCCCCTCACCAACCTCCTCTTGCTTCTCCTTGGCGTCGTGTAAGGGGTCCTTACATATTTGCTGGCAGTCCTCTTCCTCCCATGGACATCGGAGGGCACAACCTCTTTGACTCTTGGGGCATCACTCCCAATGTCAACCCCTACCTCCCCAACCGCCACACCAAATGCACCATCAAATGGGAGAACAACATCTGCGACTATTTCCTTTGAAAAATTGCACATGTGAGTAAAAGTGCACATCATAACATAAAAATATTAGCATAATGTGCGACAATAACGAAATATACACATAGCATTGAGGTATTCAAACGCACGTCCTTCATATGAATAAAATTGTGAGGTAACTAACTTGTGGACAAGAAGATTCATTGATGGGGTTTTCATGGGCTCTATCGTCAGCAACATAATCATATCGAGCATCCTTCCCGTCCTGGTCAATATTGTAAACCATACTATAATTATTGTCGAAATACAAGAATAATAAAACTTAACACTAGTAAGAAGTCATGATATTTAATTGACTATAGCTAACCTCAAATGGTTCTAATGACCTCCCCTTCATGGACAACAAAGCTGAAACATCTTGAGACAATTTGTCTACCTTGGCCTCCAACAGGTCGAATGCATCATGTTTTAGCTGAATGAGGTCAACTGTGCCAGCTAGCTTGACTAATGTGTCCTTTATCCAGTCCAATTGGATATGCACATTTTGTCTTTCTGGAGCATGGGGTTGTCCACTTCCATCAAGCCACACCTCATCAACAAAAGAAACAAATGTTTCATGACCTCGCTGAGGATCTTCTTCCATATCCACTTCTACTTGTTCCTCTAGTAGGGCACCAACGACGGGGAGCTCAGATTTATCAAAAATTATCCGGTCCCCCTTCAGAAAATTCTTCAGTCTTGTAGCGGATTGGACAATCTCCTTATCATACTCAGCTTAGGTCAACTCCAAGCGCTTGTGCACCAACACCTAAAAGACAAAAATATGTTCATTATTAGTCATCATATATGTCGTTTACAAATTATAAGTCATTCTAAGTCAACAAATGACAATATATTACCTTCTCTCCACCAAAAAATGCTTTGTCAATTGCATCATAACTGGGCTTCTTATAGTTGGCCCAATTCAGCAATCTAGGATAAACATCTTGTACTCTTCTCGCACATATGTCCCCAAGCAGAGGAATCCTTTCCATTGCCCAAGCTTGCATATTCAAACCATGGACATAAATGTCATAATCAGATATACAACATAGTACATTAAAACCTCAATTAAAATACCTAAAAAAATGTACCAACAGTGCCGGTACAAATCCATGCACAATGTAAATGGTTTTGGTAAGGGCCTTCCTTGCTTCCTCCAAGCCATGGAGGGTGTCCCAATATGCAATATTACCCCATGGATATGAATCGAATTCCTCCACATCATCATCCAACAAAAAAAACTGCCGGTTTACCTTATGCTCCCACCCTTTGCCCACAATGAAAGAAGCCAACACTAGTATGCGGGCCAACATCACCGCGTCTTCATCACTTTTGCTTATGATGATCTTCTGGTATATCTGCTCCTTTGTAATGTGAAGCTTCTCCTTGCCGAACACCCTACAAAGTAGGGAGTCCTTTCTCAAAACTTTTGGCACTGTTGGAAGGGATGGGAGCACATCAGCCATACGCAGACCGGTTATTTGGGCAAATTCTGTGGGTAACAACTTCATCGAATAGGCTTCCGTCATTTCAAACCTATACTCTCCTTGATGCATTTTTATGATGTGGTGCAAGGCTTGAAGTGGGAACATGAACTTCTCTATGTCCAGCTGCAAGTATTTGCCGAAACATGATCTTTCGAATAGTGTTGCTTGTCTTCTATGCTTATTGAAATGCTATTTGAGCCTCTGTATGTAAGCATATGTTGATTTCGGTTGAAGGTTGCCCTCATGGGCTCTACCCTTATCACTTTCAATTAGCTTGAAGATCACTTCCACATCACTTGGTAGCTTCACCCTGTAATGTTTAACTGTTCACTTAAATGGTCATTACTTGGTATCTTCAAGCTGAGCATGGGTCATAATTTGGCATGTAACCCACATGCACAACATACATATCTCCAAATATTTAAGTGAACAACACCTATTTTGAATCACACAATCAAATTTTGTAGTATATCAAACACATGCACCAAACACACAATATGAGTTTGACAATATAACTTAATACACTGTCCAAAAAAATCAAGCACACAATATCAGTTAGGCCCTATCAGTTAACATTGTTTTAAGCAAGTGTACTACTTGCTTAAAGGGTGTAACGACCCGATGTCATGACCCGGATTTTTAAAAACCTTTTTTAATACAGAACCATCAATAAATCATGATAATTTTTTTTTAAATCAAATCAATTCAGCCAACTAAGTATCCAGGTCATAATCATTGGGGTTCATAAATACGGATAGCAAATCATATAATACCATATAAGAGTAACTAAAAATCCACAAATAAATGAACCATCAATCTAAGTGCAACCCTTACATCTGTCTGGAAATAAGCAACTAATCACGCCATTATTACAACCATTCAAAATGTACTGAAATAATGGAACTAAATCCTACTAGAGGTAAGTCGTCCTCAATCTGAAAGTCCAATCCCGATCCTGCTAGTCATCACCAAAAGATCCTGCAAAACCAAGTCGCTGAGTATACTAATACCCAGTAGGAAGCTGATTAATATGAATGCAAAATGTTATTACATTTTATGCAAGACTGTTAGGTATCCACTTGAACCAAATATCAAAATAATTCTCATTATAATTTTCCTTTAGTTTTTCCCTCTTAGTAAAACCAATAATCCACCTAACTTCATAGACAAATACATACATCAGATGTCATCCTAAGTGACAAATGATACCCACTATAGACCACCCCTTAAGGATGATCCACAATGAAACCCTGGAATCCACCAGGAAGTGCCATCTCCCAACCTAGCCCATAAGGACCTAATCGGAGTGGAAGGGCATGACCCACAATTGCACCTGAACAGAAGTGGTGAGAGAGGCCAACCAAGCAAGATGTCAGCGACCCTAAATGCGTGTACATTATGTGATCCTCAATAGACCAGTGTGAGCCCGGCTCACATACAACTCCCTCCAATGGGGAGGTGCAACTACACGGTCAAATCAAATTAAGTGTTCCATCCACCACTTAATTGGGCCTGCAATGGGCTCTGCAAATCTTGCTACACAGCCCAAAAACTGTTCTGCATACCCCAAATTCTGTAAATTCCCAAAAATTCCAAAAAAATAGGGAAAAATCAGGAAATATTTAGAAAAAAATACTTAAAATTTCTTGGACATTGCACCCGACCCGAGCCAGGCCCACAAAATCAACAATAAAAAATTTTCTTTTCTTTGAGCCAAGAATCATTGTCTATGTGCGAGAGGTACAACACTTGTCTACGCACTACAGAGCTTCAAGGCTTCATGTACGTAGACTCAAATTGTAACAAACGCATACACACAACGAAGCTTCATAGCTCGTCATGTGTAAAACAAAATTAAAACATATATTTATAATTAAATTGGATCGGGCCAACGTTGCCTATGTACGTATTGGATATTATGCCAACACAATCGGATCCGAACGAATTTCTACCTAACGGCTACTACATACAATAATCGTCACAGAATCTTATACATTAAAATATGTAAATAATGATATTTACAAAAATTCGTCATATATCGGAGTCAAGCGAAAGTTAATAAGTCAAAAACATACATCTTGCTCTACCACAGGGCGGGATCATAACCACACATACACGTCTCGCTCTATCACTGAGCCGAGACAGAAAACATAATTTACACGTCTCGCTCTACCCTAGAGCGAGACCACACATATCATAGCATATATGCCTACTTCATGACATATAAAGCACACATCATGACATATAGGCACACAACATGGCATATAGGTACATAGCCCAACAAGCATATAAATCGTAGCATAACACATATCATAACTAACACATGTCATTCTATAATTAAAATGGGAGATCAGGAATGCTTACTCCCATCACGTCTCGTAAGGTATCAATATCTACGGACATAATCTCGCCTTGCTCCGGGTCTCTTTTTCTTATTCTGGTGTTTGGGCAGGGCCTCTCTTAGTTTCGGGGCATTTCCTCCTCATAAGACCACTAGCTCAAAAAATGGAACCCACCATCGCATAAAACACCTTCGATTTAGTCTAGAACGCCTCTTGAATCGACTAAATCAGAATTAGGATGGCCACAAACAAAGAAAACAAAGTTGGTCGACACGGGTAGAACCTCTCCTTGTCTTGGGGTGTTTCTCTTCATACGATCACCAACTCAGACAATGGAACCCTCCATCGCGTAGAACATACTTGATTTAGTCAAGAACGCCTCTTAAATCGACTAAATCAGAGTTAGGATGGCCAGAAATAGAGAAAAAGAAGTTGGTCGATGCTCGAAGGTAATAGGTAGTATAAGGACCCTCATCTCTAAACTGGTTTTTGGTTTTCTTTAATTATGGGTTATCGTGAGATTTACGCGTTTTCTGATCTTATTAGGTGATTTCGTAAAATAAATAGTGTTTGTGATGGTTTTAACCAAAATTAACTTCAATATTAGTGGTTTTAAGTGATTTTAGACCAAATGTGAATTTTCAGGATTTTTTAGAATTTTCACTATTTCCCCAAAAATTAGGGTTTTGGCGGGAACCCTGTGGGCCCCACTGTCAAAAATTTTATTTTTAGGTCAAATGAACCTAGACATATACTTAAGGTCATACAAAAATTTTCAGAATTTTATTAGGCTTAATTAGTGTTTAGATTTGTAAAATATCCATTTTTAGCCTACTTTTCCTATTTACACCCCAAAACTTACCTATGCATACCCCAACCCTTACTATAAAAAGGCAGACCTGAGCCATTTCCATTTTTTAGAATAGGCTAAGGAAGGAGGGCTGGCCTAATCCCCACTTAGGCCCGAATTAGAAGCCGATTAAGGTAAGTTTACTTTAATTAAGCACTAATCCATGACTTTCTCCTTAATCTCTTCCAAATCTACTATTTCCCCCTTGATTCAATTTGTTTTGGGCATCAAAAACTACTGATTTGTGTTTTACTACAAACCCTAACATTCAAAATTCAATTTTTACTACCAATAAGCCATAGATCTAAGATTTAATTAGGGATTTCTTGGGTAAATCGATTTCTATTAGAGTTTAATTCAAACTCATTGTGTTTTCAAGGATTTCAAGAAGGGTGACTCTTCAATCCGAGCTTAATCAAGTGCTGAGGTAATGGGTCTTCAAAATATCTGTTTGTCCATGGTAAAACTCTTCATTTTTTGCTTATTTTGAAATGGTTTGCTTGATTTGGTGTGTTAATGGTAAGATTAGAAAATGGAATTATTTAATCCCGATTTCTTAGGGTTTTGCATTATTATGGTATGGTTTGTTGTTCTAGAAGTCAAGAAGGACTTTTGATGATGATTAGGGTGTTAGATGTGGATTTGAACTGTTATCAATGGTGTTTCGGTTTGGATTTGTGAAAGGAAGAAGATGACTGTTCTGCCGTGTTGGCGATCGATCGGCCCTCCCTGCAGGGCGTTCGATCGGCAACACTGCCGGAATGGCACTTTTCCCGTTCAGCTAATCAAACGGCCTACTAGGAGATCGAACGGCCGAACTATAAATTTCAAAATTTCACGTTTAACCGATTGAACGGCCTGAAGGGCGATCGATCGGCTACACAGTAAATTGTATGTTGTGCACATGATGTCTATTTTGATGATTCCACTTTAGCTTGCCAATTTTATATGATTGTGGAGTGTTTTAAACTATGTTAGGCTACTGGAAATGCATGCTATTAAGTTTATGGAGTTGAGATATATGCTTAGAGATGGTGGAATGACTTATGTTTTGTGGCATGATGTTGGAA
The DNA here is from genome assembly GCA_035235625.1 of Saururus chinensis. NCBI lineage: Eukaryota > Viridiplantae > Streptophyta > Magnoliopsida > Piperales > Saururaceae > Saururus > Saururus chinensis. Next base: position 49,298,015 of record CP141140.1, read on the forward strand.
TCGTCATCTTGAAATTATGAATGGTTGGTTTCTCATTGTTAAGCATATTTTCAGTAGAACTATAATCTATTATTGGATTGATTTGTCATGATAGAACGTGGTTAGTTGGTGCGTGAATATTGGTGAATGCCATGACTTAATCATGAAATGGGTGATGTTATATGTGTTTAGCCTTTGTGGTTGAGTTTTGAATTGAGATATGATTTCAACGATTCTTCTTCTATGATTTCCACTGGAATTCATGTTTAGATGGAAATTCACATGTGTAGTGTGGTAGTGAGTTTAATTTCAAGCATGTTGGCATGCATTATGTGAAATGCTTCTACTAGATACACACACACATGTGGGGTTAAATGATGATGTTGAAGCTTGATATTGTGATTGTGAATGATGCATTAGGGGCTGATGAGAGCACTTATCATGGATTAGGATTCATGTATGCTTTGCCCACGTATGTACCATGCTGCATGCATCATGAAAATGGATTTCCAATTGAGGCTTCATCGTGATTAATCGAATTTGATCGATTGGATGCAATGTGATGGAATTGTGTGCCGGATTGATCGGTCGTGGATTAATCGCAAGTTGATTGGTCCGAAAGGACATATTTTGATTTGAGTTCTTGTGTGGAACGAGTGCACTCCCCGGGTAGAGTCTTGTTAAATGGAATGATGTGGGGACGAGTTGTGTACTTGTCTTGCGGATTGTGATAATGTTATTATGTGTGTCATCTGGACCCTGAGAATCCAGTGTGGTATGCCGTGTGCACCCAGCTACCACATGTTCTAGGGTACTCTATGTGAGAACTTGGGCTTTTCCCTCTGCAGGAGATGTCCCTGGGCGAACACCCCTGCTCTAGATTCTCTGTGTGAGAATGGGGCATCCTTGGCCAGGATCGTCCGGGCGAGCATCATTAGGGATTGACAACCCCGACTTTTCTTTAATTCTTGTGTAGAATTTTGGACCATGACATGCCTTCGTGGCCTTGTCCATGCTCCCGTCTGTGTGACATTAATGTGTGATTACTCCTTGATGAAGGTTGATTTTGATGTTATGCATGTGGAATATGTTAGAGATACATCCATGCAGGTTGATTGTGATGATATAATGCATGTGGGAATATGTATGTTAGAGATACATCCATGCAGGTTGTGATAATATTATGCATGTGGGAATATGTATGTTAGAGATACATCCATGCAGGTTGTGATGATATTATGTATGTGGGAATATGTATGTTAGAGATACATCCATGCGGGATTGGTTATGATGTGAATGTATGTAGGAATATGTATGTTAGAGATACATCCATGCAGATTGTGATGATATTATGCATGTGGGAATATGTATGTTAGAGATACATCAATGCAGGTTGATTATGCACTGTGATGCAGTTTTAAGTGATGTGAATATGTGATCAGAAAATGATGCACCTTGTAAATCGTTGATTTGAAAGATTATATCGCTATGCTATCGTATTTTCGATGTTGTTAGTGATATTAAAACCATTGCTGGGTTTGTTAAACTCACCCCTCTTTGTGTGTTTTGATTTGGGGCTGCATGGTGTGACACGCAAACGGACAGGATCTCCTCTTCGAGGAAAGGTCAGAGGTAGCTTGGATATGATCATGGAGATCGTTGTGTGACTTACCTTCTTTTGTTTCATGCTTTATGTTAGAACCTTTGTGTAGGGTTCTTGTTTTGGATTTATGTCATATTTTACAGTTGTGATGCTTATGACTTATTTTGAGCCGTGTGGGCTTTACTTAACTAAGCTTGTCGGTTTGAGATTGTTGTTACTTTGTGATAAGCAACACCTTTTCCTTCCCTTTTTTTTACTCTTGCTCAAAGGATTGTGCGTACTCCGTGTTTATGTTAATCGCACGTGGTTAGGGTTAAGTCTTCCACTAGAATCGTTTCTCAATCTTCACTTCGTCGCCCCCGCGCGCTTGACCGGCCCTTGGACTGGGTTCGGATCGGGTCGGGCATCGCCGGGGCGTGACAGGCAGAACCTCTCCTTGTCTTGGGGCATTTTCCTCCTTATAGTGACTCCAACTCAAAGAAAGGACCGTTCCATTGCATAGAGCATGCTCGATTTAGAAGGAAACAGGTCTTGAACAGCCTTAATCGACCTCAGAACGCTAAAAAACGGGGGAGGAGAAGTTCTGAATCAAAAATGGGAGGAATCGGGTGTTTATAGATCCGAGCTGTGCCGAAACTGCGGCGCCGCGCCACCAAAAATGGCGGTGGTGCTTGCCGAAATGGCACAGGTCGTGCCCACACTCGCTAAAATGACACGCATCGCGCTTGCGTCTGCAGAGATGCACGCCACACCGATCGCGCATCGCGCCCACGCCCGTGAGCGCTGGCCATACACCGCGGCACACCAAACGCGCGCCGCGTGCCATTTTCTTTTTTTCTTTTTAAAGAAATCCTTTAAATGCGCGTAACTTCTTGCCCCGGATTCAGATTCGCGTGTTCTTCATACCGTTGGACTTGTATCGATGAGCCCTTCGATACTAACCCACTTAAAGTAGTAACTCGTGCTATTTCCATGTAGTTCCCGCCTATTTTCCACGCTTCTCGATGTCATAACTTCCGGTCCTGACCTCTGTTTCGCCCGTTCTTTGATTCGTTACACTCGTTTCTTTGAGCTCTACTCAAATATGGAGGTTTAAACCATTGAAAACCTCTAAAATTTATCCCAAAATTATCCAATTAGGCCTAACCCTTCAGGTTAGACGTAATAAAAAATTGAGTTGTTACAATGGGTCTACCCTTGATTTTCATAATATTAAATATCACAGAGGATGGTAAAAAAAGGACTCTAGTTAGCAAACAATTTACATCTATAGCCTAAAGATGACAAAATGCACACTTTGTACACCAATAAAAGATGAATAAAGACTACCAGTCAACAGTTAGGACCTATTAGTTAACCTTGTTTTAAGCATGTGTACTTGCTTAAATAGTCTACCCGTGATTTTCCTCATATCATACATCACAGAGAAGGGTAAAAAAGGCCACTATTATGCAAACAATTTACAGATGTAGCCTAAGCCCTAAACAATGCAATTTCCATAGAAATAAAATATGCCTAAAGACTACTAGTTAATAGTTAGGACCTATCAGTTAGCCTTATTTTCAGCATGTGTACCTGCTTAAATGGTCTACCCGTGATTTTCCTTATATCATACATCACAGAGAAGGGTAAAAAAAGGCCACTATTGAGCAAATAATTTACAGATGTAGCCTATAGCCTTAAATAATGCAATTTCACAGAAATAAAATATGACTAAAGACTACCAGTCAACAGTTAGGACTTATTAGTTAACCTTGTTTTAAGCATGTGTACTTGCTTAAATGGTCTACATGTGATTTTCCTCATATCATACATCACAGAGAAGGGTAAAACAAGGCTACTATTGAGCAAACAATTTACAGATGTACCATACAACAATAGACAATGCAATTTGCACAGAAATAAAATATGCCTAAAGACTACTAGTCAATAGTTAGGACCTATCAGTTAACCTTGTTTTCAACATGTGTACTTGCTTAAATGGTCTACCCTTGATTTTCCTCATATCATATATCACACATAAAGGTAAAAAAAGGTCACTATTGAGCAAAAAATTTACAGGTGTAACATAAAGTCGTAGTCAATGCAATTTGCGGAGAATGGTAAAAAAGACAACTATTGAGCAAACAATTTTTAGATGTAGCCTAGTAACTACATTTCGACCCTTAATTTGTCACTTTGTTTTACATTCCGTAAAAGTCATCCATGTAAGCTAAGCCCAAAACACACATTATACAATCGAGAACATGAAAGACCCACACTCGTATGAATCTACACAAATATAGACCTAGCTATATCAAGTCTAAAGCTGGCACAATGTACTTTGCACGTCAATAAAAGATGCTGAAAGCCCACTAGTCAACAGTTAGGCCCTATCAGTTAACCTTGTTCTAAGCATGTGTCCTTTCTTTATATGGTCTACCCTTCACTAAGCACCAAACACATAATCTACATTTGACAAGATCAATCTACCCATGTATATACCAGACTATATAGAGTTTATTGACCACACAATTTATTTTCAAGACTAAACTATAATGTACCAGTCAACAGTTAGGCCATATCAGTTAAATTAGTTTGTGGCATACAATAATGCTTCTAATAGAGCACGGCTCCAACTTAACTAATTCGCTTTATTTTTCTTCCTTATCCTACATACAATATTTTTTTTGCATCAGAAATTTTCTTTCTCAAAATTAATCATGAGATAACATACTTCAAATATTTAAATCAAATTTATCTTACAACATCACATACAATAATCATAGCATTAATACTGCCAATGTACACACCTATTATGAATTTTATCACACAATCTCAATAAATTTTAAACCAAACTATATAATACAGCTAAACAAGATATTCGCTTCTTCAATTAACCATACATAGTTGTAGGATCTCACCTTGCCATTTATGTTGTCTTCTATTGATCAACGGATGAGGAGATTGGTCAGACGGCCAAGTGAAGATGCAGAATGTAGATTAGGGCAAAACACCGAAATGCGAGATGCGGCCGGCTGGAAGAGAGGGACGACGGGAATGGAGCTTAGCAAAATGTCTTTAGAGGGGGGGGGGGGGGAAGTTGGCTGCAATGTATTTCTCCGGTTGTCAAATGACTGCCGTAGTGAGATCGCCGGAGTGGATAGCGAAGGATGGACCAAAATGGGAACTTTCTTTGCAATACTGGGGGAGCAAAAAATGTGGGACTGGATGACCGATAGCAGAGAAGAAGAAGGTGAAGGATGAGATATAAAAGGCTGGATGAGGGGTTGCCAGAAGGGAATGCGATTCTCGTAACGGTGGAGAGCGGTCGCAAGCGCCAGAGGGAAAACTAAAATCTGAATTTTAGGTTACACCCGGTGAAGTAGGGTCGAGTCTATTCATTTCCATTGCTTAAGAGTATTATCGGCAATTTAAGCACGCGTGTGGGTAAGTGGAATGTGCGTAAGTCTAATTTTGCAAAATTAGAATTCTTTGCCTATTTTTGTAATTTCAACATTTGTTGAGTCTATTACTAAAATTTTTTCTTCTCTCCTCCTTATCTGCCGCTGGTTGCATGCCATCGAATTCATGGGGACTATATGTCCTCACACACCGCTGCCTACAACCTGGAGGCTGGAGGCGTGGCCAGGCCCTGCCTCATGGCCTTGCTGCTGTTCGACTCCCTGAGAGCACGGGAGCACTAGGAGGAAGAAGAAGCGCAAAGTTGGGAGCGAGAGGAAAGAGGGTCGGAGTTCCGTGGGTTTGAAGTCTTTCAAAAGTTGGCAGCTTTGGGACGACGAGCTCCAATGGGTCTTCGGACGGATGCTATCAATGGGTTTCCGTGGCGTGCTTGTACACCAGCACGCAAAGAAATGAACCAACCAGACACCATGCTCGTTTGGGAGGTTGGACCTGGACTTGGCTTTCTGTACCAGAAGTTGCTGCACCGGCATTCTCCTATTCATCCACACCACAGAAGCCTCTCTGCACCAAAAAACCAAAGTTTTCGATAAGCAAAAACAGACGTGATGGCTATGGATGCTTTGAGAAATTTTGTTTCTTCTGATTGGAGGCTAAAAGGTGATTATTATGTCGGACGGTATGGAACTGATCCTAGAGCTTTTATGGTGCTATTTCTACATGCATTGGGAATTTGATTAATATTAATAATGCACGCCTTGCAAACACTTGAATGGTGGTGCACGTCTATGTATTGAAATTGATTCTTCTAAACCGCTGAGAAGACGTATTGGATTAAATATGGGTGGTCTTATGAAATATCAAACTGTGATTTATGAAATGGAACACATGTATTATACTCATTGCAATGTCTTAGGCCTTGTTGTTGAATCTCGTCGTACAAATCCTCAAAACCGTCCTCATATTCATCAAGAGCCACAAAGAAGCACGTCTTCTAATAGACAAACCTAGAGACAGGTTCGAGATGGACGTCATGATGTTGCTTCTGTCAGTGATAATACTAATACTCTGGAAAGGGTCCCAGAAAATCATCTTGTTTCAGTATAACAAATAAATGTTGCATCTGCATTGCATAATCCATCATCTGAAAATAATCAACATGATACTGATCAGATGGACAATACTATCATTCTCTTTAATTACTTCCTCTCCAGCTCGCCAGGATGGTTTTATAGATACTATTTTTCCTATGAATACTGGTTTAGCGAATGTTGTATGTGCTGATTATCTTGATCCTGTTATGGAAGTGGTTAATGCTAATTTGTTGGTAATGAATGAACCTCTTCACCATGATCCTACGTAGGTGGTTGAAAAATCCGGCCATGAAGATGGTACTCTAAAGTTGAATGTTCATAATGTTTTGAATTGTTATGCCTCTTTGGATGATTTAAATTTATTTACTGGTCAGGCTGCTAGAGTTAATAAAAACATTAGAGAATTATTGGATGAATTTGATGCTGATGTTGTTTTGGATAGTGCGATCTCTTCCTAATATTAATGAATTGAAATCTATTTCTAATGTTGATCTGATTGTGGATGGATTTATCTTCTTCATCAAAGTTACAACCTAGTGAGGATATTCTAGGAAGTTTTCAAACCTTAAAAATTTAAAAATTGAATAGGCATTGTACAAGATCTCAGGTTAGGAAATCTCCATTGGTTTTAAATGATTAATTATGATTAATGCTTTGATTTGGAATGCCCACAGGCTGGGTAATAAGCCTACTCGTAATAGAATAAAGTTGCTCGCCAGGAAACACTCTCTTGATTTGATTGCTATTCTTGAACCAATGATTGATTCTTCTAGACCTACCAGGATTATGCATTATATTGATTTTTCAAGTGCAACGATAAATATGGTAACAATATTTGGGTCTTTTATAAAGATAGGGTGATATCAATGTCAAATTTTTCTATGAACAACTCATTTCTTTTGAATATAACGGTATCTTTTTCCCTATTGCATACGCAAAATGTTCTTCTGTTGATAGATAAATATTATGGGAACGTATTAAAAATTTTAATATATCTATTGGTAATGTCCCTTGGATCATTGGATGCAATTTTAATGTTCTCGATTTTTTAGAAAAATTGGAGGTAATTCTCCTTATGTCAAAGGCATGACATATTTTAATAATTGTATTAATTGTTGTGGTTTGATGGATGTTGGTTTCTCGGGATCAAAGGCATGACATATTTTAATAATTCTATTAATTGTTGTGGTTTGATGGATGTTGGTTTCTCGGGATCAAGACAAATAAACAAAATGGGTGCAAAAGAACTTATGAGAGATTGGATAGGGTTTTCTATAATAAATTCTAGTTAGAACACTTTGGTTAGATCACTTTGATATGACTGTCATTACACCTCTTCCTCGCACTTTTTCCCCTTTGCTCATTAATGCAAAAAAGCAAACCGATCTCTTGTCATCCTTCTTTTAAATTCTAGAATATGTGGCTTAGCTATGAAGGTTTTCAAGAAAATGTTTCAAAAAATTAGAATGTTCTTATTGATGGTGATCATCTCCAAATTTTTTCTTACAAGCTGTTTGATTAAAAAAATTGAGATCTTGGAACAAAATTTATTTTGGAGATATTCATCAGATAGTGAATCAAGCGGAGGATGGCATGCCTCAAGCACAAGTTCATTTTGATATATATCCTTCATGTCAAAACACTAAGGTGATGGCTATGGCAATTCTCCATTTGACTTTTGTTCTAAATCAACACGAGATTTTTTGTTGTAAAAAATCAAGAATAAAATGGTTATAAGCTTGTGATAGAGATACCAAGTTTTTCCCTTCTATGCTCAAAGCAAAAAGGGTCAGTTCTGCTATTTCTAAAATAAAAAACCACTTGGGTGTTTGGATTGAAAATCATAAAGATATTGGTGATGCATTCCTAGCTTATTTTACTAAAGCATTTTTTGTTGAAGATACTACTTATTCTTGTGTCCTGGATCACAATCCTTTATTGATTACCTATGATGGTAATGCTCATCTATCTAGTATATTGCAAAAGTGGATAAAATAAAATCAATTATTTTCTCTATGGGTGTGGATAGTGCTCCAGGATCAGATGGCTTTGGGGGCTCTTTTTACAAGAATTGTTGGGATATTATAAATGTGGATTTTGTTGCAGCTATAAGAGCTTTTTTTTTAGGATATCCTTTGCTTGGAGCATACTCTTCAATTTTTATTTCTTTAATTACTAAAGTAGATGCTCCATCTAATGTTTCTGACTTCAGACCTATTAGCCTTTGTAATTTCAACATGAAAGTTATATCTAAGCAGTTAAACAACTGCCTTGATACCTTACTTATTTCTCTTGAGCAACATTCTTTTGTTAAGGATATATCTATTATTGATTGCATTTTCCTTGCTCAAGAGTTGACCGAAGAACTTAAGAATAAGTCTACATGTGGCAATATTATTATAAAGGTAGATATGGCTAAAGCCTATGATAGATTGGATTGGAAGTTCCTGTTTAATGTTCTTGCTAAATTTGGTTTTTCTGCTACTTTTATTTCCTTAGTAGAAAAGATTATATCTAATTGCTGGTTCGAGTTCTTGCTAGTGGCTCTCCTATGGTATATTTCAAATCTTAAAGAGGCGTTAGTTGAGGTGATCCTTTGGCTCCTTCTCTTTTTATTATTGCTGGGGAGGATTTTAGCAGAGCTATCTCTTCATTGGTTAGGTATAACCCCGAAGTGGGCTATCATATTCCTCGAATAAAGCAAATATATCATATCCTTTAGGCTGATGATATAGTTTTATTTTATAATGCTAGAAAGTCTTCTACTAAGAATGTTCTCGATGTTTTTAAAGGATATGGAAATGTTTCTGGGCAGCATGTAAACACATCTAAAATTTGTTTCATTGCGGGTAACCAAGTTGTCTATTATTGAAAGAGCTACATACTTCTTGAGGAAAAGTGTGGGATCCAAAAAAATTTATGTTTATTAATTGCCTTGATTGTGTGATGGTCTAATTTAATTAGGAACTTTCTTAGTCTTGATTTAAATTTTGTTCAAAAATATTACTGTCTAGCTTAAACCACCATGTTACCTTACTAATTGTTGTAATTTTTTATATAATTCTTTATATTAAGGAAGTGAGCCCCACTCTTGGATTCATGATCATCCATGTTGTCATGCCAACTTCTTGAGCGGCCGACCTTCACTTAACATTTGAGATAGACTTAGGCTTTGTCACATTCATTCTAACATATTTCCTAAGTAGGTTCACTTATTCCTTTGTTGGGTCCATGCAAAGCCTACTTACTTACCCTTAGTATACATAGTCAAATTGGTCATTCCTCCTAATTGGGGGTGGTGGAGATTTTTGAAGGGTTTGAAGTGCTCTACTCCCCTCTCAAGAAGGGAAAGCCTCATCCAAGGTAAATCAATCAATTCCTTTTTGATTTCCTTTGTCTCCTACCTAAATCTCATTTTCTTCTTCTTTTCTATTGGATTCCATGTCTCCTTCTTCTCAAGTTTATTCTTTTATCCATTTTTTGAAGCCCCGGATTCTTTATTTCTTGTCTCTACCCTTGTGATTTATTTTTGGGCAACGGTGATGATGAATTTATCTTATATTAGTGGTTTGAGGTCTATTTGGTGAAAATGTGGGGTTTTCGCTTAGGGCTAATGTGACCTAATTTGTTGAGTAGGGATTCCTTGAGCTTAGGAAGAGATTGAAAGGTCTACCAACTGATTTGAGGTAAGGAGTTTTTCTTTAATGAGTTTTTCCTTACATTAACACCATGCTTGTGTGTGAAAACATGTTCTTGAAGTATGTTGGATGTTTTAGCTTAAATCCTCTTGAATGTATGTTTTTATGGTGTTTTGACATGAAGATGCATGAGTTATGTTGGATCAATCATGTCTAAGTCTTAGATGATGATTACTTGAAGTATTATGAAGTTTTGATGGGGATTTAGATTAATTTTGTTTGCAAAAAATGAACATTTTTGTGTTTATGGGCTTGACGGATGGATTGACCAAACGATAAATCTTAAATTCGGGCAGACCAATCGATTGCCTGGGAGGCCCGATTAATCAAAAAAATGGCAAAAACAATTGTTTATGGTTTCTTCATTCCCGATCGATTGCCCCTTGAGGCTAGTCGATTAGCTAAGTGCAAAATGACTTTTTTGCTTAATTTTAAGCCAGATTTGATAGTTTTATCACACGTCTTACATGTCATTAGTAAAATATTATCATGCCGAAGTATGAATGCTTATACACATACAATGCTATTTATGTATGAACCATGTTCCATGTACTTTAGCTCATTTATAAACATGACCGCTTATATATTTACTCACACTATGCTTATATGACCTCATCATCTACGTATAGACTATGTCTCATAAATTATAGGCTTATTATTTAGTCTGACTACATATGCTTGCATGCATTAACATTGTTCACGTATAAATCATGTTGCATATATTATGAACATGGTTTGTTAAACCATATTTATAGTGATTAGTCATAGTATTCTATCACTTTCCAGATTAGTATTATCATGGTTTTTAATGAATCAATTTTCCGTCTGAAAGTGCGGGTTTTTTGTCCAATAGGGAAAGGTTTTACATCCAAAAAGACAAGTTCCTCCCTAGGTTTCGAAGAGCAAAATACTACAATGAGAAAACTAAATGAGACTTCTAAAGTGAGTTTTAGGCCGATTTGTCTGTGTACAACGGCTAACTAAGGACATTTCCAGTTTATAGGATTTACTAACTGTTTTAATGTTTATAGCTTAAGAACACCAGATAAGAAGGTATTAAGTATCTTCAGAAGCCAAGATTGCTCTATCGATGATTTATGAATTATTATGATACTTATTTACATAGGTTTTGTATATAGATTATGATACTTATATATACACAAGTTGTGTATGGATCATGACACTTGATTATATAGGTTGTGTATGGATTATGACACTTGAACGCACACGTTGTGTGTGTGGATTATGCTACATAATTGAAACATTATACATAGGTTTTGCTTATGGATTATGATGCATAAATGGGATATTGCACAAGTTGTATGTGTAAGGAAGTTGACATGCTCTTGTGTTTTTAACACCGGTTTTACATAAGAATTATGTTTTTGGTAGTAATGTGAACTCTATATTTTTAAACCCTTACTGAGCTAAGCTCACCTCATTTGCCTTGTTTTGTTTTGGGATATCTCTCTAGGATCCTCTATGTGGTTGTGTCATATAGGTGCTCAACATGATTTATTTTGCGAGTATAGAGGAGATTAGATTTAAATGGAGTGAGGATGGTTCATATATGTTGGGATAGACTTTAGTTAGTTTTTTATGTAACTTTGCGACAAAATTACGGCACTTAACTATGTACTAGGAGAGCTTTTTTATGACATAGACTTGTTTATTACCTTTTTTAGGCTTGAGAGTTCATTATGTTTTTTAAAACTTATATGGATGTTGAGAATGATTAATAGATTTTATTTTCAAATTTTTTTTATCTTCTAGTAATTGATTTTGTACAAAGTTAGTCTAGTATACTTTGATCTAATCGAGGTTGGGTTAGAATTCATCTCATCATACCCTTGTTATTCTTTTTGGTTAAGTTCGGATCAAGGGGGCATGGTGGGGAGTGACAAGAAGTCTCCCCATTACTTATCTAGGAGTTCCCTTATATTCTAGCAGGGTGAGGAATAATTTTTTTGATCCGATTATTCTCTATTAAAAAGAATAATTCAAAATAGAAAAGAAAATTGTTATTCATGGCAAGTCGAATCACTCTCCTTAAAAGTGTTCTTAGTAGTATGTTTGCTTATCTTTTTTCTAAACTTGACCCTCCAATAAGCATTATCAACAAGGTTGAATATCTTTTCTTGAACTTTTTGTGGGGTTCTACTAAATTTGGTCAAAGGAATCATTGGATAAGATATTTAAATTTGTGTCACCCGATGATTAAAGGAGGATTTGGTCTTCATAATCTAAAAGATACTATAGAGGCACTGGGTTGTAGATTGTGGAGTCTTCTCACCAAAAGACCTTATGGGTTAAGTATATGCAGGAAAGGTTTGTTAAAAATAATACCTTACTTGAGCCTAGAAGACACTATGCCCTTAGTAGGTTCTGAAGTAGAATGAACATGATGAAATATCTGGTCATACAAAAATAGTTTCATTACCTCATGGGGTTGAATTTGAAAACCAAACCCCGACAGATGTTTCAGGTAAAATCAGCTTGGAATATCATTCATGTACTTAAACGGCCAATTTTTTTTATAAAAATTATGTGGCATCCTTGTATGCTTAGAAAGATCTTTGTCTTTGGTCTTCTTGCTTGGTTTGGTAGGATCCCTATGAAGGAAAGTATAAAATCTTCTGGAATTCCTCTAGCTTCTATATTCTCTTGTTGTATTGCTCCTAACACTGTGAAACCATTGAGCATGTGTTTAATACCTGTGATATTGCTGACAAAGTATGGAACTTCTGCGAATTATATGACATTGATCATTCTTTTTGTAATATTAATGTTAGAACAACTTCTTTCTCTTTAATTAGATCCAGAAAGTATGTGGTTAACCTTCTTGTGAGATTAACCCCCTTCATTATTATATGGTTCATTTGGAGAGCTATATGTCACTACACAATTTGATAACCATAGAATGAATTCAAAAATATTCTTTTTCATGCTACATACCATCTCAAATTGTTACCCACTAATATCCCCCCCTATGCACCATTTGACTTGTAAAGAAGTATTCATTTCTAAAAAATTATTTCTTAGACTCCCTTCCTTTCATGTTCCTAAAATTTTTGTTGTTCGTTGGATTCCTTCCTCTATTGGGTCATGGAAGCTTAATATTGATGGTGCTTCCAAAGGAAATCCAGGATTATCAGGAGGTGGAGGCATTAGTCGGGACATGAATGGGGCTTTATAGTTTGGATTTTATCATTTTTATGGTTCTCAAACAAGTGTTTATGTTGAAGCTAGGTGGAAGGCATCATATATGCACTCGCATTTATTTGGTTTTTGCTAATTGTTGAATCTGTTTCTTTGTTATTGGTTCCTTCGTTTAATGCTAATTTTTGATGGACTTAGAATATTCAAAGTATTCCTTTTTAAATCAAAAGTCTGAAGGATCTCCATCAAATTTCGATTCAGCATGTCTTTTGAGAAGCTTACGGGTTAGCAAATTCATTGACTAATACCTTGTGTGATCTTAAATCCTCATGTATTTTCTTCAGTGTTCTATCACACCTTTGGCATCTTAGGGGAATGATTGTCATAGGGTTTAAGGCATATACATATACGCTTGTAATTTCTTTGCTCAAGGTTTTGATTTTTATGTTATTATGTTTTTCTTTCTGTAAGACTTTTATAAGTTTAAATTATTGGTAGCGGTCTTCCTAACCCCCCACCCTACTCGTGGTTTTGGCTTTAAAAAAACATATGTTAAGGGAGAAATAGATGTGTTCTTTTATTTAACCCTACTTGTAACTCAAGTGCATAACATTACAACTTTAATACTCCCTCCATCCTATATCAATAACTACATTTGGAAATATAGTAGTTTTTATTTAATAGTAAAACCCTCATCTAAGAGGAGGGAAAATAAGCTTATGATACTCTATTTTTAGTACCCAATCACTTAAATTTAACAAAATGAAGCTAGTAATATGAAATAAATTTTTTTGCCAAATGAAACTATTAATTTGGGATGGAGAGAGTACACCACTCTACAAATATGCTTTTCTTTATGAAACAAAGGATGAATAGGGGAAGCCATAGTAGCCATTAATCTCAGATTATAGCAAAGGATGAAAATAATTGAGGGAGCATTCATGCCCTTATTGTCAAATTTGGCTGCATAGTGAGTGTTAGACCAGTTTAAATGAAGAAAGCACGCCTTTAAGTGAATTTTGAATGACTATAAGTCATGAAATGGTCAAAGACAACTGTAACCCGGCCTAAACCTGTCTTTTTTCAGATGGCTTAGGGTAGAATTAGGACTCACATACTTTAGTGCTATGAAATTTGCCTACAAAGAGCTCCAGTTTAGCAGCCTCCAAGCTAGCTTGCAGCCAAGGACAATAATATCCTTAAGCTTTCTGATGCCCAAACCACCTTTATCTCCATGTCTACAAAGATGAGCATACTTGATCCAACGTTTCCTTCTTCCAAAAACTGATTCTGCTAAAGAAAATAGGAAGGGAGCCATTTAATCTTTTTGAAAAATAGTCAAAGGGGAGCAAAGAGAAAAAAAAGTAGATTTGAGGTAGCCTAAATAAGAAGAGTTTTTCATGCTCCCCTCTGACATTGAGCCCAGCGTAAAGATCACATGCGAGCTCTTGATATTTGAGGTCAAGGTCCGATGTGTAAATGCTCCCACGACTATAGCTATGTCAGAAAATATGATAACAATTATTAAATAAAATGAATGAATTATACTTGCCAAAAAAATATTTAAAGTTACAAATTCATTTACTTGAAGAAGGGTTAAACAACCTGCAATCCCCAAGGTCATGGTTTGGCATGCTTTCCCTAACTCTTGGTATAAAAATGCAAGAGTAGCACTGCCCCATGAATAAGCACCCGCCATGTCGAAGTCCTCAAGGAGGAAGAGATATGCCATGTGTACATGGCTACTCGTGGTATTTGCAAATATTGTGGCTCCAGGTAAATGTAATAGATAGGCCCATGCATGTTGCTCGATAACTATCTCTGTAACATTGTCTGGGAGCTCACAAAACTCATGTAAGAGCCATCGAAGGGTTACTTGGCTACTACGCATCACTATAGTAGGAGGAGCTCTACCAAGGAGTCTAATTAATATGTCCACATGACCTCCTCTTATCATGCCCGTCACCACATGACCGTCGATGCAAAGTCCTAACAGAATTGCCACATCCATGAGAGTGATGGTCATCTCTCCATAGGGCAGGTGAAACGTCTGTGTCTCCCTCCTCCATCTCTCAATGAGAGCTGTCAATAAAGCCAAATCGAGACAAATGTACTGTAGATGAATGAAATGTCTAAATCCAGCCCACTCAATATACAATAACATATGCTCATCTACAGGCCAATGGTGGAGATACCTAAAATGTTCGGTGCACTCAAGGCACCTGGGGTCCTATAATAAATTTTAAAATTATAACCCAACATAATTTATAATCTTAAAAAATGAAACAAAATTTTGAAAGAGTTATCATACCTCTCCTCTCCAAATAGAAGCCGACCTATGTGACTCCTGCTATACGAGTACACTGTCATCAATCAGGCCTAGCCCGTAAGAAAGGTCTACATGATTCATAGGATCTGCGGAGAATTAAGAGCATATCATCAATTGTTAAAAACATGTAATCATACCTAAAATAGAGAATAAATAAAAAGATTGATTATATGTTTACCAATCAACAAGAGGGTTTCTACATAATTTACTATTGTGCCCACTTTGTTTACACCTCCCACATTTATATCCACCTCTACCATCTCTCTCCATAGTTCTACGGTCCATTGCATTCCTAATGCGAACTGACCGTGGGCGACCGGGTTGCCTTCTTGCTCTCAAAGGGTATAATATAAAAGGTATATCCCTCTCCCAATACTCCCGACCACGAGGAGAATAAAATTCTGTCGAGTACACATTTTTATAAGTGGAAGATGTGTAAAACAGTGATGCCTGTATCAGCTCCTACCACTTTGCCCACATGGCAATAAGGTGTGAGAAAGGATAACCATAAACCTGAGGAATGTTGCATGTACATGTATGCATCACCGCATTTACCATAACCTTCCGGCCACGAATTGACATCACTTCGTACTGACCACTGTTGATCTTGTTAACTATATACCCCTCAATTTTTCTTTTTTGTTCCCTCATTATCGCTTCCACTCTGGGAGTATATAAGGTGGCCCTGGCAAACGCAGTAGAAGATCGTTTAACAAAAAATTTTATGACCCGATAAAAAATAGCTAATACTAAAACCTGCATGGGTAATCTTCGTGGCCCCTTCAATATGCTATTTAAACTTTCAGCTATATTTGTAGTCATCATGCCAAATGCCCTAAAACCATCATGGGCAAGAGACCATTGTGCAAGATGCAATTCTCCTCCTAAGAGGAGATGTTTTGCCCTAAGACTCTCTAGCCAATTAAGTCTATTTTAGCATCAAACTTTTCTACAGTAAGTGCACAAGCTGTTGACCAATCAAGTCCGTCAATGTATCATTTTTGAACTCCTTAAAATTTGCTTTAATGTGACGAATGCAATAACGATGGTGGTACAAAGGCTCTAGAAGAACCTCAGGAACGACCTTCTGAAGCCCCTTATGTCGATCTGAAATAATGGCGATGTTCGTCATACCCATCAGTACATATCCCTCAGTTACATTAAGAACCATTTCTAATTGCCTCTATCTTCCTTCTCGACAAGCCCAAATGCTAGAGGAAATAACTCATTATTTCCATTTGTAGCCGTTGCAGCCATAAGAACACCAGGATATCTGATATACAAGTGAGTGACATCAACACCAATCACAAGGATGCAATGTCGAAACCCTGCTATAGACAGCCCAAATGCCCAAAACAACCACTTAAATCTCTTACACATGCTACCATATGCACGAAGTACTTCATCATCCTCTAAGTGGTAGTAGGTGTCAAGATTAGCTTCTCACACTGCCCTTAGGTACATTAGCAACAATTTATATGATTTCACCCAATCCCCATAAAATAGCTTTAATTGCTATATTCCTTGCTGCCTATGCTTTCTTATAAGATATGTCAAAATGATACTTCTCCTTCATTCTTTGAATAAAATCCCCTAGTGTGAGAGTTAATTCGGTTGGATAGTGGGCATTATAACCTTCGAAATAAAGGAGGCACTACACTGCCTATGATCTATGCTAATCTGTGCATTCCAACATGTGTGGTCATCTTTGTATGTCTTCAACTTAAAGTACCCTCCACCCCTTTTTATTGGGCCATGAACTCTCCAAGGGCAAGTACTATCAATACATTTCACTATATAGTCTGATAAATTTGTTCGTACAACCTTGTATTCAACATGATTTTGAATAAAAAACTCCTGCAAGGTTATAACAAATGTTTCTTTATTCTCAAAGATGCAGCTGATATATAACTCATCTTCATTTTGTTGGTCCATATCCATGGCAAAATTAACTACCACATCTATCTCCTAATATCATTTGTGGCAATAGCATTGTCTACCGTATCATCCCCCTTGCCGTCAACCATCTGTTGAGCTCTTTCTTCACCTCTAACCCCTTCATTCATGTCAGAATCTTCTCCACTTCTTTCGCCAATATTATTTTTAAATTCATTAGTCTCATTTTCATCAATATCTTCATCGTGGACATATGCACCCCTACATATGAACATCACATATGTATTAAATTTCATATGCCTAAACATAAAATATTTTTATTTATAAATATATATTTCACCTTTGATTAGATGGCCCAACATCAGTATAACCAACACTTGTGTAGGGATAATAAATGCCCATCGAACTTTGAGTTTCATACCATGCATCGTCTTGAGACATTTGAGAGCTAAATGGCTCATGTGCATGTGATGTATGCCTTCCATATTACACACAAAATTCAAATTTTAACATCCTAATTTTTATTGGTAATAATAAGATTAAAAAATGATTGACAACTTAATAAACCTCACCTCCAATTAGGTCCTCCTCCTTCGTAAATAGGGGTAGATGATCTATGATGTTCATTTGAAGCTACTGTTGTAGATAAATTTCCTTCTTTTTCATCGTCCACTGGCAGTTGTATATGCCTTTCATTATTCACATTTCTTTTAAAGCTCCTATGTGACCTCCTATGAGAGCTCCTATGTAAACTACTTCGCCTTTCACTAGGCACTTGGGCCTCTTTTTCGATAAATAAGTCGAAACAAATTATGTGGCACGAGAGGTCAAACATAAAACTCATTGATGCATCATCATTTATACATATTTATCTTAAATTCAATCCATATGTTGGAATTATACATTTTATAGTGAATTTTCATCTTATTTGATCCCACTCAACCTTACTAGCTACTTGCATATCAAATTCATCATATGTAGATAGTTTCTTAATTAATAATCCTTCTGTATGTCTGTCATAGTTAAGTAAAAATCTAATTGATTCTTCTACCATCTCTATTCACTTAATTCATAAGCAATAGATTAAATTAATATTAGATTAAGTAATTATCTCAAAACTAAGAGGCTAAAATTAGATGAAGCAATTGTCTCAAAACAAAGAGGCTACAATTAGATTAAGCAATTGTCTCAAAACAAAGAGGCTACAATTAGATTAAGCAATTACATCATATATCAACAAGCAATAATCATACACTTCTTCACATATTTCTTCTCTTATCTAACGAAGACAACAAATATTCTCATACACTTCTTCAAATATTACATCTACCTTATTGATAAAAATATTAAACTATTACTAACATACAACTAGTTCAATTTCAGACAAAGACATACGGTTATATCCCTAAATGCACAAATAATTGGCTAACATATCTCATTATAGTAAACACACATGGACAATTGGCCAAATCTAAATGCACAAATAATTTATTAGAAAATAATAAAAAATCATACATTTAATAGATCTAAATTCCCAATTAACCAAATTCCTAAACCGAAATTAGGGCGAGGATGGAATCGGCCGACATGGCGGTGGTGGGGCGGCACTCAAATTCGACGATCGGCGGAGATGGCGACAGGACGGACAGTGGGAACTGGAGGAGGGATAGATGGCGGGAAACGGAGGTGGGACGGATGGTGGGAACCGGAGGTGGAGGACGACCTTTAGGAATAAAATGCAGATGGGATCTGGGCGGTAGTGCTCAAACACGAAGAATGGGACCTACGAGATGGTGCTCAAACACTACCGGAGGTGGACGACGGCCTTTAGGAATAAAATGCGGACGGGATCTGGGCGGTAGTGCTCAAACACGAACCACTGTGGCCGGAGAATGGGACCTAGGCGATGGTGCTCAAACACTAACCACAGCGGTGGAGTGGATCGAGCACATGAGATAAATGAACTGCGCGTCTGGGTTGGAGGAGTGGGTTAAGAAGATGACAATTTCGTCCTTTTAAATGATGAAATCAGCTTTCGGTAGTTGAAGTGTTAAGTGTGGCGATTTCGTCATTTAGAAGGACGAAATCGCCTTAAGGTGATTTCGTCCTTCTAAAAGACGAAATCGAGTTAAGTTTTTTACATCGATAAACCAATTTCGTCCTTTCAAAGGACGAAGTCAACTTAAACTTGATTTCGTCCTTTCAAACGACAAAATTATATAAATTTTTTTTAAAAAAATAACTATGCACGTTAGCTGCTTAGCTGGCGCCTGCGTGGCAAAAAGGAACACCACTTTAAAAAATATTTCCCAAAATAACCTAAATTAATAAATATTTTTATTATTATTTAAATAATTTCCCCTTAGAACAAACTTCTAGGGGAGCGCATGAACTGAGATGTTTTTCTACGTCTCGATTAATGCTACCTAGGCTCGCAACTTGCTAACACATGCAAGCTCGCAACACTATGGACCCCACAGAAGTAGGCCATGCACCGGTGCAAGCGTGATATGAGCTTTGCGTGTGCAAGCATAGGCAAAATCTTCATTGAACACATCAAGTCTGACTGGGCTCCATTACAAGCACTCATGACCACAACCATGTATGTTCACGTCATTGGACCCTGTCTGGAAAAGATTTGCGATCTTCATTTGTTAGTTGGTGGGTAGGTACCATTCTTATAAGGATGCGTCTATCTAGACCGGGGGTACGAGACCAGGGCTCTGAATATATATTTCCCATCTATGTACATGACCACTACAATTAGGGCATTTTACTTAGTTACATTGGAGGACAGTTGCACATAAAAATTTGAGTTCTCTTATTTATCATGTTAGTAGTTTAATCAGGGAGAAGTGACCATGTGCCACGCCCATTGGGGCCCACTTAGCCCTTACAGGACTTGCCTAGCCTATCTTGATTGGGGAGAAAAAGAGCTCGGCCCAGCCCAACCTGTAGCTCCTCTTAAGAAGGGCTATCAACAAGGCAGAGATGGGGGCCGGGCAACTAGGCTAACTCCACGTGCCCTGTTTTACTCATAAATTTATAAGAGGGTTTACAGGGTTTCTAAGGCAATGAGGGTTACTAGGGTAAAGAAGGGATTATTGGAGTGCATATAGTCTCATTAATTCTTTTTTTTATTAAATAAAAGAACTTGACTGCACCCGGGTATAGCTGTCGTGGCCGGGAGGTATCTTGGCTGGTCGTCAGGCTTTCTTGGCCGCTACCATGGGGTCGGGGTGGCCCCACTTGGTTGGCCAGCATTTAAAAAAAAAAAACTGGTTTTTGTCAGGGTTCGGGTTGGCCTCGCTCAACAGGCCAGCAGGCCTGGCCGAGCCAATGTGACCACTGAGCAAGCCACAGCCCAAAATTTACAAGCCTAGCGGCCGCCCACAAACAGCCAACATTTTGGCCATCCTTGTGGACACGCTAGATGCGTCTCTATCAAATCAGGTAAAAATCTGGTTACTTAGTTGTAGCGTCGACACAACAAAACAGTCAATCTTCGAAACTAGCGTCGTCTCAGGAGGTTTCTAAAATGGCGGCTTCGTCATCGATTATAAATACTAACTAAAATGAGAGATGGCGAAAGCAAAGCGTAACCTCACTGAGAAAAACTGTGAGAGATGGCAGTCGAGATTGTGAGCAACACCATCTTCCCCACAGACAAACTCCTCAGCAAATGCAAAAATACCACTAACCATCTTCGACAAGGCCGCATTTAACTTCCACATTGCCATTCTTTACGTGTTCTGGCCACCCATACCCACAAATGAGACCCTCCAAGCCTCCCTCTCCCAAGCCTTGAACTGTTAGACCATGGTATAGGCTCGGGCTTGGTTTGGTCCAACGTGTCATGGTCCAGTGAACTAGTACGGGTCATGTGGTCCTAGGGTGGTAGGGGCGGACGCGTCAACACCACTTGATTCCTCATTATACATAATTCCTATGGGACCCACACATGTCACACACGTACACTAGATAATACATCTAGTTGTGCATTTACACATTATAGGGCCCAATCGCGCGAATTAGGTGTTGGAGGGTAGGACACGCAGTAAGCGTGGGGTCGACCCTGTCGCGGGCTTGGCTGTGTGCAGGGGGGTCAAGCCTCCGCAGGCTCTGTGAGACAGAGCGTGCACCTGTTGTGTATGACCCTTTGTATTAAGTCAGTGTTTTAGCGTCTAAGCCCATTGTCTTGAGCCCGTTCAGTGAGCCCATGAGAGGATGTCAATTTTTGGCACGTGCCATATATGAAAAGGAAGGAGATTTATGGAGAGGGAGAGAATAAGGGGGAATATTCTCCCTTATTCCCAAACTGAAATGGGACACCCCCTTCTTTGGTGGATCTAAGACTTCATTTTTGAATTCATCCCCTCTTCCCATCTCTCTCTCTCTCAAGGTCGCCCCCCTCCTCTCTCCTTTGTTGGGTTGTGGTTTTTCTCTTGTACTAGAGTTGGCCGCCCCTTCTTCCTCCTCTAGAAGTTCCATTCCTTCTCCTACAGTGTGTAGTGCAAGGTTGGAAGAGGAGCTCACTGATTTGAGGCTTCAAAGAGAAGCTTTGCTGAAATTGACTCGAAGATCATGTCTAGAAGGGATCAACACATAAATCGTTGAAGGTAATCCTTGCTTCTCTTGTTTGTTTGATTAGATCTATCTTTTGGTGGATTAGATCTTCAAGATGAGGGCGTGTTAGGGCTGGATCAAGCCCAAGGTTAGTACGTATTAATTCCTTGTTAATTATATCTTCCTTTGATTAAATAATATATGCATGGTTATTGCTAATTGTAATTAGAATTGCATGTATGTGTAGATCTTGTTTAAAGATTCAATTTTTTGTGCGCTAACCTCTCCCACCACTGCTTCCCCTACTGGCCGGCCACTCTACAGTGGTATCGGAGCCAATAGGGAGGAGGTTTGGCCGCTGATTTGGTGAAAATCCAATTAGATTTACCCGGTCTAGGTTTAGATTGGTAAAAGTGGGATTTTTGCCTTAAATCGTTTGATCTACTATTAGAATCAAATGGCTTTTCATTTTGAATTGAATATAATTATAATTAACATGTTATTAAATAATTTCTGGTTGTACGTGATTTGAGTGTTAATTGTGTTTTTTGTGCACAATTGAATGCATAAGGGCATAGTGGTCATTTCACCACAATATTTTTTGTACATTTTTTCTCTGATCACGATTTTGGCACACACTTCCCTGCTGGACAGCAAGGTCTATTTAAATTATTTATTGTGATAATAAATTTAATTTAATTGGTTAAGGGTGTAAATTGACCAAAATAGCCCTAGGGGCATTTTGGATAATTCACACGTGCATTGTGTGTGCTTGTTATAGTTCTGTCCAGATCTTGTATTCTCTGTGTTGATAACTTGTTTAAGTTGCTATGAAATTTTTTTTTGTGTGCTGTTTGAGAGCAGAAATTACCAAAATACCCCTAGGGGCATTTTGGTAATTATACACCAAAAATTTTCTAAAAAAAATCCGAATTTCCAGCAGCGTTCAGAATTGTATTTTTTACTGGATTATGACTGGAAAAGTTCTGTGATTAGTTTTGGTGTACCCTTAAGGGTGGAAATTACCAAACTGCCCCTAGGGGCATTTTGGTAAATATACATCAAAAATTTTCTGCACAGAATTTTAAATTCCAGTGGCTTCTAAATATGTTTATTTGCTGATTTATATGTTGGGTTATTTGTTTTGGGAATTCTAAATTTATAAAACACATAGAAACCTAATTAGGGTAATATCCTTTTAAGGGGTAGTGGGGGTTATTTTTGGAAAGTAACCCAAAACCCTAATTAGGTGATTCTAACTAAGGAAACTCAACATAATATACTCAAGTTGTCCCTAGGCTTATATTTAGATTTAGAGTTTGTCTAAGTAAGTACCTTTATAATTGAAGCAATAAGCCTACCATAAATAGTACTAATACCCTATTCATTGCCTATTTTTTCCTTGTAGATTAAAATGGCTTTCAAAATGGTAACTGCCGAGTTATGGAAAACTAAGAAACTTAATGCTGATAACTATCTGGTGTGGAAGAGAAAGATTCACCACATCCTGACTCTTTCTGATCTTGCTCATGTACTTGAGCAAGTCATTGAGCCACTACCAGAGGGTACATCAGCTGATCAATTTAAAGATCTTGAGAAGCTGAGGGATGATGATAATAAGGCTAGGTCCACTATTCTTACTTTCATGGTGCCTAAGATAGAACGACTCTTTGAAAAGTATAAGACTTCCAGAGAGATGCTGGATGTAGTGTCTGTGAGGTATGGGGAGCAGACTGAGGCTCATAAGAGAATGCTATACTCGAAATACCAAAATTCCAGGATGAGGGAGGGAGATGATGTGAATGAGCACCTGAGTGCCATGTCCATCATTGCTGATGACCTGGAGACACTGGAGGACCCCATATCTGAGGGAATCCAAGTGTCAACAGTGTTGAACAACCTTCCCAAATTTTGGGAGAGTGTAGTAATTTATCTGAACATGAGCGACCAGAAGATCACAATGGAGGCTCTGACTGCCAAGCTTAGGCTTGAGCAAGAAAAGAGGAACCATGTGAAGGCTTCTGGGGGTTTGCTACTGCCAACCTGGTACACAACTCTAGTGGGGGCAAGAAAGGTGGACAGGGGCCTGGTCCCTCTAAAAAAACTTTCAAGAAGAAGGGGAAGAAACCTCAAAACAAGGGCACTGATAAAGGGAATGACAAACCCAAAGGTGCATGTTTCAAGTGTGGCCAGATGGGTCACTTCAAGGTTAACTGTCCCTAGAAGAATAGCCATTCAAGCAAGGACAAGGGCAAGAGCGAGGACATCATTTGTGTTGTCTCTGAGGTGATGCTTGCTAACATCAAGGAGAAGACTTGGTGGCTGGATTCAGGAGCTACTGTGCATGTTTCCCACTCTAGGGGAACTAGAGGCGAGATGGTCAATCTGATTCCAGGCCAGAACAAAGTCTTCATGGGGAACAACACGTACTGCGAGGTGGAGGCTTTGGGGAGCTACAGGATTCCTCTGAACAACGGGTCTAACCTTATCCTGACAGATGTGTTTTTTGCACCTTCCATCAGGAAGAACCTGATTTCAATCCCTGTTCTGACCAAGAAGGGGTTTGAGGTTAGGTTCAAGGGGGGTAAGGCAACTGTGGGCAAGGGTGGGACTGTTTTATTTACTGCTTCTTTAATTAATGGATTGTACTGCTTAGATGTAATGAGCTCTTCTGAATCTAATGAAATAAGCGTTTCTGAGTATATTGTTTTGTCTGTGGATGATGCTTTGCTTTGGCATATGCATTTGTGCCATGCAAATGTAGTAAACTACATCGAATGTCATGCGTTGGGTTATTACCCAAAATATCTAAAGACCTACATGTGTGCGAGGATTGCTTATCGGGTAAGATGAGCAGACAATCCTTTCAAAAGGGACTAAGGGCAAATGAACTGTTAGGGGTGGTACATTCTGATATATGTGGGCCCCTGAATGTTCAGACCCACAGAGGTATGACATATTTTATTACGTTCATTGATGACTATTCAAGATACGGGTACATGTATTTAATAAGCGGGAAGTCTGATGCCTTAGATAAATTCAAGGAATTTAAAGCTGAGGTAGAGACACAGTTAGGCAGGAATGTAAAAATCCTGAGGACTGACAGGGTGGCAAGTGCACCTCTGACCTATTTAAAGATTTCTGTACAGATTACGGAATAGTTCACCAGTACACCCTACTGTACACTCCACAACAAAATGGAGTGGCAGAAAGGCGCAATAGGACGCTTATGGACATGGTAAGGTCCATGTTAAATCACTCTGAGTTAGGAACTAACTTCTGGGGTGAGGCTTTAGACACCGCCGTGTACATCCTTAATCGTGTACCAACAAAGGTAGTCCAACGGACACCTTATGAGTTATGGACGGGTCGACGTCCAAACTTAGGGCATCTTAGAGTGTGGGGGTCTAGGGCACACGTAAAGGTGCCTGATCAGCATAGGTCAAAGCTAGACCCCAAGACCATAAAGTGTAACTTTATTTGTTACTGTGATCACTCTAAAGGGTACAAATTTGTGGTTCACCACACGGATGGGACAGTGGGGGTTGTTGAGTCTAGAGATGCTTATTTCTTAGAAGAGGAATTAAACCCTAGAATTCTTAACAAGAAAGTTGATTTATTCAAGGTGGTTAAAGAGGCTTGTCCTATCACTTCCCCTGAGGAAGTAATTGGATCATATCAAAACCAAACTGAACCAGAACCCAGGGCATTGAGGGAAAGAAGACCTTCAATTCTGTTGAGGGACTTCTATACAATGCTAGGGGAGGACAACGTCACGTTAGATGAACCTTTTCTAGATGACCCTATTACCCTTAAGTAAGCTTTAAGTCTTCCAGACGCTCAAGAATGGCAGGTTGCTATTCAGGAAGAGATGGACTACATCCTAAAGAACAAGGTCTGGGAGATAGTGGATCCACCTGAAGGGCGAAAGCCTATTGGGTGTAAATGGATCTTCAAAAAGAAGTTTAAGGCTGATGGGTTTATAGATAAGTACAAGGCGAGATTAGTGGCAAAGGGGTTCACCTAAGTATATGGGATGGACTTTAAGGAGACATACTCACCGGTGTCAAGATTTGACTCGATTAGATGTCTCTTAACATGCGTTGCTTACTTTGATTTAGAGTTGCACCAAATGGATGTAAAGACTGCCTTCCTAAATGGAGATTTAGAGGAAGAGATTTACATGGAACAACTTGAGGGTTATGTGATTCCTGGAGAGGAACACAAGGTGTGCAAGCTCATAAAATCATTGTATGGCCTAAAACAATCTCCCAGGCAATGGTACTTCACTTTTCACAAGGTGATTAGTGAATATGGGTTCATTGTGAATGAACACGATCATTGTGTCTATACCTTCCGGGATTGAACAAGGTATATGATGTTGTTATTATATGTAGATGACATACTCTTGATGGGGAATGATCTTAGTATGATAGTCAGTTTAAAGGAATGGCTCAAAACCCAGTTTGAGATGAAAGACATGGATGAGGCATCCTACATCCTAGGGATGAAAATTGACAGAGATAGAAAAACTAGGAAGCTTAGTATATCTCAAGAATCATACATAGAGAGCATTCTCAAACGCTTCAATGTCATTGGTTGGAAAACCATTGAATCCCCTATATACAAGGGTACTGTGATGTCTAAGAGTATGGCTCCTCGGACAGAGGAAGATCGACTTCAGATAGAGTCAGTGCCATATGCATAGGCTATTGGCAGCTTGATGTATGCCATGACCTGTACTCGACCTGATTTGAGTTTTGTAGTAAGCTTGTTAAGCCATTACCAAGCAGACCCTGGTCTTCAACACTGGCAAGCAGTGAAGATGGTATTTCAATACCTATAAGGTCTAAGAGTTTAAAACTCACCTATCAGGCGAAAAGTCTGTCATTGGCTGGATATAGTGATTCAGACTATGCAGGGGATCCAGATGACAGAAAATCCACTGCTGGATATGTCTTCATGTTTAAAGGCGGTGCTATATCGTGGGCAAGTAAAAAATAAAAGAGTGTTTCTAAGTCTACGATGGAAGCTGAGTTTTATGCATGCAATATTGCAGCTTCCCAGGCAGTTTGGATTAAGGAGTTTCTAGCTAAATTGGGGCTAGAAAACTGGACTGATGCTCCTGTTCAGATGTATTGCAATAATCTGGCTACAGTGTCGACACTTAAGAATGGGGAGATCAGTGCCAGGGGTAAGCACATTGAGGTGCATTATTATTACATCTTCGACATGCTACAGAGAGGAAAAGTGACTGTGAGTCATCTTCCTACTTCTGAGATGTTGGCAGATCCGTTTACTAAGGCATTAACAACGGATCTATTTTCTAAGCACGCTCATAGCATTGGTCTTTGACAGGACTAGCGCTGGTCGTTGTTGGACCATATAAGCCCTTCACCCATAGTGGGGGATGTTGGACCATGGTATGGGCTCGGGCCCGGTTTGGTCCAACGTGTCACGGTTCGGGTGAACCGGTATGGGTCACGTAGTCCTAGGGTGGTGGGGGCGGACACGCCAACACCACTTGATTCCTCGTTACACATAATTCCTATGGGACCCACACATGTCACACACGTACACTAGACATACATCTAGGTGTGCATTTACACATTGTGGGGCCCAGTCGTGCGAATTAGGTGTTGAGGGTAGGACACGCAGTAAGCGTGGGGTCGACCCTATTGCGGGCTTGGCCGTGTGCAGGGGGTCAGGCCTCCCCAGGCTCTGTGAGACAGAGCCCGCACCCGTTGTGTATGACCCTTTGTATTAAGCCAGTGTTTTAGCGTCTAAGCCCATTGTCTTGAGCCCGTTCAGTGAGCCCATGAGAGGATGTCCATTTCTGGCACATGCCATATATGGAAAGGAAGGAGATTTATGGAGAGGGAGAGAATAAGGGAGAATATTCTCCCTTATTCCCAAACTGAAATGGGACGCCCCCCTCTTTGGTGTATATAAGAATTCATTTTTGAATTCATCCCCTCTTCCCATCTCTCTCTCTCTCAAGGTCGCCCCCCTCCTCTCTCCTTTGTTGGGTTGTGGTTTTTCTCTTGTACTAGAGTTGGCCGCCCCTTCTTCTTCCTCTAGAAGTTCCATTCTTTCTCCTACGTTGTGTAGTGCAAGGATTACCTTCAACGATTTATGTGTTGATCTTCAAGAAGAGGGCGTGTTAGGGATGGATCAAGCCCAAGGTTAGTACGTATTAATTCCATGTTAATTATATCTTCCTTTGATTAAATAATATATGCATGGTTATTGCTAATTATAATTAGAATTGCATGTATGTGTAGATCTTGTTTAAAGATTCGATTTTTTATGCGCCAACCTCTCCCACACTGCTTCCGCTGCTGGCCGGCCACTCTACATGAACTACTTCCCGCACTTCACCGGACGTCTCGTGGTCGACGAGTAGGATTAACAATGCCGGCGTTCGAGTAATTGTAACGCAAGTATCGTCCACTTTGGATGAGATTCTCCCACTCCGGCCATCTACCAAGATAAGCTTCTTGCACCCAGCTCAAGAAAACCATGAGGAATTGCTCCACGTCCAGATCAACCAGTTCAAGTGTGGAGGGGTGGTCTTGGGCATGTCTGGCCACCACCGGCTTGCTGATGGGGAGTCCATGAGCTCCTTCATTGTTGCATGGTCACAGCTTGCCCGAGGTGTGAACGTGACCCCATTGCCTTACCATGATCGCTCAGCTCTCATACGCCCTAGTGCTCCTCCGCCACGTAGATTCAATCACCTTGAGCTTGAATTTTGCGGCAATAAAGCTGCAACACCTATTGAGAACTTGGTTGTGCATTTCACTGCTGATTTCATTAAAAAGCTGACGATTGAGAGCCTAGACCAGCAGACCGGCCACCCTTTTAGTCCCTTTGAGTGCCTCCTTGCCCACATGTGGAAGAAGCTCACGTTCGCTAGAAGACTCCAAGGGGATGAGCTCACCCATGCGAGGGTGGCTGTGAGTGGTCGGTATCGGATCAAACCAGCCATCTCTAGGGAGTACTTTGGCAACTTGGTGCTTTGGGCTCACCCAACATTGAAGGCCAAAGACTTGCTACATGGAAGCTACTCATCTGTAGCAAACATGATTCGTGAATCAGTAACTGAAATCAATGATGGGTACTTCAAGTCGTTCATAGATTTTGGGCATTCAAACAAGGAGCAAAAGCTTGCAAAGGCAGTACCGGAGATGGATAGCTCGATGTATCCAAACGTGGAGGTTGATAGCTGGTTAGGGTTCAAGTTTCATGAGATTGATTTTGGAGGGGGATGCTCTTTTACCCCACATAACTTTAAGAAAATATCTCAAAGTTACCACATCAAGAAAAAAAAAATGTCTATATGGACCCCAATAATCTTTTTTGTAGCCAAATAATCCCATAAACCGTGTCGTAAATTTATAAGTAAATTGGGTACCATAGAGATTATTGGGGGTGCATATAGATGCATTCTAAAACAAATTCACCTTCTAACACTTCTGTGTTTCCCTGGATCTGATATTGGCATCGGTAGTGCTATTAATCTTTAGTCACACCACCACTTCTAAACTTTTGTTGCACTGTATATGCCTTGTGCAGCCTCATCTCTGGCTATACACTACAAAATAGGCTGGGTATTAGAGACACATTTATAGCAATATTTTAAAAAAAAATTGTCATTAAATCTCATGTATTAATGATGTTTCAAAATAAATAACATTATTAGACGTCGGTAAACAGGACCCTTATGAACTATAACTTCTCCCTTTACGTCAGTAAACAGGACCCTTATGAACCATAACTTCTCCCTTTCTCCCAAATCCCCTGCTTAGCTTCAGCCTTATTCCGATGTCCACCATATCACCTTCATCCAAGTCCACTGCCTCATCTTCGGCCTTCTTCCAACCTCCACCACATCACATTTGCCCAAATACCTTGCCTAACCTCTGCAACAACACAATCAACTAAAAGTTGAAGCAAATTTGTAAGTACTCTGCATGTTGTCATTTTTTTATGTTGAGATTTTTCTTGGTTTTTTTTCTATCTAGTAATCATTATAGTTGTGCATTACCTCTTGCTTTTCCATTGCCAAGATGCATCCATATTTGGGCAATTGTTCTTCATTTGTATGTTCTTGTATGTTTTGCTCAAAATTGATTTTTGGGTCGCGTTGCAATTTTGGATGGTTCAATTTGTTGTGATGCTGAGATTCAGCACCCATGTAACCTAGAGGATACGTGGGAGTTGTTATTTCAACCATGTGCTAGCAAAAGTGAGATGGAGGAATTTGTTGTTGTTGGCCCACTATGATTTGCACATCTTTCTAATAGGGAGAGGCTTCTTTTACGAAGACAAGCACTCAAGATGAAAAAATGTCATGTGCTTGCTGTTGGTAATCATTTATATTAATTGTTTGGCTGCAACAAAAAATCTTTAATCAGTCTTTTGTTAGGATGTTCTTCACATGAGATACAATTTTTTTTTATGAATTGATAATGTTATGCGTGAATCGACACATATATTCTCACTGAAATATGGATGAACATGCTGGAGCAATGTCATCGCTAGTGTTGCCAAAGCAATCAAAACCTACTTTTAGAAGAGTTCCCACCAAATTAATATGAAGAGGATGACACGTGTATACTTATAAACACTCATTTTTAAAAATTCCTATATTAATTTTTTAAATGTTCTTTTAGGCTGATTTAATAGGGATTTATAAGGCAGTAGAGATGCCATGCAATTATGTATGATATATTCTTTTTTGTCATTTTTATAAATAAAGGTTTCTAGTTCACTTATTTTTTTTATATTTATTCAAAATATCAATCCACAATATTAATAAATTATATTTTGCATGTAATTTAGAAGGAATCTATTTTTTTCATGTTGGGAAGCAATATTTTTTTTCTTTTAGTTTTGTTCAACTTTCATAAATGTAAAACGATCCACTTATTTCTACTTTGTTATTCAGACATTTTAAAGAACCACTTTATTTACTTTGGTTTATAGATTGTCCAATGGAGTGATAAAAGTTTACATTTATTTACGAATTCAAATAATAGATAATGTTTATTGCAAAAATTATATAAATAATAATAATAATAATATTTACTAAAATAAACCACTTTGGGAAAGATTGCCCAAAATGGTGTTCCTTTTCGCCATGCAGGTGCCAGCCAAGCAGCTGGCGCCTGTGTGGCTTTTTTTTTAATTTTTAAGTTGATTTTGTCGTTTAAAAGGACAAAATTGGTTTTAAGCCAATTTCGTCCTTCTAAATGACAAAACCGTTTTAAGCTGACCCAGTTTCATCGTTCTGAACGATGAAACTGCCACACTTGTCCTATTTCACCCTTCGGTCTCGGCAACAATACTGATTTTGTCGTTCTAAACAACGAAATCAAAAATAAATTATTTTTAAAATACTATTTGAAACTAATTTTATCACATGTCCCTGTTCATTCATTCAAAACATACACAATACATACATGACTTCATTCATTCTACCCATAACAAATATAACATTAAAGTACATCATAGACTAGTATCAAATATATACCACAAGTCGAAAAAATGTTTAGTTTAAAATAAACATATAAAAAAAAGTAATGTCATAATCTCCTACATGCTCGACCTCGGCCTCGTCCTTGACCTCATCCTCGACGGTGGCATACGAGCTCCTCAAGATCTGCCTCTAGCTCTGGCTGTGGCTTTAGCTCCTACTCCAGCTCCGGCTCAGCATAAGTAATAGATGGTACAACACGAGCTAGCCGATGTCGTCTATAATATAAAATTGGATTTGGCTTAGCTACATGTGCAGTGTCTAGAAATGATAAACCTGGAGGAGAGCTATATGCTACTGATGATGATGGAATATCAGGGCATGAAGCGTGCATCGGCTACGTCTGAGCGGCCTCGTCGACAGGATAATCTCGATGAACATCCGTGATCACTGAATGAAGCAGTGGCAAGCTACGAAGGACATCATCAAACTCTCTAATCACCGACTGACATGCTACTGAGAAGTCCTCGCGCAAAGTACAAGTGATAAGTGCATCACTCAAATGTGCATGCGTACGTTGAACTAGATGAAACTATAAAAAAATAAATTAAATATTAGATAAATAATTAAAACAAAATAAGAAAATAATATATGCCTTAATTAACAAAGTTGTACTTACTAGAGCTACCTTAGACGCTCCCCTATGCTGATATGTCATCTCATCTACATCATCGTACGGTAAAATATATCGTCATGTAATCAGTAAATACCACTGCATATAAGTACTACAAACATCTCGCAATGTCGTAGCCATCTCCCCTCTAATAACAATGGCTCTCTTATCCTCCCATCGAGCAATATACGATGCATGATGTAAAGCACAATCGGTAATATGGTGGCCCTGTCAAGTGATGTGGTGGACAAACTCGACAATAGAAGGTGGGACCCCTTGCTCCAGGTTAAATTGTAGCATTACACGGTCCAACACAAACATCTCGATTATCTCATAACATATTAACAGAGTTCGAGATAGACACACCTCTCGACCGTCCGTGCATAGGGGAGGTAACGCAGCCAACACGTCCTCTGAGTACAGCTGCCAAATAATTTATAAAATATATAAAGATAATTTAGTTTAAATAATGACAAAAAATTTTAAAATCATTTTAAAATTTTAAATAATGGCAATAAAATTACCTAGTATGGCCACTGGTGGTCTAACTCCCCTCTATGCAGGCAGAGTACTCCTTGTGGATTTTCGGTTTTCTTTTTCTGAACATTCCACCTTAAGGAGTTAAATTAAAAAAATAAGTTCAACATATGTATATAAAACGTTGCTAAAAAAGTAACGTGGTAAACATAAATGTAACCTACCTCGCCCCTAATGGAGCACCCTCACCAAGCGACCCATCTCAGCACTTGGCCAGCAGACGTGTAAGTGCTCCCACTACCATAACTATGTCAGAAAATAGTGATAACAAATATTACAATTAAAGAATTATACGTGACTAAAACACCAAGTAAAGTTACACAATTAATTACCTGAAGAAGGGTCAGATAGCCCGCAATCCCCGATGTCATGGTCTGGCATGCTTTTCCTAACTCTCGGTATAAGAATGCAAGAGTAGCATTGCCCCATGAATAAGTACCAGCCATGTCAAAGTCAGCAAGGAGGGAGAGATACGAAACATGCACGTGGCTGCTCGTGGTGTCCATAAATATCGTGGCTCCAAGTAAATGTAATAGATAGGCTCGTGTATGCGGCTCGATAACTATCTCTGTAGCATCGACTGGGAGCTCGCAAAATTCCTATAAGAGCCATCATAGGCTCACTCAGATACCACGCATCACTGCAGTAGGAGAGCTCTACCAAGAAGTCTAACTAATATATCTATATGAGCTCCTCCTGTCGTGCCTGTCACAGGACGTCCATCAATACAAAGTCCTAATAGAACTACCACATCCATGAGCGTGATGGACATCTCTCCGTATGACAAATGAAACGTCTAAGTCTCCCTCCTCCATCTCTCAATGAGAGCAGTCAATAGGGGCCGATCTAGACGGATGTACTGTAGATGACTGAAATGGCTGAAACCCGCAAGCTCGATATAAGGTAAAATATGCTCGTCTATAGGCCAATGGTGGAGATATTTAAAATATTCGGTGCACTCAAGGCACCCGGGGTCCTATAATAAATTTTAAAATTTTAACATAGCATACTATATCATCCAAATACTCCCGACCACGAGGAGAATAGAATTCTGCGGAGTACACATTTTTATAAGTAGAAGATGTGAAATATAGTTGTAAGGACCCTCATCTTTAAACCGGTTTTGGTTTTATTTAATTATTGGTTATTGTGAGATTTACGTGTTTTCTGATCTTATTCGGTGATTTCGTAAATAAATAGAGTTTTTGATGGTTTTAACGAAAAGTAACTTCAATATTAGTGGTTTTAAGTGACTTTAGACCAAATGTGAATTTTTGAGATTTTTTTAGAATTTTCACTATTTTCCCAAAAAGTAGGGTTTTGGCGGGACCCCTGTGGGCCCCACCGTCGAAAATTTTATTTTTGTGTCAAATGAACCTAGACATATACTTAAGGTCCCACAAAAATTTTCAGAATTTTATTAGGCTTAAATTGTGCTTAAATTTATAAAATACCCACTTTTAGCCTACTTTTCATATTTACACCTCAAAACTTACCTATGCATACCCCAACCCTTTCTATAAAAGGGAAAACCAGAGCCATTTCTATTTTTGGGAATAGGCTAAGGAAGGAGGGTTGGCCTAATCCCCACTTAGACCCGAATTAGAAGCCGATTAAGGTAAGCTTACTCTAATTAAACACTAATCCATGGTTTTCTTCTTAATTTCTTCCAAATCTACCATTTTCCCCTTGATTCAATCCGTTTTTTACCATCAAAAGCTACTGATTTGTGTTTTACTACAAACCCTAACATTCAAAATTCGATTGTTACTACTATAAAGCCCTAGATCTAAGATTTAATTAGGGATTTCTTGAGTAAATCAATTTCTATTAGAATTTAATTCAAACTCATTGTGTTTTCAAGGATTTCAAGAAGGGTGACTCTTCAATCCGAGCTTAATCAAGTGCTAAGGTAATGGGTCTTCGAAATCTCTGTTTATCCATGGTAAAATTCTTCATTTTTGGCTTATTTCGAAATGGTTTGCTTGATTTAGTGTGTTAATGGTAAGATTAGAAAATGGAATTATTTAATCCCGATTTCTTAGGGTTTTGCATTATTATGGTTTGGTTTGATGTTCTGGAAGTCAAGGAGGACTTTTGATGATTATTAGAGTGTTAGATGTGGATTTGAAGTGTTATCTATGGTGTTTCGGTTTGGATTTGCGAAAGGAAGAAGATGACTGTTCTGCCGTGTTGGCGATCGATCGGCTGAACTGTAAATTTCAAAATTTTGCGCGTAACCGATCGAACGGCCTGAAGGGCGATCGATCAGCTACACAGGAAATTGTATGTTGTGCATATGATGTCTATTTTGATGATTCCATTTTAGCTTGCCAATTTTATATGAATGTGGAGTGTTTTAAGCTATGTTAGGCTACTGGAAATGCATGTTATTAAGTTTATGGAGTTTAGATATATGCTTAGAGATGGTGAAATGACTTATGTTTTGTAGCATGATGTTGGAATCGTCATCTTGAAATTATGAATGGTTGGTTTCTCATTGTTAAGCAATTTCAATAGAACTATAATCTATTATTGGACTGATTTGTCATGATAGATTGTGGTTAGTTGTGTGTGGATGTTGGTGAACACCATGACTCAATGATGAAATGAGTGATGTTATATGTGTTTAGCCTTTGTGGTTGAGTTTTGAATTGAGATATGATTTTCAACGATTCTTCTCCTATGATTTCTGCTGGAATTCAAGTTTAGATGGAAATTCACATGTGTAGTGTGGTAGTGAGTTTAATTTCAAGCATGTTAGCATGCATTATGTGAAATGTTTCTACTAGATACACACACATGTGGGGTTAAATGATGATATTGAAGCTTGATATTGTGATTATGAATGATGCATTAGGGGTTGATGAGAGCACTTATCATGGATTAGGATTCATGTATGCTTTGCCCACGTATGTACCATGCTGTATGCATCATGAAAATGGATTTCCAATTGAGGCTTCATCGTGGTTAATTAAATTTGACCGATTGGATGCAATGTGATGGAATTGTGTGCCGGATTGATCGGTCGTGGATTAATCGCAAGTTGATTGGTCCGAAAGGACATCTTTTGATTTGAAGTTCTTGTGTAGAACGATTTGTAGTTCCTGTGTGGAACGAGTGCACTCCCCGGGTTGAGTCTAGTTAAATGGAATGATGTGGGGACAAGTTGTGTACTTGTCTTGCGGATTGTGAGAATGTTATTATGTGTGTCATCTAGACCCTGAGAATCCAGTGTGGTATGCCATGTACACCCCGCTACCACGTGTTCTAGGGTTCTCTGTGTGAGAACTCGGGCTCTTCACTCCGCAGGAGATGTCCTTGGGCGAACACCCCTGCTCTAGATTCTCTGTGTGAGAATGGGACATCCTTGGCCAGGATCGTCCAGGGCGAGCAGTATTAGGGATTGACAACCTCGATCTTTCTATAATTCTTGTGTAGAATTTTGGACCATGACACACCTTCGTGGCCTTGTCTATGCTCCCGTCTGTGTGACATTAATGTGTAATCACTCCTTGATGGAGGTTGATTTTGATGTTATGCATGTGGAATATGTATGTTAGAGATACATTCATGCAGATTGTGATGATGTTATGCATGTGGGAATATGTATGTTAGAGATACATCCATGCAGGATTGGTTATGATGTGAATGCATGTGGGAATATGTATGTTAGAGATACATCCATGTAGATTGTGATGATGTGATGCATGTGGAAATATGTATGCTAGAGGATACATCCATGCAAGATTGGTTATGATGTGAATCCATGTGGGAATATGTATGTTAGAGGTACATCCATGCAGATTGTGATGATGTTATGCATGTGGGAATATGTATGTTAGAGATACATCCATGCAGGATTGGTTATGATGTGAATGCATGTGGGAATATGTATGTTAGAGATACATCCATGCAGATTGTGTTGATATTATGCATGTGGGAATATGCATGTTAGAGATACATCCATGCAGGTTGATTATGCACTGTGATGTAGTTTTAAGTGATGTGAATATGTGATCAGAAAATGATGCACCATGTAAATCGTGGATTTGAATGATCTTATTACTATGCTATCGTATTTTCGATGTTGTTAGTGATATTAAAACCATTGCTGAGTTTGTTAAACTCACCCCTCTTTGTGTGTTTTGATTTGGGGCTGCGTGGTGCGACACGCAGACGGACAGGATCTCCTCTTCGAGGAAAGGTCAGAGGTGGCTTGGATATGATCATGGAGATCGTTGTGTGACTTACCTTCTTTTGTTTCATGCTTTATGTCAAAACCTTTGTGTAGGGTTCTTGTTTTGGATTTATGTCATATTTTTACAGTTGTGATGCTTATGACTTATTTTGAGCCGGTGTGGGCTTTACTTAAACTAAGCTTGTGGGTTTGAGATTGTTGTTTACTTTGTGATAAGCAACACATTTTCTTCCCTTTTTATTTACTCTTGCTCAAAGGATTGTGTGCTCTCCGTGTTTCTGTTAATCGCCCGTGGTTAGGGTTAAGTCTTCCGCTAGACCGTTTCTCAATTTTTACTTCGTCGCCCCCGCGCGCTTGACCGGCCCTTGGACCGGGTTCAGCTCGGGTCGAGCATCGCCGGGGCGTGACAATAGTGGTGCCTGGATTGACTCCCGCCGCTTTGCCCACACGGCGATAAGGTGCGAGCAAGGATAACCATAAACCTAAGGGATATTACATGTACAAGTATGCATTGTAGCATTTACCATAACCTTTCGGGCACGAATTGATGTCACTTCATACTGACCACTGTTGATCCTATTAACTATATACTCCCCAATTTTTCTTGTTTGCTCTCTCAATATAGCTTCCACCCTGGGAGTATACGGGGTGGCCATGGCAGAGGCAACAGAAGACAGTTTAACAAAAATATTTATGAGCCGATAAAAGATAGCTGACACTAAAGCTTGCATGGGTAAACCTCGTGCCCCCTTCAAGACGCTATTTAAACTTTCAGCCATATTTGTAGTCGTCATGCCAAATGTCATAAAACCACCGTGGGCAAGGGACTACTATGCATGATGCAATTCTCCTCCTAAGAGGAGATGTTTTTCCCTAGGACTCTCTTGACCAATCAAGTTCATTTTAGCATCAAACTTTTCTATTGTAAGTGCAGAAGTTGTTGCCGCAATCAAGTTTGTCAGTGTATCATTTTTGAACTCCTTCTTAAAATTTGCTTTTATATGACAGATGCAATAACGATGGTAGTAATCCGGCTAGGGAAGAACCTCAGGCACGACCTCCTGAAGCCCCTTATGTCGATCTGAAATAATGACAATGTTCGTCATGCCCATCAGTACATGATCCCTCAGTTCCTTCCCGACAAGCCCGAATGCAAGAGGAAATAACCCATTATTTCCATCTTTAGCCGTTGCAGCCATAAGAGCACCGGGGTATCTGCCATACAAGTGAGTGACATCAACACTAATAACGGGGATGCAATGTCGAAACCCTGCTATAGACGGCCCAAATGCCCAAAATAATCACCTAAATCTCCTACATATGCCATCATCTGCACGATGTACTTCATCAACCTCTAAGCGGTAGTAGGTATCAGGATTAGCTTATTGCACTGCCCTTAGGTACATTGGCAACAATTTATATGATTCTATCTAATCTCCATAAATAGCCACAGATTGGGTGCGAAATGGGCGCAATTAAAATGGTGGCTGACAGAAAATGTTGTGGAGAGGAGGAGGCAGGACCGGCGGTGGGATGGAGGAGGCGGGATTGGCGGCGGGCCGGATGATGGTAGAGGCGGTCGAGCAGAACGCTGGATCGTAGTGGACGATGACTGGAAACGTGACTAGAGGCAAAGCAAGTTCGCATGTATAACGACGATGATTTCGTCGTTCTGAACGACGAAATCAACTTAAGCTAGAACAACAAAATCAGTATTGTTGCCAAGACTGAAGGGTGAAATGGGACAAGTGTGGCAGTTTCATCGTTCAAAATGATGAAATCAACTTAGGTTGATTTCGTCGTTCAAAACGACGAAACCGGGTCAGCTTAAAACGGTTTCGTCATTTAGAAGGACAAAATTGGCTTAAGACCAATTTCGTCCTTCTAAACGACAAAATCAACTTAAAAATTAGAAAAAAAACACTGGCGCCTGCGTGGCAAAAAGGAACACTATTTTGGGAAATATTTCCCAAAGTGGTTTATTTTTGTAAATATTTTTATTATTATTATTTATATAATTTTCCGATGTTTATTTGGTAGTCACAGCAGATGCAATTATCATCATTTATATTGCTATTAGGTGGTCACAATGAATACAATCAACAATTATTTTTAGAAAATAATAATGGAAGAATTAACATCATTTTAGAAATGTTGCTAATGGTGTTTGTGTTACATTCTTGCCACTTTCAAAATGTCATTAATATATGTAAACATGTTGCTAAGAATTAGTGTAGTGCCCAAAATTTTTCTATACATTTTCTTAAAAATTCATAGAAAACTTTTACAACATAAAGGTTGTAAATATAGAAAAATGAAAAAATATGAAACCTATGAAAATAATTTTATAATTTAAAACACCATACATCAATTTTTCTTATACAAAAATTTCTTTTCAATCAAACATCGTATGGCCAAACCACACATTCTCAAGTGCTACTTAAAAAGAAACATACAAAAGAAATTGTCGTGATTATGGACTATAAATACAAATCTCTTCTAGGCATCCCTGACTACAAGTCCAATAAACAATCCACAGTCGAATCCAAATTACAAGTCTATAAAGTATAAACACTTTAATTCTAATCTCACCCAATACATATGATAGCGGCACAAACAATAAAGACTCGCAGTGAGTTAGAGAGTATACATGAACCTAAGAAAGTTGATCCTCCCACGAAAACAAGCGCATCTTACACATTGTATAACCAAAATTCATGCAAAAAATATCTATGACGCGTCAAAGCCTAATGGACGTGACAAAGCCCTATACTCGACTCTATAAGAATAAATACTGGTGTCAAATACATAAAGACAAATATGCCAAAGCATCACATTTTCCTACTACTACCAATTCCTTTTAGATATATATATATATATATATATATATATATATATATATATATATATATATATATATATATATATATATATATATATATATATAATTCTTTCACTTAACTTCTGACTCATGGTTCCATTTCTTTACGCATCGTTCTAATTCTTTGTGCATTGGTTACTAACATCTTATACGTTGTAAAACCAGAATTTGCGCCAAAAATAATTATGACGCATCGAAGCCTAATGGTCGTGAGTAAGCCCTGTACTCGACTCTATGGGTATAAATATTGGGGTCAAATATGTAAAGACAATTATGTTAATGCATCGCATTTTCCTACCAAAAATTTTAAAAAAATAGCAAAAGAACACAAAAAATCATAGAAAAATGAGGGAAATTACAATTAGCGATGTTTCTAAAGCATCACTAATTCCTTCTTATGATTTTCATATGTGTATAGCAATGTTTTTATATGTTGTTAATTGTAATCGAAAAATGTCGCTAATAATGTTAACTATGTTTCATAAAATGTCATTATTAGTTATAATTGCAAAGTTTTGTAAAAGCATTTCTATGAATGCCCCTAATACTTTTAATGACACGAACCTTAGCAGAATTTGCATTAAACGTTGCTGAAAGTAATGGCAGCATTTTATATACTTTCAGCGAGGCTTTCGAAACATAGTTAAAACGATTTTCTTTGGTAGTGGTAGTGCCACTTGACGAAGATGTTGAGTCTTTGCTCCCCCATTCGATGCAAGAAAGACCAAACCTCCCCTTCCTAGTGTCTCCCACCCCCATCTATGAAGTAGGGATCAAAGAGGAGGAATAGGTCCAGTCAGATTGTCGTAAGGTGTGATGCAAGAAGGTTAATCAAATACTTTCCCAACCAAGGTACCAGAAAAATATCTTGCTTCTTAGTTGAGGCCAAGTGAGAGAAGCCATGGAAGAGAAAGAAGGGGTAGAGAGAGAAGGGGAGAGAAAAAAGAGGGTGAGAAGCCAGAGAAGAGAGAGGAGAGGGAGATAGGCAAAGAAAGAGTGGAAAGATAAGAGAGAAGCCAGAGAAGAGAGAGGAGAGAGAGATAGACAAAGAAACAATGGAGAGATGAGGGAGCAAAGAGAGACAGAAGAGAGAGGGGGGAGAGAGAGAAGCTAGAGAATAGAGAGAAAAGACAAAGAAGAGAGAGAGAGAGACAAAGACAAAGAGAGAGAGTAGAGAGAAAGGAGAGGAAGAGAGAGATGAGAGAGAGAGACAAGAGAAAGAGAGGCGGGGGAGAGAGAGAGAGAAAGAAAGTGAGAGGGGGGAGGGAGGGGAGAGAAAAAGAGAAGAGAGAGGGAGGGAGAGAGATAGATCAAGAGAGATAGAAAGAGAAGAGAGAGAGAATAGTAATTAGTTTTTAAAAAAAATTAGTCCTATTTGCGATGCTTTTAAAAAAACATCAGAAATAAAATAAGTTTGTTTTTAGAAAAATTTATTACTATTAGCATACTAATATTTAGATGCTATTTAAAAGCTTTATAAATAAAAAAATTATCTACTATTTGTGACTCTTCTCACAAAGCATCGCAAATATGGTACCATTTGCTACGCATCGTTAGAAGCATTACGAATGGTAATCGTGGGAGAATTTAGCCCATACATGAAATTTCGCACTCACGGGGACGAAATTTGCCTACCGTTATGAGTGAAAGTTAGTTCCTTGCACAAAGTGCAATTCATTTGATCATCTGGCAAGAGTTTGCCCAGTTACTGAAGTGTGGATACCTGTGTGTCAAGATCCTATTGCTGAAGCTAATCCTCCAAATTCTAGAATGGGGATTTCCGATGTGATAGACATGGCTGCAATGGGAATAAATGATGTGACGGTTTTTTTTATTGTAATGTTTTGGCATTGGTTGCTTTGCCGGCCCCACCAGTCATCCTCATGTTCTGGATCTTCCTATTCCAAATGGTAAATCTTCTTCTATTACACCTATGCAAAGCTGTTGCGATTCTTCTCCTATATTTTGGTCAAGGATCATGACCAATATATTTCTGGTTCTGGAAGATCTCTTTTTACTAGAGATAGGGGGTTTGAGATCAATCCTATACCTAGGGGTGCTAGTGAGCCGAGCTGATTCGAGTTTTGGGATAGCTCGGCTCAAACTCAAAGTTTTCGGTATTGGCTCAAGCTCAGCTCCAACTTGATCAAGCTGCCAATCATCTAGCTCGAGCTCGGCTCAAGAAGGAACCAGAAGGTCGAGCTCGTGCTTGAGCTTGAATCAGTATATAGTGACCACATAACTTGGCTCGAATTTGGCTTGGTTGTGACGTTGCCAAAAAGAACAATCTCCTTAACTACGTCACCTACAACATTTTTTGTATTAAGCATTTCATCAAATAAATATGATGTTCTCATCATTTAAATATATTTTTTTATCAAATATAATTTTATCACTCCATCATCAAAGTTGTATGCTTGGACCATATTATTTTAAATAATATTTGTACTTCTTTATATTGATCATATATTTTAATATATGAAAATGAGTGTAAATACTTAATTAATATTACCTCATTATACTAATATATATTAATTACTTGGTAAAAAATAATATTATCAAATACTCCCTCTGTCTTAAATTAATAGCTTCATTTGGTTTAAAAAAACCTAAATAGAGCTATAAATGTAGGACAAATGGAGTATTTATAAATAGAATATTGTATAAAGTTGCCATCATTTACTAAAAGCTCATAAATTTGTAAATAGACAACTAAAGTATAAATAATATTATTTACTTATTTATTGACTTTCTTTTCTATTTTTTTCATTTGTTGTTATGCTATACATTGTGTTTTTATGTTTAACCATATATGCACCTTTTAGTAGTCTTCTATGAACATGTCACTATTATTAGCACATATGTACTCCCTCCATACCATTAAAGTATTCATATGTTTATATTATATCCATTTTTTAGTAGTTTTATATGAACATGTCATTATTATTAGTACATATATATTATATGTATATGTGGCAGCACAACCTCTCCAGCATACTCCAACCTTCTTTTGGTTGTATAAAATATATTTATTATTTTATAACCTACAGTTTTTAAATCTTTATATTAACTTTTTACTTCAAGTGTCATCTTATAACCACCAAAAAGAAACAATTAGTGCTTTTGTGGTTAACTACATTTGTGTATATGAGATATCATATATGAATATATATCATTTATTTCTATTATATATAAATATAAATTTTAGTAAATATATCATATATAATATATGTATATTATGTCTCTTTCAAATATTTACTTCCAAATAATTTATATCATGTATAATGTGTAGGGGTGCTAGGGAGCTAGGTTGAATTGAGTTTTAGTAGGTGGGGACATGAAACTTGATGTCTTGTCATCTTGGACCCATCCCAAATAAATAAATATATATATATATATATATAACCCTAATTTTATGAAGAATAAAAAGAGACTTCATGACTCAATACTCAAAATTATTTATAAATTTATTGTAAAATTCAAACTTTTAAGGATTCCAATAGTAGTCTTCATAGAAAATTTGAAAGAATATATCATAATTTGTTTGATATGTAAAGATAGTAAATAACTTTATCATAACATATTGTCTAATGATTTATATGTTGTTTGATATATAGTACAATATATCCCATTTTTTTACTCAGTTGTACTATTTATGTATATATTTTATTAAATGTTATTTCTATAATATATCTAAATTTCAATGCATATCACATGTGGACA
Organism: Saururus chinensis; assembly: GCA_035235625.1. NCBI lineage: Eukaryota > Viridiplantae > Streptophyta > Magnoliopsida > Piperales > Saururaceae > Saururus > Saururus chinensis. Next base: position 49,341,237 of record CP141140.1, read on the forward strand.
TGTGTGTATAATATGTCTTTAAATGTTTACTTCTAAAAAATATATATCATGTGTGATATAAGCCAATACTTAGTACATAGACATTATATATTCATTAATAATATATAAATTTGTAACATATATGTATATGTTATAAATGTAAATTGGGATTGATGATTGTGCACATGAATACATAAGTGTATTTATATATATTATAAAATATATTTACGAATTTTATTCAAGTTTGAGTGGAGTTTGAGTTTTATTTGAGCTGAGTCGAGTCAAGCTAAGGTATGCTCAAACTCAACTCAAAAATATTCGAGTTCGAGTTGAACAACTTCAAGCCAAGCCATATTCGAGTCAAGTCGAGTTGAGGCACCTTTTCTCGATGAGTTGGCTCAGCTCATTAGCACCCCTACATATACCTAATAGGACCTCTTCATATCAAGCAGTTACGAGGTCAAAATTTTGTCCTATTAATAAAAAGATTTTTCCGGTTCATCTGCATGATTCTGCTTCCAATTGGAATTCCCTAGAAATTTGGCTCAATCTATTGTGGTTGATCTAACCCCATCCCTCTGGCAATTTGAGTGTTTTTTAACCTCTAGCCTTATTGGATGCTAAAGATGGGCTCAATAGTTTGGGGGATGAAAAGTTAAGTGATATAGATGATATCCCTCTCAATGATTTTATGGTAAAGTAGTATGGCACTACTCCTCCACGTCAATCATCACAAAAGAGAAATAAGGGGGGTCGTCCCCCCTCCCCCCCCAAACAAAAAAAAAACTAATTTCTATTTGTAGCTAGAATATCTAGGGTCTTGGACACCGGGCAAAAAGCTTGGTCCTTGTTGACAAGGTTAGAAGTAATAATATTTCTATTCTTGGCATATGTGAAACTAAAATCAAGTTTCATAATTTCAGTCGTGTTCAACACAAAATTGTTCATGGCGGTCATGCACACATAATTATCAATCTGATTCATCAGGACATCTTCTTCTTCTTTAGAATCCTAGTTTATTCTTAGTTACAAAAAATGAGGAGTCTGAGCTATTTCTTTATTGTTCCATTACCTCCTTGAATGGTAGCTTCAATTTTTTCTTCATATTGGTGTATGCTTCAACTGTAACACTGAGAGGATTAAGTTTTGGAATGACATAATTATCAGAATTAAAAATTCTATCCATGAGTCTTAGTTAATTATGGAAGACTTCAATGCTATTTGTAGTGACTCAGAAAAATTGGGAGGTGCCCCACTCATGCTTGGCAACTTCAGCAAGTCAATGACTTTATCTTTCATGCAAAATTACAAGAAATTCCATCTAGTCTGCAATTTACTTGGTGTAACAAGCAAAGTAGAAGCAACCTCATATGGAGCCAGCTTGATTGTGGCTTATGTTATCTAGAATGGGTTATTGGATTTCCCAATGCTTCTCTTTATTATCCCCCTTTAGGTATTTCTGATCATTGCTTGTTGATTTTTAATTTGAACCCAGCCTTTCCGTAGGGTCCAAAGCCTTCTCAGTTCTTTAACATGTGGTTGAAGTAGTCTTCTCTCAAATATATAGTTCAATTAGCTTGGGACAATGAGGTGGCTGGAAGACCTATGTTTATTCTGTTCAAAAACTTCAAGCGGTTAGAGCGTCTATTAAGCTTTGGAATAAAGTTTCTTTTGGTAATGTGGCAAGCAAGATTAATCAAGCTAAGTAATATCTTAAAAGTATATAGATCCAATTGCAAGTACATCCAATAAATGCCCAACTTATACATGATGAGAAAGAAGCTCGAGTTAACCTTTTGGAGGAAGATATTCATGAAAATTTTTATTGTAAAAAATCTAGGGTCCATTGGCTCAAACAAAGGGATAAATGTACCTAATTCTTTCATGCTATGGTGGCCTCCCATTGTGTTGGAAACTCCATTCATGAAGTTACTGCTTCTAATGGCTTAATATTGCATAGCTCAGAAGAAATTGGTATAGAGGCATAAATGTTTTTTAGAGATATATTCACCCATTACACTAGTGGAAATCCTCTTCTATTCCGTTTAGAAGGAAATTAAATGCTATGCAGGCCTCCTATCTAACTAGACCAGTGCATGGAGAAGAAATCAAAGCAGTTATTATCCACTCCCAATAATAAACCTCCAAAACTAGATGGATTCACAAATGAATTTTTTGTCTACTTCTGGGATATCATTGAGGATGATGTTGTCAATGCTATTAGATATTTCTTTGCAAATGGTAATCTTCTCAAAGCCATAAACAATTCATTTCTCATTCTTATTCCAAAAAGCCTAATGCCAAGACTTCGATGAGTTCATGCCAATCTCACTCTACAATTTCATTTGCAAGATTATCTCTAAAATTAGGGCCAACCGTCTCTCTATTGTGTTGTGTTGTTACGTCTGTAAGAAGACTATGAAGAAGTCAAATCCATATTTGTTTTACTTGCCAAGTGTAGTAGACAAGGTCGATCCACAGGGAAAGCCTTGTGCAACAAAGAAAATTGTTATGAAAAAGTAGAGGAAAGAAAAATTAAGAAAGAAAAAGTAGAAGAGTATTGAGGGAATACCAAGTTAAGAAATCAAAATTAGAAAACACTAAGGCATTAAGGATCATTGTAACATCTAATGATGTTCTTCATGTATCATGTTATCTCAGTTAGAATCGAATGAAGATTCTATCTAACCGGAAGATATGAACATTGAAATTGAAATTAAAGATAGAAAATACTTTGGATAGATGAAGGATAAAAATAATTATCTCTTAAAGATTTCTATGTATCCAAATCACAAAAGTTCAAAAAGGAGAGCCTTCAAGCATCTTATGTATCCAAATCACAAAGAAATAAGAAGAAGAACAATATTAAATAAACATCACTTCAAATAAATAATACTTACTAAAAACCATTAATGAAACATGAATTAAACTCCATTATATTGTTACAAATCACCTCTAGCCTTAGCTTGAGAGCTTAGAAAGTCATTACAATAAAATTAAAAATACAAAATACAAAATGAGAGAAGAAAATAGGAGAAGAGAGCTCCAAAGAGGAGGGGATTATTCATCTATCATATCCACCCCTCTATTTATAGGAATAGGAGGGGTTGCTTCAAAGGGGAAAGTCAGATCATATCTACAGTTTGCATCCTAATTGATTGCCAGATTGGTTGCTTCTTTGACAATGATTAGATTCTAAATAAATCACATAAATCGATTATTTATTTAGAAAATAAGTATATTTGAATCTTCCTTTAAATATCCAATCAGCCTCATTGTCTTTCCTTATGTGTATCAATCAAAATCAATGAAAATATTCTTCATGTGCTAGCCTCAGGTTAGTTTACTAGCTGTGTGATTTTATGCCAAATTTGACCCATAAATCTTCAGAATTTAGAATTTTTTCCTGAAATAACAAATGTATCCACGGACGTCTTTTTTCCAATTCCACCAAAATCGTATCAATCCGAATTATACAGAGAAAGCTATGGTCGAAATACTATGGCTATGCCAATTTATCCAAATCAGCTTCTTTCCTAATTTAGTTCTCTTGATGCAAATATTTAGTGGATCATCAGAATAAATAAAAGGAAAAACATCCTCCACTAAACTCTTAACCATGTCAACCTCAAAAGTTTCATCGAAGTTTGATGGTTGTCTACTGGAATCAAATACATTTAACTCACATGTTAAGTTCCCAAAAGAAAGCCTCATCATTCCATTCTAACAATTTATTAAAGCATTAGATGTAGCAAGGAATGGACGACCTAAAATCACAAGGATTTGAAAAGATGCATTTGAAACCGGTTGTGTGTCTAAAACAATGAAGTCCACTGGAAAATAGAATTTGTCCACTTGAACAAGGACATCTACCACTATTCCTCTTGGCCTTTTAATTGAGCAGTCAGCAAGTTGAAGTGTTATGTTGGTGGGTTTCAAATCTGCTAGACCTAATTGCTCATAAACAGAATAAGGTAAGAGATTAACACTTGCCCCAAGATCAAGCAAAGCTTTTTCAATTCTATAATTCTCTATTATACAAGATATAGTTGGACAACCAGGATCTTTATATTTGGGTGGGGTGTTTTGTTGCAAAATTACACTTGTTCTGTCAAAAATGCCTTCTTTTATACATTTAGCTTACGCTTGATTGTACAAAGGTCTTTCAAAAATTTTGCATAAGATGAAATTTGTTCAATGGCATCTAAGAGAGGAATGTTAATCTTCACTTGTTTAAAAATTTCAAGAATGTCACCATTTTGCACCAATTTAAAAAAAGATTTTAACCTTTGAGGAAAAGGAGGAGGAATAGGAGAAACACAATCGGAGTTATCAAGTTCATCATCATGTTTAGAATTCAAAGACTCCTTAGGCTCAACAACCTTCATTGGAATGTCTTTGTTAATAACTTTTTCACTTCTCAAAGTGGTGATAGACTTAATATGCTCTTCTTGTGAACTTGAAGAATTTAAATTTTCAATTACAAATTGACCTTTAGGATTTGGTTGAGGTTGAGAAGGAAACTTTCCTTTTTCTTTAATGCTCAAAGCTATGGTCAATTAAGTAATAGAAGTCTTCAAGTCATTGATGGCTTGCATTGTTTAGTTGTTGATTATTGCTTGACTTTGCATGAATTCTTGCAATGTGTCTTCAAGAGTCTTCTTATGTGGTGGAACATAATTTGAGGAAGAAGGGGGTATCTGCATATTAGACTCATTTCTCCAACTAAAGTTGGGATGATTTCTCCAATTAGGAGTATAAGTTTCAGAAAAAGGAGAAGAAAATGGCATTTTATAGTTATTCATAGCATTTACTTGAGTATGCAACACCTCTTCAAAAGCAGGGATTGTTGGACAATCCTGTGTTTGGTGTCTATCACTTTCACATATACTACAAATATCTTGTGCTTTTTTAGAAGCTTTAGAGATGTTTTTCCTATTAATTTTCATAGCCTCAACCTATCTAGTTAAACTTGTAATTTTTGCTTTTACATCATCCTCTTCTTTAAGAAGGTACAAGCCTCCCTTAGTTGCCCCATTAAATTTGGTTTTATTATTACTTTCAAATTCATTAGAATCTTCCCATGATTGAGCATTTTCAGCTAACACATCAAAATAGTCTCATGCTTCCTCAGGTGTTTTACTCAAAAACTCTCCATTACACATCACGCAAGGTTTTAACTTGAATATTTTGTGCATTATTATCCCCATTATCACTTCTTAGTTCCTCGTTAGTTCTTAGATCCTCCATTGTATCAAAATAAAGATAATTTTCAAAAGATTTGTTCACTCTTTTCAATCGTCCAGAATTATCACACACCCATGTGAACATGCAACAACAATTTTTTTTTACTAATAAATGAAAGTAAAAGTGCAAAAATTAAATGATAAAATATAAAAAGTTAGAGGGTTAGAAGTTAATAGATAAAAATTAAAATTGCAAAATAAGGCCAAAGACACTAACGAGGTACACGTTTGCTCCCGAAAAATTTTTGGAAGTAACGTGGGTAGTGCCTCCGATCTAAAAAAAAAAAGAAAAATTGCAGAATTTAAGTACTAAAAGTAAATGACATAAAGTAATGACTGAATTTAAAGAGTTAATGTGCAAAAATAAAAGTTAGAGTGAGTTTTTTTTTCATAACGGATTCTTGTTACACGTTGCAATCCCCGGCAACGGCCCCAATTTGTTGTTACGTCTAAACGAATACTATGAAGAAGTCAAATCCATATTTATTTTACTTGCCAAGTGTAATAGACAAGGTCGATCCACAGGGAAAGCCTTGTGCAACAAAGAAAATTGTTACGAAAAAGTACAAGAAAGAAAAATTAAGTAAGAAAGAGTAGAAGAGTATTGAGGGAATAACAAGTTAAGAAATCAAGATGAGAAAACACTAAGGCATTAAGGATCATTGTAACATCTAATGATGTTCTTCATGTATCATGTTATCTCAGTTAGAATCGAATGAAGATTCTATCTAACCGGAAGATATGAACATTAAAATTGAAATTAAAGATAGAAAATACTTTGGATAGATGAAGGATAAAAATAATTGTCTCTTAAAGATTTCTATGTATCCAAATCACAAAAGATCAAGAAGGAGAGCCTTCAAGCATCTTATGTATCTAAATCACAAAGAAATAAGAAGAAGAACAATATTAAATAAACATCACTTCAAATAAACAATACTTACTTGAAACCATTGATGAAACATGAATTAAACTCTATTAGATTGTTACAAATCACCTCTAGCCTTAGCTTTAAAGCTTAAAAAGCCATTACAATAAAACTAAAAATAAAAATACAAAACGAGAGAAGAAAATAGGAGAAGAGAGCTCCAAAGAGGAGGGGATTATTCATCCATCACGTCCACCCCTCTATTTATAGGAATAGGAGGGGTTGCTTCAAAGGGGAAAGTCAAATCATATCTCCAAATTGCATCCTGATTGATTGCCAAATTGGTTGCTTCTTTGATAATGATTAGATTCTAAATAAATCACATAAATCGATGATTTATATAGGAAATAAGTATCTTTGAATCTTCCTTTAAATATCCAATCAGCCTCATTGTCTTTCCTTATGTGTATCAATCAAAATCAATGAAAATATTCTTCATGTGCTGGCCTCGGGTTAGTTTACTAGCTGTCTGATTTCATGCCAAATTTGACCCATAAATCTTCAGAATTTGGAATTTCTTACTAAAATAATAAATGTATCCACGGAAGTCTTCTTTCCAATGCCACCAAAATCGTATCAATCTGAATTATACAGAGAAAGCTATGGTCGAAATACTATAGCTATGTCAATCTGTCCGAATCAGCTTCTTTCCTAATTTAGTTCTCCTAATGCAAATCTCAAATCAAACGGGTCCACAAGGTTGTGTTCGACCATTCCATGCATGTTTAGACCATGAAGAGCCCATTCTTGACTTTTAAATAACTTTGGGTAGTTGGGCTTCACTTCCTCTTCCAGTTGGATCCTGTTGAAGCCTCTTTAGACATGTAAACTCAATTAAGGTCTAGCTAACATATTGAAAACATAAATAGCCCAAATAAGCAATGATTTAATACAAAATAGGATTGCAATTTGAAATTTGAAAATATTTTATTAAACATTATTTCAGTACATCATGTTGCCTTCTCTTTTGAGTCCTAATCAATCTGGCTTTGTCAAAGGTAGACTAATTGATGAAAATATTTTGCTAGCACATGAACTTCTGCACAACTTCCATCTCAAGGGGGGTCAGAGGAGATTTTGTATTAAAGTTTGTCACGCCTGAGGTTTTTCCATGTATTTACTTTAAAATATTTCTAAAATTTTGTTTCAAAATATGGATGTAAATTAAAGGAAACAACAAAATTCAAAACATGTGAAAACAATTTTTATAAATTAGTCCATCATACAACAAAATCAACATTATCAAGCATGACTTAGAACGAAAACATACAAGTGAAACCTGCCATGGCCATGGTCTTTAAAAACAAATACGTCCCAGGCCTCTTAAAGTACAAGTTCTTCAACAATCTAAGTTCTAAATCATACATATATGCACAAGTTTAGAAGAAAATATCCTCACCTTACTCATATGAGATCATGGCACAAAAACAATGTACCCTCACTACAAATCCACCTCACTCAAGGTCGAGGAAGAACTGTCGACCTTCAAAAGCCTTTGGACCAAGGGGCTAAAAGAATAGAAAAAATGACTATTTTCATACCTAGTGGGGGAAACAAATCAATGAACTTCGTAACTTCATACATAGATGCGTTCATGCAACTACACATGAAGCAAAAAATATATGAAATATAAATAGGGTCTCACACACAAGTCATCGCACTAGCTAAACTTATACTTACTATTAGGACATACTCTTACACTTACACTCTGAATCAAAGTATTACCAACTTACTCGTACAATCGTGCACTTACCCATACAACATATACTCGTATGACCTTCTACAAACTTACTCTTAATCATAAGCTTACTCTTATTGTCGTACACATACTATCGGCAATTGAAGCTCATTACAATTAATAAACTATAACATCAAAAAGGAAAGGAATGTCACTTGGGCGTCACCTTAACCTCCAAGGAATAATTAAATGCTATAAACTTTTCCGAAGGCAAGGTACACCTATGCTCATGGGGCACATGATGAAACAGGTAAGAGCAGGATCATGATACTACTTACCTGAGCTCACAAATACCCAATCTCTGGGGACAGAGTGGCAACTAAGGGCAGAAATCATACAGTGCCACTCTTGGCTAGGAGTCTTACAATGACACTCTTGGGTACAGTGTCATCTGTAGGCCGAAAGACATATAATGCCCACGAAGGGCAAAAACTTATAGCACTCTCAATAGAGCATCAAATATCTGGGCTTAATATAGTGCCAAAACAAGACCGATAGAACATATAATGCTCTCAACATAGCATCAGACATCTGGGCTGAAATATAGCGCAAGTTCAAAATCTAGCAGGATAACACCATGGCTAGACATGGAAGGATGCTCAGCCGATTACTTATTGGCTAGCTCAAACATGGAACTCAATCTGTCGAAACCCTCAGTCTCAAACTCGTAGCATTATCAAATTAGGGTTACTTATAATTTAAGTTCATATTATGTAACTTATGCATATACAATTATGCCCGAAACTATTTCAGTTTTACATTCTTCAGCTATCCAAGCTGGAACCACACCCGTTCTGAAGAGCTCTAATCCGCAAGAGCAACATACTTCTCTTAACTCATCCTACCCATACACATAATTCACCCTTACCCTTACAGTCTTACAGATCTCAAAATACCCTTACTTTGTCATACTCAAACTCCATACAAGCATAATCTTATCATCATCTACTTATAGTCTTACACTCCACACCATCCACCTTAGAACCGAATCATCTTACTCGAACTCCTCAAATGAAACCCTTCATACCTAAATTCCGATATTAAACCCTTACTAATTTCTTACTCATTATTCTTTTGTTACAATTCATATCATGTACATTATGCGTGTATAATTATGTTGTCACCTCTTACTAACTCATAGTCCCCCAAAGGTGCTCAGAACCTTACGTCTTCTAACTTCCTGCATCCCCTACGTCTCTTGCTTGTCGCTCCAACGTGCCAACCAATTCAATCTAAATCAATCCTCCATTCTTATCAAGTATGATTTACACCTGTCACTCTTACGTATTTCAACACCCCACACTATTGCAATTTTTTGCATCAAAGTTCATGAAACACCCGTTCGACAAACTTACAATAAAATTCTCATACTCTTGCATGCCCATCAACTACACAAGGATCTATCACATGCTCTAATCACATGCACATAATTCATGAACCACTTACTATCAAACCTTAGTCTTCACTAACATACGCATAATTCACATACATAAAACATGCTCATTTACTCAGCATATATCATGCAAAGAATTAAATTACAAACTTCTAACATGCTACTACACAATCAAAGCATGCTATTATGAAATTATGAGTTCAAGAACCCCTACCTCGTAATCAATGCAAGTTTGATGGCGATCACACGACGGTGGCGGCATTGATGGCAGAATAGGCTGCCAAAAATATTGCAGTGAGAGAGCTACTGTCCCAAGGATGTTTCAGACATCAGAATTAATCTCAGCAAGGTTGGGCTAATTTCACTCAAAGCAAATGATTGGGCACACTGGGGCGGTTGGGCACAAGGTCATGCCACTAGAAATGGCAAAAACAACCATAGAATGGGGGATGACTAATTGGAGGTTGGCTAACTGCTAAAAACACTTCGTTGGCCACAAGACGTTAAAATTGGTCACGGACCACACCCAGTGGTAACAATTTTGCATTATTGAAGCCTCACAAAAGGGTTGGAGGGCTTGGTTGCATACTTAGGAACATAGGAGAGGTAGAGGAGGGCTTTGATGGTCATATTTGACTAGTGGTAGTGTCGGTCAATCATCAAACACTGCAAGGTCAGTGCCTTTATGTAAATTTCACACGCAACCACAGGGGAGGATAGGTTGTTGGTGTGTCCCGAAGTGACTCGGTTGGTGGGAGCAGGATCCAACCACTCACTGGCAAGATTGGCTCTCGAATAGCATATACACACTATCATGGTCAAACCCTAAACAGGGTGGTCTTTAGGGGGTTGGGCTGGTCGAACACAAAAGAGGTGGTGTTTCCCAGTGGCAGTTCCCCAAATGTGGCACTGACCCGGAGAAGGTGGCCGAAAGAGGCGGCGACATCTCTAATCGTAACCTACAACCAAAACCATTGTGTGGGTGGTTGTGCATCAAGCACGGCTTACAGTGGAGAATATGGGCATGGCAGCAGTGATGCCTTCGCTGGCTCTAGGCTAGTGGCCGACAATGCTACTTCCCTTGGAAGGACCAAGATTTGGGGACTCTTTCCCACAGGTTTTGGGTCATGCATAAGGGAAAATGGAGGTGCAAAGGTGAAATTGGGCCAAAAGTGCTAGTCTTTGCCATAACTGGGCCAAGGTAGAGCCCATGTCAATCGGACATGAAGCCCAAGTTTGCATAGTGTAAGGCTAGATAGGTTGGCCCTGGGTTGGAGAGGGCCCCTTGGCGGTGGTTAGAGACGTACCCCAAAGCTTGGGGTGTCTAGTTTGGGCAGAAGGCATGCAAAGGAGGCCAAGACCGATGACCCCTTGTCATCATTGGGTCAAGCCAGCACCGCGGCTTCCACTAGCCGACATCGGTGGTGGTAGAACTACCGGTTAGAAGAAATGACGAGACTCGATTTAGCGGGGGGAGACAGTGTGCCGAGCTAGAGCGACAGACAAGCTATCGCTGGGCCACGAATGTTCAAACGGGGCTGAGGGTCGGACCTAGGAGATCGCAGCAATTCAACAGTCGTCGGATCGTGATGAGGCGAATGAACATCAGCCTGATGTCGTCCAACGTCCGGCGGTTCAAAATGGACGCCCCCTAAGAAAAATGGTAAACTTTGTTCTTGTGTGGGTTGGTCAAATGAGCTAATAGGAACCAATTGGGGCAAGGGAGGCCAGACCTCAGCACCTCACCATCACCGGCTCAAGGCGGCAATCCGGAGGCCAATCAATGAGTGGTGCCCAACAATGAAAACAACAACAGAAAAATCAAGGGAAAGGGGAAACTTTGGTCCCAATCAGAATAGGGAAGAGGAGCCGAGGAAGAGGCAGCGATTCAGGCCAGGCTTCGCAGCCTTGTTATCACTAGGCCGGGGGAGGGCCAAAGGCCAATCAGCGGTGACCGGCAACCGGCGGCATTGTCGCCAGCCACAACGCATAGAAACAAAGGGGGAAAATAGGGCAGATGGATTTTGACCTTACGCCCATGAAGGAAGGGTGGGGAGGCCGAGACGGTGGTGCTCGGACATAATCCTGGCCATGGCGGGGCCATGGTGATGGGCAGGAGGTCATCTAGCCATGCGGATCGGGTAAAAAATGAGGGCGTAGTTCACTGGACTGAAATGGGGAGAAAGGGATGAAGAGGGGCAGACAACCTATGTGGCCATGACAGGGTGGTGGCGGCATCGCCAGGCAAAGGCTGGCCAGGTTTTTCTCCTTTTACTCCTTTCTTTTTGTTTATATTATCCTTCACGTCTAGTCCATTTCTTTCCCATTTTCGCTTTGAAAGTTTCTGTGGCGCATGAATGACCTACGACTAAACACCACTCCAAACTCTATAGTTACGAATACCAAGGTCGAGTATGGAAATGGATATGCCAAAGCATCATATTTCTCTATCGAAAATACAAGAAGAAAAATAACAAAGAATTTATAGAAAATTACAGGAAATTGCAAAAAACCAAGATGTTACAAAGTTGATCTTCGAAAAGCATTTGATAAACGTCATTGGGACTTCATTCTTTTTATACTAAAGGAGCTAGGTTTTAATTCAATTTGGTTGAATTGCATTGCTCAATGCTTTGCACACCCCAATTTAGTGTTCTCATTAATGGATCCAACTTTGGTTATTTCAAAAGTGAGTGTGGCTGGAGACATGACTGCCCACTTTCCCCCATACTTTTCATCTTATGTATGAATGACCTTTCTTCACTTTTATCTAAAAAATGTGATGAAGGCCTTATTTTACCTCCGCAACACAAGTCAGCTTTTGCATCTCGCATCTCATGTTTGCATATGATCTTTTGATATTCTCTTAGGAATCTATTAGGTCTGCTCAGCATATCAAAAGTGTCCTCAAGGTATTTGCATCAATCTCTGGCCTTCAACCTAATATTGCTAAGAGTTATGTCTTCTTCTCATCAGCCTGCAATTCAAAGGAAGCTATCACCAATGTTTTTTCTTATCAAGTGGGCTCTCTTCATATAAGATATTTGGGTCACCCTCTCTCCTCAAAAAAAAACTTTCTTATCGTCTCTGTCCGCCCCTATTTGAAAGGGTTACTAGCCTAATTATGGTTGGAAATCTAGTTTACCATCTTATGCAAGCTGGCTAGAATTATTGAAATATGTGATTAAATGGCCTTCAACTATTGTGGTCATCTTGCATTAAAGTTCTTAAAAAAGTTGTTCAATGGCTTGAGAATATGTTCTCGCATTCCTTTAGAAGGGTATTGCCTATTCCCCATACTTTCATAATATCTCTTGGAAAAATGTTTGTATACCTCTCCATGAGGGAGGTTTGGGTTTGAGGAGAGTCAAGGATTCTAATATGGCAGGTTTATCCAAACTCTTTTGGAATGGTATGGCAAATTCGGGTTCAGTTTGGTGCAAAAGGATCCATAAATTCTACTTAAAGAGAGACTCTATTTAGACTTACATCCCAAGAAACTGTTTTTATGCTTGTCGTTCAATATTAGATTTGAGAGAGAAAATGTCTCAATGGTGTAAAATTAAAATTGGAAATGACAAATCAGTTTACACTTGGCTTGACCCTTGGGCAAATCAGAAGCCCCTTATTCATATCTTTGGGAGGTGTACTATTCTCTAGCTTGGGGGTAGTATCACTGATGCATTAGATGTGTCTTTACAAAGTGGCTATTGGTCTTTCTTCCCAGCTGAGACTGTCCAGGCTCAGGAAGTTTGGGACTTCCTCATTGTTCACAAGCCTACTTTGACTGACTCCTATGGGTGGTGCATGCCCTCAGGTAAATTCTCCTATAAATCTACTTGGAATGCTTGTAGGATGCCCAATCCAAAAGTAAACTGGAAATATATCATTTGGCACAAGTATAAGGTTAATTGTTATTCTTTTCTAGCTTGGTTGGCTCTTAACAATGGTTTACTTACGTATGATAATTTGGCTAAGAGAGTCATTTTGTCGGCCAATAGATGCTCTCTTTGTTATCATAACTTGGAAACTCGATATCACATTTTCTTCCAATGGACTTTTTCAAAGATAGTCTAGAGACAAGTTATCCTTAAGTGCCGAATCATAAAATTAATTCTTAATTTTCATGATGAAATTCAATGGATCATTTAGTTTGCCAATTGGAATAACTTTGGAGGTATTGCTAAAATATGCTCATTCAGTTTACATATCCTTCATTTGGGAATAAACAAATCGTCACATTTTTTAAGGTAATCGTAGAGACCCTTATGGTCCATCTAAAGCAATAATTGTGCAAGTGCGACATATTCTGGACAGCTTTGATTTGAAGGCGAAAATTTTGGAAAACTGCTCTTTTCTTAAAGTTCTATGGGAAGATTAAGTCCTTAGCGTTTTGATTTGCTTTTGGCATGATTGTCTTGTAGGTTGGGGTTGCGAGGATAGCATATGCTTTGTATTTCTTTTGTATCTTCACCTACTTTTTGTTTAATACAAATTCTCATTTGCCAAAAAAAAAAAGATTTCTTATATGCACTATCACTAGCCTAATTAGGACACTCTGAAGCAAAATGACCTAGTCTTTAACACAGAAACACCTCATGTTCTTCTTATCTATTTTATTAGACTTCTCCTCTCTTCTTTTTGATTCTCCCTTTCCCTACCTTTCCTCTCACCCTTCTAAGGAACTTCCTAAATTATTTAGTTAACATGACTAATTTGTTCATTAACACTTTCTTCTTCAGAATCCTCTTCATCAAGGGTAGTTAATGATTTGTTTTTCTTAGTTATATTCTTTGAATTCAAAGAAATTTGTTTTCCCTTGCCCTTCTCAAACACTTTTATTTTTTGTTCATATGATTCTTCTTTCATCTCAATGGTTCTTAAGTTTCTTATCAACTACTTAATATCAAAGGAATCAATCCTTTTGGATTCATTAATTGTAGTTACCTTAATTTTGATTTTTATTAGACAAAGACCTAAAGATTTTCCATACTACAAGATGATTAGCTATATGTTCCTCTAATTGCTCATATGTGTTCACTATGTCCGAGATTTTAGCATAATATTAAGCTATTATTTCAACTTCTCCCATCATAATGTTATCGAATTCTAAAGGTAGCATTTGAATCCTAAATATTTTAACTACATTATTCCCTTCATTGTATTTTTCTAAGTGATCCCGAGCAACATTGGCAAAAACACAATTAGATATGAGCCTATGCTGATTTTTCAAAAAAATAATGAGTAAAGCGCTCCAGGCTTTGCTATTATAAATTAGATAACTTCCCTCATCCCAATTGCATTCCAACTTGAGAACTTTAGCCCCATATTTATCCTTGGTCATTGGTAGATTTCAACCCTTTACCACAACATTTAAGGCATTTTATGAAGTGCTTTGATAAAGGCTCTCATCTGATATTTTAAATAAGAAAATTTTTGACCATCGAACAAATTAAGGTAGATGATTTTAATATGTTTAATGGTTAAAATTTTTCTGATTTAAAATATCAAATGAGGGCCTACATCCAAGCACTTTATAAAATGCCTTAAATGTTGTGGTAAATCAAAGGAAAACTCAAACAATCTAAACAACAAGAGAGACAATTCAATTAAGAAGAAATATACTCCTAATAAGAAAGCACATAAATCAAAATCAGCAAGAAAGATGCAAAATTATAGTAACAATAATAAATCTATCTAGATAATGCAAATCCTCAGTTACCACTTAAAAGTTTAATACCATTCTTTATGTAGAGGATCACCACAACATCTCTAATCCAAATACCTGGCTAGAGTAAAGAACTATAAGTTGTTGCCTTGTTGCGCATGAAATTAAAATAGAATAAACTAGTGTAATTCAATCAAGCATATAAAACAAATAAGCAATTCTATGTGGAAACTTAAATAAAAAAACCATGATTAACCTATTTCTTTGTCTATATCAATGGACTTTAAAGCTTAGAACTTAAGACTCAAACAACCAGCCTCTAAACAAAACTAGAAGTCCCTTCTTGTAACATCTTTGATTTTTTTTGTGATTTTATTCCTATTTTTAATTATTTTTAATGGAAAAATGTGTGTCTTAGTCACAGCCATTAGGCTTTGATGTATCACGGAAGTTTTCAGCATGAATTTTGGTTACACAATATGTAAAGAAGTGGAAATACGCGTATGATGTGCAAGTGGCAAAAAAATATAAAGTATGGAATGGGTTGTAGCTGAAATCCACGACCGCATTCTAGAAACTTTGGAATGTTCAGAAACATGGAAACACCACAGACATTGCATCCGTCACATAGCAGCAAATATGTTCATTAGATTTAAAGACAACTACCTAATTAACCAACTCCCTGTGGTAGCTGAAACTTTCGGACAGAATATGTATGATGAAACAATGAAAAATATTAAAGAACATAATTCTAAAGCATTTTCTTGGTGAAGAGCATTGAGCCAATGTTCCATTTTCAAGCCAAAGATATGGAACACTCAACTCAAATAGGTTTAAAAGAGCAAATACAGTGTTCAAAAAAGCCATGTCGATGTCTATTACTCAGTTAATTGAGTATACAAGGGAGCAACAAACTGCACTTTTTGAGAAATGTCAAAAAGATAGACAAAATATGATTGAAGAGTTAACCTCATATGCTCGTAAGCACATCAAAAGTAGAAGAGAAGAAGTAAGAAATGTGCATTTATTGCCTGTATCAAGGTTTGAGTTCTAGGTTAACTCACTATATCACTAGGTAAAATGCAATTAATATGTGTGTATGTTCATATGTTATCATCAATATCATGTAAGTTTATCTATTAAAATAACACGATAGTTGTGAGTGTAAGGGTAGTGTGGATGGGTCATGTTTTCAACAATACTATAATATCACTTATCGTGTTCTCATTCACATGATATTCATATGACATGATGTAGTGAATTTGGTCAAATGTGAGCATCTAGGGCTATTGTGCAAATATGTAATTGCAATAATTGATCACAGACACTTCTATGTGTCTGGCTACTGCAAAAAATGGTTCTCCATAGAAATATATAAAATTACATATCAAGAGTCATTATACCCAACGATAGATAGGCACCAATGGGCACCAACTGGAGTTCTGCCTACATGCAACCCACCAATCCCACTCAAGCAATGGGAGCATCCATGAAAAAAATGAAAAGAGTCACAACCAAAGGTCAAAGCCCCACGCAAATGTGGAGCATACAGGCAGCTGGATCACAATCTCAAACGTTGCACCAGCGCACAAGAGGACCCTTTGAATGTGGTTGATGGTCCAAGTACAAGACTAAGGATGGTGAATAAAAGAGTAGGAAAATGATGTAAGAAAGGGGAACATTGATCAGGGTTGCCTTTTCCACCCCTTTCTTTAGCTGATAAGAGGAAATGCCGATGTACAGTCATGTTCTTAGAAACACGATTTTTGGAAAATGTTGTTTTACACTAAATAAGTTTGCATATGCATCGTGTTATCAATAACACAGCCTAGTTAAATATCGTGATTTTGATAACACGATATATTGATTTTTTGTTTGTTAATATTCTATGTTGTATACATACCGTGTAATCGGTAATGCGCTCAAAGGGTTTACGTGTTACCAATTACACAATAAGAAAAGAATCACCATGGATATTATAATTTTTTCTGCGCTATGTATCATCAATTACACGATATTGTTTACATCGTGTTATTGATAACACAACAATAGCATTATTTAAATGTTCAATTTCTAAAGAGACTCCAATTTTTGGCACCACTATTTACCGAAGAGTCAATCCAATTTTTAGCATAGCAAACATAAATTCAAATCACCAATTCGCAAGAAGTCAACACCAATTTTTGACGCATTCGGTTCCGAATCAGCAATTATAAAACTGCACCTCCTGTTAGATAAAGTAACCATGCGGCGTCACTACCAAGATGGATCGAACACCATTCGTCTCCATGAGCAAAGCATGGAGACCCATTTGGGCAAAATATAGGAGCCATTAGGACATTGAAATAATGCCCGATTATGAATCATCACCCTTTACAGCAAATGAGTTGACCAATACAGTCCTCATCAGCCTCGAAGGAGGACGAGTCATATTCTGGTGTTATTTCAATGTCTTGAATGTCTACCCATTTTTTACCTTATGGCTCAAAAGTTGTGATCAAAGAGACATAGGATGTATGATCTTCTCTTAAACAACAATTTATACTATTAAACAATAAGGTTTGAAGATAAATTCAACTTTCATTGTCTATTGTATTGACTCTGTTCAAACCTTCACTTACATTTGGAGGTGGAGCAACGCCTACAAACCCTCTAGGTGATGCAAAAACTTTCAGGCATAACGTGTATGATGAGACAGATGGTGTACGATCTTCTATTTTCATAATTGTGATCAGTGAATGGATGGTGGTCTACTAATGTATTTTTTTTTGCTTTTTTATGTTATGTAATGAATGTATCCTTGCAAGATACTGAGGTCATTTTGTTTATGTAATGGACTAATCAAGTAATATTAATAAAAAAAAGTGTTTTTCCCTACAACTTTGTCGTTATGCTCTCCTATTTTACAATGAATGAAATTGTTTCAAACCATGGCGTGTAACACTTTATCAGTGGCATGACCTCACCAGGATGATTGTCTTTATGCTAACACAATATATAACAAATTATACACGACCTGTCTTTAACTCATGTTATCGGTGATACGATCAATGTATTGTCTTGTTTTTAGTGACACGATCATCACACTAATATGGCACAACCTAAATATATTTCCAATGATAGGTTACATGACCAACTGGATGATCGTCTTTTTCCTAACACGATCTAACAAATGTTTGTATGATCGATGACACAACATACGTCTTGGCTTGTTGTTGCTTACACAAGTTGTAACCTATCTTAGATGACTTAACATTTCTTCGTGTAATTAGTGACATGACTTACGTATATGCATCATGTTGATTACATGATATGATGACCAAACATGAGTTCGTGTTAGCAGTTATATAACAGACATAAAGTCGCGTAGTTGATTACATGATTTGCTACCATAGATTACACAATATTGAATGGAATTAAAACAATTGGTGAACTTTATAAATTGTGTATTGTTTGAGAGACCAAATAAAACCTACTACAATTGATTCGATTATGGATTGAATTCCTGATTGATTCACCCATGAAGAATTGCCACATAAATAGAGGCCTAACTAAATTTGTGATCTCCACTTGGGTAAAATTTGGTTGAAGGACTCCTCCAGCTAGCTTAGCTACATAATATATGAGGAACACACAATAGTCTTCATTCATCTCTTAGTATGGGCATTTCTTGATCTTTGATCTTGATTTTTGCAACAACACGTTTCCGAATATGGTTGACCTCTACAGAGTGGTGATTGTGGTCACTCTTTAGTGGGTTATACCACCTAAACCTCATCTCCCTACATCGGGCAATGAGCAGAAGAAAATGGCGAGTGACGTAGATGGGAATGAAACCACTCTCAATGTTAACATTTAACCTCCTCATCAAGTTGCCAACAATTTTGGGGTATATCTCCTCCTTCCAATTCTGCGTCCCAACGTTGTAGTAGTGCTAGATCAAAAATCTCCTGAAAAAATAGTTTGAAAGTTCGAATAAATACAGGGACATCTAATATTGCACCCCTCTAAAAGTTGGCTGAACACATCTATGACCCAAAATCATCAACAAAATATTAGTGTTAGTGATAACACGACATATGATACATAGTATCAATACAAACACAACATGTTAATTTTTCGTGTAACTGATAACATGACATATAATATCTCGTGTAAACACAAATACACTAGTTATACACAATAATTTTATTTTAAAATTATTGTGTTATTGATACAATAGTATGTGGATAACAATTATTGTGTTATTCTGTTTATCAATAACATAATAAACAGAAGTTGTTATAGCCTTATTTCACATATTGTGTTATTCGATACACGCAATGTAATGAATCATATGATCAATAACATGGAATTAAATTATTCACTATTTACTACCTCATTTGTTATACACTCCTATCTAAGCAAAGACAAATAATCAGCATGGAGAAGCACCACCATGGGCCATTCCTTGTGTGGGTGTGCCAAAAAGTTTCGGATTGTCTCCTAATTTTTCCCCGTAAAATCTCCATGTGGAATAAGGTCTATAGATCAAAGTATTTGTGAGGCACCATTGTGCCCTCTTCCTTGTCTTTCTGTTTCTCAGCATGCTCTTCAACATCAATCACATGTTGGATATTTTCTCGTAGATCCTGATCAACTTGATCAAGAGTATGAGATGTAGTGGCACTACTAGAAGCAATATTTGGGCCCACCATTTCCAGGGTAGGAGACTTTGCAAAAAATACCTTTGATGCAAGGATAATATGTAGGGCAGGGACGGATGCCAACAGAACTTCATCTCCTAACTTTGTCTTCTGCTCCTCCTTTGCTGGCCGAGTCGTCTTTTTTTATATTCTCAGCAATGTAGCTACTATATTCCTTTGACTTCTTTCCACCCTCAGCAGCCACCTTCTTGGTTGTTTCCTCCCCCTTTAATGCATGTGCTGGTAGATTAGCTACCGTATACCTCGTCCTCCTAGGCACAGCTGGTAGAAGGGATGCGATGAGGCTTGCATCTAAAGCTTTATGTTTCTTTATCTCAGTTGTATCTGCTTCGGTGGCACCGCTTCCTATCCTGGCCTTAGCCTAATTTTTCCTCCCAGTTGTACTTTTTCCTCCTCCCGAATTGAACCACATCCTCGTTAATTTTCATAAATAATCTGGTGATTATGTTCCTTTCAACCTTTGGACCCTTCTTCTTTGGGGAGCTACTTTCTGCTCCCTTTTATCTGCATAGTACGTGTAACAATTCGTATGAGTAAATGATAGGCAAACAATGCGTGTTATGACACTTTTCCACCTATCGTATTGTATGTTAATATACACGATCATGTTATTGATGACACGACAACTACCATATCATTTTCATATAAAACAATAATGTATGTTTGCATGTTATCGATGACATGATGACTTCAAAACTAACACAATAATAGAAAAGGTCATGCTATCGAATGTATACTTATGCAAAATAAAATCCTCATTGACATTGAGGGACATATTTTCTTTGCACTTTATGAGCTGATTGGTGAACAGTTTCACTTGATTTGGAAGCTCTGGCCTGGACCTGAACCGACGTCTCTCCTTCGAATATTAGTGGAGGGGTTGTTGCATGTCGGATCTCTGGTTGTAGGGGTTCATGTGGCTACTCGATCCTATGTTCAGGTAGGAGCTGCATCTATTTGATTAAGCTCATTGCCATATAATGAGCATTTTTAACCCTCTAGAGAGCAACCTGCAAACTGTCAGTGCTTCAACCCCACTTCTCGTACAATATGGCCTTCTCCAATACCACATCAATAATTTCAATCATGAAATATTCAAACATGACGAAGCTCTCAATGATGTCTTTGCCGGATTGGGATTGCCCTTATGTCTGGCCACCATGTGCTTGTCTAGAAACAATTTTTCTCTATGTCTTGGTTTGAGTAACTTCCTTTGGAGCCGACCTTTAAGTGTGCCTATTTGGCAATTGGAGTTTATTTACATAACCACTTTTGAATCTACCTTGAGCCATACAAGTATCTACTTGTACCACTTCCTCATCATGTGATAAGCTAACAACAACTTCCTCAACTTTTTATTGGCTAGGTCATGTTTAGCAGTTTTCTCCACGTCCGTCATCAGTTGCGTAAACCCGGGCCACCTCTTACACCTTTGGCTTCGTTGATGAGAACTTGAAGTCCATATAGAAAACCACACCCAAGTGGGCAAGGTAAAGCAATCACGCTAATAGTGACCATTTGCCAACTGTGTTAAGTCCTTATCTGCAACTTCCTTCAAATTTTCTTTAATAAGATTCTTCTCCGGCCACTTCCCTGCAAAGAACCTTTTGAAGAATCGCCCCTTGCCTTGGGTATCCCGTCGCCACTATTCCCTTTCATATTCAAACCCATGATGAGTGCAACTTCTACCACTGTAAGGGGTAATATTTTGCCCAAAATGTTGATAACTTCATGTGAGTCATCCCACCACTAGAATGTCTAGGAGCAGCCTAAAGATAATTATTATCTTGCAGTCGTATATAGAGTATAGAACCCAATCTTCTCCAAGATTGCCTTGCATCCTAACCTCAATTCAATGAGGTCTTTTTATTTGAGCAAAGAAATTGTTCGTTCTGAGACCCGATCCATCTCATAGATTTTCTTTTTCTTCTCTTCTAATTTGCCTTCACTAATTCTACCATTTAACCGTACTCTTGTAGCTTTTCGTCCATAAAAGATACGTATGGGTCATAACCAAAATCCAAGAGTCGCATTGATTCACATGATGTAACTAACATAATGTGAATTCATATATTATGCTATTGATTACACGATAGGATGCCTTTTTAGACACAATAACACAACAATTGAATATCGTCTACAGAAGCACTAACATGTATACACAATAAGAAGACATCTCCATATTGTATTATCGATAATATGAAATAATAAATATTAACAATTGAGTATTTTGTAACAATATATGAACAATTGATCGTAGCCTAAGTTCACTACTTTACCAAAAGCGTGTCAATATGCACGCAAATAGAACCTCACTTCATGGCCAACTCGCTTCATCAAAGAAAGTTTAAAGATTCGCCAGTTTAAAAAACCAAAAACATTGCAAAATATTCTTGCATCACTTATTTGGAGGTCAACTATTGGTTATTAGAAATCGCCATCACCAATAAAATAAGTCAAAAATCAAAACTCACAGAGCATATTCATTACACTGTATAAATATCACCTGTCCGGATAGGTCAAAAATCATATCTCACTCATATTAGGTCATTTTTATATTTCATAATATAAAAAACCCTAAACCTAAGAATTTTTGTCCAAACTCATCTAATATAGTGTAAATCCCAGTTCAATGGCATTTCTATGAAAAAACCAAGAAATATAAAATATCAATTCTTCATAATTAAAAATTAATAATTTAAAATTATCAGGCTTAGGTTTTCTGATGGACGTTTTACATATCCATCAGAAAAGGACCCAGTGGCATCCCTATTGATACGAACCCAGATAAAAGTTTCAAAACGTGGCTGGGTTGACCAGATGAGACAAAGGAATGTTTGGCTAGATGATATGAACAAATCAGCTAACAAAAGGTTGTGTCCATGCGCAGGACCGACACATCTCTTGTTGCTGGGTTATACGCGTCTTTTGGCTGTAGAATTTGGTGGATGCAACGGTTGTGCCTTCCCCCCAAGGGGCTGATTTCCATTTAATTCATGCTCTTAACCCGCCCCCGCCCCCTCGAGGGCGTTTGCCATTAAAAAAAACACATGTTCATTTTGATTTCCATGAATTATAAGGGTTTGAGAAAAAGCCCAATGCCCGACAGGGGCTTCGATTCCTTTGTAAGAATCAGCAGACTCCACATCTCATAACCGATCATCCCTCCAAAAATGGGTCGAATGAGCCATGACAACAGAGTTTGCATCCATTGTGGACAATAACAAAATTGGGCCTGCACCTTCTTCACCGAATAAGAACACGCAGTAATGTCCCAAAGCTAAAATGGGTTGAAGAAATCAGCTTCATCAGATTTCACAGTTTTAGTTATGAGAAAGCAGTCCATAGCAGAGCTAAGAAAATAAGAGGGCTTGCAGTAGTCCTTGAGACATGATGATGTAAACTTGCAGAGGTCAGGTTTGAGGATGGAGCCAACATTGTCCCATTGAGAAAGGTTCCGTTCTTGCCGCCACTGCACATCATACATGCAAACATAAGGACATTCATTGCACACTAATTTTCATGTTGAAAAGTCAGTAACAACTGCAAACAAGCACGATTATGCAAAAGAACAATTAAAAAGGTATTAACTCTGATTTACTGAAGCAGACAGAAGTCACTGATTCAAGGAAAGAGTAGACAAGAATCATATAGTAAATAGTATCATATCATACCTTCCATCAAATATACATGTGTCATGACCTGCATCATATAAAAACACCAAATTAGTCATATCCAAACCGTATGTGCATATATAACAGTGAATATGCTCCCTATGCATATATAACAGTGAATATGCTCCCTATGCATGAACACTATGCATGAACATATGCTCTCCTAAGCAAAAAAGCATTCACAGTTCACCTGCAGATTTAAATTTTCTTATGTTGATTATGAGAAGACATTTGTTTCAAAATATCCCAGGCAGAATGGATTTGATAGGACATTAAGTGTTCATTAACTTCCTGAAGTTCTCTGCAAATTTATATGTTGTTTAATTTCTTAACATGATGCTAACAAAATAAATCTGTTATAACAGCAGTATCATACATCATAAAGGATTAGTGAAGTTTACAAGGATTAGAGGGATACACAAAAAGTAAATGGCAAATGGATTGCCTTTTGTAAATGCAAGAATCAGCCTTAAGTTGGACGACATATTGAAAGACAACAAACCTGTTTCAAGCCATCAACCAAGTAACAGCATCTAATTTGTTTTTAGAGTTAAAAGAGAATGATGTTCTCCGTAGCATCTAATTTGTCTGAAGAGGTAAAAGAGCATGTTCTCATAGATGGCGCATATAATTTGTTTTAAGAGTTAAAGA
This sequence comes from Saururus chinensis, assembly GCA_035235625.1. Lineage (NCBI taxonomy): Eukaryota > Viridiplantae > Streptophyta > Magnoliopsida > Piperales > Saururaceae > Saururus > Saururus chinensis. The sequence continues at coordinate 49,365,220 of CP141140.1, forward strand.
GAGTATGATGTTCTCCATCGCATCTAATTTGTCTGAAGAGGCAAAAGAGCATGATGTTCTCCATTATATAGATGGTGCATCTAATTTGTTTTAAGAGTTAAAAGAGCATGATGTTCTCCATCGCATCTAATTTGTCTGAAGAGGCGAAAGAGCATGATGTTCTCCATTATATAGATGACATCTAATTTATTTTAAGAGTTAAAAGAGCATGATGTTCTCCATAGCATCCAATTCATCTTAAGAGTTAAAAAGAGCATGATGTTCTCCATAGCATCCAATTCGTCTTAAGAGTTAAAAGAGCATGATGTTCTCCATAGCATCCAATTCGTCTTAAGAGTTAAAAGAGCATGATGTTCTCCATAGCATCTAATTTCTCTGTAAAAGTGCATGATTTCTCCCATAGCATCTAATTTGTCTGAAGAGGTAAATGATCATGATGTTCTCCATTGTATAGATGGCATCTAATTTCTCTTAAGAGTTGCAAGTATGATGTTTATATTGAATAAATAAATTTTCAAGTATTAGGTTCTATAGTAGCTTAAGAAAAAGGTGCTGATAACATACACCGAATCGGTCCTACAAAACCCTATACCTAGGGCTGGGCTTTGGTTGGACAAAGAAAAGTGGGTCTCCCAGAACAACAGGGTATCCCACTTTTCTCTACCAAGTCAAAACCCAAATGTAGGATTTTGTTGGACAGATAAGGCATAAAGAAAACATTTCCCCATACAAAAACATATTGGTCTAAAATGGCATCATGTAACAATATTATTGAGAGGCAGAATACATACTCGGGTTTGTGGTTGTTACTGCAGCCACTCCATTAAAGTAACATGTTCCTGCCGCCATTCCCATCTGATGATAATATGCATTAAATGCATAAGCTGCATGAGCCTCAACATTATCCGGATCATAGCATGGCTGCCCCTGCAACAAGGATGAGCAGTCCACCTTCCCGGGACCACAGGCCCAATCAAGTGCAGCCTGCAGCATCTTTGAATCTGCACCGTCTCTTGCAATACAGTATGTCTGATTTGTAGTGTCATTAGCCAAAATTATACCGGATTCTGTCAAATGTAAAACATAAACCGGCACACCATTTGCATCAAACAGCCCCCAGTTCCTCTCCGATGCAGATCCGGGCTTCATATCCTCATTATACAGTTCATATATAAAAGTGCTAACAGGAACACCAGGGTACTTGGGTGTGCCAGTGTTGTTCAAAACATGACGGATTAAATTACTGTTATAGGTGTTGGCATTGTCAACTGTGGCATCTGGCTCTGAAGTGTCACCCTTGGAAGGCCAGCCTGATTCAGTCACAACAACAGGAATATTGGTAAAGTTCAAGTATGCCATCGCAAATCGAGCTGCATCAACCAATGCATCAAAGACATTACTGTAGTGCACAAGGGTGTTTGCATCTACAGCCTCTTTATTTGGAGGCAAAGGGCGGAAGAGTGCATAGTCTAAAGGTATCACACCATTGGACTGCATGTAGTCATAGTATGGGTACACATTAAGCATGAAGTAGGAATCAGTAGTTTGAAGAAACTTGAGCAAGGGAACAAGGATTGGATTCCATGAACGATTAAAAAAGGCTTGAGAGGGTGGGAATGAATCAAGGATGATTGCTGACGAATGTGGAGTTGAAACCTTGATTTGATTGTCAAGGTTAGATGCAACCAAGGCAGAGTGTATGAACTTGACTGCATTGACAAGAACAAGACCTGCATTGGGGAGGGTCGTGAGGACCTCAGACCCTACTGCAATGGCAGTGATATTGGTGGCAGGGACATGGGCCGCAACATTCCGAGCAACCCAATTGGCTGCAGTGGCATTAGACTGGCCAACTGCAAGGAGCTGGTCATTGGGCACAGATACCATGACCTGGATGCCTGTATTCGCAAGAGCCACAAGCATTGCACGGTCTGCATTGTAGAGGCGCACATGCCGGATTTGCTGTGCCTTGAGCAGAGCCACCACCTGCGTTGGTGATGGCATGTCTGAGAGGTCAGTACCAATGTTCACACCAATGAAAGCCTTGTCTGCAAGGCAGAGGAGGCCAATTATCAAGCAGTTGAAATTATAATACAACCAGTAAGTACCAAAGATATTGACTAATAGGCCCATGTGACTTGTGAAAGGTAATTAACAGTTGGTGTAGGAATAGATCACCCCAAGCAATACATGATGCTGAACATATCAATTTTTTAGAATAAAATGGTCTCATTGTCACACATGCTCAAGAAATACCAAATTGCCTGCCCCTAGAGCAAATGCAAATCTAGCATAGCCGGATCTATGCACTATACAATGTAACACATGGTGGAGCCCACACACGGGGCCCAGATGATTATTCCTATTGGAATTTATAATGGACAACTAGTCTTCCACATGAACAAACCGGACACATATCACTATAAATTATTACCCGTACCAACTTTTTTGGAGCAAAGTTAAAGCAACATGGGCACACAAAGGCGTAAAACCACATCACCAAACATGGCCGCTGGTACCTACAATTCTGTCCTGTCTTGACTGATGGGGAAGACCAACAAGTGGTTTTCCTATTTCGGCAGTCTAACATGCATGTGATCGTCTGGACCCACAGGCCGCGTCCTACTATGCAAACCAAGGGAATTTTTTTTGATACACCCTTAAAATACTGAAAATGAACCCCTTATTAGAAGAGGCCGCTCGGTGTAGGCAACAAAGCATTAGCTGGTTAAGGCCCCACATACAACATTTTGACAGGCTATAGCCGGCTGCTTATGCCACATCCGCCCACGTTAAAATTTCAATAGAACCAGTCATATCATCAACCAACTTCATTCCAGGTACAAAAATGCCAACCTATTTGTATTTTCACAACCGAAAATTTGAGTGTTCTCTGAAATAAAGAATGAAGGGTGTTTCATACTCCCTGTGTGAGCACAGTGTTCAGACTTAGGGCCATTCATTTTCTGATCGACGATGTCAGTGATCGGTAGCATTTGCACCATCAATCTAGCTCATAACGGCATAAGCATTCCATACGCTGGGCTCATGGTGAGTGAGGAGAATTAAAAACACTTCTCCATTGTAGTGGCCGCGTGGTATGGGCAGCTGGAAACCATGGGTGGAAAGAGTGTGGGAGGCAGCCCTTAGCTGCATGCCTATTGCCGGTTGCCAACCACCTGCAGCTAGGGCTCCGTTTTGGGCTCATAATTTCAGGAAGCACAAAACATCTTCCTTTTTTAAATTCTTTGTTATGAATATTTACATACTCTCTCTCCCTTTGTCCGACATTAATAGGTCCCCCTCTGTCCCGTTTTTAAGCCAAACTGATCTATTAATGTGGGACGGAGGGAGCATCATATTTGAGAAAAACATTATGCAATGCTGTGAAAATGTTTCAGAAGAATGGCCTGATAATATCATGTATCCAAAAAGCAAGGATCTTTATCCCCTCTTCTTCTACTATTTACTCACAATCTCACATAATAATTGTTGCAGAAAGAGGTGAGTATGAAGCACATAGTCAAGACCATGACATTGCCATCATATACTCCCCAAAGATGGCCATTTTCTTTGTTGCGAATACTGATCCTCCACCCCCCTCTCCCCAAAAAAGAAAAAAAAAAGAAGTTGCCCTAAATGAAGTTTCTTTTTTTTGGGTTAAAAAATCACATTTTTACCTACATGACATCGTTTTTTTCCCAATACTAGATTCACTTAGTAACAGAAGAACCTTACAAACATGAACAAGCGAAAAGGGTTATCAGTTCAAACACCAACAAAATTATTCCCAGAGCTGCTGGCACCCACACCAACCAGCAGAACAAAACAAATCAAAGGAAAGGAAGCAAAAACCCACCTTCAGCAGCAACAGAAGCTGAGACCAGCAGTAGAGCCAGCAAGAAACACAAATGGGTGGGCGCCATGAATGGATTTCCTTCACAAAACTCTTCCCAAGTGTGAACACACAGTGGAGAGTGAGAGTGGAGGGACTGAAGGAAGAAGGGCTTTGTTGCAACTAAGGAATAAAAGAGAAACAATTATATTATATTGAAATATATGTGGGAGGAATTTATAGGACGCAGAGGTCTCTCTTCCTTCACGGATCACGTAGAGGACATTTGTCAGGTAGATCGGACGGTCAAGATTCACTGTCAGATTTCGGGCTCTGCAGTATCCGGCCCGACATTTCTAGCCGTTTTTTTTTTGCCGCCCTCGGGCAGTTCGGGCAGCGCGCGAGGTACGAGGACATGATGACGTGGCTTCCAGCTGTTTCCCAACGGTCGTATTTCCTCCTCGGATGTCACAGTCTACTTTCGACGAGCGAGAGAGAAGCAAAGAGACAGGGAGGGTGCGCTGTAGCCGGTATGCTCGGGGCCTCGTGGGCCGAGGGACTTTCTCTGTTTATGTGGGCCTGTTGGTTGTTGTGCCCACCAGGATCAAACGGTATGTTTTTTAATATTAGTAGTAAGTGGGCCAGATTTTGGTCCCAAGTAATCAGGGATTCCTAAGAATGTATCATGTGGCCGCGTGTGCAAGGGTGAGAAACACAATGCTTTGCTGTTTTGTAAAAAGAGTTTTTTATGCTCTCTTTCTGAGAATTAGTTTAATATAAAGAACTCGTTGGAGTCTTTGATATTTAAAATTAATAGTGCACATGTTAGCGTAATAAGTACAATTATCACTAGAGCTAATGTGGATTAATATATACATCATTGATCTCATGCATGATGGGCTCCTATATGTACATTACACTGAGCTCATTGTTAGAGTAAAACATTAAAAATGCTTTTAATTTTGGTACTATAATAATACTCACTCCTACTTAGTTAACTAATAATTAAAAGAATTATCAACTGATTAATTAACTACTTCATAGAATGTGGCAATCTTAATTATCTCAAGTGGGACTTCTACTCGTATCTTTTCCTTCCCCAAGTATCTCCTAATTATGAGGTACTCAACAAAAAAAAAAGCTAGAACATGATATGGGTTCAACCCATATGGTCCACACATGTAAATCTGGATTGGGTGAATTGGTATATGTTTACTAGGGTAGAGGAACATTGGGGTGGACCCCACCCACAATTTCTTTCCTATCGATATACAAGTGTTGTGGGCCTAAGCTGCACATGCAGACAGTCGCTTATACTTATGTATTACTTATTAGATATATGTTAGGTGTACATACATGCATATACTTCATGGGCCCTAAATGAGTACACGATGTACATGGGGCCGCACATACCTTCTAGGGGTTGGCCCCCAATGAGCATGGCCATGAGGCATATGTTAGGCCTCCATGTGATCATAAGCTTGAGCCCATAGTCATGAATAAGACATCACAAGTTAAGCCTATGATGCGGTGTCAAATTGGGCAGAAAGTCTAACATATATAGGGCCTGAAGGCCCTAACTCCTCGCAATTGCCTATCTTTCCACTCTCACTCGGTAAGCCACCCCCTCTCTCCCTCTTTCTCCTTGTTGCACGAGGCTCCCCCTTGAGTTGAGTTGTGCCCCTCCTCTCCCTCCGTGTTATCTTGCGCTCCAAGGAGAGGGCTTATCCCCCCTTCTCTCTCACCTCGAGATCAGCTTTGTCAGTTTGACTTGGAGGAAATGAACGAGGAGGGGCTAGGGCATACTATGAGGAGGTTTTGATGGGCCCATTACTTCTCATTTTCCATGTAAAGGGCAAATGGTGATTTGTTTCATATTATCACATATAAAGGTACTCCCCTACTTGAATCATTTATAATTCATACACAAAAAGGAGTGTTTTACAAGGGTGTCCATATCATATGGGAGAAGCTTCTAAAGGCTATGCATATTATTCTTTATTAATTTTATGTTTATATGTTTATTATCAATTGAAATTGAAATTTTGCTTGTTATATGTGATTTACAGGCTGAAAAAAGAAAAAAAATCAAACCTTGTCACCTCCACAAGATAGGCTTTACCACCAAGCTTTCACTACTGCCACCCACCTAAAAAATTTGTTTCTTTTCTATACTTGGCCCTGTACAAAATATTTTTCTAGCAAGTTTGAATTTACAATGTGTGCTAAATCATTGCTCTAATAGGAGGGTGACATTAGTCAAATGGCCTTTTAACTTTGTTCAATAAGTTGCAACTTTCTACTATCCTTTCTTCTTAAAAAGTTTGTTTTACATCATGTAGTTTGAATATATTGTAAGAACATATAGGTATATATCTTGTAATTGATTTGATTTCGATAAACATAACTGTGTCTAATTGATGTATGTTTTTAAGTATTAATAACTCGATTAGGTTGGTGATATAATCGAATCAAATTTGAAATTGATTTGACTTAAAAAATAAGTATTGGATGGTTCTAAATTTGAAGGAGGAAGACTTAATAGAGTGGTAAGCCTAAAGGAATAGGTTAATCGTGGTTTTTTTTATTTAAGTTTTCACGTAAAATTGCTTGTTTGTTTTGTATGCTTGATTGAATTGTACTAGTTTATTTTGTTTTAATTTCCTGCACAACAAGGCCACAACTTGTGGTTCTTTGCTCTAGTTAGTTATTTAATTAGAGACGTTGTGGTGATCCTCTACATAGAAAATGGTATTAAACTTTTAAGTGATAACTAAGGATTTGCATTATCTAGATAGATTTATTGTTTTTGCTATCAATTTGCAAGCTTTCCTGTAGATTTTTATTTTAAGTGCTCACTTATTAGGAGTAGCTTTCTTCTTAATTGAATTGTCTCTCTTGTTGGTTTGATTGTTTGTTTTCCTTTGATTTGCTACGTGTAATTCGAATTTTAATATGGCTAAGCATGGTTGATCATTTATAATTAAACTCTTTCCAAGTGTACAAGGAAATTGTACTAAGATAAATGTTTAAGGGTTATCGAACCTTAGGGATGGATAAATTTTACTAAATATAAGAGAGGAGTTTGTTGACTAAAAACTAAAAAAAACTTCAACCTAAATTAAGTGAAAGAAGGAATAAACTATATCAAAAGCAATATATCAGTATGAGGAAAATTAATTAGGAAATCGAATCCATTATAGAACCATAACAATTCCTTAACTTTTTGTCATAACCTGGATTTTTAAAAGTATTTTTTAATAGCATGAATAATAAGTAGCGAGAATTTTTTTTCTTCTTAAATACAAAACAAACTATTCGATTAAATATCTAGTTCATGATAACTGGGGTTCACAAATACGGATATCAAATCATATGATATTTACACGTCTCAAAATTTCAAAAATAGCTCATCTATCTAAGTACAAGTCTATCACCCATCTGAAAATAAATAACAAGTTGACTCTCACGCTAAAGTTACACATATGTACCAGAGTTGCAGACACAAAGAAACTTCATCCTATACGCGTCAATCTTGGTCTCACTCGTTGTAACTTGGAAAACCTGCAACCAGCCAAACCAAACAACCACAACAATGGCAGTGGAATCTCTCCGCCTTCAAGAAAAGAGCTTCTAAAGGACAAAAGGTTTAATTAATATTTTTCAGATCGGGCCAACATCACCCGATGTTAGTTGTCTACGTACTCATCAGACAACATCTCCAATGTTTCCAACAAGATTGGATCCAGACGTAGTTCTGCCTAGAAACTACTCTATCCTATGAAGCATAACATAACATGTGCAATGCTTAGGTATTTTAAACCTATATTTTAGTAAGTCTTTTAACTGCTCCACTTGTCTAAATAACAAGCAATATCAAACAATGTTATTAATTATCTCATAACCCTTGTTCGATAATTAATACTATCAAATCTGTATTTACTTAGAGATAACTCACCCCTCGATAAATCTCCAGACAAAGGATTCCAACCTTGGAGTAGACTGCTTAATAGCAGCTTGACCCAAATCCCTAGGGCTCTCAATAGCCTACTACAAATCTGGAGAAGAGGATCCCAACTATGCTCATGGTCACAAATTGGCGAGAAGCACAAGCCTTCCATAATGCTCATACAACTCTGCTTTTCGTACGTACTAAATAGTCACAGGAAGACTTGCGGGAGACCGCAGTAAAGACCCTCTAGTCAATACCCAAACCGTCATGGCGATGGAAAGCATATTGCAATCTTCATCATCCCAACTTTGGGAGAAAATGTCTCATAAGACATTACTAATATATCCATAGAAGCATCGGGTCTTTATGACCATTGACTCCCCCAAACATAAGAACTTAGACTAGATTATTTTCATCCAGTTAAGTATCTGCTCTACCATTTGGGTCCTCTTCACCTTGTGAATTGGCCCAATAAATAGCTCATCCACTGAGCTATGACTCAGAGAACATCCCAAAATCACCCTCGGTTCATTAATCAAGGTAAAATTCTATGTCAAGGCCCCGTTCAATCCATGAACCGGTTCCAAACCCTATTGAGGGTATTTTAGTCTTTATCTTGATTAGATGTTCTCCCCTCAATCTAATGGCAACCCATATCTCTTGATTAAGCTTCATTAATCTTAAGTTACTAACATAAATCAAAGCATCAACCAAAGTAAGCAACATAAATAACATTAAGTCATACACGTTTATAACAATAAACAGGGGCTTATTGGACTCATTTGCCGGGCTAGGGCTCAACTAGTTCAAGCCCAATAGTGTAAACAACTCTAACACATCCTGCGAGTTACATATAAAACACTCTAGTCTATTGGTGCACTCGGTTGCAGACACGTAAAATATGCTGCATTAAACCTGAGAATTAGGGTTCTACCCCTTATTTCCTGTGACATTGTGACCCAACAAGGTCTTCGTGTCACTTACTAGTCATACTCCTTCCTTTTGAAGTCATTTATAGGGTACCCTAACTCTTGATTCACTAGGTCATCCGTTTCGACAGAAGCAAAATATATTTCTCCTAAGGGCGTTAGGGTAATTTCACCACCTAGGGTATGATGCCCTCCCTTGGTCATTAGGTCATCTCACTCCCCTTTTATTTAGTTTAAGTCATAATCCTCGTAGGATGTTCCATTCTCAAGCTAACACGCGCTTCCATTCACATGAATGTGGGCAGGTCCACTCAAAGGTATTAATGTCATTTGGTTTAAGGCCTTAATGACATCCAATGGGTCCCAAATTCAACTCAATGGTACTACTAAGCTTCATGGACTCTATGTAATTTTCCTGGCGTGTGACGGGGTCGTAAACCTTTTGAACCGACCCAGGTTGACTTAACGGTTTACGATAAACCCTAAGGGCAAAAGGGTCAATTAACTACTCACTGGGATTTTTACTCACTATGCTGTTTAGTCTATACTCAGGGCACACACTAAGATCTTACTAGAAATTTCTCCAATTTTTAAATCTACTCATACGCCCCTGAACCAGAGCCTCAAACTCGGGAAAATTAATATTATATGATAATTTAATAAATAGGGGTAAAAAGGTCATTTTATAATCTCTGGGATTTTTCCCTGAATTGAAACTCGGTCAGAATAATCCCAAACCACTCCAGGTCTAATAGTAAATTTCTAGGGTTTTTTTCCCTGAACCGGACCCGGTGTAGAGAATGTGAATTGTTCTTTTTTTTAAATAGGACCGGACCGGACCGGATCAGGTCGGGTTACCCGTCTCGGTCCAGGGAGAAGACTACCCGCGAGTGAATTGTCTTCCCAGTGACCGGCCAGAGACCAAATGGCCTCTGGCGGCGCCGCCCTTCTCTTGGGTGTCCCGGTTGGTGTGGCCGAGGCCGGTCGGATTGTCGTCGCCCGGTGAATCCGATGGACTTGGCCTTGCCTCCGCCCGGTGGCTGGCTGGGGACAAAGCGGCCTCCCCTTTTCTTTTCTTTTTTTTATAAATCCTCCAAAGGCACCACCATGGCCGGCCGATGGGCCTGGCTTGACCGGATCGCCGCCTTCCGGTGATTCCGTCCAGCCAGGGCCCGCTTTAGGCCGGGGCTGTGACATGTCGCTGTAGAAATTCCTTTTTTTAAAAAAAATTGTGACGACCCAATGGCCAGCACAACGGTAGCCAATCTGCCGCTAGAAAGGCCACCAGATCCAAGGCCTCCGTGGCCAGGGCTGGTGCGCTCCTCCCGCAATGGGTCTAGCCACCGTGGTCGGCCAGTGACGGGCCGACAATCATAAAATAAACACAGTACAATCAAAGTGGATAGTGATTGCAGAAATCACTATTCACATTATTTACAAAATAATTTATATTTTAATAATAAAATATCTTTAATCCCGATTCAAAATCCTACCTCGAAGGCCGAGTTGTCATCGATCCACTGTCGCCAACGTTTTGCTGGAGTCTCACCGGAAAATTCCATCCTTTCCTTCACTGTCAAAAGCTCTCCCCCAAAAAGCCCTAATTAATTCTTTTTATAGGCATGGGATTAGGGCTCCTAATCCATAAAAAATTGGGCCCAAAAAACACAATTTCGGAACGATAAATAATCAGGCCTACAAAACAACTTAAACGGCCCATTTGCACGTTTAAATCTGATAAATGGTCCCTATACGATATGTTCAACTTTGAACAGTCATATCTCCCTCATTTGGACTCCGATTTGTGCATTCTTAGTGGCGTTTCGAAGCTCTTTCTGTCTACTTTCCATCCATATAGGATTCCGATACCACTTCTAACTGATTATTAGGTTATTTCCACAAGAAGATCAAGGGGTCCTACACCCTAATTTTCCCGTGTACAACTTCGGGAATTTAGAAAATTCCTGGACGTTACACTTTTAATCTAAGTCTAGTGTGAATATGAACAAGTATTCTCAACTACAAGCTAGAATTACTTCAGAAAGAATCATTAATTAAATTCATGACATGAACTATCTTCGACAATAATACGAATCATCTATACTAAATTAACTATAGGCATGACTCGTCTAATCTTAGTATAACTCATCCAATTTATTAATTATATAAACATTAAAACTATTTCATGACCATCTCATCTAAATCACATAAATTAAAATTAATGTAAATAACAAAACAACATCAATCTATCATCTACAAGACAATAAATCAATATAGAATTGAATAAACATGAAAAGCTCTTCCATTAAAAAGGAAACCCTTGTTATATAATTATCATTATTTACAACTAAGATATAAATTAAAAAGAAAAAAAACTGAAACTTATATATAGCTTCATTAACTCCTAAGGAAAAGAAAAATATAGTCTTTCATGGTAGAAGAAAGCACTTGAATCTCTCTTGAAAGCTTTGAATAATCTTTCATCTTCTTCTCCCTTTCTCTTCATAAAATCTACTAGAATCTTCTATTTTCGAGCCAAATATGCCTTTATATAGGCATAAGAACTATAGGAAGAGGTTTAATATGAAAATGACTCAAATTTTGTTTAAACTAGGAAATTGTGCATTATCCCAATCGATCACCCAACATGCCCATTCAATCGCCTGAACTGTATTTTTGTCAAAAATCATGTTTACCCGATTGATCCTCAAAACGCCCAGTTTGATTGGACAACTATTTCTGCAATCTGGACAGTTTTTCACTAGATACTCCATATTCATGTGTAGTTTTTACTCTGTTCATTAAGTTCTTTCTTTCATGTCCATATTACTTTCCAACTTGATTATAACTTTGAAAATTTGTCCAAATCATTTTAAAGTGTGTCAAAACTATTTTAAATTATTCCAAACAGCGTCCAAGTACCTCGATAAGTGCATTTTACCTACAAAACATAAAAACTTCATATTTTTTACATGTAGAATATAATTAAAATCCCAACTTAATTCAAATACAAGCCTAAACTACTAATAATTCCCAAATTAATTAATAATTAAATTAAAATATTAAATCTATCTTAATCTAAATAAACTATAATTAATCATAAATTAACCTAATATATAGTAGCAAATAAGGTAAAAAATATATATATAATAGATATATATTTCATACTTATCAATGGTGACTTTGGAAATTTCATAAATCATCCACCCTTGTTCGATGGTTAAAATTTTTCTTATTTAAAATATCGGATGAGAGTCTTTATCCAAGCACTTAGTAAAATACCTAAAATGATGTGGTAAAGGGTTGGAGTCCACCAATGACCAAAGGATAAATATGGGGTTAAAGTTCTCAAGTTGGAATGCTACTGGGATGAGGGAAGTTAGCTAATTGTAATAACAAAGCCTTGAGTGCTTTATTCATTATTATTGGGAATGTCAGCATAGGCTCATATCTAATTGTGTTTTTTCCAAAGTTGCTTGGGATCACTTAGTAAAATAAAGTGAAGGGATTGATGCACTTAAAATATCTAGTCTTCAAATACTAACTTTAGAATTTGAGAATATTATGATGAGAGAAGATGAAATAATAGCTTAATATTATGCTAAAATGTTGGACATAGTGAACATATGTGATCAATTAGGGGAACATATAGCTAATCATTTTGTAGTAAGGAAAATCCTTAGGTCTTTGTCAAGTAAATCCAAAATAAAGGTAACTCCAATTAATGAATCCAAAAGGATTGGTTCCTTTGATATTAAGTAGTTGATAGGCAACCTAAGAACCATAGATGCAAGAAGAATCATATGAACAAAAAATAAAGTGTTTGAGAAGGGCAAGGGAAAACAAATTTCTTTGAATTCAAAGACTATAACTAAGAAAATCAAATAATTAATTACCCTAGATGAAGAGGATTCTTAAGAAGAAAGTGATAATGAATTAGTCATATTGACTAAATAATTTAGGAAGTTCCTTAGAAATCAGAACATTAAGGGTGAGAGGAAAGGTAGGGAGAGGTAGAATATTAGAAAAAGAGAGGAGAAGTCTAACAAAATAGATAAGAAGAAAGGCTAGGTCATTTTCCTTTTGAGTGTCCTAATTAGGGTAGTGATAGTTTTTATGAGAAACCTCGGAAATTCAAGGGTCACGATAAAAAGAAAAAGGGGGAAGTTCTTCAAGCCACTTTCTCATATGACAACTCATCTATTAAAGAGGTTTGAGATGTGCAACTACACCACCTTTCATGCTAGTGTGAAGGTAGATAGTTCTTGTGGATCTAATTCCTTTGAATTAGACTATGACTCTTCTTTAGATAGAAATTCAAGGAATGAGTAAAAAAACCCAATTCAACAAAGTCATGTTTCTGACTAAGAAACTTGAGAGAGAGTTGAAGTAAAAACATGAAAGAATTGAAATTCTTCCTCAAAAGATCATTAGGGTGTATGAGTTGAATTCTAGGTTGGAATGTGAGAAAGTTTACCTCAATGCTGAGCTAGAGAAGGAAAAAGCTAAATCTAGTGCTTTGATGATATGTGACATTTACTATAAAGAGAGTTGCACTAGATATGACTACACCAACAACTAGGCTCACAAGCCAAGCCCAATGAGAAAGAGAAGAGTTGGAACCCCTTAGAGATTGAACCTTAGGTTACCACATCATGTGTATGATGGAAAGATTAAAAAATGTGGATGAGAAAGATTGTTCTTCAATTCCTAAATAGTCAATTTGGTAGGATCAACAAAGAAACCCCTAGTGTAACACCCCTTATTTTTCTATAATTTTTCTGTAACTTTTTGCTCCTATTTTCGATGAAGAAATTTGATGCTTCAACATATCTGTATTTGTAATATTCGTGACCGTAAGAGTCGGGAGTGGTGTTTAGTCGCAGGTCATAGGCCCGATGCATCACGCAAATTTTTTTGGCACAAAAACGCGAGAGAAAAGAAAGAGGCAAGATGGAGAAAAGAAATGAAAAAAAATTATAAAGCGGATCGGGCGCACCTTAGCATGCGCGGAGTGAGCAGTGAACATGGGCAGCCCCTTCACTGTGTGAGGCCGGAGGTGGCACCGCCGATAGCCGTCGGCTGCCGCCTAGTCGGCCTTGGCATGGCGATGCCGCTACCGCCTCCCTGGCCTGGCCCCACCAGCCACCACCACCCCTCTCCCTCTTTTTCGTTTCGGCTCAGTGACCCTCTTTTCCATTTCTGGGTCACCACCGTCTCCCAAGTCCAACCCCTAGCCCTGTCTGGCCATTTGTGGCCTGGCGTTAAATGAATGACGCCCCAACTCAGCACACTATCACCCTGGTTAAATCGGGTTTCATTCATTCTCTAATCGGTTTCTCTGCCGCAAACAGCTGCAAATGTCGGCTTGACCCAATAACAGCAAGGGGCCGCTGCTCCCAGCCTCCTTTGCACGTCTGCTACTCACACTAGATGCCCCTAAAACTTCACGGTTTGCCTCTGACCGCTGTCGAGTGACCCACCCCAACCTTGTGTCTTGCCTGACGTTGCGTGGACTTAGGCCATATATCCAACCGACGTGGGCTTTGCCCCGGCCCAATGACATCGAGGGCCAACAATTTTGGCCCGATTCCAGCTCTAACCCCCACTTCCTATTACGCACGACCCAGAACTTATGAGGAAAGAGTCCCCGAATTCCAATTCTTCCAAGGCAAAGTGATATTGTCTGCCATTATTGCCCATATCCTCCATCGTAAGCCGTGCTCGATGCACAACCATCCTTACAATGATTTGGTTAGGAGTAGCATTTAGAAATGAAGCCGCCTTTGTCAGCCACCTACATTGGGCCTTAGTGCCTCAATGTGTGTTTACGTAACGACTCCACCGCTAGGCAATATGGCCATTAAAGCCCTCCTCTGTCTCCCTTATGTTCGCGAGTATGCAACCAAGTCCTCCTCCATGTTGTGAGGCTTTGACAATGCGGAATTGTTACTGCTAGATGTAGTCTGTGGTTTACTTTAACGTTTGTGGCCAACAAGTGCTTTCAACCGTGGTTGACGTCCAATTAGTCACCTCCTATTCTGTGGTTGCTCTTGCCATCCCTAGTGGCAAAACATTGTGTTCGGGCGCCCTAGTGCGCCTAGTCTTCTGCTTTGAGTGAAATTAATCTAACCTTATCAAGATTAATTCCAGCATCTCTTAAAATCCTCAGGATAACAAAGACTCTCTCATTGCGATGCTTTTGGCCGCTTATTCCACCATTGACGCTACCACCGTCACTTTCTCACCATCAAACTCCTGTGGATTATGAGGCAGGGAACCTTGAACTCCTAATTTCATTATAGCATGCTTTGATTATGTAGTAGCATGCTAGGAGTTTATAATTTAATATTTTGCATGATTATGTTGATTATATAAGCGTGTGGTACATATGTGAATTGTGCATATGTTAGTGAATACTAAGGGTATGTAGTAAGTTGCTATGATTGTATGTTGGGCGAGGGAAGACATAAGATTTAAAGGCAAATGTTGGTTTTGATGAGATTGGAGAATTGGTTCAATTTGAGTCAGATGGCACGTTGGAGCGATGAGTAGGAGATATGGGGGATGCAAGGAATTGAAGACTTAAGATTCAGAGCGCCTTTAGGGGATTGTGAGTTAGTAAGAGATAATGACATAATTGTACATGCATAATGTATGTAATATGAATTGTAATAAAAAAATAATGTGTATGGAATTAGTAAGGGTTTGATGATGGGACTTAGATCTAAAGGGTTTAATTTGAGGAGTTCGAGTAAGATGATTTGATTTTAAGGCTGATGGTGTAAGATGTAAGGTAGTAAGTGTTTGATGGTAAGAGTGTGAGTATGGAATTTGAGTTCGACAAGTAAGACTATGTTGAGATTTGTAAGACTATAAGTGTAAGGGTGGGGGATGAGCTAAGTAAAGAATGTTACTTTTGTGGTTTAGAGCTTCAGAACTAGCTCAAATCTAGCTTTATTAGCTGAAGGTTTTAAGACAGAAAATAGTTTCGAACATAATTGTACATGCATCAGTTACCTAATATGAACTTGAATAGTAAGTCACCCTAATTTGTTAACGATGTGAGTTTGAGACTGAGGGTTTTGACGGATTAAGTTCCATTTTTGTGCCAGTCGATAAGTAATCAACTAAGCGTCCTTCCTGGTCTAGCCATGGTGTTAACCTGCTGGATTTAGTCTTGGTGTTGTATTTCGACCAAGACGTTTGATACTCTGTTGAGAGAACTGTAAGTTTTTGCCCTTCGTCGGCTCTAAATGTTTTCTGCCTACAGATGGCACTATATGTTCTGCCCAAGAGTGGCACTGTAAGATTCCTTCCTAAGAGTGGCACCGTATATTTTTCCGCCCTTAGTTGGCACTGTATGTCCCTTGTTCGCATTGAATGGCCCCAGAGAGTGGGCATTTGCATGCTTAGGTAAGTAGTATCATGGATCTACTCTTACCTATTTGATCCTATGCCCCATGAGCATAGGTGTGCCTTACCTTCAGAAAAAGTCCATGGTGTCTAGTTGCTCCCCAAAGGTTAAGGTGATGCCCCAGTGACATTCCCTTCCTTTTTGATGCAGGAGCTTGTTGATTGTAATGAGTTTTAGTTGTCGGTAGTATGTGTTCGATAGTAAGAGTAAGTTGTATATTTTAGATTTTGAGTAAGTTGTACGTGTAAGATCCAGAGTAAGTGTAAGTGTAAGCTTCTAAGGAAAACGGTGAGAGTAAGAGTATGTTATAAGAGTAAGATGGTACAAGTAAGGTCGTACGAGTATGTGGATGTTGTAAGTGTAAGTGTACGATTGTATGAATAAGTTGGTGAAACTTTGATTCAGACATTAAGTGTAAGTATAAGCGTAAGCGTAAGTGTAAGTGTAAGTGTAAGAGTTTGCCACAAGAGTAAGTGTAAGTTTAGCTAGTACAATTGTATTTGTGTAAGATACTTTATATATGCTGCATACTTTTTGCTTCATGTGTGGTTGCATGAATGCATCTATGTATGAACTTACAAAGTTCATTGATTTATTTCCCCTATTGGGTATTTTCCTACTGAGTATGAAAATACTCACCCTATTTTTTTAGCCTCTTCGTTTGGAGGCTTTTGTTGGTCAATCAATAGGTTTTTGGACTAGACTTTTCCCGTGGTGGATTCTTTTTCCTCGACCTGGAGTGCAGCAAAATCATAGTGAGGCCTTGTGTATTTTAGTGTCATGATCTCATATTTTATTTAAGGTGAGAGTTAAATGTATTATTTTTGGGACTTGTGCATATATGTTTGATTTAGAACACGGATTGTTGAAGAACTTGTACTCAGAAAGGCTTGGGAGGTATTTATTTTTAAAGCCAATGGCCATGGCAGGTTTTATTTTCATAGATTTTGAATTTTGTTGATTCTTTTAATTTACGTCGGTATTTTAGAATAAAATATTGGCAAAGTTTTTAATTAAATGTAAGGAAAAACCTCAGGCATGACAGTTGGTATCTGTAATGACCCGGATTTTTCCGCGGTTTCTACTTGTTTTTGTGGGAAATAAAAATCAAGTTGTCCCTTATATTTAATTTGTAATTGTTCCATATATGTGTGTGTGTGTGTTACGTTTGGAGCTTGAGTAAGTGGAGAGGTTTACGTGTAAATTAAACCTTTGGTGTGAAGAGAAGGTTTCGATGCACAAAAAGGGATTTTTGCACCTAAAATACGCTTTTGGCACATAAGTCGAGGCTTTGGTGCATAAAATAAAGCTTTGACGTATGATGGGAGGCTTCGGTGTGAAAAAGGTGGGCTCGAGGTTTATTAGTATTTGGGCGCGTTAGAGGCGGCATGGCGCATGTATGGGAGCGGCAGTGGGTAAAAAGAGATGCTAAGGTGTGAATAAAGTGAAAGCACATAAGTGAATAAATTGAAAAGCTTATAAATGAATAGTGGATCGTGGCTTTTCAGCCACGACCACTATTCATTCTAGAAACTTCAGTAAGAAATTTCAGTCCGGGAAGAAAAACGAGGGCTTTTCTGGACCCTCCGTCGCGCCTCCTCCAGGGTCGGAATCCATTGTTTCTTGCCGGATCTCGCTTCACCCGGCCGCCACGAGTCCAGTGGTACCAACTAGAGCTTCCGCCGTCTCCTCCTTGCTCCTCCTCACGTTACTGGAAATTGGCTCGGTTTTCACCCTTTTGGCCGTTGGAGCGTCGGGGATTCGTTTGGTGACCGTTGTGCGCTGTTTCTGGCCGGCCACCACCTCTCCACCCCTCCTCCAGTCATAGGCTTCCTCCCCACACCCTTCTTTCTCCTCTCCGACCTTCATCCCATCCACCGTCCCCTATTTTTGCACCCAAAAACTCACACCGGGAAGCAAAAACCTTGCTGTCCGGCGGTCGTGTGGCCTTGCCGGTGGCCATGGCTGGCCACCCTCACCTTGTTTCTCCTCTTCCTCACCTCACTACCTTAAATCACGCCCCTCCAGCCCTTGTACGTGGGTTTTGGCCTCCAGAACCACGATTGTCGACCTCTACCCAGTACGGTTTTGGCTTCCAGCGATTCGCCACGACACCCGGTGACTGACGGTGGAGCTAGACACCGCACAGAATTTGGATTTGCATATCAGCCCTTTTGGGTGCAGTGTCCACCCCTGACCACCTCTTGTACACGTCAATGGGAGGCATGGAGATCAACGGGCGTTGAATTGGGACCGGACCATTTCATCGAGTAAAACCCCCCGGCAAGCTTGCGGCACTTTTGCACCCAGGGGCAACTCGTTTTATAGAAAGCGACGCTTGGGTTCGCCGAAGTTGCCACTGACGCCGCTACAGTTGTGCGCCCCGACAACACCGTACGCCCAAAAAGCGAGGTAGGGGGCTTTGAATTTGTAATTCTATCATAGCGTGCTTGGTATGTTAGAATGCATGCTAGGGTCAATTTAATTACATGCTTCATAACACGTAATGCTATGGATATCGTGTGTAATGATATTAGCTTATACAAATGCTAATTAAATGACATGTTATTGGCTTGACAAATGATGGATGTATAGGTTTGCAGGGTAATTATTTGCATGCTAGTAGGATAAATTATCTGCATGCGTGTGCAATGGTTTATGCATATGATGGATGTGCTATAATCGTAAGTAGGGTTTGGTTAGATGTGTGTGGATGGACAAATACATACGGAATGGTGGATGTTTATATCGATGGTATCGATATGTGTATGCTTGATGGGCTGAAATTAGTTTGGATTGGATCAGGCTTTGATGCAATGAGCGGAAAGCTTCAGGGTTCTCGGGGAAAACAGACGTAGTTTTGAGTTTATTGAGAGACTTTATGATAGTGTGATTTCAAAGGAAAATTACTTGAGCATAAAGTATTTAATTCAAACTGGAATGTTAAGTAAAACTAAAATGTTAACCTTATGAGTTTGAGACTTTAGTAGTTTGACGGATTAAGTTCTGTGGTTGAGCTAGCCGGTGATTAATCGGCTAAGCATTTCTCCTGTCTAGCCATGGTGTGTATCCTGTAGGAGTTTGTCTGTGTGCTGTAATTAAGCCCAGATGGTTGATGCTCTATTGAGAGCACCGTATGATTTTGCCCTAGAGTGGCATTGTATGAATTCTGCCCAAGAGTGGCATTGGCACTATAAGACCCTAAAGTATGGGCGATTGTATGACCCTAATGTGTAGCCGTTTATGTTTGCGCGCTCAGGTAAGTAGTATCATGGAACTACTCTTACCTGTTTGATCATGTGCCCCATGAGCATAAGTGTACCTTACCTTCAAAAAAGTCCATGGCGTCTAGTACTCTCCGGAGGTTAAGGTGACGCCCCATTGGCATTCCTTTCCATCGACGTTGGAGCTTATTAGTTTGATAATGAGCTCTAGGTGTCAAATCATAAGTGTATGTGTTGAGTATGACTGTAAGAGCAGGACTGCAAGTGTAAGAGTTAAGTAAGACAGTAAGTGTATGTATATGCGTAGGATTGTGTGGTAAGATGGAACGAACATGAGTTCGTGATATGTGTGTGGTTATAAGCATCATATTTTGATTTTGAGAGACTTTGATTGCCATGTTTTGTTGCTTCATGTTATGTTTCATGAAGGCAACTACGTTTAGGCTTACAAGTTCATTGTTTAGAAATCCCCTACTGGGTATTTTCTACTGAGTATGAAAATACTCATTTTCCCTCTACTAAATTTCAGATCCTCCAGTGACTTCTGCGGGTCCCAGCACGAGAGCTTCGTAGGCGGGACTTAGTTTTGGAGGAGAGGACAGACTTACGGACTTCAGGTCAATTTTTGACTGTTCAGTTTCTTTTGTTTAGTTATGCCACGATCTGATGCAAATTTTGAGTATACATGTATTGGGCGAGTTGAGAGCTTATGCATGTATTATTTTGGACTTGTATATGGACTGTTTATATTGGGACTGCTATTGGACTTGTACTCGGCTATGCCTGGGAGATGTATATTTAAGCCCATGGCCATGGCACTCATGTTTTTATGTGTGTTTGTTTTATCTCACGCCCGGGTGTTTAGTCGGTGTGTTTTGATGATTTAAAAGAAAGTTTCAGGTTGTGTGATTTTAAATTGATGATGTGAGAAATATAAAATGTTTTCACAGGTTTTGATTTTCGTCAATTTTTACAAAATACAGTCGTTATATTGCAAAAAATTTTCATGAAATTTACTGGAAAATGGTTTGAAAAACCCGGGGCGTGACAATATCAGAGCCTAGGTAATCTGACTACAAGGTCATTACAGTTGCAAGTCCAGAGTCGTGGCATGTGAGAGTAAGTTAGAGTTTGGTTTGGAGGGAATCTAAGTGAAGATTTTTCTCCCTTATTTCGTTTATTTCTGCTCATAAGCAGAGTCAAGTTAGAGTTTAGTAATCGTTGAGAGTTCTAAATGGTAAACTCTCACTTTTGATGCTTGTGGAGGGAACTGAAGGCGGTCATAGAGCATTTTGTGAATATGAAGTGGTGGTTGAATTTTTGCATAATCTGGGTGATCAGAGTGTGGTTAAGGCCACCTATTCTCTAATAGAGGACAAAAGCAATCGGTGAAATCTGTCTGGCGTACCTATTTTTTTTAAATCTGTCAGCCTTTGACTGAAAATAGTTGTGTTGGTTTTATGGAAAATATTTTATGTGACCATCATTGTTGGAAGGTTGAAGTTCTTTTTGTTGTTTGCAAGGAAGAAGGTAAGAAACAGAGCTGAAATCAGTTTCATTCTCTTTTGATAATTTGTGAGTATGAGGGGATTTCTAGAAGAGTTCCAAACTTCTTTAACGGTAAACAGATTAAAGTTAATTGTCTCGGCATTGGATGGCGTTGTGGCTATAATCGTAAGAGTTCTGAGAAGAGAGTGCTAACTTGTTTTGGATCAGTCTTTAGCTGGTCACACAGTCAGAGGTCATAGACCTCCATAAGAAACATTTGCTTAAGTGCCCTAATGGTCAGGATGATTGCATCCAGGGTATTCGAGAAAATTAGCTGTCCAGGCGAGGCAGCACATGGTTGAAGGTGCAGAGCCTGTGGGTGAGTTTGTTTGAGAAGTCATTAATGGATTAAGTCTAGAGCAGCTATGCTTTTTCTAGGAGATTTTTGCATGTTTCTTTGATGACATATCGAGGTTTCTGCCTGAGAAAAGAGGTAGATTTTGTTGGGAGTTAGTGCCTAGTGCACTCCCTATCTATAGGTCATCATAGAGGATGACCCATTAGAATAGGTTGTACAAAAAGGTGAGCTAGTAGAACTTATGGTTAAGAGATGCACTTGTCTGAGCACATCTCCTTGTCGGCGAAGAAAGTTTTTGTAATTACGCATCAACAACCTAATATTGAACTGGGCGACTTTCAAGAATAAGTCTCTTGCCCAGGCGTGATGACCTTTATCATAAGTGACGGTCAACCAAGGGTTTTGAGAATTGACTTGAGCAAAAATTATGATTCGTTTAAGGTTTTCGACAAGGATATTTTAAGACAACATTGGAGGTTTGGTTGGATGATTACGAGCTTTGAAAGAGGTCATTGTGGACGGTTTGATGAAGTTGTCATCCGTTCTACCCTTTGGTCAATGGTTGTTCAGAAACGAGGAATCTAACAGCAAAAAACTTGACATGTGGTGGCACCTTCGATTGGAAAGGCTCTTTGGACCAACACTTGCCATTTAGTGAGTTTGTTTATTGTAACGACTCATTTCGGTAGTGGATTGACACCTGTGAGTCTTTTGTGGATGATATTGTTATCACCAACTAGTTGGATGAAGTAAGTGAGCATCGGATGCTCTAATTTGAATTTATTTAACACCATGCAGATAACTTGAAGTTAGCTAGAGTAGGGTTGTAGACAATGTAAGGTTAATGAAAGAATTATACAGATGGAAGGTGAATGAGTCTTGAGTGTGAGATTGGCTATTTTTCGTTTACACACGTCTTTCTGGTGAGGGAAGTTGAAACCTCGAGGAGTGGATTCTTTTAAGATCCTCAAGTGGATTGGACAAGTAACCATGGAGTTATCTTACAACCTCAACTCACCAAAGTAAGCAATGGTCCCTTGTTTTAGGGTACACTCTAATAGAGCTTCATCTTGGCTTAACTATTGAGGAGCGCTTGTATTAGACCTGGGAAGTCGAAAGGAGGTTTTGAAGACAAGGATTACTCCTATGGTGGAGAGCTTGTGGCAATGCAATTTCTTTTGTATTGTGATGTGGCATGTTCTTGTGGATTTGAGAGAGTTATATCCCCAGGTGTTTCTTGTTTTAGTTGTACGTTATAAGTTGATTATGAAATTTCAAGAATGAAATTTTTCTAAGGGGGAAATAATGTAACATCCCTGATTTTTCTATAATTTTTTTGCAATGTTCTACTTGTATTTTCGATGAAGAAATTTGACACTTTGGCGTATCTGTATTTGTAATATTCATTACCGTAAGAGTTGGGAGTGGTGTTTAGTCGCAGGTCATGAGCCTGATGCATCACGAAAAAAAATTTGGCACAAAAATGCAAGAGAAAAGAAAGAGGCAGGATGGAGAAAAGAAATGAAAAAAAAAATTCTAAAGAGAATTGGGCGCGCCTTAGCACACCTGACCTACGGAGTGAACAGTGAACGGGGGGCAGCCCCTTCACTATGTGAATCCGGAGGTGGCACTGCCGGTGGCCGCTGGCTTCTGCCCGACCGGCCTATGCTGGGCAACATCGATGCCGCCTCCCTGGCCCCGCCGGCCACCGCCGCCCCTCTCCCACTTTACCATTTCAGCCTGGTGACCCCCTTTTTGAATTTTCACTGGATCTACCACCGCCTCCACCTACATGGCCGCCAGCTCATCACCAAGGCTTCGCCCCGGCCTCCCCGCCGTGAGGTAAAAAATTCTGCCACCATTGTTTTTCTCTATGTCTATTTGTTGCGACCGTTGGTCGTGCTAGCGGTCACTGGCCATCGTCGATTGGCCTTTGGACCTCCCTCAGCCCGGCAATAGCAAGGTTGCCACCCCAACCGCCGCCCTTGCCGCCATCCTGGCCTGAACCACCACCTCCCAGGCCCTTCACCCCTTCTTTCGCCCTTTTTTGGTTTGTACAGAATATTTCTCCCATTTTTTGGTTGTTTTTCTATGCTGAGTGATCAGAGGAGCTTCGGCTCACCTTGCCGACTCCGTCTTGAGCCGACGACGGCAAGGTGTTGAGGTCTAGCCTCCCTTGCCTCGATCAGTTCCAATTTGTTTGATTGGCCGACCTACATCAGAGTAAAGTTTTCGATCGTGGCATTCATTTTTTGCCGTCGGACGTCGGATGACATTGAGTCGACGTCCATTCGGCTCATCGCGATGCGGCGACTGCTGGGTCATCGCTGTCTCCCAAGTCCACCCCCTGGCCTATCAGGCCATTTGTGGCCTGGCGATAAATGTCTGCCGCCCCAACTCGCCACACTGTCACCCCGGTTAAATCGGGTTTCTTCAATTCTCTAATCGGCTGCTTTGCCGTAGACAGCTGCAGATGTCGGCTTGACCCAATAATAGCAAGGGCCCGCTGCTCTCGGCCTCCCTTGCACATCTTCTGCTCACACCAGACGCCCCTAAAACTTTGGGGTATGCCTCTGACCGCTGTCGAGTGACCCACCCCAGCCTAAGGCCAACGTAGTGACCCGCTTGACGTTGCGTGGACTTGGGCCGTATGTCCAACCGACGTGGGCTTTACCCCAGCTCAGTGACATCAAGGGCCAACAATTTTGGCCCTATTCCAGCTCTAACCCCACTTCCTATTACACACGACCTAGAACTTGCGAGGAAAGAGTCCCCAAATTCTGATTCTTCCAAGGGGAAGTAATATTGTCTGTCATTAGACTCAGTTCATCGAAATCGTGACCATATTCTCCATTGTAAGCCGTGCTCGATGCATGACCATCCTTACGATGATTTGGTTATGAGTAGCATTTAGAAATGAAGCCGCCTTTATCAGCCACCTACGTTGGGCCTTAGTGCGTCAATGTGTGTTCATGTAACGACTCCACCACTAGACAATATGGCTATTAAAGCCCTCCTCTGTCACCCTTATGTCTGCGAGTATGCAACCAAGTCCTCCTCCATGTTGTGAGGCTTCGACGATGCGGAATTGTTACCACTGGATGTAGTATGTGGTCTACTTTAACGTTTGTGGCCAACAAGTGTTTTAAACCGTTAGCCGACCTCCAATTAGTCACCTCCTATTCTATGGTCGCTCTTGCCATCCCTAGTGGCACGACCTTGTGTCCAGCCGCCCTAGTGCGCCCAGTCTTACGCCTTGAGTGAAATTAATCTAACCTTATTGAGATTAATTCCAGCATCTCTGACAATCCTCGAGATAACAATGACTCTCTCAGTGCAATGCTTTTGGCTGCTTATTCCTCCATCGATGCTACCACCGTCATTTTCTCGCCATCAAACTCCTGTGGATTATAAGGTAGGGGACCTTGAACTCCTAATTTCATTATAGCATGCTTTGATTGTGTAGTAGCATGCTAGGAGTTTATAATTTAATATTTTGCATGATTATGTTGATTATATAATCATGTGGTATGTATGTGAATTGTGCGTATGTTAGTGAATACTAAGGGTATGTAGTAAGTTGCTATGATTGTATGTTGGGTGAGGAAAGACATAAGATTGAAAGGTGAATGTTGGATTTGATGAGATTGGAGAATTGGTTCAATTTGAGTCAGATGGCACATTGGAGCGACAAGTAGGAGACGTAAGGAATTGAAGACTTAAGATTCAGAGCGCCTTTGGGGGATTGTCAGTTAGAAAGAGATAACGACATAATTGTACATGCATAATGTACGTAATATGAATTGTAACAAAAGAATAATGTGTAAGGAATTAGTAAGGGTTTGATGATGGGACTTAGGTCTAAAGGGTTTAATTTGAGGAGTTTGAGTAAGACAATGTGATTTTAAGGCGAATGGTGTAAGATGTAAGGTAGTAAGTATTTGATGGTAAGAGTGTGAGTATGGAATTTGAGTTCGACAAGTAAGACTATGCTGAGATTCGTAAGACTGTATGTGTAAAGGTGGGGGATGAGCTAAGTAAAGAATATTACTTTTGTGGTTTAGAGCTTCAGAACGGGTTTAGATCTAGCTTTATTGGCTGAAGGTTTTAAGATGGAGTAGTTCCAAACATAATTGTACTTGCATAAGTTACCTAATGTGAACTTGAATAGTAAGTCACCCTAATTTGTTAACGATGTGAGTTTGAGATTGAGGGTTTCGACAGATTAAGTTCCATTTTGTGCCAGTCAATAAGTAATCGACTAAGCATCCTTCCTGGTGTTAACCTGTTGGATTTAGTCTTGGTGCTATATTTCAACCCAGATGTTTGATGCTCTGTTGAGAGCACTGTAAGTTTTCGCCCTTCGTGGGCTTTGTATATTTTTTGCTTACAGATGGCATTATATGTTCTACCCAAGAGTGGCAATGTAAGATTCTTTTCCAAGAGTGGCACCGTTTGTTTTTCTGCCCTTAGTTGGCACTGTATGTCCCTTGTTGGCATTGTATGCCCCTAGAGAGTGGGCATTTGCACACTCAGGTAAGTTCATTGATTTATTTCCCCTACTGGGTATTTTCCTACAGACTATGGAAATACTTACCCTATTTTTTTAGCCCCTTTGTTTTGAGGTTTTTGCAGGTCGATTGATAGGTTTTTGGACCAGACTTTTCCCGTGGTGGACTCTTTTTCCTCAACCTGGAGTGCATCAAAATCATAGTGAGGCTTTGTGTATTTTAGTGCCACAATCTCATGTTTTATTTAAGGTGAGAGTTAAATGTATTATTTTTGGGACTTGTGCACAGACTGTGGAAAAACTTGTACTCAGAAAGGTTTGGGAGGTATTTGTTTTTAAAGCCCATGGTTATGGTAGGTTTTATTTTTATGTTTCCATTTTGGATCACGCCTGAGAATGTTAGTTTTCTTGCATGATGAATTAATTTACGAAAATTATTTTCATATATTTTGAATTTTGTTGATTCTTTTAATTTATGTCGGTATTTTAAAATAAAATATTAGCAAAGTTTTTAATTAAAAGTAAGGAAACATCTTGGGCGTGACACCTAGAGTGCCATAGGATAGGATGACTAGGCAAGTCTAAGGGGGGGATATCTCTAAGTAGAGATAATGCTTCCATATGTCCATGAGTTAATTCTTTCTATTCTTTGGACTTGTTCATGTTTTTATGTTAGTTTGTTTCTATTAAATTGTTTTTGCATCCTTTCTTTTGTAGATTTTAAAGGAAAAAAACTAGAAAAATTCAAAAACACTAAAGAAATTAGTTAATGGTTTGACTTTAAAGTTTGTTTTTTTACTTTTTGAATGTCCAACTTAAAGTTAAAGATTGTTAATTCACAATTGAGCTGAAAAACACCATGATGTGTGGTCTTAGTCCTTCAACTAAGAAAGGAATGCACCAAGGTGAGCGAAGATTTTTTATTTTATTTTCGTTGATATGGCAATTCTATGTTTTTGAAAACCTTACACATCTTGATCAATTCAAGAGAAAATTCTTAAAGACACTTTTTGAGAAGATTCAATAAAAACGAAAGCTAGTGGAAAAATAATATTGAAAAGAAAGGGTCAAATTTGGAAAAATGCACGGACAAATTATGATCATAAGAATTTTTGCTTTCTTTTAGAAAGAATTTGACATAAATAGAATCCAACTATATGAGTTGAAAGTGAAAGTTGTCTTTGCTGGAGTCTAGATTATTTTGATTTTTTGAATAAGAAGATTTTAAGGATTTTATAATTGCAAGAGATCAGAGTTGATATTGATGGTTTCATCAAAACTAACTCAAAGAGAATTAAAATATTGAAATGAAGAATAAAAAATTTAAATTCACAATTGAATGAGCCAACTAATCAGGGGAGAAATACATCAAATCACTAATCCTTGGTTTATAGAGATTAATTGCCAAAATTTACTCCAAGGTCAACATCGATCATTCAGTAGCCCGTTTTATTTTAATTTGAGTTCTATAGCTATGATTTGAGTGCTTTAGTTGTCATTGATTATTTTTTAGCGATGAAATTATTGTGATTTTTCAAAAAAGTTTTGAAAATTTGCTCAAAAGCAATTGATGGCCTTGCTGTTTGTGCCCAGACACATGTTTTTGAAATGACTAAGCTTCATGTCACCCCCATTCACTTCCAAATCTCCAGAGGAGCTTTGTTAGTGAAGGACTTGTGATTTCTACATTTTTGCAAGCCAATTTGAGGATTTTGCGCATCAATTTCATGCATCACCGAATTGACAATAAGTGCCCCTAAACCAAATTCATTTTCCTAGTGATTTTCATATCATTTTCAAATATTTCTAATTTATAGGATTTTTTTATTTAGTCATATATATATATATATATATATATATATATATATATATATATATATATATATATATATATATATATATATATATATATATATATATATATATATATATATATATATATATATATATATATATATATATATATATATATATATATATATATATATACATTCCTTTATGATTTCAAAAGATTTCATATGTCAAGTTTTCAATGATTTTCCATTTGAAGGTTTTGAAAACTCGCCTAAACTTGAAATTTTAAAATTCTTGCAAATATTTGAAAAATTAATTAATGTTATTGTTGTAAAATTGCTTATATTACAACTTTCTACAACATATTAAAATTTGAGATGATTTTGACATGAAAGTTTTGTCTAGATTAATTTGGTAATTTAAAAAATTGGGCAAATTATTTTTATTCTTCAAAATTTTGAAACTTGATAGGATGTTTCATTTCTTAATTTACTACTTAGTTTTATCCTTAGCCATAGGTTTTTGGTTTATTTTAGATGGCTAAAGGTTGATGAGGATCTTCCCAAGAGAGCACATTGTGTGCTTCCTTGTTTGCATCCTAGGGATTGTTTGTTTGAGTTTTGTAACATCATTACTTAAAAGTATATTGATCCAACCAAAGGGACATGTTGACCATGGTTTTTTCTCGATTTGGGTTTCCATATAAAATCATTGGTATATTTATGTGTTTTCCATGCTTTGTTTGATTTGCACTTTTGGTAGTTTATTCCACCATGTAGTTCAGTGATATGAGACCACAACTTGTAGTCTTTTACCTTAGCAAAGTATTTTGGCTAGTCACTGTGGTGACCCTCTGCATAGAGATGGGTATTAAACTCTCAAGTTTATCATTCTTAAGCTTTACCATGTACCCAAACCTTCATCACTAGGGTGGGATAATATTGCGCCAACATCAATGAGGTTCCTCTAGCTCCTCAAAATATATACTATTCCATGAAGAAATTTGAGAAATTTGCTGAAAACTAGTAATTATTTCATCTATATTATGAACCTAAGGTTCATTGACCCAAGTAGTTGAGATTCTCAGCCTTCCTTGATTACTAAGAACTCCAATTTTACAATGCATTGTGATCATTTAAATATCCAAACCAACTCCCATGCCCAAGGGTGAGGCTCAACAAACAAAGTCTCAAGCTTGGGGAGCCAAAACTCATAGTCCCTTTTAATACTATGAACTTCTTCTACATTACTACTCTTGGAGTCCACATCAACACTTAATACTCATGACTTTAAGTGCTATTCATCATCAAGTCAAGGTCGATCTCTACCATCTTTAGTATGTCCAAACCTAAGGTTCTCTTTATCCTCTATTCACATGTCTTTTTATCATGTCTTTAAGTGATTACTTTTGTTGATACGTAAGTAAAGTTCATCAAAACATTCTTGATTAACCTTCAAATTCCTACAATGAAATACTATGTCAAAAGCTTTGACCGACTACCATTGGTCACAACATTGACACATCAATGTTAGTGTCAATGACCATTGAAACCTCCATCGAGACATCGATCCCTACCAAGAGTGAGAAGACTATTTTGAGCCTTGTTCACTGACATCTCCATTGACTCACTGGACTCCTACTGGTGATCGGTATAACACCAACACATCCTTGTGTCATTGCCATATACTGTTCACCTTCTCTTGACCATCGACACCCTATCAACTTGTCAGTGGTGACATTGACAACTAGACCAAAAGGATAAACAAATTGTTAGACTCATGCTGAACAAAGTTTCAACCATAAAAGAATTATGACACTCACATAAAAATATAATTGAGAATTAAGTTTAATTTGTAACAAAATTTCTCTTATCTCATTCTTTTCAAAATTAGAAAAATAATTAGGATGAAATACATATGTTTAATATCATAATTCCAATCCATTCATCAACTAATAATATAAGGAAAAAGATACTTTTATGACTATTAGCGACACTTAAAAAGCATAGCTAAATGTGTTGAAAAAAGCCCCGTCGCTACTACTCATTTTTGACACACATAAAAGAACGTTGTTAATAGTACTCATGACCTAAAGTGTCATTCTTCATCATCAAGTCAAGGTCGATCTCTACCATCTTTTGTATGTCCAAACCTAAGGTTTTCTTTATCCTCTATTCACATGTCTTTTTATCATGTTTTCAAGTGATTACTTTTGTTCATTGTGTAAGTGAAGTTCGTTAAAACATTCTTTATTAACCATCAAATGACCACAATAAAATACTATGTCAAAAGCTTTGACTGACTACCATTGGTCACAATATTGACACATCGGTGTTAGTGTTGATGACCATTGACACCTCCATTGACACGTCGATCCCTATCAAGAGTGAGAAGACTATTTTGAGCCTTGTTCACTGACATCTCCATTGACTCATTGGGCTCCTACGGGTGCCTGGTATAATACCAACACATCCCTGTGTCATTGTCAGAAAAAAGGATAAACAAATTGTCAGTGGTGACATTGACGACTATAACAAAAGGATAAACAAATTGTTACACTCATGCTAAACTAAGTTTCTCACATAAAAAATTATAACACTCGCATAAAAACATAATTGAGTCATAATACTCATTATTAAGTCTAATTTGTAACGAAATTGCTCTTTTCTCATTCTTATCAAAATTAGAAAAACATTTAGGATGAAATACATATGTTTAATATCATAATTCCAATCCATTCATCAACCACTACTATAATGAAAAAGACGTTTTTATGACTATTAGTGACACTTTTAACTATCACTAATAGTTATTAAAAAGAGTAGCTAAATGTGTTGAAAAAAGTCCCATCACTACTACTCATTTTTTACACATATGAAACAACAGTGTTAATAGTACTCCTATTAGCAACATTTTTTGCGATGCTTTATAAATCATTGCTAATAGTAAAATTTTAGTGAGGCTTACTAACAAACATAACTAATAATATATCATTAGTGACACACTTTATAAAGAGTTACTAATATGAAAAAAATATTTTTTTAGAAAATAAAAAACTTTAGTAGCAATGTTTTTTAAGAGAAAAATATAAATAATATTAAAAAATATTTACCAAGATAGTGGAGAAAGGAAAATAGTTCTCAAAATAGTGTTCATTTTGGCCACATAGGCACCAACTAAGTGTTAATGTCTACATGGCTTTTTTTTTTAATTTTATTTTTAGATTTCATCTTTGAGAAACACACGTGTTGATTCACACATAACATTATCAATTCATAAAAGAAATTATGTATGTCATGTGAAGGACATCCTAACAAAAGATTGATTGAAAATTTTTTGGTGCAGCCAAATAGCTAATGCAGTAAATGATTACCAATAGCAAGCACATGAAATTTTTTCATCTTGCTTGACTTCATAAAAAAATCTTCTCCTTATTAGGGATAATAAAAATAATTTATTTCTAAAAAAATTAACTTGCATAGGTAGTTGTATCTTACAACACGATTATCAAAATATCGACTAGACTTTTGGTAAGACTAGCACTCTGATTCATCTAATGTAGATGAAGAATTGTCCTCCACCTGGCTAAACTGGTCCTTGTACTTGGGGAGACAATGAATCTAACTATCTTATTCAAAAAGTTTATTATCAATAAAATATATGTAAAAACTGCAATTAATCACACACTCATTCACATATTACTTACATTAGATGCTGATTCATTAGTAGATGTAGGAGTGTCGGTATCCCCAGACACATCACTGGATTCAATCGGAGAACTAGATATAGGATCTTCCACGTCCTGGTTCCTTATCAAAAATAAGGACGAGATGTACATGATTTAGGAAAGGATCTCAATATCGAAGAACATAAAAATGTTAACTAAGAATAATAGGCAAGCCATGAGTTCCATCTACAAAAAATCTAACCATTTATATATTACACTATCTAAATCCTTGGAAAAAATAAATTGATAAGGTCAATTGTTGATGGAAAAGGAGATAAATAAGGATGCTACTCATAATATGGGAAACTAAACAAAGTCCAGCTTCAAAAGAAGTTCACCAAGCATAGATTAGGCTTGCACTCTTTCAGGGACTGAGAACTGCATCATCAAGGCACAAGCAAAGCAGAAGACAAGAAAAGCCATTTGATGTGTACACTCAAGCTCACTAATGGAAAGGATATATGAGAAACAGATTTTGAAGGTCCAAACAGAACAAGTAAACAAGATGCAGATTGACTTTTGCAACAAGATAACAGAAGTGTGCTCTTAATAAATTTGCATATAGCCGACTCCAAATGGTTGAGAAAGGCAACGACAATCAAACTAAATTGATATGAAAACTTAATTATTAAATTCAATATCAACTTTAAAATCTCCTATGCAAATGTGCCTTACCACAATATCTACTTAGTATATCATGATACCACCATATTAGATGGTTCATCAATTTTGAGTACATCATTTGCTAATGTCATCATCCCCTCCTTTTCTTACTTGAGATTATGTGATCCACTCAAGACATCTTAAATAAACTTGTCACATGGCACCAAAAGCTTAGAAAAAAAAACAAATGCTAAAAGACCTTACCAACTCAAGTTTCATATCGTCTATGTCACTAGTAAGTTTCAAGAAGTGAAGTTTCAAAGACTACATCAAATAAGAAACATGACCAGACTTGATTCACAAAATTCGTTATAGAAAACATACAATTAAAATTTGGAAACAATATTAATTTGGTGGGAAATCTTAAAAGTTTAATATGAAATGCAAATCCAGTAATTTATTATGTCTCCCTATATTGTAATTATTTTTCTTTTCTACAGTTTTCAATCAATAGATAATGTATTTTTCTAAAAGCATATTCTAAAAAAGGGGGCATCTTCATTACATGTCAACGTTGAGCCTCCGGTGAGCACTTCAAGGCTTCTCTTTTGTTTAAAAGTGTCTTAGACTTTAGGTTAGGTGGGTGCTAAATCTCAGCATGACAACAAATCAAACCATCCTGAATATCATCACAACCCAAAAATCAATTTCGAGTAAAGCATACAAGAGTATATGATGAAGAACAATTGCCTAAAAATAAATGCACCTCAGGGATGGAAAAGCAAGATGTAAGGCACAACTATGATGATTACTACATAGAAATAGTGGCACGCCCTGGTGGCCACCCAACCCAAGCTAAACCTGGTCTAGGGGCTAGTCAGAACATAAGGGGGCGACAAGATTGTTGGTTTAGGTACATTGC
Source organism: Saururus chinensis (assembly GCA_035235625.1). NCBI lineage: Eukaryota > Viridiplantae > Streptophyta > Magnoliopsida > Piperales > Saururaceae > Saururus > Saururus chinensis. The sequence goes on from CP141140.1 coordinate 49,397,979, forward strand.
TAAAGTCTTAACCCATCTAGCGGGTGAATAACATACACAGAGTCACACACCTTTAATCCTTTTTGCAAAAGAAATAAGCAAAATAAAAGAGGATGATAACTCTGAAATAAATCCTCATCACAACCCACATACTTAGCATCCTGAGCCAACATGTGGCTTGAATCAGAATGTCTAAAAAAGATCTAAAATTATAAGAAATGCACGAGTTTAGAACATAATCATCTATACATAGTGCTCTAGAATTATAAGAGAGTAAATCATAAGACATAATAAGGTCTAAAGGCATCCACATCGACTCCCATACATATCCTGATCGTCCCTCATACAAGAGATCCTAATCAACTGCATGTCGCACCATGCAGCCCTAAAATAAAATACAGAAAGAGAGGTGAGTAAAACTCATTAAGGTTTGAAATACGGTAATATTAATCAGAATATAACCACGACACATCAACATGGTCATTCAGATCTATATTTCACATAATATCCTCATTTCTGATTAATTTCGTTACTATACTACTACTTACCCATAAGTAATTACCTTACATATAAGTATCTCATACATACTAATCATGACATGTATAATCACATTATGACATAACATTCATCTTGCATTATAAGTGATTCTCACCTAATCACATCATACATAATCATCACATATAACTTGCATGAGAAGTGTCTCTAACACACATTCAAATCATAAATAAACATCACATATAACTTGCATGAGAAGTGTCTCTACCACGCATTCAAATCATGCATAAACATTACATAAACCTACATGAGAATTATCACTATCACACATTTCAAATCATGCATACCCTATTCTCATTCATCCATAGATCATTTACCCTACACGATAAGTGTCTTAATCAGAATATACCAATTTATGCATAATAAACCATATTCACATGTATCACATAATGTCAATTATCCCTACATAACCTGTGTAAACTGAGCATAATATTATCTCATACACATGCATCATCAACAATGGTGAATGTTTCTATCATGGAGAGAAATACAATCATATCACCCTTTCTGGACGTAGTTCAATTTCCTAAATGGAAACCTAAGGTGTTGCTCGCTCTAGGCATAGTCCGAATTCCTTACGGAAATTAGGATGTGTGGGGTAGTCAGCCCCTCTGCTTGCTCTGGACAATCCACAAAGGGAGGTCCAAATTCTTTACGGAAACCAGAGCAGGCCTGCTCGCTATGGACATTCTTGGTCGGGAACGTCTGAATTTCTTATAGAAACTAGAGCATTGTGTTCGCTCTGGACATATCTATAGTAGAAGAGTCCAAATTCCAGAAGAGAAACTAGAATATGTGGTAGCCGGTGCACAAAGGCATATCACTCTGAATTTTCAGGGTCTAGGTTTGACTATCTCAAGAAAATCTCAACCGCATCAAAATGACTCACTTAACCTGAGGAGGATGTATGCTCCAATTAGGAACTCAAATAGAAATTGTGTCCTTGTGGATCAAGATCTGCCGACGAATCTCATAGACTAGGTTCACACATACAAGAATAAATAATATAATTTATTTTATTTCATAATTCTATATCTTGTATTTATATATTAAATAAAACATTATTTAATTTAAATAAAATATAATAAATAAAATATAATAAAAGTATTATATTTTAAAATTATTTTTTTAGAACTATAGATATATACATCTTAGTATTTGCCATGTATACACCTATATGTCAAAAATAATATTATTTTATTTAATGATAATACGTATAAAAAATAATTTAATTTCTTTAGTCAAATTGCTCGAAGTATTTTTTTCTTAGTTGGATATGGCGTAAAACAGTTGGAGTTACAATCCTACATGGACAGACAAATGAGGACGCGGTGTTGACATGGGATTCAACAGTTGGAGTCCCTATACCATGTGAAATAGACATTTCCATTTTGGAGTCTGCGCTGCCATCTCATCTTGCCTTCACTTTGTCCTGTCGTCCATTCTTCACTTTATTTTGTTCTTCCAGCAAAGCAATATTTTTTTGAAAACCGCTATCTACACCCCTAAATACCCCTCAGTACCCCATTATTTTTTTACCCCGTATTAAGTTAAAACAATTTCTCAATATACCCCGAACTAAAATTTTAATTAAATTTTACTTTATTACTACTCCAGATTACTCACTGTATAACCCGCCCTAACTTTCCCCATCAGCTTCCTCTTCTTCCTCTTCGCCGGTTAGTTGCCTCTTGTTCTTCCCCTCCAGTTTTAGATGTCATAACCACTCATCACCCTCGTCGGCGGCAGAAATACCTCTTATCAATTCCAAACAGGCAGGTTACTCAAACCTTCTCCTTTTTCTCTCCGCCGTTTACTTGACCTACTACATCTCTTCACCATCGTCGGTGGCAGCTTTGTGTGGTAAAAACGCCCACTTGATCCCCTATCTTCACTGGCGCTACATTCAATCGGGGATTCTATTGTGGTCTTCCTTCATCGTTGCTTTGGAGGTTGGTTGTCCTCTGCCTCTCAAGACAATTCCTCTTTTTGTATGATAATATCTCTGTTCTACCCATTTGCGTTTTCTGTAGAATAATTATTATATATGTGTTGGTAAGTCCATAGGCTAACAAATCAATTTATGCATAAAGAATGATATCCAGCTAAAAAAAAGAGCTTTTGATACTATTTACATAAAGGAAAATGATATTTTCACATCAAAAGTACACAACAAAAACTCACACATGACTTTTGATTGATCAAGATGAGTAAGCCCATGTGAATTTATTGTGGAGCCCACTTGTGAAAGCCAATCAAAACTCTTGTATGAGTTTTTGTGGGTACTTTTGTTGTGGGAATATCACTATCCTTGATTTACTGGGTGCTTTAGATTGTACATTCCATTCAATAATCTTTGTTTCTCAATAACAACTTATGAGTAGATTTCGTTGTCATTGTTCTTTGTCATTTTCTTACACTGGTGACATTGTTTTAACCAATTTGCAAGATTTGTGAGTACAAATCTCACCTTTTCTTGTAATAAAATGACAAAGAACAGTGACAACAAAAGTTACTCATAAGTTGTTATTGAGAAACAGAGATTATCGAATGGAATGTACAATCTAAAGCACCAAGTAAATCAATGGTTTTCAAAAGATGTACTCCACTATTGACTCTGACAATCAGACAAATCATACTGCAGCTAAATCATCATAAGGCTTATCGGACCTCTATCACATCACTATGCATGCTTGTATCTTTGTGTAGCCAAACTTAAAATGAACTAACACATAAGAAAATTATTCCAAAGCCTCTGATGATCAATTATGTAAGCATTTTGTTTAATGGTTTAATAAGAGAATTGCAAAACCCCTATTTTGCACATAGCAGATCCAGTGTTCTCACGCTGCCAAACATGCTCTTCGGTATACTTCTATAACAAATTCAACAAGAGTCCAAACTCAAACTGATATCCCATTTAATTTTAAAAAACAACAACTCAAAATCCCTACAGAGACTTCCACGGGCCAATACCAATGCACCTTAAATCCCTACGAGAACTTTCATGGGCCAATACCAAAGCACGAAATTTGTACATGAAATTTGCAGGGATTTGTTGTTGGAGCTGGTTGTTGGGTTTGAGACATGGGCAACACTGGCACAAGACTTTGAAGTGGCAGAAAGGATTCTCTTTATAACTCTTGCCTTCTAATGGGAGTGTAGAGGTTAGGAGGCAATGCAGAGAGGTAGTGAGTGAGGGAGATGGTGAGCAGCGAGTGCATGAGGCATTGAGGGAGACATGTGGATTCTGATAAAGCATGGAGGCATTGAGCAGAGTAGGGTGTTAACAGAAGCCCAGTGGAATGCTAGATCTATCTTTGCTGAAGTTACCTATTTTATATCAAATTGAGAGCAATTTCTTTCCAAGTAAAACACCAAAACCCTACTCGACTTAGGCTACTATTTAAGGGCCTTTTGATGACGAATTGATCACAAGAGAATGAGAATATTTGAAAGAGAAAAAAAAGCTACTATGCCTAAGTTTTTCTCAAATGCAACTTGATTGTTTGAGAGAAAGTCAATTGAATGGTGAGAAGCTTTAGTTCATATACTTCTTATGAATTGAAGAGAGAATCTTGTGATACAAACATCACAACATACAAAGGTTTACTAGAGGCTTATTCATAAAGGTACCTTGGAGAGTTTCATCAACATAATAAAAAAGGGTTTTAATTGGTGATTATGCTAGTGAACAAGATGAAGATCAAACTCTATGGGAAAAACATGAAGAAGGGGCCTTGCAGCGAACAAATACCTAGAGAAGTGTAATGCCTGAGAGTTTTCAACATATTTTCTTATAAATTTACAAAAATGTTTTTGCAAGATAATGACCATAAATAAGGAAAAATGACAAATAGAAAACTTGTAAAATCAGTTTTATAATTTAAAACATCACCTATCAATTTTTCCAATACATTTTTTTTCTTTTCAATCAAACATCATATGGCTAAACTAAAACATAAATAGAGGAGGTGGTTTACCGGAAGGTGGGCAGAGGAGCAAAGAGGCCTAGAGTTTGTGGCCTGAGTTGGAGTGGCATCGCCATCATCGTTAGATAGAGACAAAGCCCTTGACCACTGGCCAGCCCCCGTTGGCCAACAACAGCAGTGGCCAAAGACCCAACTAAAAGGGTCGTTTGGCTTGGGCAAAAGGCAGACGAGCAAGGAAAAGAAAAGGAGGTAGTTCTTGCTGCTAGAGAGGGCAGGGAGGGGTGGCCTACCATTGCAGATAAGCCATGACAGGCTAAAAATAGGTGATTTGGAGGCTGGCTAACAACTAGCAACACTCCGGCAGCACAAAAATGAACTAAGACAATGAGAAAAAACTGAGGAAAAGTTTGACAGCTCAAGGAGGAGCAAGGAGAGGGTGGCGGCGGCTTTGGCTGGCCCCTCTTGGGTCTTGGCTGCTAGACAAAGCTATGTCCACTGGAGAGCAGTGACAAATGGCGGCAAATAGCTCTCCAAAGGCCCAAGACTAATGAAACATGGTGAAACCTTGGGAAAACATCAGTAGCTCAAGGAGGAGCGAGGAGAGGTTGACAGTAGTCCTAGCGGGCACCACTAGACACGTTGCAGTAAGGTGAAGTGAATTCTAGCAAGAAGCAGCATATCCATGGACGGAGGAGGCATGGCAAAGTGACCAGAACTCTCTCGGGTTCCTTCTCCATGTTTCGAGATGTTCCAAAGGTTTTGGAATGGAGTCGTGGCTTTTAGCCACTACCCATTCCATACTTATATTTTTTTCAACTTATACATCATACGTGTCATTCTACTTAGTTACGCGTTGTGTAACCAAAAATTGTGCCAAAAACATTTGTGATGTGTCGAATCTCAATGGCCCGACTAGGCCCCAAACCCAACTCTACAGGTATAAATAATAGGATAAAATACACGAAAATAAATACAATGAAGGGTCACATTTTTCCAGCAAAAAATAAAGAAAAATGACAATGAAGTGACTTCTAGTTTTGTTAAGAGGTTAGTTGTTTGAGTCTTATAAGTTCTAAGCTTTATAGTGCATTGATATAGCCAAAGGAATAGGTTAATCATGGCTTTTTTCTAATTTAAGTTTGCACGTAAAATTGCTTGTTTGTTTTGTATGCTTGATTGAATTGCACTAGTTTATTCTATTTTAATTTCCTGCGCAACAAGGCCACAACTTGTAGTTCTTTGCTATTGGATTAGAGGCGCTATGGTGATCCTCTACATAGAGAAGGGTATTAAACTTGAAAGTGATAACTAAGAATTTACATTATCTAGATAGATATATTGATTTGGCTATCAATTTGCATGCTTGAATTGTCTCTCTTGTTGGTTTGATTGTTTGAGTTTTCCTTTGATTTGCAATGTGTAATTTGAATTTTAATATGACTAAGCATGGTGACTTTGGAAATTCCATGAATCATCCACCTTTGTTCAATGGTTAAAAATTTTCTTATTTAAAATATTGAATGAGAGCATTTGTCCAAGCACTTAATAAAATACCTGAAATGATGTAGTAAAGGGTTGGAATCCACCAATGACCAAAGGATAAATATGGGATTAAAGTTCTCAAGTTGGAATGCGACTAGGATGAGGGAAGTTAGCTAATTGTAATCACAAAGCCTTGAGTGCTTTATTCATTATTATTGGGAATGTCAGCATAGGCTCATATGTAATTGTATTTTTGCCGAAGTTGCTTGGGATCACTTAGTAAAATACAGTGAAGGGATTGATGCACTTAAAATCTCTAGGCTTCAAATACTAACTTTAGAATTTGAGAATATTATGACAAGAGAAGATGAAATAATAGCTTAATATTATGCTAAAATGTTGGACATAGTGAACACATGTGATCAATTAGGGGAATATATAGCTAATTATCTTGTAGTAAGGAAAATTCTTAGGTCTTTGTCAAGTAAATTCAAAATTAGGGTAACTGCAAGTAATGAATCCAAAAGGATTGATTCCTTTGATATTAAGTAGTTGATAGGCAACCTAAGAACCATTGAGATGCAAGAAGAATTATATGAACAAAAAATAAAAGTGTTTGAGAAGGGCAAGGGAAAACAAATTTCTTTGAATTCAAAGAATATAACTAAGAAAAACAAATCATTATTTACCCTAGATGAAGAGGATGCTTAAGAAGAAAGTGATAATGAACAATTAGTCATATTAACAAAATAATTTAGGAAGTTCCTTAGAAATCGGAACATTAAGAGTGAGAGGAAAGGTAGGGAGAGGGAGATTATCATAAAGAAGAGAGGAGAAGTCTAACAAAATAGATAAGAAGAACATGAGGTATTTTTTGTGTGAAAGGCTAGGTCATTTTTCTTCAAAGTGTCCTAATCAGGGTAGTGATAGTTTTTATGATAAACCTAGGAAATTCAAGGGTCAAGATAAAAAGAAAAAGGGGGAAGTTCTTCAAACCACTTTCTCATATGACAACTCATCTAATAAAGAGGCTGAGATGTGCAACTACACCGCCTTCCATGCAAGTGTGAAGGTAGATAGTTCTTGTGGATGATCAAATGAGTCTAATTCCTTTGAATTAGACTATAACTCTTCTTTAGATAAAAATTCCAACAATGAGTAAAAAAACTCAATTCAATAAGTCATATTTATGACTAAGAAACTTGAGAGAGAGTTGAAGTAGAAAGATGAAATAATTGAAATTCTTTCTCAAAAGATCATTAGGGTGTATGAGTTGAATTCTAGGTTGGAATGCGAGTAAGTTGTCCTCAATGCTGAGCTTTAGAAGGAAAGCGCTAAATCTAGTGCTTTGATAATATGTGACATTTTGCTATAAGGAAAGTTGCACTAGATATGAATGCACCAACAACTAGGCTCACAAGCCAAGCCCAATGAGAAAGAGAAGAGTTGGAACCCCTTAGAGAATAAATCCTAGGTTACCACATCATGTGTATGATGGAAATATTAAAAAATGTGGATTTGAAAGATTGTTCTTCAATTCTTAAATAATCAATTTGGTAGGATCAACAAGAAACCCCTAGATTGCCTTAGGATAGGATGCCTAGGTAAGTCTAAGGGGGAGAATATCTCTAAGTAGAGATAATGCTTCCATATGTCCATGAGTTCATTCTTTCTATACTTTGGACTTGTTCATGTTTTTATGTTTGTTTTTTTCTATTAGATTGTTTTTACATTCTTTATTTCATAGGTTTTAGAGGGAAAAAAACTAGAAAAATTCAAAAACACAAAAGAAATTAGTAAATTGTTTGACTTCAAAGTTTGTTCTTGTAGTTTTTGAATGTGCAGTTAAAGTTAAAGATTGTTAATTCACAATTAAGCTGAAAAACACCATGATGTGTGGTCTATGTCCTTCAACTAAGAGAGGAATGCACCAAGGAGACTGAATATTTTTTATATTTTTTCCTTGATATGGCAATTCTATATTTTCAAAAATCTTATACATCATGATTAATTCAAGAGAAAATTCTTACACTTTTTTACTTAAGAGGTTAGATTCTAGTAGAGTCCAAGTAATCTAAAATAGAGGATGCTAGACTTTTCTATCTAGAAATTTGAAGGCTTTAAAATACCTTCTACGAGTCATTTACATGTTCATGTTTTACATTTTTTTTTAATAAAGGATTGTTCTCGTAAAGATGATGGGGAAGGCTACCCATGTGGGTTGTCTTAAGCTAGTGTGAAGCTCCATCCACTTGACATCAAAGGAAAAATATGACGTACAAAATGAAGAAAATTGAATGATGCAAGTAGAGAAGATTCAGTAAAAATCGATGCTCATTGAAAAATAATATTGAAAAGAAAAGGCCAAATTTTGAAAGAATGCATGAACAAATTATGTTCTTAAGAGTTTTTATTTTCTTTTAGAAAGAATTTGATATAAATAAAATCCAACTAAGTGAGTTGAAAGTGAAAGTTGTCTTTGCTAGAGTCAAGATGATTTTGATTTTTTGAATAAGAAGATATTAAGGATTTTATAATTGAAAGAAATCAGAGTTGAAATTTATGGTTTCATCAAAACTAAATCACAAAGAATTAAAATATTGAAATGAAGAATGAAAATTTTAAATTCTCAATTTAATGAGCTAACTAATCAGGGGAGAAATACATCAAATCATTAATCTTTGGTTTATAGAGATTAATTGCCAAAATTTACACTGAGGTCAACATCGATCTTTCAATAGCTCATTTTATTTTAATTTGAGTTCTATAGCTATGGTTTGAGTGCTTTTAGTTGTCATTGATTATGTTTTAGCCATGAAATTTATTATGATTTTTCAAAAAAGTCTTAAAAATTTGCTCAAAAGCAATTGATGCCTTGCTGTTTGTGCCTGAACACACAGTTTTGAAACGACTAAGGCTCATTCCACCCTCATTCACTTCCAAATCTCCTAGGGAGCTTTGTTAGTGAAGGACTAGGTGATTTTCAAAATTTTTGCAAGCCAATTTGAGGATAATGCGCATCAATTTCATGCATCATCGAATTAATAGTTAAGTGTCCTTAAACCAAATTTATTATTCCTAGTGATTTTCATTTCATTTTTAAATATTTAAAAATTGATAGGACTGTTTTATTTAGTCATATATATACATTCATTTATGATTTCAAAAGATTTCATATGTTAAATCTTAAGTTTTCAATGATTTTCCATTTGAAGGTTTTCAAAGTTCGCCTAAACTAGAAATTTTAAAATTCATGCAAATATTGGAAAAATTAAATAATGTTGTTGTCGTAAAATTGCTTACATTACAACTTTCTAAAACATATTAAAATTTGAGATCATTTTGAGTTGGAAATTTTGTCTCGATTAATTTGGTAATTTAAAAATTGGGTCAAAATATTTTATTCTTCAAAAATTTTGAAACTTGCTAGGATGTTTCATTTATTAATTTACTACTTACTTTTATCCTTATCCATAGGTTTTTGGTTTATTTTATGTGGTTAGAGGTTGATCAGGATCTTCCCAAGAGAGCACATTGTGTGCTTCCTTGTTTGCTTATCAGGGATTGGTTGTTTGAGTTTTGTAAGATCTTTACTTAAAAGTACATTGATCCAACCAAAGGGACATGTTGACCATGATTTTTTCCCAATTTTGGTTTCCATATAAAATTTCTGGTATATTTATGTGTTTTACATGCTTTGCGCTATTGGTAGTTTATTCCACCATGTAGTCGAGTGATATGAGGCCACAACTTGTAGTTTTTTATCTTAGCAAAGTATTTTGGCTAGAGTCACTGTGGTGACCCTCTACATAGAGATGGGTATTAAACTCTCAAGTTTATATTTCTTAAGATTTATCATGTACCCAAACCTTCATCACTAAGGTGGGATGATATTGCCACAACATCAATGAGGTTCCTCTAGCTCCTCAAAATATATACTATTCCATAAAGTAACTTGAGAATTTTGCTGAAGAGTAGTAATCATTTCATCTATGTCGTGAAGCTAAGGCCCACAAGGGTTCATGGACCCAAGTGGTTGAGATTCTCAACCTTCCTTGATTACTAAGAACTCCAATTTCATAATGTGTTGTGATCCTTTAAATATCCAAACCAACTCCCATGCCCAAGGGAGAGGCTCAACAAATAAAGTCTCAAGCTTGGGGAGCCAAAACTCATAGTCCCTTTTAATACTATGAACTTCTTCATTGTGACTACTCTTTGAGTCCACATCAACACTTAGTACTCATGACTTTAAGTGTTATTCATCATCAAGTCAAGGTCAATCTCTACCATCTTTAATGTCCAAACCAAAGGTTTTCTTTATCCTCTATTCACATGTCTTTTTATCATGTCTTTAAGTGATTACTTTTGTTGATTACGTAAGTAAAGTTTGTCAAAATATTCTTTATTAACCATCAAATGCCCACAATGAAACACTATGTCAAAAGCTTTGACCGACTACCATTGGTCACAACATTGACACATCGGCGTTAGTGTCGATGACCATTGACACCTCCATCGACACGTCGATCCCTACCAAGAGTGAGAAGACTATTTTGAGCCTTGTTCACTGACATCTCCATTCACTCACTAGACTCCTACTGGTGACCGGTATAACACCAACACATCCTTGTGTCATTTCGATAAATTGTTCACCTTCTCTTGACCATCGACACCCTATCAACTTGTCAGTGGTGACATTGACGACTTGACCAAAAGGATAAACAAATTTTTACACTCGTGCTAAACCAAGTTTCTCCAATAAAAAAATTATGACACACATAAAAACATAATTGAGTCATAATACTCATTATTAAGTTTAATTTGTAACAAAATTCCTCTTATCTCATTCTTATCAAAATTAGAAAAATAATTAGGATGAAATACATATGTTTAATATCATAATTCCAATCCATTCATCAACTAATAATATAAGGAAAAATATACTTTTATTACTATTAGCGATGCTTTTCAATGTTGCTAATAGTCATTATACCATCATTAATGACTTTTAGCGACACTTAAAAAGCATAGCTAAATGTGTTGAAAAAAGTCTCATCGCTACTATTCCTTTTTGACACACATGAAACAAAGTTGTTAATAGTACTCTTATTAGCGACACTTTTTTTTTCGTCGCTAATATCATTTTTTTGCGACGCTTTATAAAGCATTGCTATTAGTACAATATTAGTGATTCTTACGAACAAGCATCACTAATAATATATTATTAGTTACACTTTATAAAGAGTTGCAAATATGAAAATAAAAATCCTTAGTAGCAATATTTTTTAAGAGAAAAATATAAATAATATTAAAAAAATATTTACCAAAATAGTGGAGAGAGGAAAATAATTCCCAAAATGGTGTTCATTTTAGCCATGTAGGCGCCAGTCAAGCATTGGCGCCTGCATGGCTTTTTTAAAAATTTGTTTTTAGATTTCGTCCTTGAGAAACGTATGTGTCGATTCACACATAACATTATCAATTCATAAAAGAATTTATGTATCTCATGTGAAGAACATCCGAACAAAAGACTAATTGAAATTTTTTTGTTGTAGCCAAATAGCTAATGCAGGAAATGATTACCAATAGCAAGCACATGACATTTTTTCACCTTGAGTACTTGTCTCCGTAAAAGAAGTCTCTTCCCTATTAGGGAGAATAAATATAATCTATTTCTAAAAATATTAACTTGCATAGGTGGTTGTATTATACAACATGATTATCAAAACATCGACTAGACTTTTGGTATGACTAGCACTCCGATGCATCTAATGCAGATGAAGAATTGTCCTCCACCTGACTAAACTGGTCCTTGTACTTGGGGAGACAATGAATCTAACTATCCTATTCAAAAAATTTATTATCAATAAAATATGTGTAAAAACTACAATTAATCACGCACTCATTCACATATTACTTACATCAGATGTTGATTCATTAGTAGATGTAGGAGGGTCGGCATCCCTAGACACATCACTAGATTCAATCAGAGAGCTAGCTATAGGATCATCCACGTCCTGATTCTTTATAAAAAAAAAGGACGGGATATGCATGATGTAGGAAAGGATCTCAATATCTAAGAACATAAAAATGTTAACTAAGAACAATAGGCAAGCCATGAGTTCCATCTACAAAAAATCTAACCATTTATATATTACCCCATCAAAATCCGTGGAAAAAATAAATTGTTAAGGAAAAGGAGATAGATAAGGATGCCACTCATAATTTGGGAAACTAAACAAAGTCAAGCTTCAAAAGAAGTTCACTAAGCATAGATTGGGCTTGCACTCTTCAAGGGGCTGAGAAAAAGAAAAGAAAAGTCATTTGATGTGTACACTCAAGCTCACTATTGGCAATGATATATGAGAAACAGATTTTGAAGGTCCAAAAAGTACAAGTAAACAAGATGCAGATTGACTTTTGCAACAAGATAACAGAAGTGCGCTCTTAATAAACTTGTATGTAGCCTACTCCAAATGGTTGAGGAAGGCAATGACAGTTAAAATAAATTGATATGAAATCTTAAATAATTAATTCAATATCAACTTTAAAATTTTCTATGCAAATGTGCCTTACTACAATATCTACTTGGTTATCACATGATCCCACCACACCAGATGGTTCATCAATTTTGAGTACATCATTTGCTAATGTCATCATCCCCTCCTTTTCCTGCTTGAGATTATGTGATCCACTCAAGACATCTTAAATAAACTTGTCACATGGCACCAAAAGCTTAGGAAGAAAAACAAATGCTAAAAGACCTTACCAACTCGAGTTTCATATTATCTATGTCACTAGAAAGTTTCAAGACATGAAGTTTCAAAGACTCCATCAAATAAGAAACATGACCACATTTAAGTAGACTTGATTCACAAAATCCGTTATAGAGAAAATACAATTAAAATAAAGTAACAATATTAATTTTACAGGAAATCTTAAAAGTTTAATATGAAATGCAAATCCAATAATCTATTATGTCTCCCTATATTGTAATTATTTTTCTTTCTACAGTTTTCAATCAATGGACAATATATTTTTCTATAAGCATATTTTGAAGAAGGGGGTATCGCATTACCTGTCGATGTTGAGCCTTCAGTGGGGGCTTCAAGGCTTCTCTTTTGTTTAGAAGTGTCTTAGGCCTTAGGTTAGGTGGGTGCTGAATTTCAACATCACAACAAATCAAACCATCCTGAATCTCATCACGACCCAAAAATCAATTTTGAGTAAAGCATACAAGAATGTATAGTTGAAGAACAATTGCCCAAAAATGGATGCACCTTAGGGATGGAAAAGCAAGAGGTAGTGCAAAACTATAATGATTACTACATAGAAATAGAACCACAAAAAATCTAAACAAAAAAATATGACAACATGTAGAGCACTTATAAAATTGCTTCAACTTTTTGTTGATTGTGATGATGAGGAGGTTGAGCAAGGGATTGGTGCGAATGTGATGTGTAGGAGGACGGAAGAAGGCCGAAGCTGAGGCAGTGGATTTGGGCGAAGGTGATGTGGTAGAGACTGGAAGAAGGCTGAAGCTAAGCAAGGGATTTGGGAGTAAGGTGATGCGTTGGAGGTCAGAAGAAGGCCCAATTGATCAGGTTGGGAAAGGTGATGTCGTAGTGGGGTGAAGAAGATGCGGCGATTTGTGTTGAAGTCCATCGAATTAAAATTGGCATGGAGTAGAGTAGAAATCCCATTATAACTCCTTACCCAAAATCCCTGCGAAGTGGGCATGCGGAGATGGGAATATGCGGGAGAGGTTAAGGGTGAATATGAGGAAGAGGTTAAGGGGAGAGTGTCGTGGTTATATGGGAGAAAGGGAGAAGTTATTGTCCGTAAGGGTCTTGTTTACTGACATCTAATTAATGTTATTTATTTTAAAATGTCATTAATAAGTGAGATTTAATAACTATTTTTTAAAATATCAAGATAAATGTGTCCCTAATACCAAATCTTTTTTGAAGTGTATAGCCAGAGATGAGGCTGCACAAGGCGATATAGTGCAACAAAAGTCTAGAGGTGGCAGTGCAATTGAAGATTCAAAGAACGACCGATGCCAATATTAGATATGGGGAAACACAAAAGTGTTCAGAGGGAGATGATTTAGTTTAGAATGCATCTACATGCATCCTAATAATCCCTACAATACCCAATTTACTCATACATTCATGACAGGTTTATGGGGTTATTGGGGTACAAAAGAGATTATTGGGGTGTATATAGGCATTATTTTTTTCTTGATGTGGTAAGTTTGAGAGAATTTCGTAAAGTTATGTGGGGTAAAAGAGAATCGGGGACGTTGGAGTTTTGGGGGTCCAAATGGCTGCTTTCATTCTTTAATTATTAAAAACAAAATGTTACTAATTAGGCCGATAAAGTTCAATTAAGCGTCTTCCTTAATGGGAAAGCCATGTTCTTATTTCAATGAGGATTCATATCTATCCCCACATAAAGTCCTTCAACCTCTTGTGACGAACTTACAATGTGCTAATAATCATGGGCTTCCTCTCAAGAGAGTAAACAATATCCTTGAAGTAGGCAGCATACTCTGGATGAAGTGCTACGACAACATCCACATCACCTTTCTTAGAGCAAGAAGGAATGAAAATCATCAAACCTTCAATAGCTACGTATGCAGGAAAAAAGGCACATGGGCAACCCCCTCCAAAATCAATTTCATGGAACTTGAACCCTAACCAGCTATCAACCTCCATGTTCGGATATAACGAGGTATTCATCTCCGATACTGCCTTTGGTAGCTTCTTCCCCTTGTTTGAATGCCCAAAATCTATGAACGACTTGAAGTACCCATCATTGATTTCAGCTACCGATTCATGAATCATGTTAGCTACAGATGAGTAGCTTCCATGTAGCAAGTCTTTGGCCTTCAATGTTGGGTGAGCCCAAAGCACCAAGTTGCCAAAGTACTCCCTAAGGATGGCTGGTTTGATCCTATACCGACCACTCACATCCACCCTCGCATGGGTGAGCTCATCCCCTTGGAGTCTTCTAGATAACGTGAGCTTCTTCCATAAGTGGGCAAGGAGGCACTCAAAGGTACTAAAAGAGTGGCCGCTCTGCTGGTCTACGCACTCAATCTTTAGCCTTTTAATGAAATCAGCAGAGAAATGCACAACCAAGTTCTCAAAAGATGTTGCAGCTTTAGGGGAAGTGGCTGGGGATGGAGAAGTGATATGACTAACACTGCTGCAAAATTCACGCTCAAGGTGATTGAATCTACGTGCTGGAGGTTCACTAGGGTTCATGAGAGCTGAACGATCATGGTATGGCAATGGGGTCACGTTTTCACCTCGGGCAAGCTGTGACCATGCAACAACGAAGGTGCTCATGGACCCCCCATCAGAAACTCGGTGGTGGCCAGACATGCTCAAGACCACCCCTCCACACTTGAACTGGTTGATCTGGACGTGGAGCAACTCCTCGTGGTTTTTTTGAGCAGGGTGCAAGGAGCTTATCTTGGTAGATGGCTGGAGTGGGAGAATCTCATCCAAAGTGGACGATACTTGGGTTTCAATTACTCGAACGCCGGCATTGTTGATGAGGATGCATGGCTGATCTTGCTCGTCGAGCACGAGACGTCTGGCGAAGTGCGGGAAGTAGTTCAAGGCCTGGGAGAGGGAGGCTTTGAGGGTCTCATTTGCGGGCATGGGTGGCCGGAACACGTAAAGAATGGCAATGTGACAGTCAAATGTGATCTTGTCGAAGATGGTAAGTGGTATTTTTGCATTTGCTGAGGTGTTTGTGTGTGGAGAAGCAGATGCTTTCAAGATGGTGTTGCTCACAACCTCGACTGCCATATCTCACAGTTTTAAAGTGCAAGATTAGGTTTTGCTTTTGGTGTGAGTGGAGGTTGTTCATAGGATAGTATTTATAGTAGATGATGAAGCTGCCATTTTAGATTATTTCAAAACAAAAAAAAAATTCCTTGAGACGACGCTAGTTTCGAACGAGGTAGTTTAAAAAACCCTGCCGCTCGATTCTCTAACAATTGGCTTTGAATGCTGTTTTGTTGTGCGGACAGATGTAGTGGATCGAAACTAGGTGATATAGTAAACGCTACAACTAAGTAAACAGGGTGCAGTCAAAAACTCCCTAAAATTTTACCTTAATTGTTAGAGACGCACCGAGCGTGACTGGTCCAACCTAGCGTGACTGGTCCAAAACGTGGGCTGTTTGTGGGCGGCCCATAGGCTTATAGATTTTGGGCCGTGACCTGCTCCGTGGTAGTCGCATTGGCCCCGGCCAAGCCTCAAGCGGAGCCAATTCGACCCCTGGTAGTGCTATTTTTTATACCTTTATGATTATTTTGATGAAAGAAATTTATAAAAATAAGATATTTAAATCAAGCATGTATGCTCCGTTTTTAAGATAGAATTCCCCTTTTTTACTTATGCTTAAGAATCATTTGGGCATCTCTCTTAAGATAAGACAATTAACTATATGTTGTAGAAGCATCACACAACGCATACAACAAACTAATGTTATAGAATTATTCTCATAGAAGATGAAAACAAAATTAAGTAAAAAGATGATTTAGAAAATAACGTTAAGTGTTTTATAAGAAATTCTATTGAAAATAACATATCCTGTTTAAATGGATGCGTCCGTCCGTTAATAGATTCATTTTGGGTTAAAATAATTAAATAAATTTATCCAAAAAATAATTAGTTTGTTGACCTAACCCGACCAGCCGGACGATGGCACATGCTTGTGGGTTAACCCACTTAGGTGCATGAGCTCAACATTACATAGGTCTAATTAACATGTATCTTCACAAAAGTGGGGAACTTATGCCTTATATATTAATACTACTACCTTTTTCTAAGTGATATGTGACAATTCACAACCTTTAACTAATTCACGTATGTGATTTTCATTCAATAAAAAATGGGCTTTGGCTTTGAATACCCAAATAGGCTTAGCCTCATTATTCACACTTTCTGAGAAATAGTACCTATTTGTTTTAAAAAAATATATAAGCCTATCAAGTGGGGCCACCCCAACTCTCTAGCAATGGCCAAGAAAACATGAGAATCAGCCAAGATATCTCCTAGTTATGGTAGTCATGGCTGGCTATCTCTTGGCTACAACGACTATGGTTGTGGCCAAGTTTTTCTTTCAATAAAATTTATCATAGTAGGCTTTGTGGAGCTGACCTAGTGGCCTGGCCCCTATCTCGACCTTGCTGACAACTCTTCTTAAGGGGCCATAGGCTAGGCGGGGCTGAGCTCCTCTTCTCCCCCATCAAGATTGGCTAGGCCCATCCCGTGAGGGAGTGCAACGGGCCTAACCCATGGTCACCCCTACTTATGGCCAACCCACATAGAACTACCAACATAGTAAATAAAAGAACTCAAATTTTTATGTACAACTGTCCTCTTATGTAACCATGTAAAATGCCCCATTGATCACCGAGTTTTTTAAGAAATTATTTACGTTGTCCTAATAAGGTCATAGACTTAACCAAACCCCATAACTATATATCTTTGTAACCAGCCCATACAGGGCTTTAAACATAATACATAAAAAGGCACATAAATGGGGAGTTGCCCTCTATATAACATGTTGAAAGCCCAATATGGGATGGTCCTATAGCCCCGGTCTTATGACAACGGAACTTACCTACTAACAAATGAAGATTGAAAATCTTTTCCAGACACAATGACGTGAACATACATATATAGTCATGACTGCTTCAAATGGAGCCCAATCAGGCTTCATATGTTCAATGAAGATTTTACCTAGGATTGCACATCACGCTTCCACTGATGCGTGGCGTACTTGTGTGGGGCCCAATTATTGTGAGCTTGCTTTTGTTACGAGCTTAGGTAGCACTAATCTGAGACGTTGAAACATCCCAGTTCAGGCACTCTCCTAGAAATTTGTCCGTTAATCCGGATGTCTGTCCATGTATGTGTATGTTTTTATATTGACCGGATAATTTTGTGTCCAAAATAAACATAGGCTTGGACACGGACCAAGTTTTTTGTTTGTCCTTATAAGAAGCTATGGACATGAATGTACCCTTGTTCGTGTCCACGAATATTTATGTATGCCACCCTTACCCAAGTCTCCCATAAGTATTAATATATTACTAAATACTAAAGGGAAAAAATGAATTCTATACTTATGTAGCATGTTAGAACTATTTCAAATATACTACATAGGTACTTGACAATTTAAAAACATGAATATAATACTTATGTAGTGTGTTAGGACAGTCCTAACATGCTACATAGGTACTAAATAACTTGAAAAGATATATAGATATGAAGCTATGTAATAGGGAGAGAGAGAGGGGATAAAGAGGAGAGAGTGTGTGAGGAGAGAAAGAGAGGGTAGAGAGAGAGAGTAGAGAAAGAGGGAGAAATTTAATTTTAATTTTTTTAAAAAAATTATTATATATTTTATTTAAAAATTGATAAAACAATGAAATGTATTAGTGACACATTTTAATATGCGTCAAATACCTAGTGTATTAGTGATGCATATTCCTATGCGCCGCTATTACCTTATAACTTATTTCTATTAATTTTAAAATATATAGAGAGAAAAAAAAAGAGAGGATATAGAGAGAGAGTGGAGGAGAGAGAGAAAGAGATAGAAGGGGATGAGAGAGGGAGAGAAGAGAGAGATAGGGAGAGAGAGAGTATGAGAGTGAGGAGAGAGAGAGTGAGGAGAGAGAGAGTGAAGAGAGTTTAGAGAGAGAAAAGAGAGTGTAGTGAGGAGAGAATGAGGGGAGAGAGAGAGCTAGAGGAGAGAGAGGAGGGTGAGGAGAGAGGTAGAGAGGGAAAAAAGTTAAAAAAAGGCCATTAGCGCGCTCAAAATTGAGCATCGCTAATAGAACCAAAAGTGGTGACGCTAAATCTTAAGCACTGCCACTTATAACTCTATTAGCGACGTTCAGGATGAGTGTCGCTAATAGATAGTTGTTATTTTAAAAAAATACAATGGTGAGCATCGCTAATAGGATCCGTATTAGCGATGTTGATTACTCAATGTCTCTAATACTAAAGCTATTAGAGACGCTCCACATTGAGCGTCGCTAATAGCATAATTTTTTTTACAGAAAAACTGTCTATTAGCGACCCTCAGTATGAGTGTCGCTAATAGAGTTATTAGTGGCGGCACTAAAGAATTAGTATCACCACTTTTTGTTCTTTTAGCGACGCTTAATTTTGAGTGCCACAAAAAGTTCTAAGCGGGCAAAATTTTGCCATCTTATATGTAACGCCTGCCAAAATCCGACGCTGACTACTGCCCCCGATCTCCGACACCGACTAGCACTCTGCTCCCTGTCCAATTGTCCCTTAAATCGACCATCACCCCCGATCTCAAAACCAACTCCAGTATCGACTGTCCCTTCCATCAATCTTAGAAACATCCCAACTCCCTGTCCGATCATCTGTTCCCTTGATCGCCTCCTCCCTCCCAACGACAATCTCGGTGATCCTTTCTAGTTCTTCCCGAGTCCAACCCATTATGTGGCCAGATTCCTGCGCGTGGATAACCTTTAGCGACACTTCAAATGAAGCGTCGCTAAAATAAAATCTATTGCAACGTTTAACAATAAACGTCGCAATCATATATATTATTTATAACATTTAACTGTCACAAATAATATAGTATTTATGACGCTCATTACTAAGCGTCACCAATTTTCTTTTATAAAAATTAAAATATTTATCTCTCCTCTCTCCCTCTCTCTCTACCCTCTATCCCCTCTCTCTCTCCCTTCTCACTTTCTACCCTCTCTCCTCTCTCTCTATCCCTTCCCTTTCTCTCCTCTCTCTCCCCCTTTCTCTCCTCTCTCTCTCTCTCTCTCTCCCATCTCTCTCTCCCTCTCCTCTCTCTCCCATCTCTCTCTCCCTCTCCTCTCCTCTCTCTCTCCCCTCTCTCTCTCTACTCTCCTCTCTTTCCCCTCTCCCTTCTCTCCCTACCCTCTCTCCCTTCTCTCCCTACCCTCTCTCCTCTCTCTCCCCTCTCTCTCTCCTCTCTCTCCCTTATCTCTCATTCCTCTCTCTCCCTCTCTTCTCCCTCTCTCTCCTCTCTCTCCCTCTCTCCTCTCTCTCCCTCTCTCTATTTTATATTTTTTATTTACAAATTAACTAAAATTTTAAAATAAAAATGTATTAGCGACACATACGCTTATATGTCGCTAATACTAAGGGTATTAGCGATGTATACCCTTATACTTCACTGATCCTCAAAGGTATTAGCAACGTATATGCCTATACGTCGCTAATACATTTTTATTTTATTTTTTTAATTAATTTTTAAATACAAGGTGTTCTATTATCATAATAGCATAAATTAGAAGACAAAATAACATCCAGTAGCATCCTTACTTAATCCCATGCATATCCTGGTCGTTCCTAATATAGGGAATCCTAATTAACACTGCATGTCGTACTATGGAACCCTAAAACAAAAACAAAGAAAGATGGGTGAGTAAAACTACAGTAACATTAATTAGAAAACAACTACGACACCACAACATGGTAATTTAGATCAAATTTTCATATAACATCCATATTTTTTATTAATCCCCCTTACCATACCTCTAATTCTATAAGTAATCATCTTGCATACGAGTATCTCATACATGCTAATCATGACTTTAATAATCACATCATGGCACAACATCAATCCTACATAATAAGTGATTCTCACACAATACATTCATAATCATACATATCAAGTCATTCTCCTTCATAACATTCAACTTGCATAATATGTGTACTCAACATGCAGTCATGTAATACATACTCATATCATTCATCCATAGCTCATTCACCCTGAATGATAAGAGTCTCAATCACACGATACTAAATCATGCATAATAACTCATATTCACATGTATCACATAATCACAATTATCCCTATACAACCTGTGTAACCTAGACATAATATTATCTCATGCACATGCATCATCAACAAATAGTGAATGTCTCCAACATGGAGAGAAGTATAATCAAGCCACACAGGCTGAACATAGTCCGATTTCCACACAGGGAACATAAAGTGTTCGGGGTAGTTAGCCCCTCAATCTACTCGCCCTGGACAATCCTGACTAAGGAATGTCCGAATCTCACACAGAGGACCTATAGCAGGTATGTTCGCCCTGGAACATCTTCTGCAATGGGAAGATTCCAAATTTAACACAAGAAACCTAGAACACATGGTAGCCGGTGCAAAATTGACTGGATATATGCTAATACCAAGGGTATTACCAATGTATATTCCTATATGTCGCTAATAATTAGAGTATTAGTTACGCATATCTATATGTGTCACAAACATTTTTATTTATTTAATTTTTAAATAAAAAATAAAAAAATTAAAAATTTTCCTCTCTACTCTCTCTCCTCCCCCTCTCCTCTCTCCCTCTCTCTCCTCCTTGTCTCTCCTCTCTCTCTCCCTCTCTCTCCTATTCTCTCTCCCTTCCTCTCTCTCCTCTCTCTTTCCCCCCTCTCCTCTCTCTCTATATCATCACTACTCTCTACATATTTTAAAATTAATATCATAAATTATAAGGTAATAGCGACACATAGGAATATGGGTCACTATTACCTAGGTTATTAGTGACGCATAGGAATATGTGTCGCCAATACCAAAGGTATTAGTGACATATATTGCTATTTGTCGCTAATAACAAGCGTATTAGTGACACATATCTATATGCGTTGCTGATACATATTTATTTATTTATTAATTAATTTTTAAATAAAAAATATAAAAAAATTAAAATTAAAAACTTCCCTCTCTACTCTCTCTCCTCACCCCCTCTCTCCACTCTCTCTCCTCTCTCCATCCTCTCCCTCTCTCCTCCATCTCTCTCTCCTCCCTCTCTCTCCCCACTCTCTCTCCTCACTCACTCTCTCTCTTCCTTCCTTCTCCTCCATCTCTCTCTCCTCCCTCTCTCTCCCCTCTCTCTCTCCTCACTCACTCTCTCTCTTCCTTCCTTCTCCTCACCCTCTCTCCATCTCACTCTTCCCTCTCTCTCTATCACCTCACTCTCTCACCTCCCCTTCTCTCTACTCTCTCTCCTCTCTCTCATTGATCCTTCTCTCTCTCCATGCACTCTCTCTTCATTCACTATTTTATTATAAATTATATTTTAAAATTAATAAGAAAATTTAAGAAATAAATTATATTATATATAAATAATGAAACTTTAATCTATTATTAACACTACTTTTATTGAAATTTTAATATTTTTTATTATACATACAAATAGTAAATATTGAATAAAATATATTACATTTAGGAAGTTTATTTTAAATTTTTTAATATTTATTTATTAAATAAAATTAATTATCAAAACTATTAGCGACGCTCGTCGCTATTATCAATTATATTTGCGATGCTTGTTTAAAAGCGTGGCTACTAATTCAATTTTTTTTATTTCATAACTATTAGTGACTTTTTTTAAGCGTCGCTAATGGCAGGACTATTAGTGACGCTTTTCTAAAAGCGTCGCTATTGTGAAAGCCATTAGTGACACTTAAGAAAAAGCGTCACTATTGTGAAAGCCATTAGTGATGCTTAAGAAAAAGCGTCGCTAAAAGTTATGATTTTTTTCCCTTTTTAATTTAAAATATATAACCTTCAACGACATTTGTGTAAAGCGTCGCCAATAGAGGAATATTAGTGACGCTTTAAACGAAGCGTCACTAATATATGACTATTACTGACACATAAAAAATGTGTCGCTTATAGTTCATTTTTTTGGGACGCTTTTTTATGTGTCACAAGTAGTTATTTTTAGCGACGCTTAGTTTTGTGTCGCTAATAAATGCGTCGCTAATACTACATTTTGTTGTAGTGACTTCACTATATACTCTAATATATTTGTGCGTAGAACCCCGTATTGGACATGATTCTTAATTGAAAACTCCCTCAAGGCTATGACAAAAGCCTCTTTATCCTCAAAGATGCACCCAACATATAACTCATATTCGTTTTGTTACTCCATATCCATGACATAATTAATTGCACATCTATCTTGTTATATGTGATATGTGCATAGATGGGCTCCTCCTTGTCATACTATGATGGCTCTTCATCATCCACATTAATGTCATTTGCGGCAATTGCATTGTCTACCGTATCATCTCCCTTGCCGTCAACCATCTATTGAGCACTTTATTCACCTTTGACACCTTCTTCGTTCATGTCATACTCTTCTTCACTTGCTTCGCCAATATTATCTTCACCTTCATTGGCCTCATTTACATCAACCTCATCATCATGGGCATAGGTGCCCTTACACATAAATATCACACATATATTCAATTTCATATTACTTAAACACTTCTTTAAAACCTAAAAATGTTAGATTCATTTATAAATATATATTTTACATTGGATTGGATGGTCCAACATGAGTATGTCCAACAACTATGTAGGGGTAATGAATGCCCATCAAGCTTTGAGTTCCAAACCATTCATCGCCTTGAGATATTTGAAGGCTAAATATTTAATGTGTACCTTCCACACTACATACAAAATTTATAATTCAATATCCTACTTTTTATTGACAATTATAAGATTTACATAGGATTCATATCTTAATAAACCTTACCTCCAATTAGGACCACTTTCATCATCAATAGGTCATCATCAATAGGTGTAGACGACCCATGGTGTTCATTTGAAGCTAGTTTCATCGACAAATTTTCTTCATCATCCACTGGCATTTGCATATCTTTCACTGCTCACATTTCTGCGAGAGCTCCTGTGTGAACTCCTACTGCTCCCTTCACTAGGCACTCAAGCCTCTTTATTGAAAAATAACTTGAATATAAATAAGCGAGACAAATGGAGAAATATTTGTCCAAATGATGTCTCATCATCTACATGTAGTAGTCCTGATCTCAATCTAACTATTGGAAGGTTACATTGTATAATAATATTCCATCTCCTTTGATCCTACCCAACTCTACTAGCTGCTTGCATCTCAAGTTCATCATAAGTATTAGCGATGCTATATCTAAAGCATCATAAATAGGATTAGTATTAGAGACACTTTTATATAAGCATTGCTATTAGTTATACTATTAGCGACGCTCCTAAAAAAGTGTTGCCAATAGTTATAACTTTTGCGACACATTTATATACGGTGCAAATTATTGTTTTAAGTGACGCTTGGAATTGCATTGCTAATGATCCTTTTTGTTATAGTGATAGTCCAAATGCCCAAAACACTTGCGTAAATCTCCGACACGGACCACCATCTGCTAGATAACACTCCAACTTATAGTAGGTATCAGGATTTGCATCTTGTACTGCCTTGAGGTACATTGACAATAATTTGTATGATTCAGACTAATCCCCATAAATGACTTTTAAAGTCATATTCCTTAATGCCCATGTTTTTTAATAAGAAATGTAAATGTGGAACATCTCCTTCATTCTCTGAATAAATCATGTGGTGTGAGAGTTAATTTAGCATGGATGGCGAGCATTATGACCATGGAAACAAATGATGCACTACACTGCCTATGATCTGTGTTAAGCTGGGCATTCCTATAAGTGTGGTCACCTCTATATGTCTTCAATTTAAAGTACCATGCACCCCTCTTCATTGATCTGTGAAATTTCCAAGGGCAAGCACTATCAATGCACTTAACTATATATTCTAATATATTTGTAAGTAGAACCTTGTATTGGACATAATTCCTAATTGAAAACTCCGTCAAGGTTGTGATAAATTCCCCTTTATCCTCAAAGATGAGCACAACATATAACTCATCTTCATTCTATTGCTCCATATCAATACCCCAATTAATTGCCTCATTTATTTGCTCATCTATGATATGTGCATAGATTGGTTCTTCCTTGTCATAGTACAATAGCTCATCATCATCCACTTCATGTCATTTGCGGCAATTGCATTTTATACCGCATCATCCGCCTCGCTGTTAACCATCTATTGAGCACTTTCTCACCTCTAACACCTTCTTCGTTTATACCATACTCCTCTCCACTAGCTTCGCCAATATTATTCTTCACCTTCTTGGCCTCATTTATATAAACGTCATCATCATGGACATGAGCTCCCCTACACATAAATAGCACACATGCATTGAATTTCATATTACCTAAACACTTGTTTAAAACCTAAAATTGTTAGATTTATTTATAAATATATATTTCACATTCGATTAGATGGTCCAACATCAGTATGTCCCACACCTACATAGGGGTAATGAATGCCCATCAAGCTTTGAGTTCCAAACTATGCACCGCCTTGTTTCATTCCAATGCTAAATGTCTCATATGCATGTGATTTGTACCTTACATATTAAGCACAAAATTCATAATTCAATATCCTAATTTTCATCGACAATTGTATAATTCACAGAAGATTCACATCTTAAGAAATCTTACCTCCAATTAGATCCACTTCCATAGTCAATAGGTGTGCGCATGGACAAATTTTCGTCTACATTACCATGCACTAGTATTTGCATGTGCCTTCTACTGCTCACATTTCTTTAAGAGCTCCTATGTGAGCTCCTGTATAAACTCGTGTGTGAACTCCTACTTACATTACGCCATTTACTAGGTATTTAGGCCTCTTTTTCGAGAAATAACTTGAATATAAATATGTGAGACAAATGGTTAAATATTTATCTAAATGAAGCCTCATCATCTACACGTAGTAGTCTTGACCTTGATCCAAATATTGGAAGGTGACATTGTAGAATAATTTTTCATCTCCTTCGATTTCACCCAACTTTGCTAATTAATTGCATTTCAAGTTTATTATAAGTAGAAGGATTCTTATGAATAATCCCTTGGTTACCCCTTTATGGTGAAGCATAAAACTAACAATTTCTCCTACCATCTCTATTCACTTCATTCATAACCAATAAATAATAGCAATAGTACATTAAATAATTATTCAAAATAACTACTTTACTTAATGAAATATGAGATTAATCTATTACTCAAAATTAACCAAGAAATTTCACAAATATCTTTATATGGATATCAAAACCGAAAGGATTTGCAATAATGTAAACAACAAAATTGAACCATTTTTTCATCAAAATCTGTACCTGCAAAAGTAAAGTCATCGATCATAATTGAGTAAAAAAAAGTTCATTAATTGGATTTTACTAGAGATACTGGCTAAGCATACATCGAAGGAAATGTATGTCCCTAAGTTGAAATCAAAGTAAAAAAGGCCACTTCTAGCTGACAAGTCAAGCATATTAGCATTCATCATTAACTTGCTACACAATCATACTTGACTAATATTCCGATTAACATATATAATAGGCTAGGTAGTAAAAAAAACTATAGGAACATAAAGCCGGGTATTCCAATTTATCATTCCATGGAACACAATCCATTTGATTACTCAACATTGTGATCAATGACGCTATCAAAGGAGCTATACAATATTTTACTCCTCTAATTGTCCTCATACTATAAGCAGCATGTCTAACCAGCGTCGCTATAGGCCATAGAGCCGAAGGTGGGGCTGTAAGATTATGACCAAGGGCAGCTTCTAGCCATCCACGGGCTAAGTTCACTAGCCAATGCTGAAAACTAAAGCACTTGCTAGATTTTTCCTACCATAAAACTCTTAAAAAATTTATACATCAGTGCTATTTTTTTAATAGGGCATACATCAGCCAAATACTCTCTCAGCGTCCCTAGACTAATTCCATCACCACCTTAACTTTCACTTTCATTTTGTCTTCTAGCCCAGTTCAATACTTGTAAGAGTTGCAATAAGTCTTCATATCAAGACACTTGGCCTCTCCCAATTAATTTCTCACCAGTTCACCTAATTGACTTTGAACACAAGTATACAAAAACCCTAATCCAAATAATTATTGACTAAAGACTCTAATGCCGATGATCCTACTTTATTTTTGTCCAATTCCAATCATTCATTTGGCCATTTCTGAGTCTAACTTCAGCTTCACAGTTTCCCCAAATTCAGACTGTCTAATTAATCACAAATCAATAGAAACATAATTAAATGGACAGAAAAATGCTGCTTCACACAATTTCAATTCATCCACATTCACTGTGACATAGGAAAAAATCCATATTAAAAAATTGTTCAAGAAACAAACTGAACAACTTAGAACACATTAGAAAAATAAAAAAAAACAAATAAAAAAAGAGTCACAGGACAAACAAACATGACAGGAGGAGATAGGGCAAACCTAAGGGAAGCTAGTGGCGGATTTGGGTAAGGTGCATGGCAGATTTGGGCGGGTTTGTGCAAAATTCCGGCATATGGTGGATTTGGGATAAGTAGACGATGGATCTGGGAGGATTTGGGCAAGGCAGATGGCGGATCTGGGCTCGGAAGATCTAGGTGAAATTACGATCACGGCGGATAGCGCATCTGGGTGAGGCTTGGAGGCGGATGGCGAAGCTCGGCGACAATAATCACTGACACCAGGAGGAAAATGAAGAACGACCAAGAGGAAAATGAAGAACGACCAGGAGGGGAACTGGCGAGCAAGGAGGGGCTTTTAAACTGATTTTGTCATTGCAAAGGAAGAAATCAGCTTTAAGCTAATTTTGTCCTTACAAAAGATGAAATCCATTTAAACCCAGCTCACTTCAACCGAAAACACCCAATTTCACCCAAAAGAGGTTTTCGTACTTCAGACGAAATCAACTTTAAAAATATTTTTATCCTTCTCGAGGATGAAATCTTTAAAAAAATTTAAATAAAGCCATGCAGGCGCTAGCACTTGGCTGGCGCCTACGTGGCCAAAATGAACACCTTTTTGGGAATTATTTTCCTCTTTTCACTATTTTGGTAAATATTTCTTAATATTATTTATATAATTTTCCCTTTTTTTGAGCGTAGCTTTCTTTATGTCTCTAATAAGAAAATTAATAAAAAATATAGAAAACTTTTTATTAGCGGTGCTTTTAAAAGCATTGCTATTAGGAAAAAAATTTAAAATAAATTCTGCCTCCAGCAAAGGAGTTTGAGGAGGGGAGGAGGGGGGGGGGAGAGAGGGAGGGTCATAGGACTTCAATGCCCCAAAGCCCCTCCTCTGGCCAGCAACAGGGGAGGGGATCATAGGAGAGGGACGAGGGAGCCAGGGATAGGGGCTGCCCCTCTTCTATTTACCTAGGGGAGTAGGGAAGAGGGGGGAGTAGAGGAGAGGGAGCGGGAGCCAGGGGGAGGGGTGCCAGAAGCTAGCAACTGAGCCGGATTAGGCGCCCCTCCACCTTTGGCCCATGAGTGCCCAGTGGGGAGGGAGGCAAAGGAAGGGGGGATATGCGGGGATGTGGGGAGCTGGGAGGGGAAGAGTTGGAGGCGCACAAGAGAGTGGTCAGACGGGGGTACGACAGGGAGAGGGATGGTGCTGAAGCAACAGAGGGTGGCCGGATAGGCACAGGGGGTAGTAGGCGGGGTGGGGGGGAGGAGGGAAGCCGAGGGGTGGGGTTATATAACCGCAGGCAAAGTTTGCCCCAGTGCATGCGAAATTTCATGCATGGGTGAAATTTCGCTCACGATTGCCATTTGGGATGATTCTGATGAAGCATAGCCAATGATAACCTATTTGCGACGCTTCATGAGCAACGTCACAAATAGTAGATTTTTTTTTATTATAAAAACTTGTTTTATTTATGACGCTTTTTAAAGAGAATCATGAATAGTATTTTAAAAAACATTATTTTATTTCAACACTTTTTTAAAAAGCATCTCTCTCTTCACCCTCTTTCTCTCTTCTCTTTTTCTCTCCCTCCCCCCCCCCTCTCTCTGGTTTCTCTCGCTTGGCCCCAACTAGGAAGCAAGATGTTTTTCTACTACCTTGGTTGGGAAAGAAGGGAAAGTATTTGATTAACCTTCTCGCATTTCACTTGGATGACAGTCTAGCTGCACCCATTCCTCCTCTTCCATCCCTACTAATTAGATGGGGGTGGGAGACACTTGGAAGGGGAGGTTTGGTCATCCTTGCCCCCAATGGGGAGGCATAGACTCAACATCTCCGCTGAGTGGCACTACCACTACCAAAAAAATTTGTTTTAGCTACATTTCGAAAGCGTTGCTGAACGTATATAAAATGTCGCTATTACTTTCATTGACATTATATAAATTTTTTGCTAAAGGTTGTGTTGTCAAAAGTATTATGAACATTTGTGGCAACGTTTTGTTTTTTACAAAACAACACAATGATAAATAATAATGATATTTTATAAAACAACGATAAAATTATTAGCAATGGTTTTCAATAACAATTAATGATGTATAAAAATGTTGTTATACCCATACGGAAATCATAAAAAGGAATTAGTGATGCTTTAGAATTGTCGCAAATTATTAGCAACATGTTTACACCCATTAACGACATTTCAAAAGTGGCAAAAATATAACACAAACACCATTAGCAACGTTTCAATAATGCTTCTAATTCTCCCATTATTATTTTTAAAAATAATTGTTGATTGTATTCATTGTGACCAGCTAATAACATTATAAATGATGATAATTGCATTTGATGTGACTGCCAAATAAACATTATCTATTGCTTGAATTTGTAAAAAAAATGTTAACAATGATCATTCCATTGCACAATCTATAAACTAAAATAACATAAAAGTGGTTCTTTAAAATGTCTGAATAACAAAGTAGAAACAAGTGGATCATTTTATATTCATGAAAGCTGAACAAAACTATAAAAAAAAAGATTGCTTCCCAAGATAAAAGAAACAAATTCCTTCAAAATTACATGCAAAGTATAGTTTATTAATATTGTGGATTGATATTTCGAATAAATGTCAAAAAAATATAGGTGAAGTAGAAACTTTTATTTATATAAATGGCAAGCAAGAACATATTATCCATAATTGCATGGCACCTTTACTAGCTCTGTAAGACAATGAAAATCTTATAAATCCCTATTAATTCAACCTAAAAGAACTTATAAAAAAAAAATTGAACTTAAAAAAATAAGTGTTTGTAAGTATACAAATGTCATCCTCCTCATATTCATTTGGTGGGAAATCTTCTGAAAGTGGTTTTGATTGCTTTGGCAACATTAGTGATGGCATTGTTCATGCTTGTTCATCCAGATTTAAGTGAGAAATGTATGTGCTGATTCACAAGTAACATTATTAATTCATAAAAGAAATTATGTAACTCATTTGAAGAACATCCTAACAAAAGACTGATTGAAATTTTTTTGTTGCAGCCAAATAGTCAATGCAAGCACATGGCATTTTTTCATCTCGAGTGCTTGTCTTCGTAAAAGAAGCCTCTCCCTATTAGAAAGATGTGCAAATCTCAGTGGGCCAACAACAACAGATTCCTCCATCTCACTTCTGTTATCACATGGTTCAAATGATAACTCTCTTGTATCCTTTGTAGTGGCAATAACACTTTCACCCACCCAAGCAGAATCTCATCTCTTTAGAACAAAAAACAAAATGTCAGGAAAAAATAGGGATAATAAATATAATCTATTCCTAAAAATAATAACTTGCATAAGTAGTTGTATCATACAACAAGACTATCAAAACATTGACTAGACTTTTGGTCATTTGATGCTGATGAAGAATTGTCCTCCACCTGACCAAACTGGTCCTTGTACTT
This sequence comes from Saururus chinensis, assembly GCA_035235625.1. Classification (NCBI taxonomy): domain Eukaryota; kingdom Viridiplantae; phylum Streptophyta; class Magnoliopsida; order Piperales; family Saururaceae; genus Saururus; species Saururus chinensis. The sequence continues at coordinate 49,428,549 of CP141140.1, forward strand.
GGGGAGAATGAATCTAACTATCCTATTCAAAAAGTTTATTACCAATAAAATATATATAAAAATTGCAATAAATCACACACTTATTCACATACTACTTACTTCAGATGGAGATTCATTAGTAGATGTAGGAGCGTCGGTATCCCCAGACACATCACTGGATTCAATCAAAGAACTAGCTATAGGATCATCCACGTCCTAGTTCTTTATAAAAAATAAGGACGAGATGTACATGATTTAGGAAAGGATTTCAATATCTAAGAACATAAAAATGTTAACTAAGAACAATATGGAATCCATGAGTTCCATCTACAAAAAATCTAACCATTCATATATTACAATATCTAAATACTTGGAAAAAATAAAATCATAAGGTCTATTGTTGATGAAAAAGGAGATAGATAAGGATGCTGCTCATAAGTTGGGAAACTAAACAAAATCTAGTTTCAAAGATGTTCACCAAGCATAGATTAGACTTGTACTCTTGCAAGGTCTTCCAACTGCATCATCAGAACACAAGCAAAGTAGAAGAAAAGAAAAGCCAATTGATGTGTGTAACAATTCATTTTTCGATTACGTAGAGGTAATTAGATAATTTTTTAATAAATTTTAGAGCTTTTCAGAGGTTAAAACCTCCGTACATGGGTAGAGCTCAAAGAAACGAGCGTAAAGAATCAAAGAATACACAAAATGGAGGACAAGACTGAAAGTTACAACCTTGGGAAGCATTTAATTTAGGTGGGACTTACTGAAAAGAGAGAGATAAAGTCATTTAAGTGTGCTAGAATCGAAGGTCTTGTCGATACAAGTCTAACAGTACTAAGAACATGCGAATCAGAATCAGAATCCGAGGTAGGAAGTTACACACATTTGAAGATTGGTGTATAAAAAAAAAGAAAAAAAAAAGAAAAGGGCCACGCGAGACGAACGCGCTCATGGTGCATGCTGGCCCACACGCGTAACGTGTAGCTGTGACATGTGTAATGCGTAGATGTGAGCCGCTCTATGCATTACGGTGGGTGCCGCCGCCGAATCAATGGTGCCGCTGTTTTTGGCGGCGCAATGGTGCTGTTTCTGGCAACTCAGGGCTATAAATAGCCCCTCTTCTACCGGTTTTTGAGCACGAACTTCATTTTCTCCATTTTTTAGCATTCTGAGTCTGATTAAGACAATTCAAGAAGTGTTCTTAAGTAAATCAAGCATTCTCTACGTAATGGAGGGATCCTCTCTTCAATTTGGAGACCATATAAGGAGGAAACGCCCCAAGACAAGGAGAGGTTCTGCCCGTCGTCCTCAAGCATAGAGAACTTCTCTGTTTCTAATTGTCCTAACTTTGATTTAGTTCGTTCAAGAGGCATTCTTGACTAAATCGAGTGTGTTCTATGCAATTGAGGGGTTTGTGCTCCAAGTTGACAACCGTATAAGAAAGAAACATCTCAAAACAAGAAGAGGTCCTGCTTGACATCCTCGAACACTGGAGAAATAAAAAGAGCCTAGGAACAAGAGGGGATTCCATCCTCTGTCACCGCGTCGAATCAAGGAAAGTGGTCAGAAGTAGGGGAGGCTCTACCCTCTATTGAAGGGCCTAATGTGTGAAGAACATCCCCGAGTAGGGGAGGTTCTGTTAGCCGCCCACGGGCACAAAAAACAAGAAGTCTCTGGGAAGGGAAGCGTTTGTGTCATCTTTCGGTGCAAGGTGAGGAACGTATGGAGGCTAGAGGGGGCTCCGTCTATTACCTTCGGATCTAAAGGGGAGGACGCCCATAAGGAACGAGCAACCCCAAATGTCCCTACCTTACGAGACATCAGGGGAGTAAGCGTTTCTAACCTACTGTTTAAATTATAGAGCTGCATGTGCTAAATTATGATGTGTGCTATGTCATGATACCTTGTGTTCTGATCTGCTATGTTTTGATGTGACCTGTTTATATTCCGTTTTTCTCTTGGGCAGAGCAAGATGTGTGGTGTGTGTGTTCGATCTCGGCTTAGTGATAGAGCAAGACTGGTGATGTGCTCAGTCTTGGCTCAGTAATAGAGCGAGACGTATGTTATGTTTGGTCTTGGCTCAGTGATAGAGTGAAACGTGTGAATGTGATTGATCTCACTCTATGGTAGAGCGAGATGTGCGATTTCGTTGATTTATTAACTTCCGATTGACTCCGATAGATTACAAATTTAAGTATGATTTTGATTAAATATTAGTATATACATATTTTAACGTATATGATTTTTTGAAGTATGTAATAGCCATTAGGTAGAACTACGTTCACATCTGATCGTATTGGAATAATATTGTGAATGTTATCCAATGCGTACGTAGGCAACCAACGACAATGCAATGTTGGCCTGATCCAACCTACACACGACAAACTTTGAAGCTTCTCGTGTATATGTGACCGTTACAACTGAGTCTACGCACAGGAAAGCTTTGAAGCTCCGTAGTGTGTAGATGAACGTTGTACCTCTCGCACACAGGTGATGATTCCTTGTTTAAGGAAGAAATTTTTTTATTAAAAGATTTTGTGGGCCCTGGCTTTGGTCGGGGTGTTACAATGTGTACACTCAAGCTCACTATTGGCAAGGACAAATAAGAAACATATTTTGAAGATCCAAAAAGAACAAGTAAACAAGATGCAGATTGACTTTTGCAACAAGATAACAAAAGTGTGCTCTTAATAAAATTGTATGTAGCCAACTCCAAATGGTTGAGGAAGGCAATGACAGTTAAAATAAATTGATATGAAAACTTAAATAATTAATTCAATATCAACTTTAAAATTTTCTATGCAAATGTGCCTTACTACAATATCTACTTGGTTATCACATGATCCCACCACACCGGATGGTTCATCAATTTTGAGTACATCATTTGCTAATGCCATCATCCCCTTCTTTTCCAGCTCGAGATTATGTGATCCACTCAAGACATCTTAAATAAATTTGTCATGTGGCACCAACGGCTTAGGAAGAAAAAAAAATGCTAAAAGACCTTACCAACTCAAGTTTCATATCGTCTATGTCACTAGCAAGTTTCAATGACTACTTCAAATAAGAAACATGACCACATTTAAGTAGACTTAATTCACAAAATTCGTTATAGAAAAAATACATTTAAAATATGGAAACAATATTAATTTGGTGGGAAATCTCAAAAGTTAATTATGAAACGCAAATCCGCTAATCTATTATGTCTCCCTATATTGTAATTATTTTTCTTTTCTACAGTTTTCAATCAATGGACAATGTAGTATTCTACAAGCATATTCTAAAGAAGGGGGCATCTTCATAACCTTGTCGATGTTGAGCCTCTAGTGAGCTCTTCAAGGCTTCTCTTTTGTTCAAAACTGTCTTAGGCCTTCAGTTAGGCAAGTGCTGATGTTGTGAATGCCCTCGGGGTCTACCATCTGGGCCACATGATAGTAGAATATGCTTTAATTACGTTATTGTTAATAAGGAGTAGGCCTTAGGGTTGCTTAGGTTTTATTAATCATTTATTAATTATTAGGGATTTTATTGTTATTTCCTTTTAATAATGTTTAGTGGGCTTTTAGACTTATGTTAGTGAGCATATTAAGATTCTCTATATAAGTGTAAGGGCTATGCTCTAATTAGGTAGTGAATAAATTATTGAGTCTTGTCTTCTCCCTTTTCTTCCTTTCCTCTTCCTCCTGCATGGCACCCATGTTGCCTCCTCTCCCCTTTCCTGGCCATCAAGTGCCACTCCCTTTCCCTACCTCAGCTGCTAGCCCGTTGTGGACAATGCTTCACAACATTAGTATCGAAGCTGAATGGTCTATGGGGAAACGGGTGGAGATGCTTCCTATGGCTCCTTCCTTGGATGTGACTACCATATTGGATAAATGTGCAAAGATTACAAGCACACTCGAGGATTGTAAAAGGCTTGTAATGGCCATGGTGGCGTACAAGCCGGCCAAGGGCCCATCTTGGGCTGAACCAACACCTCCACCGTCATTCGCCTGGAAGAAGAAGATGCTGCAAGTCAAATGAAAGGCCTTTCGCTGCAATGAAGACTCATTCCGGAGGGCTTGGCACCCCTACAGCCGGGCACCCCTATCATTGGGTGCTGGTCAGAGATGATTCCGGCTGCCTATTCTTGCCATTGACCCCAAAAGTTCATCGCCCCTACTGCTCAAGATGACCATAGATGAACCGCTGTATGCACGCTCTCAAACCCGATGTCCCACATCAAGCAAAGCCATCAGAAAATCCACACCTGCCCCCTGCGGTGTGAAGAAGCCCCACCGTTTCTACCCTAGTATGGTGAAGAAAGAGAGCGCACGCAAGACATTCATCACTGGGTTTTCCTTCGAGTCTGCCGGTGCAGGGGAGGTTCTTGTTCATGGGAAAGCTGGGGGACGACGAGTTTGGGAACATGCTGGTGGAGATCCAGAGGGGGAATGGGGTGGCAGAAGAGGGCGTCCTCGTCAACCAAGGCGCCTGCACAGCCCTCGCCTTCATCACCCTCTGCTACGATGGCAAGCACGACTTCAACTCGAAACTGATTACCGGAGATTGGGGGCAGCAATTCCACTACCTCGCCATCTCTTTGCCACAAGACACGCTGCCTTGGGGTCTGCCTTCAGCTCCACCTTGCCAATGTCTCCAGGCAGTTCCCTCATAGACAACAATTGTTCCATCCACGACAATTCTTTGCACATTGCAAGTTTTGGCCATGGCTGGCCAACCTCGTTTTTGCTTACTGGTGATCCAATCGAGAATATCCAAATTGATATCTTACCCTATGGAGGAAATAACAGCTGGATTCTCTCACAAATTGAGCTTCTTCCAGCAACTTTCTCTTCCGAGTACAAAGGAGCAATATTTGCCTTTCGAGAATCATGGCAATATTTTCCTAAGGAGGGATCTCCCTGGATTTTTTCCAACAGCCACAATAATTTTCTTCATGCATTATGGTAACTCGATAAAGGATGTCTGAAGCTGATTTTGTGGAGATTGCATGTGAGTGATTGTGGACAATTAATCCCTTCTCCTCCATTTGGGGTAGAAAATATTGGACATTCGGGATTCTTCTTCTCTAGAGGGAAAAAATTTTCATTTCAATATTTGTGGACACCACACAATGATTGGAATTGGGTCCATTTTTGGCAATAATCTTTCTAGTTAGCTTGCCTCACCCAGAAATATTGCCTCCAAATCTACAAGGGCAGCCTAAGATTTCCTTCAATATACTTTTCGTGATTTGCTTTTGGGGAGGTCGGATTGACAGCCAATATTTCATAAATGTAAGGGAATCTACCTCGTGGCGTCATCTTCATTGTAGCAAATATTGGTCAATGATTTTTGCATATCACCGGCTCCTCTTTACCTTGGACAGATTTGGAAAGGTGCCTTGCATTGCCATTGAACCAGTTGCGCTCCCTCTCCCAATTGGGTACAAAATATTACTAGAGAATATTTTCAAAGCGGACATTTCTCAACATCGAGCTAAGAAGTTGGGCCCCGCTCAAGAACAAAAAAGGTTGAGCAGCACGTGCCTCTTCTTGTGTCACCAGCTTGGATCAAGTATGAGTAGACCCAACTTTTCGCTTACCCCACAATTTGGTTCCAACCATGTTAGCACGTGGGAATGGCTCTTTTGCAGTCTTCTTAGTTGTCGCCTAGTGCTGCCAAGTGGACGCATGCACCTTGCGCCTCCCCAAATCATTCTTTCATAGCACTTGAACATCCTTCCTTCATTCCAAGTGTTGGATAGGCTATTCCTCGCTTTCTCTATGATGGGCCAATGATATGAGTTTTTAGTCACCTCGAGCGTGGTAGAATGTTGTGAACGTCCTAAGGGTCTACCATTAGGGCCACATACTAGTGGAATAGGCTTTAATTACATTATTGTTAATAAGGGGGAATAGGCCTTAGGGTTTCTTAGGTTTTATTAATCATTTCTTAATTATTAGGGAGTTTATTGTTATTTCTTTTTAATAATATTTAGTGGGCTTTTAGGCTTATGTTAGTGAGCCAATTAAGATTCTTAAGTAGTGAATGAATTATTGAGTCTTGCCTTCTCCCTTTTCTTCCTTGCCTCTTCCTCCTTCATGGCAGCCATGCCGCTTCCAATCCCCTTTCCTGGCCATCAAGTGCTGCTCCCTTCCCCTACCTAAGCCGCTAGCTCGTTGCGGACACCAGTTCACAACAGCTGAATATCAACATCGCAACAAATCAAACCATCCTAAATCTCATCACGACCCAAAAATCAATTTTGAGTAAAGCATACAAGAATGTTCAAATGAAGAACAATTACCCAAAAAAAGTTGCACCTCAGGGATGGAAAAGCAAGAGGTAGTGCACAACTATAATGATTACTGCATAGAAATAGAACCAAGAAAATTCTCAATAGGAAAAAATGACAACATGTAGAGGACTTATAAAATTGCATCAACTTTTTGTTGATTGTGATGTTGAGGAGTTGAGCAAGGGGTTGGCGCGAATGTGATGTGTCGGAGGTTGGAAGAAGGCCAAAGCTAAGGCAGTGGATTTGGGCGAAGGTGATGCGGTGAAGATCGGAAGAAGGCCGAAGCCAAGCAAGTAATTTGGGAGTAAGGTGATGCGGTAGAGATTAGAAGAAGGCCCAATCAATCAGGTTGGGCAAAGGTGATGTTGTAGTGGGTGAAGAAGATGCGGTGATTTGTGTTGAAGTCGATCGAATTAAAATTGGGCACAGAGCGGAGAAGCAATCCCATTGCAACTGCTTACCCAAAACCCTCTCGAAGTGGGCATGTGGAGATGGGAATATGCAGGAGAGGTTGAGTGTGAATATGAGGAAGAGGTTAAGGCGAGAGTGTCATGGTTATCTAGGAGAAAGGGAGAAGTTATTGTTCGTAAGGGTCGTGTTTACTGACCTCTAAGTAATGTTATTTATTTTAGAATGCCATTAATTCGCCAGATTTAATTACTATTTTTTAAAATATCAAGATAAATGTGTCCCTAATACGAAATCTTTTTTGCGGTGTATGCAACAAAAGTCTAGATGTGATAATGCAACTGAAGATTAAAGCACCACGTATGCCAATATCAGATATAGGGAAACACAAAACTGTTAGGAGGGAGGTGAGTTTTTTAGAACGCATCTATATGCACCCCAGTAATCCCCACAATACTCAATTTCCTCATAAATTCATGACAATGTTTATGGGGTTGTTGGGGTACAAAAGAGATTATTGGGGTGCATATGGACATTATTTTTTTCTTGATGTGGTAAGTTTGAGAGAATTTCTTAAAGTTATGTGGGGTAAAAGAGAATCGGGGACATTGGAGTTTTGGAGGTCCAAATAGCTGCTTTCATTCTTTAATTAGTAAAAATAAAATGTTACTAATTAGGCCAATAAAGTTCGAAATAAGCGTCTTCCTTAATGGGAAAGCCATGTTCTTATTTCAACGAGGATTCATATCTATTCCCACATAAAGTCCTTCAACCTCTTGCGACGAACTTACAATGTGCTAATAATCATGGGCTTACTCTCAAGTGAGTAAACAACATCCTTGAAGTAGGCAGCATACTCTGGATGAAGTGCTACGACAACATCCACACCACCTTTCTTAGAGCAAGAAGGAATGAAAATCATCAAACCTTCAATGGCTGTGTATGCAGGTAAGAAGGCACATGGGCAGCCCCCTCCAAAATCAATCTCATGGAACTTGAAGCTTAACCAGCTAGCAACCTCCAGGTTCGGATATAACGTGCTATTCATCTCCGGTACTGCCTTTGCTAGCTTCTGCCCCTTGTTTGAATGCCCAAAATCTATGAACGACTTGAAGTACCCATCATTTATTTCAGCTATCGATTCATGAATCACGTTTGCTACAGATGAGTAGCTTCCATGTAGCAAGTCTTTGGCCTTCAATGTTGGGTGAGCCCAAAGCACCAAGTTGCCAAAGTACTCCCTAGGGATGGCTTGTTTGATCCTATACCGACCACTCACATCCACCCTCGCATGGGTGAGCTCATCCCCTTGGAGTCTTCTAGATAACGTGATCTTCTTCCACATGTGGGCAAGGAGGCACTCAAAGGTACTAAAAGAGTGGCCGCTCTGCTGGTCTAGGCACTCAATCTTTAGCCTTTTAATGAAATTAGCAGAGAAATGCACAACCAAGTTCTCAAAAGGTGTTTCAGCTTTAGGGGAAGTGGCTGGGGATGGAGAAGTGATATGACTAACACAGCTGCAAAATTCACGCTCAAGGTGATTGAATCTACGTGCTGGAGGTTCACTAGGGTTCATGAGAGCTGAACGATCATGGTATGGCAATGGGGTCACGTTTTCACCTCGGGCAAGCTGTGACCATGCAACAACGAAGGTGCTCATGGACCCCCCATCAGAAACTCGGTGGTGGCCAGACATGCTCAAGACCACCCCTCCACACTTGAACTGGTTGATCTGGACGTGGAGCAACTCCTCATGGTTTACTTGACCCAGCAAGTAGCTTATTTTGGTAGATGGCTGGAGTGGGAGAATCTCATCCAAAGTGGACGATACTTGCGTTTCAATTACTCGAACGCCGGCATTGTTAAGGAGGATGCATGGCTGATCTTGCTCGTCGAGCACGAAACGTCCAGCGAAATGCGGGAAGTAGTTTAAGGCCTGGGAGAGGGAGGCTTTGAGGGTCTCATTTGTGGGCATGGGTGGCCGGAATACGTAAAGAATGCCAACGTGACAGTCAACTGCGATCTTGTCGAAGATGGTAAATGGTACTTTTGCATGTGCTGAGGTGTTTGTGTGTGGAGAAGCAGATGCTTTCAAGATGGTGTTGCTCACAATCTCGACTGCCATTTCTCACAGTTTTTCAGAGCAAGATTAAGCTTTGCTTTTGGTGTGGGTGGAGGTAGGTGTTCATAGATTAGTATTTATAGTAGATGATGAAGCCGCCATTTTAGATTATGAGGTAGTTTAGTAAACGCTGCAACTAAGTAAACAGGGTGCAGTCAAATACACCCCATACTTTTACCTGATTTGATAGAGACGTACCTAGAGTGACTGGTCTTATGTGTTCAAAGCTTTATTGCTAGGGGTGGCCAAAAATGTGGGCTGTTTGTGGGCCGTGACCTGCTTCCTGTAGTAGTCACGTTGGCCCCTGCCAAGCCTCAAGCGGAGCCAATCCGACCCCTGGTGGTGTTATTTTTTATACCTTAATAAATATTGTGATAAAAGAAAGTTACAAAAATAAGATGATTCAATTAAGCATGTACACTGTTTTAGATAGACTTCACCCTCTTTGCTGATGTTTATGAATTACTTAGCCATGTGTCTCTCACGATATGACAATTAACTATATGTTGTAGAAGCATCACACAACACATATAATGAACTAATATTAAGGAATTGTTTTAGTAGAAGACAAAAATAAAATCCAATAAAGGATGATTTAGAAAATAATTTTTAGTGTTTTATAAGAAATCATGTTGGAAATAACCCATCCTATTCAAATGAACGCATCCGTCCATTCATGGACCTATTTTGGGTTAAAAAAATTAAATAAATTTATTCTAAAAATAATTAGTTTATTGACCTAACCAGACCACACTGATCTAGTGCGCTTGTGAGTTAGCCTACCTAGGTGCATGAGTCCAACATGTATCTCCCTCATAAAAGTAGGGTAACTTAAGGGCCAAACTTATGTTTTATATACTAACACTATCACCTTTTCCTAGGCGATGTATCACTATTTATAACCTTCAACCGGTTCACATATATGATTCTTATTCACTTGAAAGTAGACTTGGGTTCTCAATACCCAAATAGACTTAGCCTCATTATTCCCACTTTTTAACAGATGGGACCCAATTTTTTATAAAAAATGTAAGCCTATCAAGTGGGACCGCCCCGACCCTCTAGCAACGAACAAGAAAACCTAACAACCAACCAAGATATCTTCTAACTATGGTAGGTGTGACACGGACCGGCGGCTACCTAGCGGAATACTTCACAGTCACCGCTGTACCTGAGCGGGAGTTATACAGGAGAGTTTTTAGCCTGTATCAAACTTCCTTCTCTCTCGTGCCCGGCCTGCTCACCCCCAAGATGAACAACAGCCTCTCTCCACCAACAGTCTACGTGAGACACTTAATTCAACATCCCCAACACACACAACTTACATCAAGGACTCAATTCATAAACTAGAGGAAATTCAGAATACAACCGGGAAAGCACACCTTTTTACACTGTTAACCCAAACCTAGGGAAGTCGCCCATACAACGTTCCCTTTACACAAAGATTAAAGTGAAGAACTGCCCTCTTACACAACCTTCTGATGGAGTTGAGTTCAAGACCTTCCTCTTACACAACCTTCTGATGGAGTTGAGTTCAAGACCTTCCCCTTCGCTTGCTACACGCTTGGCTGGCCGTCACCTGCCTTGCTTGTTGCCGGGCAATCACAGTGCATCTTCCTCCTTGCTGGCACTGCTCTACTCCAACAACTAGAGACTCCTTCCTCTCTTCAGATGGGAGACAACGTGTTGTAGCCTTTCTCCTTTGCAGGATTTGGCCGACCCCAAGTCTGATCAGCGACTTGCCTCCTCTCCTTTGCACCTCAGTACTCCCTTGTTGTCATCCCACAGTCTTCAGCACAAAGCCCAGCTCTCTGCCTTGCTTCAGCCTTCTGAACCTCGGTTCCTTCAGCCAACCGAAACTCTCTGAGCCAACATAAACTAACCTTCCTCAGTTCCTGCCAATGCTCAACGCCCAACATCCAACATCAGCCTTCAGAAGCCAACGTCTATCTTGCCTTCAGTTTGCCCAGCCAACTGAAAGACAATCGACCAACGTTCTCTCCTTGATCAGCCGAAGCCAATACTCCTAACTATTGAGCCTTCTCTTCCAACCTTTTCTTCCGAACCAACCAACCTTCTAGCCCGGCTGCTTCATGGGGTTTATATAGGGAGGGAGGAGCGGTTTGGGCAGAGCCCATGCTCCCCCTCTCTTCCCTTTCGTGGTCAGCAGTTGCTGACCACTTATACATGCCCTGCATGTCTGCCTTCATGTCCCTTTGCACTTGCTTCATGTCTCCTTAATTGTCCATACGTGATTCCTTTCCATAACCGCTACTAACTACTGAAGGAGAGGCCCTTGTCCAAATAACCGCCTCTGCCCACTTCTCCACTTCCGGACATTCCCTGTTCCACTTCTGAAGTGTGAACTGTCCCTGACCCTGCTGAGTGATGTGAGTCAAATTGGTCGTCCAGTCTGGTCTAGCCACTAGCTGCTCTTGGTTTAACCCACACATGAACAACTCTCTAGAAACACTTACACACGCCCCTACACACTTAGCAATCCAGTGCATCCCATTCTACACCTTATACTAAGAGTTTGGGACCGTGCATTGGGTACATACCTTGTTGACGTACGCGTCCACCCCGAGGTTGCTTCCGAGCGCATCGTTTCTCCATATGACCGTAGTCCGCACCATTCCTCCAAGGAACTGCACATACGCTGCACCTAGTGTGCCACTGCTCCTCCGTATGTGCTCGAGGCACCCGCAACTTGGTGAGATCTTCATTGCGCAATCTGGGTGTAAAAGATGCATGGTGCACGTGAGCGAGTGCTTCCAAGGAAACGCCTCATACGCTTCCTTGTGTCCACCATGTGCCGACACTTGCAACGTGCATGATCGGCCTCCCGGTCTTCAAGGCCATAGAATTATGTGGATGACTCCATCCATCGAGCCATCTGGATGGTCGCTTATTTTAGGGGTGTGACAGTAGGCATGACTAGCTATCTCTTTGCTGCAACGGCCATGATTGCGGCCAAGTTTTTCTTATAATAAAAATCTATTAAAGCAGGTTAGTGGAGCTCACCCATGGAAGGTTGTATCGATACGAATGATAGTATCAATAATTATGGATGCAGGTACGCACCGATGATACGTTTGGTATGCGTTGAAATGGACATAAACCCTTTTATAAACATAAATAAAAAATTACAACTAATAATATATCATTATAATGCTTCTTTTAGAAATAAGACCATAGAATGCAATATTAACCGATACAAGTATTCTAAAATTAGTTCATTTGAAACCATACAATATTATGCTCTCCATCCCATACAAATTATTGCTTCTTCTTTCCCATATTAAGTGCTCTAAAATTAGTTTATTTTAAAAATAAATAATATGCTTAATATGAGTCACAATTATATATTTAAATAAATGTATATTTGTAGAGTACTATATGTAAAAAAATAATTATGTAAATTGTATAGACCTACCCGTAATTAGGGCTGTCAACGGAACGATATGGTTACGGTATAACCTATTCCATTACCATAACCATTTCTAAAATCTTTATCCATAACCGTTCCATTAAGTAAAATGTATAGGTACTTCCATAACCGTACCTTCCACTAATAAATGACCGGTTAATCGGATAACCATTATCCATTACATTTTTAAAATGTGCTAAAAAGGCTAAAATAATTATTTTTTATTCACTTGATCAGATATTACTAAGGTAAAAATTAACATCATTACTACAGTTATTTATAGTTATTGCTAATAAATTGTAAAAATTAAACATGAAGCATAAATGGGAACATATATTAGGCATATACATATATATATATATATATATATATATATATATATATATATATATATATATATATATATATATATATATATATATATATATATATATATATATATATATCTAAACTACTTATTTTTCGATAATTATTTCCTATTATATGAGTCCAACTTCAAGACATCCTCTAGTGCCTGTTTGAGAAGAATCCCAATGTGAGAATAATAATTGTCTTCTTACAACTATCTATATTTAAATGTGCATTAAAATAAAAAATGAGACCATATGTAGTGATGTTCATTATCCATTAGTGTCTTTTTTAAGCAATGTTTTAAAACCCAACCAGGGAGCTTGACCCAGATTCGTAGTCTGGCCAATGTTTTAAAAACCGGGTTGGCCCAGCCAGTCCGACTGGGCTCAATCGGACCCAATTGATAAATCTGACAGGTTCATCTACTTTAACTAGTTAAGTTAACCTGACCGGGTGAACACGACCCGGCCGATTGAACCGCCGACCCGCTGCCTGGGCCGGACTGGTTTAATACTCTCATGAAAAAAATTTATGTTGGAGACGGGTTTCCAACTCACATTCTGTGAGAGCCCATCAGCAAGCCTAACCCACCAGGCTACAACAATTTTGTTTATATACATTTTTATTTTATTTAATATTTATCCAAAAAAAATCTCCACAGCGGGATTCGAACCATGTCATGATAAAAATAACATTTACACTCTTACCAACCAAGTTACAATGATTTTGTGTGAATATCGTACCTAACTTTCTATTTATTCTAATATATGGGAAAATTGGGTCAACCCAGGTTGACTGGCGGTTGAACCCAATTAACCCGGCCCAACGACCAATCTAGGTCAATGGCCAGGCCGGTTTTTAAAACATTGGGTTGGGTTAAGTCAACCCAGGTTGATCGAAAGACGACATCATCACCTAAAAAATTTAAAATAGTTCCCCATATTTTAGATAAAGTTTCACTTAAACCTATTTGGTCATTCAAAACTTATTGATTCCAACCTATTTCAATAACTAAATCGTTCTAAGTTTTGCAATCTCATATATAAACATGATTTGTAACATAATCATGATATCAACCAACATATACCAAATCTCAAAATAAACAACTTAAACCACTCATTCAAAATTAAGTCAACCAACACTCAAACCAAGCTAATCGAGATGGGCCAAACAAGAGTTTCATTCTATTAGCCTAAGTTCAAGCTTTGATTTGAGCTAACTTGAGTCTAACCTAGAGTAAAATGAAGTTGACTCAACAATCCTACTCTAAACCCACCAATTATTTCCGTACACAAACAAACATTCCACAAGTTTAATTATTAAAAACATAAAAAAGACTCATGTGTTTGAGTTATCAAAATTGATTCTAAATCAACTTGAGAATTGTAAACATATTTTGTACAAAGTGTCTATGTAGCTAGTTAAGATTTTATCACATATGATTAAAGATGAATTATGACCTAATGAGACCATAAAAATTAGACAAAATAACCAAATGGGAAACATCAAAGCGAAGTTGGTTTAAGAAAATATAAATTATAAATATATTTTTTTATTAAAAGAATAAAGTTAGATATGAAATGCTAGAAAGAGGAAATTATCTTCCAAGTAGTAGTTTGTAACAACTATAGTAAATGGTTGAAAGTAGTTAAATAAATACAATAAATATTTGGATTTGAATGATATCTTTCATTGAGTAAATCACCGTGGTGAATCATGACATGAAGATTATTTTGAACGATCATAAGTCAATCTCTTTTGAAATTAAAAACTTAAGACTAATGAGTGTGTGTGTGTGTGTGTGTGTATATATATATATATATATATATATATATTATATATGACAAACGGGTAACGGATAAACGGGTATGGAAAAACTTTTTCCATTACCTTCCATTAAGATAACGGTCAGATAAAATTATCCTCTTATTTACCCATCGAATAAATTTAACCATACCATTTAACTTCTTAATGGTATGGTACAGAAGGTAGAACAGTAAAACAGGTACTTTAAAAAAATTATTTTTAACATAACAAAAATTTAAACTTTTAAAAAGCCAGGTTTGAATTGTGTTTTTGTTTTTTTTTAAGAAAATTTTAAAACTTTTTTTTAAATTATTGTATAAAATTTAAAAATATTTTTTAAAATTAAAACTTATTTTTTTAATACCGATATGGCCAATATATATCGACTTTTGGTGTAGGAGGCATACCACCTTCGTACTTGTATCGGTCTATTTGTCTCAACCAATATAGGTACGTATTGGTCATATCGATCGATAGGGCCTTCCATGAGCTCACCTAGTAGCCCGGCCCCCATCTCGGCCTTGTTGACAACTCCTTTTAAGGGGCCACAGGCTAGGCGGGGCTAAGCTCCTCTTTGCTCCCATCAAGATCTGCTAGGCCCATCCTGTGAGGGGGGTGCAATAGGCCTTGCCCATAGTTACCCTTACTTATGGCCAACTCATATAAAACAACCAACATGGTAAATAAGAGAATGCAAATTTTTATGTACAATTGTCCTCTTATGTAACATGTAAAATGCCCCATGTGAGATGGTCACCGAGTTTGTTAAAGAAATTATTTACGTTGTCATAATGAAGTCATAGACTTAACCAACCCCCCTAACTATCTTTGTAACCTGCCCACATAGATCTTCAAACATAAAACATAAAAAGGAAGCTGCACATAAATGGGGAGTTGCCCTCTATATAACATGTTCAAAGTATGGGCTGGTCCTATAGCCCCGGTCTTATGACAACAGAACCTACCCACTAAGAAATGAAGATTCGAAAATCTTTCCCAGACAGGGTCGTCCTGTCCTTGTTATGTAGCCTAGTCAGGCTTGATGTGTTCAATAAAGATTTTACCTATGCTTCCATCGATGCATGGCCTACTTGTGTGGGCCCATAGTGTTGTGAGCTTCCATGTGTTGCGAGCCTAGGTAGCACATGTAGAAGTTTGTCCTAATTTTGTATCGACAAGTAACAAAATAGTTTTAATTAATGAAATTGCATATAGAATTGAGATCATATACTTTATAGATGAGTAGTTTGCTACCCTTATTTTAGCCACACCATCCCCCTATATACAAAACGGTATATATCAGGGTGGGTCGGCTAAAAGGAGTGACAAACTACTTATCCATATGCATTTTAGTAAATTCAATGATTTAAAAAAGCTACCAACTTAGAATGTAGTTTTCCTAAGGATTATCAGTTTAGGACTGGATACATAGCATAAATTTTTTATGTACTCCTAAGGTTCTTGTTGTCCTAAATAGCCGAATGCTTGAATATTGAGAACTTATTGAAACTAATCTTTCAGATAACTTGTAACTTGTTAATAGAGGAAGTACTAAGTAGAGCACTCACAGATTTGAATAGTTTTGATCTATTAGCTAGTTTTCATATTCCTCGAGTTCATTTTTATTTCCATATCTTATATTATGTAGGCAGGTCACGGGGCTTTGGTTAAGGAAACCGGTCACGCTGAAAGCTTCTTCTTGATATATTGTGGTTATATGAGGAAGAATATATCCATTTCCTCCTAAACAAAAGCTCAGTACCCACAAAAAAGAAAAAAGATATAGAATTCTTTAATGCTTAGATCCCCCATAATTCCCCACTATTTAACATTCTAGCTACTCTATCTTTCCTCCCCTTTCTCTCCGGTGCCGTTAGTAGCAGCTACTACCCCAAAGAATGGCCAAAGCAAACTGGTTAGGCACTATGTGTGCGGCAATGACCAAAGCTGGACGGCTAGTGCTCTGGTCAAAGGTAGGGGTACTCATGGAAGCCCATAAGATGGGTGTATGCCATGTCCGCGTCCATTTTTATATAGAACGGTCAATTTGTGTCCAAGTTGGACACAAACTTGGACACGCACCAAGTTTTTTGTATGCCCTATTGGGGAGCTATAGACACGGACATACCTTTGTCTGAGTCCACAGATGTCTACATCTGCCACCTTTACTCAAGCCTCCCATAAATATTAATGTATTACTAAATATTAGAGGGAAAATATAGAATTTGATTCTTATATAGCATGTTAGGACTGTTCTAACATGCTACATAGGTACTTGATAACTTAAAAACATGAATATAGTACTTATGTAGTGTGTTTAGATAGTCCTAACATGCTACGTAGGTACTAGATATCTTGAAAATATAGATTGGGAACCCATGTAATATGTTTCGATAGTCTTAACATGCTGCATAGGCACTAGACAACTTAAAAACATGAATCTAGTACATATGTAACATGATGTTAACACAATTTTAACTTGCTACTTAGTTACTATACAATTAGAATAGAGATAAAATTTAGGTGTTAAAGTATTTGTCTAAGTCTGTCCGTGTCTGTTTGTGTTCGTAGCAAACAAACTCGGACAAAATATGATACAGACAAAAGGTATGTAAATAGCGGACGGACACAGATAACTCTTTGTCTGTGTCCATTTCTATCTGTGAGCACCCCTAGCCAAAGGTCGATCTTTCTAGCCATAGCGATATCCGATAGTGGCTCTGGCTAGAGGCGTTCTAGATAATGGCAGCTTTGGCTAGAGGTGTTGTGGCTAGCGGCATCTGATACGCATGATTTTTATTTATTTTTATACGTCTATTTACCTTATTTTTCTAGTATATGATTAGGTTGATTAAGGATTAATCATAGTTTATTTATGTCAAGATAGAAATTAGTAGTGTGATTTAATTATTAGTAAATTTTAGGCAATGTTAATTGTTTAGGAATATATTTGAATAAAACAGTGTTATGCATATGTCATATACGTTTAAATTGTGACTGTTTATGCATTATAGGTGATGCATGCTTCCCGAGGCATGCGAATGATATTTAGAAAAATTTACAATACTCTTAACATGTTTAAAAGTGATTTGGACAACTTTCTGGAGTTAGAGACACGTTGAAAATTTATATATGCACATGAACAAAAAAGCTTAATGAACAGAGAAGAAATTTGGACAATAATCTAGACTGTCCAGTGAACAACTTCATCTTCCTGGATGAGTTCTTGGACAAAAGGTGGACAGAAACCACTACGACAAAGCATAGTAACAGTGGCGCTTTTATAAAAGCATCACTAATGATTCAATAATGAAAAGTGCCCCTGATATCATATAATCAGTGACATTTTACCATAAAGCGCTGCTCACCATAAAGCAATCACCTATGCTTTGTAGTAAAGTACCGCTAAAACATTTAAACAACCCCGATTTATAAACAATAATAAGTAGTTTATAGCCATTTGTTGGAAAAACACCGGTAATATATTTAAAATATAAAATTAATCTGAATTTAAATTAAGAGAAAATAAAAAAAAAATTTAAATTTACAACAGTGAATGATGAAGAAGTATTTTCAATTTTTCTATAAAGTTTCTGCATTAATAATATCTTGGTTTGAGTCACAACAAATATTTAATTTACATGTGTTGTGTGCACATTAATTTTATGCTACTAACAATATTAATTAGACACAAATATTGAACCAATCAAAGATGAGAGTTACACTTAATGCTTGCCTTTGTATATGTATATATATATTGTTTTAGGTTAAGCGAATTAAAAGAGTGGTTACAATTATTTGGTGTTTTATATATTTAAATGAAATGGTCTAGTTATGGATGTCATCAAATTTTAGTTAACCTGATAGCATTTAAGAAATCGTAACTCCAACTCTACTTGATGAATAAGCTAATTAATTTAGCTTGATCCTGACCTAAATAGGCATAACGTGAACCCGACCTAAATTACTAATTTAGAAATTTACATGTTTTAAAACATATTTTTTATCTTTGTAAAAAATTACTTTCATAATAAAAATTTTAAGGGTTAATTTCAAAATAAAAAATTATATTTGATTACTTTAATTGGGTTGAGTTGGATACACATAAATATTGAACCCGATTTGAATAACTATTCAGTTTGGGTTTTAGGTAATCCATCTTGAGCCGACCCAAATTAAGTTATTTATAAACATTTTCATTTGTCTTTTTATTACAATAATAAATCTTAATATTCTTTGATGTGTAAGAGATACCAATTAATAAATAATTATTTTAAATTTTTATATATTTTTTATATGTCATTTGTGATTTTTAAAAAATAATAAAAAATAAATAAATTTATTATGAATGAGTCAACTATGATTGGATCAGGTTAGAGTTTGGTATAAGTGGGTCTTCTCGAGCTTGTTTGACATTTTTTAATAGGTATCGGATTACTTTTAGACAAAATCAGACCCAACGACATCTTCACTTCCTTGTACAATTAAAATATATTTTTTGAATTTAAAATAACAAAAAAAGATTTTTTGGAAGTGGATGACAATTGGGAGGTTTGCTTAAAATAGTTAATTAATTATTAAATATAAAATATAACAGTGTGTTATGCATGCATGCAGTTCTGATCCCTTATGTTGTTAAACCTAGATCAAACGACCCTTAAAGCATGAGTTCATACATGCACTTCACTTGTGTCATGAAATTATTTTTTTGTGACAATTTATGATACATGGGCCCATATGCGACTATATATAAATTATATGAATGACAATTAGGTGGTTATATAAAGCATACCCCCATTTGTATAGAGGGTATATATAGGTGATGAACCAAGTTCTAGGTGAGGGTTAGGTTTGATTTTTAAAAGTATATTTAAAAATTATTTGACTAATTACCAAAATAAATATAAATTTATAAAATTTATTTATTACCCATAAAAATTTTATAAGATAAAAATTTAAAATTTTGAAAGAAAAATTTAGGTGAGTGCCCTAGGCTATGTGAGTTGTTGCATGGATTTACTGTTTCTCAAGTCTTAAAGTAACGTGCGTTGTTGATCTAAATTCGACGAGCTACATAGCTTGGGCCCAAGCAACTGCGCCTGGGCCCAAAATCACCTAAATATATTTAGTTGATTAGTGGTGTGTTAAAATCCTTTAACTTACGATAGTTAAATATCAATAGTGATGCCACTAGGTCGGGTTTTGCCAAACCTGAACTTGATACTACTTAAGAAAACTGTAACCCAAAGCCAACCCAAATCCGACTCGTTTGACCTGAATAGAATAAAAAAATATTTTTTAAAAATATTTCAAATTTTTTTTCAAAAAATAATATTTAAAATATATAAAAAGTGTAAATTTTATATTTATAATTATATTTGGGTGGAGTCAGGTTGGATCACCTAAAATCCTAACCCAACCCGAATAGCTATTTGGGTCAATTTTCAAAAACCAAACCCGACCCATTAGGGTTGGGATAGGTACGATTTTACCATTTACCTGACTCGAATAACATCCCTACATAAAAACCAGGCTAGCTCACACATAACTTTGGTGTGGGATGACCCTTGGCTCACTTGTATTAAAGTTAGCTCTGCAACATAAGCTGTTAAATTTTATGAAAAGGAAGATTGTCCTCCTAATAAACGGAATGATAAAGAAATATTCCCTAAATATGATGAGAATTCTAAGATTCATAATGTTTCTTTTGATTACACTAATCTTATATATGATGAGGAAGAACCACCAAATAAAGAGATAATAGAAGGTGATTATGGAGAAGCTTTGGTGACACGTCGCCATTACTTTGTCCCTAAGGAGGTGGTAGGTGATCGTTAGTTGAGAAATAAGATATTCCACACTAATTACATCATTGAGAGCAAAGTTTGTTATCTTGTGATTAATTCGGGAAGTTGTGACAATGTATTTGCTGGAGAGGCAGTTCAAAAGCTTCGATTAAGCAGTATACCCCATCCCCATCTATACACATTTTTTTGGATGAAGAAAGGAGGTGGGGTATATATATCTAAAAGATGTTTAGTCCTTTTATCTATTAGTTTTACACGTAAGGATAATATATGGTGTAATTTTGTTGCTATGGATGTTTGTCACTTGTTGTTTGGGCATCCTTAGCAATATTATCGATGTGTGATATATGATGGTATCCTATAAGGATGAAGTGGTTAAGCCCCAAAACAACAAAGAGGTGACACTTTTGTCTAGGGGAAGTTTTATTAAGGAATTGAATGGAGATGATGTTATATGTGCTTTGGTTTCTAAGGAGGATAATGACGTTGGTGATATTCTTGAAGAGGTTAAACTTTTTGTGCATGAGTATTATGATATTTTTTCATAGTCCCTACTTGATGGATTGTCACCCTTTAGAGACATCCAACCTCAGATTGGCCTTGTACCAGGATCTACATCCCTAATTGTTCTCATTATATGATGAGGCACGAGGAACATTAGGTACTTCAGGGACAAGCCCTTAAGTGGTTGAGCAATGGACATATTAAAGAGAGTCTTAGTCCTTGTCTTGTGCAAGAATTGCTTACACCAAGATAATTGTAATTATCATATATGTGTGGATAGTAGAGTAACTAGCAAGATTGCTATCAAGTAACATTTTCCTATTCCCCGCCTTGATGATTTCTTGATTACTTGAGTAATGCTTCTATCTTCATCAAGCTGGATTTGAAAAGTGGTTATGATCAAATCATAATCAAATCGGGTGATGAATAGAAGATAACTTTCAAGACAAGAGAAAGGTTATATGAGTAGTTGGTCATGCCTTTTGGGTTGTCAATGCCCTAGCACATTCATGAGGGCAATGAACTAAGCTCTTTTACTATTTATTGATATTTTTGTTGTGGTCTATTTTGATGATATATGTTGTGAACGTGTTAGGGGCTGCCATTCGGGCCACATGCTAGGTTAATTAGGGTTTTATTTATATTATTATGTCATAAGGGCATTTAGGTCTATAGGGTAATTAATTAGGGTTTTCTTTTAATTATGTTAATGGGTTGTGGGTGCTTGTTAGTGAGCCTATTAGTTAGTCTATTTAAATGTAAGGGCTACGCCCTAAGTTGATTAGTGAATGATTAATTATCTTGTCTTCTCCCCTTTCTTCTCTGCTTCTCCTATTTATGTCAGGCGGCCATGCCGTCCCTTCTCCCCTTTCCTGGCCCCGCTCCCTTCCCCTACTCCAGTTGCCACGCCATTGTGGACAACCGTCCACAACATTGGTATCAGAGCAAGTTCTTTGGGACAAGCAGAGAAAATCGACGTGCTTGCAATTGCGCATGCGGAAATAAGCGCAATGATTGCAGCTACGCTCGCAAATTTGCATAGGCTTGTACTACCCTTGGCGGCACCCAAGTCAGCTAAGGGGCCACCCCACCTCCTCCACCATTAGTGGATCCTGACACTGTGGCTTCTCATCCATCTCTCTCATGGCGAAGAAATAGGTTCGGTCACAGCCAACAACAGGCCGGTAGGGAAGCCGCTAAAGTTCCTGATCTACGGCCGAACGGGTGGGATCGGGGGCCTGCTGGGGGATCTGTGCCGGACCCAAGGAATTGACTTCACCTATGGGGCTGGCAGTCTCGAGAACTGGGCCCAGCAGGAGGCAGACATTGCTTCTGCCCGGCCCACCCACATCTTCAATGCCGCCGG
Organism: Saururus chinensis; assembly: GCA_035235625.1. NCBI lineage: Eukaryota > Viridiplantae > Streptophyta > Magnoliopsida > Piperales > Saururaceae > Saururus > Saururus chinensis. The sequence continues at coordinate 49,450,608 of CP141140.1, forward strand.
GGTCACGGGCCGGCCCAATGTTGAATGGTGCAAGTCACACAAGGTGGAGACCATTTGGGCCAATGCCGTCGGAACCCTCACCCTCGCCGACATCTGCCAGAAGAATGGCCTGGTCCTTATCAACTACGCCATTGGATGCATCCTCAAGTATGACGGTGCACACCCGCTCAGAGCAACAACAGCGGAAGGGCTCCTCCCCGAGTGGGCCTGACGAATCTTGCAACTGGCTGTGGTCTCTGGAGGGAGTCTGGACATTGGATGAAATCCGTGTCTTCAACATTCCAGCAGTCGCTCCCTCACCTGACCACCGGCCTCCACCTCCGACCGCCGCCACCACCGTCTCCATCCTCTTTGCCCAGCTGAACTCCTCTGCTGGCTGTCAAGTCGCTCCATCCAAGAAAGAACTTCCATTGCGTGATTCTCGCAGGCGATTTCTCTGTCTTTACGAAAATCTCTAGCCCAGCTCCCTTGACATCAATCCCTATAATCGTGGCTATGACAACTTTCCTCCGGATGAGTATGGAGGATGTGCTGCATCCCTGGATTTTTGTAAGGGATAATCTCAGTCGATTTTGGCTATTGTGGAAGGTTTCTTATCTCCGGTGGGATGTATGGCAGATTCTCCACTCTGGGTCGAATAGGGGAGGTGTACTCAATTGGCTGATCGATGTCTATGCCAAATCTGGAATACTGGGTGATGCATGCAGGCTGTTTGATAGAATTCCTCAGCCAGATGTGGTTGCCTGCACCACCCTCGTTAATGCTTATTCCAACACGTCTGATGTAAAACTTGCTTGGGCAGTCTTTGAAGCGATGCCTGTGACCATGAGGGACACTGTAATATATAATGCCATGATTTCCGGGTATGCCCAGAATGGAGATGGTTGGGCAGCAGTTGGCCTCTTTGTTGACATGAAGCATGACAAAATCCGCACTGACCATTACACCATCACTAATATTCTTAGTGGGTTGGCATTGATTGTTGAAAATTAAAATCAGTGCCACCAGTTTCATTGTGTTGTGCTGAAATCCAGGAAGAAATATGGGCAAGATTTGATGGGAAGGGCTCAAGCTGGGAAGATTGATCCAGTCATTGGCAGGGATGATGAGATTTGGAGATGCATGCAGATTATTTCAAAGAGAACGACGAATACTCCTATTCTCATTGGTGAACCGGGAGTTGGAAATACTGCAATCTCTGAAAAGCTTGCCCAGAGAATTGTGCAGGGAGATGTTCCTCGAGCATTGATAGACTGTAGGTTGATTCCTCTTGACATGGGAGCACCAACACTAGATGAATACTACAAATACATCGAGAATGATCCACCGCTAGCGCACAGATTTCAGCAAGTGTATGTTGACCAACTTTCTGTAGAAGATACAATTTCTATTCTCCTTAGATTGCGAGAAAGATATGAGCTTCACCTTGGGGTCCGTATCTATGATAGTGCTCTTGTGAAGACTGCCACTCTGTCCCATAGGTATATCAGTGGGCATTTCTTACCCAACAAAGCCATTGATCTTGTTGATGAAGCTGCCTCAAAGCTGACAATGAAAATTACATCTAAGCCAATTGTTCTTGCTGAGATTAATAAGTTGGAGATGGGGCGCCTCTCTCTTACGAATGCTACAAATGCAGCTGCAAAGGATATGTTGAACTATCAAGAAGCGGATTTTTCTATTTTAAAAGACAGGCAAGCACAATTGACTGAGCAGTGGGAGCATGAGAAATCGGTGATGAGCCGTATGCAATCCATAAAGGAAGAGCTTGACTGGCGACAACTAGACGTTGCAGAAACAGAAGTGGATGAATATAAGAGTTCTGGCAAATCCATGCTAAGGGAAGAGGTTACTGGTGATGATATAGCTGAAATTGTTAGTAAGTGGACTGGCATTCCTATTTCTAAGTTACAACAATCTGAGAGAGAACAACTACTGCATTTAGACGATGAGCTCCATAAACATGTAGTGAGCCAAGAACCTGTTGTGAGAGTGGTAGATGAGGCCATCCAGCACTCCAGGGCCGTTCTTTCAGATCATCATCGCCCATTTGCAAGTCTTATGTTCATGAGTCCCACTAGAGTTGGGAAAACCGAGCTCGCAAAGCCTCTGGCTGCTCACATGTTTAACACCGAGCATGAAGTTTCTAGACTGATAGGGGCACTTCCCGACTATGTGGGCTATGAAGAAGGTGTACAACTTACTAAAACAGTTTGATGGCGGTCATATGCAGTGCTATTGCTTGATGAAATCGTCAAAGCCCATTCCAATGTGTTTAATGTATTCGTTCAGATATTAGATGATGGGAGGGTAATGGAGGTTGCTAGGGCACTTTTTTGTCATGAATTTATGAACAGAGTGGACGAGTATATTGCATTTCAGCCTCTTGACCAGGAGCAGATTAATAGTATTGTGAGGCTCCAGCTAGAACCTAGAACGAGTGCAGACGAGGTTAAGCGACTGGACGTTCAAGGACAAAGATACTATATTTCTAGATTCTAGCCGCATGTATTGTCATATTCACAGTTTCAAACTGGCTCTTCACAGCGGAGCTATGGTGGGCCCATTGCTTGGAGTTTAAGGTCACCTCAAGGACGAGGTGATGCAGAAGCGGGGTGGAATGTTGTGAATGTGTTAGGGGTTGCCATTGGGGCCACGTTTTAGGTTAATTAGGGTTTTATTTATATTATTATGCCATAAGGGTATTTAGGTCTATAGGGTAATTAATTAGGGTTTTCTTTTAATTATGTTAATGGGCTGTAGGTGCTTGTTAGTGAGCCTATTAGTTAGCCTATTTAAATGTAAGGGCTACGCCCTAAGTTAATCAATGAATGATTAATTATCTTGTCTTCTCCCCTTTCTTCTTTGCTTCTCCCCTTTCTGTCCGGCGGCTATGCCGTCCCCTCTCCCATTTCCTGTCCTCCCTGCACCGCTTCCTTCCCCCACACTGGCTGCCACGCCGTTGTGGACAACCGTCCACAACAATATACTTATTTATAGTTTTGATATTGATTCTCACTTACAATATCCACAGGATGTTTTAGTTGTTCTTCGTAGGGATAAACTTTTTGAAACTATCAAGAACTCTTCTTTCATGCGAGATTCAATATTCTTTCTTGGGTATCTCAAAGTATGTGATAGTTGTGGATAAGAGTAAGGTTGATGCGGTAAAGCAATGGCCAAGACCTACTAATATACATGAGGTACAAAGCTTTCATTGTTAGCTTCTTTTTGTTGAAGGTTTATTCCACATTTTAGTACCATTGTCTCATTACTGATTGTATGAAGTTAGGATATTTTTTTTAGAGTAATGAAGCTAAAAGTGCATTTGTTTTTATTAAAGAAAACTTATTTCAATGCCAGTGTTTGCATTTCCTTACTTTGCCAAGTTTTTTAAGTTATATTATGATGCTTCAATGGTTGGTAATGGGCTTGTCCTAAGTAAAGAGGGTCGTCCAATTTATTATCTTAATGAGAAATTATCAAGAGCACGAGGAAGGTATAGTACCTTTGATGTTGAGTTTTATGTTGTTGTCTAAACTCTTTAACATTAGAGGCATTATTTGATTTATACAATTTATTCTTTATTCTAATCATTATGCTCTTAAGTATATTAATAGCCAAGAGAAATTATCTGCTAGATATATACAGTGAGCATTGTACTTGCAAGAATTTACTTTTGTGCTTAATCATAAATATAGAGTTTAGAAAAGGATTGCAAATGCCTTGTCATCGAGCATTTACTAGTATGTGTATTCAGAAGTTAGGGTTTGATTCATTGTAGAAGTTAATGTTTGTTGATCCTTTCTTTGCTAGTTTTGTCAGAGGTAAGACAGAAGTCAGATTTTTGTTGCACGATGGTTTTCTTTTTAAAGGCAATCAATTATGTGTTCTTACTTATAGCTTGTGCTTGAAGATCATTAAGAGGTTGCATGATGAGGGGCCATATAGGAAGAGATAAGACTTTTCAACTTATTTCTTCTTATTTTTGGCCTCAGGGAGGGGTATAGATTTGTTAGAAGGTGTTGTATATGCCATGTTGATAAAGAAACATATACTAATATCGTATTATACATACCTTCGCCTGCCCTGACTCAGCCACGGTCTACTTTGTTCTTGGATTACCCCGTGCTCAGATAAGAATGAATGTTATCCATGTGGTTGTTGACAGATTCTTTAAGATGGTCCATTTCATTACTTGTAAGAAGACTAATGATGCATTTCATGTTGCATTACTATTCTTTCGGTAGGTATATTATTTACACTATTTACCATTATCTATTGTTTCTGACATAGATACTCATTTTCTACGTCATTTTTGGCATTCTATGTGGAAATTAGCATATGTTTCTCTTGATTTTAGTAATGTTTATAATCCACAAACATATGGACAGATAGTGGTAGTAAATAGATCTCTAGGGAACTTATTGAGAAGTTTGGTTGGTGCTAATATTAAATATTGGGATCAACACTTATATAAGGCTGAATTTGCTTCCAATGAGAGTGTGAATCAAAGCACAGACTTTAGACTTTTTACAATTGTTTGTGGCTATAATCCTCACTCTCTATTGAGTGTAGCTTCGATTCCTGATGTGAAGAGGTTAAATAGTTGATCTGAAGACTTTATATCACACTTAGAAGATATTCATTCTGATACTCTTAAGAAATTATAGGTGTCTAATGATAAGTATAAAGCAGCTTGAGATTTAAAAAGAAGACATGTGGATTTTAATATTGGTGATTTTGTGTGGGTTGTTTCAACCAAATACAAATTTCTAGTTAGGGAGTACAATAAATTATTAGTAAGAAAGATTGGACTTTTGGATATTGTTTAGAAGATTAATTTTAATGCTTATCATCTTAAGCTTCCTAGCCACATTCATACATCTGATGTTTTCAATGTTAAAACATGATCTTACTTATCTTGGTGATTCTTCGTATGATGACTAGGGGAATTTCTAGCTAGGGGAGGATGATATAGACGAGTTAGTATTGAAGTATATGGAACATTGGGATCGCACAAAAGAAAATCATACTTTTCTCTATGGCGATCGATTGACATTTATAGGCTATCAATTGGGCCATCGATCGATCAGTAGACAAAAGCGATTGATCATCAGTCTACACGGCTTAGTGTAAAACAAAGTCTAGAGTATCGATGATCGATTGATCCTGTTGGCGATTGATTGGTCCAATGGCAATACAGTTTCTAGGTTCTTTTTGGATAAGAATTTGATTCCAAATTGATTTATTTTGAATATTTTAATTTCCTAGGAGTCTTTATTCTATATTCCTTTGATTATCTAGAGATTTTCTCATTATTTTTCCTTAATTTTGAGTGGTTAGTCTTAAGGTAGTTAGAGATTAACTTATTTTATTTACAATTATGTCATTAAGATTTGTATAAAAAATTGGCTCTTTCATGGAGGCCATATATATATATATATATATATATATATATATATATATATATATATATATATATATATATATATATATATATATATATATATATATATATATATATATATATATATATATATATATATATATATATATATATATATATATATATATATATTCAAGAAGAGATTATTTATATCTTCTTTATCTATTTTTTTTAATTTGGGATTAAAATTCACGAGATAGGAAGGTTGTATGTGCTAGTAGCCGAATTTGTTGAACAATGTTCATCTTATCAATTCAGCCCTACATCAGTTGGGGAGAGATCTGGAGATTAAGGAGAAAGAGGTTAGGGAGAGATCGGGAGATCATGGAGAAGGAGGTTGGGGAGAGAGGGTTGCCCGTTAGAAAGAGAGGACCCAGTCAAGGTTCAAAAAGGATGCTTTCCATTGGCCAATTGCGGAGGATGAAACATGATTGTCGGAGAAGATGCACTAGGATTCAAGTGGTTTGAGGCAAATTAGTGGCCTCGGGTGAATAGACATCGTTGTTTGGTTGTCAGAACATCATCAGTCACCAGTGTTGGGAAAGAAGTCAAGGAACCCAATCATCGGGGAAAATGAAGCCTAAGGTGAAAGAGTTTTGGTTGTTTAGACATGGGCGATGGGTTTTAGAATGTTTTATGTCATTTTCACATACGTCACTAATGTCCCGGCTTATTAGTTCCATGAAGTCCTGTGGGGATTAATTCATGTTTAAGTGTTTATATAAGGACTTTTTGGTTTCTCTCCCTTTAGTAAATTCAAAGATTTGAAAAAGCTACCAACTTAGAATGTAGTTTTCCTAAGGATTATCAATTTACAACTGGATACATAGTGTTGATTTTTTATGTATTCATAAGGTTCTTGATGTCTAGAATAGCTGAATACTTGAATATTGAATACTTATTGAAACTAATATTTCAGGGTAAATTGTAACTTATTAATGCCTAATAGCGTACCTCAAAGATTGTTGGGCGTCAAATTATCTCCCATTTCTCTTTCAATAGAAGAAGTTCCAAGTAGATCGCTTACAACTTTGAAAAGTTTGACGCATTAGTTAGTTTTCATCTTCCTCGAGTTCATTTTTATTTCCCTATCTTATATGCTGATGACATTGGGTTATTTTGTAATGTGAAATGATCGCCTCTTAAAAGGATTCTTGAAAAAATTATTTTTTTTAACCATTTTTTTTTTTACCAATTCCGTGACCGACCTATGTGCGGCTCCAATGTGTTAAAAAGGTGTATTAATTTATTCCCCCTTTCCATGTTTGGAGCCTTATATAAGCTGGTCACAGGGCTTTGGTCATGGAAACCAGTCATGCTATATGCTTTCTTCTTGATACATTGTGGTTATACGAGGAAAGCAACAGGCCAACTAGTCAAGAAAAAATAAAAGTTGCTTTGTCACCAACAATTTGTCTTTGTGAAAGCATCCATTGATTACAAAAATTACTGGGTTTGAGGAAAAAGTTGCCCCTTACATATCAAGGTGTACCCTTTTATACAGGTTACCTCAAATCTTTTTTTTTTTTTGCTCTTTGATCCCCATTGACAATTTTTCAGAAAGATTAAAATGTTCTTTGGCAAATTTCTTATGGTAGATTGAAAATTTCCGTTGTCTTTACCTTTTCAAAATTCACTAAAAGGGGTTTCATGTTGGATTTGGAAGCCAGAAGCCTAATTTTCCCTTCTTATAGTTGTGAATTTCACAATTTAATAAAATTTATTATTTTTTTTATACCTATTAATATGAGACAAAAATATATATTACTATATCCTATTTAAAACCAGCTAAGATTATTAGGGTTTGGTCGTCCAAAGCTCCCATTCGTAGCCGGAATCTCAGGGGTCGTGATATGGTCGTCGGTTTGCACCGTCACTATTTGAACGAGGACCCGTTGAAAGTGATGACCCTAAAAAAGGACCTGTTGAAGCGTATAGAGTTGGACAAGAAGAATATTGCTTTGCTGGAAGAAAAAAATAAAGGGAAGAATCAATGATAGGACTGGAGTGAAGGCAAATTTGAAATGTCTGTTTCACGTGGTATAGAACACCAAATTGATCATTGTCTTTATATCTGTCAACGTAGGATTGTCAACTCCAACTGTTTTACTCTATATCCCAATAGAAAAAATTCTTAGGAACAGCGTCAAGATTCACACCTTAAAATTCTACTTAATCATTCTTACACCATTAATGAGTGGGGCTCTGAAAATAAAAGAAGTAGAGTGAGCCCATTAATAAAGGTTTTGAGAATGATAAAATAAAGTTTTGAAGTGTGAATCTTTTCGTCACACTAGCATTACTCATTCAAATATGGGTAAGGTGTCCTAAATAAGGCATGTTATTTATAACTGGTCCCAGATGAGGCATGTATTTATGGATATGGCGGAGCTTCATGTAACCACGCAGCCTGACTTTTAGGGCTGACATATGGTTATGGCCGAGTAGGAATATAGTTTCCAAAAATGATTAATAGCTCCGTTGGGCTTGTAACCACTTAAAGAAAATGCTAGCTTCATAAACTATTTTTTATTCTCTTAGTTGTAGATCCGACCATTAAATAAAATCACTATTTTCAAATAAAACTATTAATATAGGACAAAGGGAATATAAAATATATCATAAAATTCTTTTTACGCAATGAACCAATTCAAAACTAGCCCTTCATATATTGAAGTTTGATCTTCAGTTATCTATATCTTAATTCGTTTTTTTTAAAAGTAGATTGCTTCTATATAATACAAGAGGTAGTAAAATATTCAAATATCGCCCCAACTACTCAAATCTAGACTTAGTTACGCTTTAAGGCTAGTTTGAACCCTGTATTCTTCATTTGCTTCTCTAAACCTCAGTATTTAGGGCAAAACCCGGTGCAACTTAGGAGCGTGAATTGCAGAGCGGGCAAAGATGGGAGATGTGACAAACTAGGGTTCCCTACCACCGTCGTCGCCCTTCCCTGGCCGCCAGTGGCCCCTTGGTCTTCTTCTATGGCCAACTCATCTCCTCCTCTTGCTGTCTACACTGTCCCTTTTGCAAATTCCAGGCCTTGCACCAACGAGACTGTCTTGCACCAGAGTCGTCCTCTTTGTCTGTCTTGCACCAGAGACTTTTCACCAGCGTCGTCATCCTTCTCCTACCCACTAATCTCCTCCATCCATGCCACCCCTCTGTGCTCATCGTGTCTCATGCACTAGAGAACGTGTTTTGATGGGAAGAGCGTGTTTATGCTGATTACCATTGGTTCTGAAAGCATCAAGAACATTAAATTTGATTCAAAGGGTTTTCTGGGTTGCACCAGAGAGTGCCCTCTGCACCAGGTTGAGGATTTTTCGTGGGGCTTTAAGAAATCATGGCAAGTCTTTCCAATGGCTCATCATGGCGTACTCTCTTCCAGAACCATTCTACTAGATCGGAATACTCATTGCCAAACTATCCTAAATCATGTAATTATTTTGAGATTGTCATTGATGAGGATGAAGTTGTTGGGTTGTTCTATAGAAAATCCCTTATGTCCAACTCGTATTTCAACAAAAATAGATGCAGTAAATATATTACCAAATCAACCAAGCAGAATATATAAAGAGACACAGAATTTTAACGTGGAAAAACCCCTCAAATCAAGGGTAAAAAACCACAGGGAGAATCAGCCCAATCAAGTAATCCACTATGATAAGGTTTAATACAACCAATCACTCTTACAGATCAATTTCTTTATCATAAAGATAAACTAAAAATACAGAGTATGAAAAACCTGAGAAGTCGCTGAGTCTTCTCTTTTTCTCCCTTGTACAAAAACTACACTCTTGAACTCTGAAAAATTGATCTGAATAATTAGTATGAAGATGATGAGAATCTCCCGATCCGGTGTCGCTCGTAGGCACAAATTCTCTTTCACCGTAGCCCTCTTCAATTCTATTCATGCACACAAGAAGGAAGAAATTTTCCTACTCTGTTTTATGCACAAAACAGAAAACTAGACTGCCTCGGTTTCGTTTTGACATTCACCAGAAAAAAAAACTGTTCATGCATCCTAAAACTCGCCTCGGCTTCGTTGTCTATATAGTCTTCAATTTTTCCACAGTGTTACACATCAACACGGAACCGAAAAAAAAATGCGTTGTTTTACTATACAATTTTCACATCCTGCTGCGTCTGGAATTTGGATTGGGCATTCAATTCGTGGGTGGGGCCCACTCATGGGGTGGACCCCAAACCACAGCAATCTCCCCCTCCAGCCCATGAGGGAGACTCACCCCGACACGGAGACTCAGTGTGAGTCCATGCCGGCCATCTCAATGCAAAAATCATGCTTGTCTCTTGAAACTGTCTTCGTCATCATGTCTGACGAATTCCTATCTGTGTGAACTTTTTCAAAAGACATATCACCATTCTCCAACACATCCCTGATCCAATGATATCTTAGATCAATGTGCTTTGTCCTACTGTGGTAAGTAGCATTCTTGCTCAGGTCAAGTGCACTCTGATTATCATAAAGAAGCACATACCTCTTCTGAGTCAGCCCCAACTCACTTAGGAACCTCTTCAACCACAATAGCTCCTTGCTAGCCTCTATCGCTACAATATACTCTGCCTCTGTTGTAGATAGAGCAACACACTTTTGCAGTCTTGATTGCCATGAGATAGCTCCCCCTGCAAAAGTAAATAGGTAGCCTGAAGTAGACTTCCTTCCATCAAGTTCTCCTGCCCAATCTGCATCTGTAAAGCCTTCCAATATTGGTTTTGAACCACCAAAACATAAACATAGCTTAGTAGATCCTCTTAAGTACCTTAGAATCCACTTCACTGCTACCCAATGTTCTTTACCTAGATTGGCAAGAAACCTGCTCACAACACCAACTGCATAAGCAATATCTGGCCTAGTACACACCATAGCATACATAAGACTGCCCACTGTAGATGCATAAGGAACCTTTTTCATTTCCTCAATCTCCATTCCACTTAAGTCACTTTTCTTTAGTTTGAATTGACTCCCAAGTGGAACACTAACTGGCTTAGCATCCTTCATGTTGAACTTTGCAAGTACCTTCTCAATATACTTTTCCTGTGACACCCATAGCTTCCTAGCTTTCCTGTCACGCTGAATAGACATACCTAAGATTTGCTTTGCTGGACCCAAATCCTTCATAGCAAAAGATTTGTTCAAACTCTTCTTCAGATTTACAATCTTGGCACTGTCCTTCCCTACAATCAACATGTCATCAACATAAAGTAATAAAATTATGAAATCATTCTCACCAAACTGTTTGATGAAGACACAATGATCAGAAACAGATTTCTTGTAGCCAATTCTTTCCATGAAAGACTCAAATTTCTTGTACCATTGTCTAGGAGCTTGTTTAAGGCCATACAAGCTCTTCTTCAATTTGCACACCATCTGTTTCTTTTCCTTTACTACAAACCGTTCAGGCTGCTCCATGTAGATTGTTCAACCTCCAAGTCCATACTTGCAGCTAATGCCAAAGCAACTCTAATTGAAGACATTTTCACTACCGGAGCAAAGATTTCATCAAAATCAATGCCTTTCTTCTGGCCAAAGCCCTTCACTACCAACCTTGCCTTATACCTTGGTTGTGAATTGTTCTCTTCATGCTTAATCCGGTAGACCCACTTATTCTTCAATGCTCTCCTCCCCTTGGGAAGATTAACCAACTCATAGGTGTGGTTGTCATGCAGAGACTTCATCTCTTCTTCCATGGCTTTCATCCACTTCTCCTTCTCACTATGAGCTTTTGCTTCACTGAAATTTTCTGGTTCACCACTTTCAGTGATTGTCACATATTCTGATGATGGGTATTTGGTGGAGGGAATTCTTTCTCGAGTGGACCTTCTCATATTAGTTGGCTCCCCCTGCTCAGAAACCTCTTGTTCCTGCTCAACACTATCATCATCAAAATAATCATCATTAGTCTCATGAATAATATCATCCTCACCTCCATTGTCACTAGGCAAAGATGTTGGTTCTTCAATCTCTGACTCTTCATCCTGAGTCACCTCATTTCCTTGAATTGAGGTTGATGGTTCATTTACTCTTGCAAGGCCTTGCTGAGTTTTCTTCTGAATGACTTCATCTTTTCCAAGATCTTCAACTGTTTGATCCTCTCTAAAAATAACATCTCTGCTGCGAATCACCTTTCTATTCTTCAGATCCCACAGTTTGTATCCAAACTTGTCATTTCCATAACCCAGAAATATGCACTCTATAGACTTCTGATCTAACTTAGCCCTCTGTTCTTTAGGCACATGTACAAATGCCTTGCACCCAAATACTCTCAAGTAAGAGTAGTTCACATCTTTTCCACTCCAGACTCTCTCTGGTATATCACTTTCCAAAGCATATGTGGGAGACCTGTTAATCAAGTAGCAAGCTGTATCCATTGCCTCACCCCAGAAGCTCTTAGGCAACTTTGCTGAAGATAACATACTTCTGATTCTCTCTGAGATTGTTCTGTTCATCCTCTCAGCCACTCCATTGTGTTGGGGAGTATAAGGAACTGTCTTCTCATGCCTAATCCCATGCTTACTACAATATTCATCAAATTCTGTAGAACAGTATTCACCACCATTGTCACTTATAAGGCACTTTAGTTGCTTACCAGTTTTTCTCTCAACCATGACATGAAAGTTCTTGAAGATGCCAAACACCTCACTCTTATTCTTCATGCCATAAGCCCATACCTTTCTAGAAGCATCATCAATGAAAGTAACATAATAACTAGAACCACCAAGAGATCTTACCTCCATAGGACCACACACATCTGAATGCACCAACTCAAGAACTTCAGATTTTCTTGTACTTGTACTAGCAAAAGATGTCCTGTGTTGTTTGCCCATCAAACAATGATCACAAGGGCTGATTGAAGTACCCTTGACCTTGGAAAGCAGATTTTGCTTCTTCAGAACCTCTAGCCCCTTCTCACTCATGTGACCCAATCGACGATGCCACAAGTCAATAGTGAACTCATCTGAGGAGACATTAACCTCCCCTTGAACTAGACTAGTTTCAATCTTGTATAGGCTCCAACACTTCTTTCCCTTAGCCACAACTAGAGAACCTTTTACCAATTTACACACTCCCTGAGAGAAGTGTGACCCAAAGCCTTCATCATCAAGTACACCTGTAGACAACAAATTCATTCTGAGATCTGGAATATGCCTAACATTCTTCAGCCATAACCTGTAACCTGTGTTAGTCACAATATGCACATCACCCTGACCAATAATCTTCGAGGTACCACTGTTGCCCATCTTCACTAACCCCAAATCTGCTGATTGGTAGGTAGAAAAGAGATCCTGGTTAGGAGTAGCATGGAATGATGCACCTGAGTCAACTACCCAACTAGCATCACAACTGGCTGCTAAACATTTCTTCTCACAATCAACCATAATTACCAAGTCATCCTGAATAACATTGGTATCTTGTCCACCCTTTTCATTGTTGTCTTTCTTTTTCTGATCTTTCTTGAGTTTCCAACAGTCCTTCTTAATATGACCTGTCTTGTCACAATAGTAGCACTTCAAGTTCTTCCTAGACTTGGATTTGCTTCTATTATTGTCTCTTTTAAAACTGTCCTTGGTTTTTGATCTGCCCCTATTTTCCTCTGATACTAAGGCTTCAGACCCATAAGCTGGCTTCAAAGACTTTCTTCTCAGTTCTTCATTTAACAGACTGCTTGTCACTATGGCCATTGTCAACTTCCCATCTGGAGCTGAATTGTTTAAAGAAATAACTAGTGTCTCCCAACTGTCTGGCAAAGAACTAAGAAGTAGAATAGCTTGCCACTCATCATCTAAAGTCATCTTCATTCTAGCAAGTTGGCTGATTATACTCTTCATTTCATTCAGGTGTTCCCCAATACCGCCTCCATTCTTAAACTTCAAATTGACTAATTTCTTTATCAGAAAAGTTTTGTTACCTGCAGTCTTTCTTTCATACACTTCAGCAAGCTTATCCCAAATTGCCTTTGTAGACAATTCATCAGCAACATGGTGGTACACAACTTCATCCACCCACTGTCTCAAACAAGCCATAGCCTTTCGATCTAGTTTGGTCCAATCATTCTCAGTTATCTCTGTAGGTTTTACACCTGTAATAGGGTCATACAAATCCTTGGAATAAAGGAGATCTATCATTTTCCCCTTCCAATAATTCCAATTGTTTCCATCAAGAGAAATCATCTTTATATATTTATCTTCTACCATTGTTGAAATACAAAATGACCTCGCTCCGATACCACTTGTTGGGTTGTTCTATAGAAAATCCCTTATGTCCAACTCGTATTTCAACAAAAATATATGCAATAAATATATCACCAAATCAACCAAGCAGAATATATAAAGAGACACAGAATTTTAACTTGAAAAAACCCCTCAAATCAAGGGTAAAAAACCACAGGGCGAATCAGCCCAATCAAGCAATCCACTATGATAAGGTTTAATACAACCAATCACTCTTACAGATCAATTTCTTTATCATAAAGATAAACTAAAAACACAGAGTATGGAAAACCTGAGAAGTCACTGAGTCTTCTCTTTTTCTCCCTTGTACAAAAACTGCACTCTTGACCTCTGAAAAACTGATCTGAATAATTAGTATGAAGATGATGAGAATCTCCCGATCTGGTGTCGCTCGTAGGCACAAATTCTCTTTCACCGTAGCCCTCTTCAATTCTATTCATGCACACAAGAAGGAAGAAATTTTCCTACTCTGTTTTATGCACAAAACAGAAAACTAGACTGCCTCGGTTTCGTTTTGACGTTCACCAGAAAAAAAAACTATTCGTGCATCCTAAAACTCGCCTCAGCTTCGTTGTTTATATAGTCTTCAATTTTTCCACAGTGTTACACATCAACACGGAACCGAAAAAAAAATGCATTTTTTTACTATACACGTTTTCACATCCTGCTACGTCTGGAATTTGGATTGGGCATTCAATTCGTGGGTGGGGCCCACTCATGGGGTGGACCCCAAACCACAGCAGAAGTGGAGGCAGAAGGACAATGTTGGAGGCATACCCTTATCGGGTATCTCTTGGGTCGTAGGCCATATTATATGGGGCTGAAGCCTGCAATTGAATGTATATGGAAAACATAAGTCATTCGAGATTATCTCTCTTTCTAATGGTTTTTTTCTCTTCAAATTTGAAAATGAAGAAGATTGCTGCAAAGTTCTGGGATCTATTTGGTCTATTGTTGGTCGTCCTTTGATTCTCAAGCAATGGTCCACCAATACCGAACCAGTGCGCGATCTTCTTTCCACTGTTCCTTTATGGATCCGTCTACTGAACCTTCCTATTCAGTATTGGAGTTCTAAAAATCTGGGTCATATTGCAAGTTCAATTGACTCTCCTTTATATATGGATCAACTCACAAAAAATAGAAGAAGATTATCCTTTGCTCGAATATGTGTAGAATGGTTGCAGCCTTCGAGATCAAGTGTATATTCTTTGAGAGGATGGCTCAGGTTTTTTTCAAGAAGTTACTTATGAATGGAAACCTAAAATATGCACTCGTTGTAAATGTTTTGATCATGCTACTGAATCATGCACCACGTCTCAAGTTTGGACTCAGAGAGAATCTACGCCCTCATTGGATAAGGCTCAGGTTGATCCTAATTTTAATGGTGTAGCTCTTCTTTAACTGTCAGAAAATCAAGGTGTTATTAAACTTCAAGTGCAACCTTCTTCAGTTTCTTGCAGGAGACTTATTTCTGGCGTCGTTAATTCTGGAGGTATTCCTGTCCCTTCACATGTCTCTAATAGTTCTCATGGTGATCCTCTCCCCTTACAATCTTCTATTCATGCTTCCCAAAATATTTTTATGAATCAATCTACTATTAGAGACATTATAACCCATACAGACAATCATGATGATAGTCTTTCTGCTAGTGTTCTGAGAAGGAATTTAGTTAGTCATGGCAAAACTTGTGGGCTCCCCTTAGCGTCCCCTTCTGATCATTGTGATGAACAGGTTAATGCTGAGAATTTGGATTTTCCATGTGGTAATGTTCTGAATTCTAATCTTAGAGGAGAGCTAGTTGTGGATTTATCAAATGACTTGAAAAATAGTGATTCGATTGGGGATGTTGAATATTCTCTTTTTTCTTCTCATGAAACTTCTCAGAAAGATAATCTGCCTTTGTCTCATACCTCTCTTGCGTTGTGTAATCAGACTAATGATGACTTTGTTGAGGTAAGCAGCAAAGAGTAAGAAGAAGAATAAAAAAAAGGTAGACATAACTATCCCTCAGAATTCTGATAGAGAACTCAGATCAGGCTTGGGCAAAGGCCAAAGTTCTTTATATTCTTCATGAGCTTGGTTTCTTGGAATACCCGTGGATTGAATCATATAAATAAAGTGGCTTCTATTTGCACTTTAATTGGCAATCACTTTGTGGGTATTTTGAGTCTCAATGAGACTAAGGTGAAGGAAGTTAAGTCCAAACATATTCAGATCTCTATTAACTCTTGTTGGTCTTTTATGGATAATTATAAATCTAATGCTTCTGGATGCTTATGGGTTGGTTGGGATAATTCATTATATAATATTTGTAAAATTGGAGAAGGTGCTCAGTATATTCATTGTCAAGTGATTCGATTATCTAACAATCTTAATTTTGAATGCTCATTTATTTATACAAGTAATCTTTTATATGATCGTCAAGAATTCTAGAATTGGATTGTTCGTCAAGCTGCAACCATTTCCACTCCATGGCTTCTTATTGGGGGCTTCAATTCAATTTTTCATCCAGGAGAAAAAATTGGTGGTCATTTTGTTCCTTCATCTTACTTTATAAAAGTTAATTCTAGTGTTCATCATGCTGGTCTTCTTGAGATTGCTCTTGATTCTTCTTTCGCTTGGTCTAATAAGAGTACTGGCAATAGAAGAATTATCTCTAAGATTGATAGAGCCTTCTGCAATTCCGAATGGATCAATGCTTTTCCTGGTGGGACAGTGCGTTGTCTTCTGCCTGAGATATCTTATCATTGCCCCTTATATATGGATATATCTCCTCACACAATTCATGATAAAAAGCCTTTCAGGTTCTTTAATTACTGGATGAGTATTGATGGTTTCAGAGAATTGGTTTCCTTTTCTTGGACATCTAATGTGCGAGGTAGCCCTCTATTCATTTTAGTTCAGAAATTAAAAATTCTCAAGCAGAATATCAAGGGTTGGTTTAGGGACAAGTGTGGTAGAATCCAGAATAGAGTGGTGTTGGCAAGGAATCAGCTTCAACGTTGGCAAATTCTGTTGAGAGATGATCCATTTAATGATATGTTTATCATAGAGGAATCTAAGGCACTAGTTGTTTATAATCAGGAACTCAATAGAAAAGAATCTTTTTACAGACAGAAATCAAGAGTTAAATGGCTATTGGAAGGGGATCGTTGCACTAAGTTTTTCCATACAGTAGCTTCTCGTAATACTTCCCGAAATGCTATTCATGCAGTACAGGATTCTCTTGGTAACAACCTAGTTACACCTAAAGATATTGGTAAGGAGGCTGCCAATTATTTTGAGACACTTTTTACCTCTTCTTCTTCTTCTCATATTATTACTTCTTATATAAAGAAGTGGCTCAGTGAGGACCAGGCAAGCTCTCTCATTAGTCCAATCTCTTTTGATGAGATTCATCAAACTGTTATTAATTCTCCCTCAGATAAAGCCCCTGGCCCAGATGGTACTCTGGCTGTCTCTGACTTTTTCTCCTCTTGTAAAATGTTGTGTGGGCTCAATAACACCTTTTTAACCCTCATCCCGAAGGAAAATGGTGCCACTTCTTTTGACAAGTTCCACCCTATATCTTTATGTAATTTTTTATATAAGATTATCACTAAGATTATGGCTAATAGATTTGCATTGGTTATACCTTCTACTATTAGCAATAATCAAATAGCTTTTCTAAAAGGTAGGCTCATTTCATATAATATTCTTCTTGCCCATGAGCTCCTTCATAATAACCATAGTAAGAGACATGCTAAGGAATTCTGTATCAAAGTGGATCTAAAGAAAGCCTATGATAAAGTCCGCTAGGATTTTAGTTTTTGTGATCTGGCTTATATTGGTTGTCCCCCTACTTGGATTAGATGGATAAAGGAATGTTTTACAACAACTTCTTTCAGTGTTCTCATTAATGGATCAAACTATGAATATTTTCCGAGTAGTTATCGGTTGCACCGGGGTTGTCCTCTCTCTCCATTGTTGTTTGTTGTAGTGATGCAATCTCTCACAGATATCCTTACAGATTTTTATAATGATGGGAGGATCATCATCCCTATTCATGGGAACACTTCGGCCATCTCTCACTTGCTCTTTGTAGATGATGTTCTCCTTTTTTCACAGGCATCAATTTTCTCTGCAATTGGATTAAAAGAGGCATTGGACTTGTTCTCTCAAAGTAGTAGTCTTTGGGCTAATGATTCTAAAAGTTGTATTTTCTTTTCAGCTTGTTGTACCTAAAAAACTACCATTCTTCAATTATTTAACTTTAGAAAAGAACATCTTCCGGTACGCTATTTGGGCCTTCCACTATTCTCGGGCCGTCTTCAAGCATCATATGTGCTAATATTCTTGATCAGTTTCATATAGCATTAGCAGGCTGGAAAAGGAAATTACTCTCCTATGCTGGAAGGTTAGAGCTCTTGAAATCTGTACTTTCGAGTAAGCACATTTATTGGTTTCTTCACTTTTTTCTTCCAGTTAGTGTTATTAAACAATTGGAATATTTTATGGCTGATTTTCTTTGGAGTAATTTTGACCAATCTCGAATGTTTCATCCCCTTAGTTGGAAGAAGGTTTGTCTTCCTGAAGATGAGGGTGGCTTGGGCATTAGATCCATTAGGCATGGTGCTCTATTGGTTTATCCAAGCACTTCTGGAGAATTTTATATGATACAAGCACTTTTGGAGAATTTTATATGATAAAGAATCATTATGGGCGAAATGGATTAATGAATTTTATATCTAGAGTTCTTCAATCTGGCATTGTGATATTCCTTCCTTTGCTTCATATTATTTGAAGAGTATTTTATCAATGCGTAAACTTTGATAGATTTCATTTCCTACAAAGTAAATAATGGGAGGAAAATTCTTTTTTGGTTGGATCCTTGGGCAGGTAGTTTTACTCTTTTGCAAAATTATGGTAATCGTCTTATCTTTCAATTGGGAAAGTCATCTTCTTGCAACTATATCAGATTGTATGGTTAATGATAATTGGAAGTGGACTAAACAAATTAACTTGAGATATGACCATTTATTGCAAACTATAAATGTTGTTCCTGTGCTTAACCATAATAAGGGTAAAATCATATGGAAACCTCATTCATTTGGAAAGTTTACTACCAAATCTGCTTATAATGCTATCTCTAGACATGGCCCTAAGTTAAGATGAACATCTCTTTTCTGGTTCAAGCATCACATCCCATGCCATTCCTTCATTAGTTGGTTAATGCTTCATGGGAGACTACTTACTTTGGATAATTCAAGCAAGAGGAGTTCAAATAGTCAATAGATGTGTTCTATGCAAGGCTGACCAGGAAACATCTCCACATTTGTTTTTCTTGTGTGGTTATTCTAGATGGATTATGAGATCTATTTTCAAATTCTTCAGGGTGGATATATCTTGTTATCAGGCTCAGCAAGCCCTTCAACATATTCTTCATTTCAGTAGATCAATTCCGAGTTTAGGTTTGCTATTGAAGATATTTATGAACTGTGTCATTTATTTCATTTATCAGGAGAGAAATCAGCATGTCTTCAAGGATGAATACACTCATAAGAGAGCTCTATTTAGTATGTGTGAAAGTCAAGTCAGATCTTATATCATTAATTATCCCTCTTTAATTAAGCTTGTCAGTGAATTTTCTTTCATTGCTACTAGATGGCAATTGTATTTTTTTTTTTTTTGACATTGTTTCCCTTTGGTTTTAATTGAAGGGAGTCATCTCCCCATTTACTCTTTCAAAAAAAAAACCTCAGTATTTATAACAACAAATCAGCTCGACTATAAAATGCTATCAAGTAAAACTTCAAAGAAAGTGACAAGTAATACCAGCTCGAATTTTGAATGCAATAAAATACCTTCTTATTGTTGTTTACGGCTGTTTAACATTTCCAAGTCATATCTCTTCTTTCATTTTCCCTTGTCTTGAATCTTGTTGTCATAATTCCTGATGCTCTTTACAGCTTAGCTTAACACTTAATTAAGTCTTCATTATAGTTTAAACATTCTTTCATGTATGTTTTGACAGTCTAGTCAATGTTTCCGCCAGTCAAAATATTGTCATTAAGTTTGAATAGGGTGAGGACGTTCTTTCAGGTACGTTTTGACAGTCTAGTCAACGTTTCCGTCAGCCGAAATATGGGCATTAAGTTTGAATAGGGTGAGGACCTTGTCAGCACAATGCAAGACACCATTAAACCTAAATTGTATATGAGATTGAAACAATCAAATGAGGTTTACCGAATACTTTATTTTTTTGGTAAATGAAGGTTTGTCGAATTCCTATTATCAGCGAGAACGGATTGAAAATCATGACAGATATCGTACCATAGTATATTCAGGCTTCTTAACAAGCAACCTTACTTTTCCTCATGCCTACCCAGACAAAAAGTATGGCGCACTATGTGAAGGCATGACCTTCAAAAGCTTGATGTATTAGTTAAATATCGTGTTGTCAAACTTTAAAGTTATAACGTTTCTAATGTATATTGAATGTATTATGTGCATGTCCGACCTGGATGATATTGCTTTTTGGTAATTACAACCCAGTGATCACGCTGTATAAAGTAGAAATATGTTCTTCCTAGACAGCATATGTATATTAAACATCAATAATAGTATTTAATGACATTTTATAAAAAACATTGCTAATAAACAAAATTTTGGTACCCGATATTAACGACAATCATCTCATAGCATGGATAATACTATACTGTTAGGGACAGTTTAAAAAATGTCGCTAATATATATATATATATATATATATATATATATATATATATATATATATATATATATATATATATATATATATATATATATATATATATATATATATATATATATATATATATATATATATATATATATATATATATATATATATATATATATATATATACACTTTTTAAAAATCAAATACTTATTTGTGATGCTTTTCAGTGCATCGCTAATAAGCAAAAACTTTTAAAAAATTATCTCCTCTGATAGGAGGAGGGAGGGGGGAGTTGAATGGGCACTTGACTCAATGGGAGAAATCTAGCACTCCTTTGGCAGTAGCAGGATGGTACCCCTCCTCCAGTTAGCAGTAGGGGTGGAGGGGGCGTGGGTTGCCAGACTCTGGTTTAAAATTTGCATTTTTTTCTTTGTTCTAGGTTTGTTCAGGTTGCCAATGAGAGGCCAATCTCGGCCCGATGTAGCTAGTGTAGCCATCCCAGCCCATCCCGACTCTACTTTTTCCACAGTTAGCCCCTTTGCTCCTCTCTATTTTGGATCTTGACACTGCCGGCATTGGCTGCAAGTGGCCAAATGACAACTGTGGATTCCACCCTAGCCTGGCAATAGTTAGGGATAGTCCCAACTAGACCTGTTCAATCTCCTCTTATCCCTGCTCCTTTTTGTGGCCGCAACCCCACCTAGTTTCACCTCACCGGCATGTCCGGCTGTTGATCCCTCTTATTTTTTTTGTCATCAATAGCGGATGTCCTCTGGCAAGATTTTGTTTGGCCAACCTTGGCTGAAGATGAAGGAGTTCACTTACATAAGCCTTGGCCAGTGATTACCTTGATGCCTTTAGTCAACCTTGAGACACCCTACACCCCCTACTATGCTAGATGCACAATCGCCCACACCAATGACTTTGGTCGTGGGTGGCGATTAGCAATGTTGTCGTCTCCACTGGTCACCATTAGGGCTTTAGCTTTGTCACCCTTTTTGGCATTGGGCTAACACTGTCCAGCCCTATCCCCCTTCCCTTTGGCCATGTGTACATGTGGCAACGCTTGCGGTTTAGGGTTTAGGTGAAGCTTTTGCACAGCCTGACGGTTGAATAGCTCCGCCATCATCTCGATTTGACCATTGAAGCCTCCTACACCTTTCCTATGTCCTCAAGCGTTGCCCCACACCCTTTGCCCTTATGTGGGCCATAATTGGCGTGAAAATGCCACCATTGGGTGCTGTCCACGACCAATTTCAATGTCTTGTGGCCATCTAAGTATTTCTCATCCACCACTGACCTCTAGTTAGTACACCTTTGACTTCTGGTCGCACTGCCACTTCTTTTGGCATGACCTTTCTCCCAAACACTCTAGTGTGCCGCTATGGATCACAGATTTTGCCGCATTGATATGTGTCACATGCATCTAATCGTGATTGCTTATGGTATTTCCAAAACCCTTGGGACAACAACTCTTTCAGCTTGGCAATGTTTTTGGCCACC
This sequence comes from Saururus chinensis, assembly GCA_035235625.1. Classification (NCBI taxonomy): domain Eukaryota; kingdom Viridiplantae; phylum Streptophyta; class Magnoliopsida; order Piperales; family Saururaceae; genus Saururus; species Saururus chinensis. Next base: position 49,472,516 of record CP141140.1, read on the forward strand.
AACTCAACCGCTGATATCGTCATCGTTGTGTACTCATCATCAAACGTCATGGATTATAAGGTAGGAGAGCTTTGAACTTGTAATTTCATAATAACATGCTCGAAATGTGTAGCAACATGTTAGGATTGCATGATTCAATGCTTTGGATGCTAAATAATAATCTATTTGCATGATGTAAGAGGATAAATTATGCCATGTTGACATGCATATGATTTGCATTTAAGTTGTACATTTGTTTGATGTATGTGGATCATGTGTATGCTAGTGATGGCCAGCGAGTATGTAGGTAAGCTATGTATGTATAATATGTGTGCGCTAATGATGGCTAGCGAGTCCGTTGGTAAGCTATGTATGAAAGTATGTATATTTTATAAGTATGCGTGATGGACATACATATGTATGATAGCTATACACTTGTGTGAGGATATGTGTATGCGTGTGTAGGAAGAAGTATGGGCAATGGACAGTAAGAGGTGACAGAGGGTTTGATATGGATTGTTGTGGATGTGTAAGTGTATAACAGAAGATGGAGGATGTTAAGTTTGATGGACGAGAATTGGAATGGATCAGTTTGAATTGTGTGGCATAATTGTACTTGCCTAAATTACTTAATTCAAACTTTAATTATAAGAAAAGCTTATATGTTAGCATGGTGAGTTTGATACGTGAGGTTCGATGGATTAAGTTCTGTATATGACCTAGCAAATAACGAGTTGATTGGGAATTTCTCATTTGTTGTCAGTATTTATCCTGCGAGATGTTATCTGTGTATTATATTTAAGCCCAGATGTTTGATGTTCTAGAAAAGTCCATGAAGTCTAGTCACTCCCCGAATGTTAAGGTGATCACTACAACAAAATATAGCATTAGTGACGCAAATATAAGCGTCGCTAAAAACTTCTATTTGCGAAGCGTCGCTAAAGAAAACACTATTAGTGATATTTTTTATTAAGCATTGCTACTAGACATATATTAGTGATGCTTATTATAAATCATCACTATTACTATAATTATTAGCTATGCATAACACAAAATGTCACTAATATACGTCTATTAGCAACGCATACAACAAGCATTGCTAAAAGATATTTGTTTTTTTTTAAAAAATATATATTACTATTAGTGAGACTTTATCCAAAGTGTCACTAATAGTTTTAATAATAGTGACACTTATTAGAAAGTATCACTAATTAGGTATGCTATTAGCGATGCATATATAAATTATTATATGAATTTAAAATAAAAAATTAAAATTTGATTTGTTATGATTTTTTAAAATTATTATATATTAAAAATAAAATAAATATTATTAGTGATGCATAATGTAGCGCTAATAGACTAGGTATTAGCGATGTATATAGTTATGCATCCCTAATATTATTAGCAACACATATTACTATGTGTCACTAATAATATTTATTTTTTTATTTTTAAAATAAAGTTATAAAAATAAAAATTAAAGGAGAAATAGTGTGTAGAGAGAGAGGAGAGAGGGAGAGAGATGAGAGGGAAGGGAGAGAGAAGAGAGGGAAGAGAGAGAGGAGAGGGAAGAGAGAGAGGAGAGGGTGAGAGGGAGCAGAGAGGGGGAGAGATAGGGAGGAGAGAGGGAGGGGAGGGGAAGGAGAGGGAGAGAGAGGGAGGGAGAGGGGGAGAGAGGGAGGGAGGAGAGATAGAGAAAGGAAAGAGAGAGAGAGAGAGGAAAGAGAGAGAGAGAGGGAGGACAGAGAGAGTAGAGAGAGAGGGAGGAGAGGGAAGAGAGAGTGAGAGGAGAAAAAGAGGGAAGAGAGAGAGGAGAGGAAGAGAGAGGAGAGAGAGGGAGAGAGAGGAAGGAGTGAGGGAGGGAGAGAGAGAGATAGAGAGGGGAGAGAGGTGGGAGAGAGAGAGAGGAGAGGGAAGTGAAAAAGGGAGAGAAAGAAAAGAGAGAGTAAAAGGGAGGAAGAGAGATAGGAGGGAGGAGAGATCTAGAGAGAGAGAAGACAAAAAAATAAAAAAAATTATAAGCGACACATAGAGTTATGTGTCACTAATAGACAAGGTATTAGCAACACATATAGTTATGCGTCCCTAATACCATATCTATTAATAGTGCATAGTAATATGCATCGCTAATAATATTTATTTTATTTATAAAATTAAGAAATTATAAAAAATTAAAATTAAAGGACAGATAGTGTGTAGAGAGAGGAGAGAGAGGGAGAGAGAGGAGAGGGAAGAGAGAGAAGACTGAGATAGAGAGGGAAGAGCTTATAATTTAGACTAGATTGTAGACTATTTATAAGACTTGTACTCAGGGATGCCTGTGATATATTTGTATTTAAAGCCCATCGTCACGGCCATTTATTCATATTTTTGCTTTCGAGTAGTGCCTCACGATGTTTGGTTTGGTTGTATGATATTTAATCGAATAAAAAAAAAGTTAAATGGTAAAAATTGATCATGCGTGAAGTTTTAAATTATAAACTGCTTTCACGTGTTATGTATTTTGTCATTTTCCCAATTTTACAGTCATTATATTAAAAAAAATTCTTGAATTTTTAAGAAAATGTGATGAAAATCTCAAACGTTACAATAGGCGAGGGGGAGAGCAATTATAGACGGGGTGATAATGGTGGACGACCATGAAAGCAGTAGATGGGAGGGGGAATAAATGGGTCATCGATGGGGGCAAAATTTCATAAATATACAAAACTCTGGCCCATTCAGGCTCAACATATTTTTAACACTTAATATAAATCGTCATAAATGCACTACGTATTTGCAATGCATAATCTATAATGTCGCAAATATGTTTTGTGTTTATGACACTTAACATAAAGCAAAAATATGCTATGTATTAACAATGCATAATATTAAACGTCACAAATACTCTACGCATTTGTGATGTTTAGTATTAAATGTTGCAAATAGTATTATTTTAAATATTAATTTATATAATATATATTATTTAAATTACATAATATGTTATCCTATATATAAATATATGATATACAAAATTTGAATTAATTTCTTAAGTACTATTTATATGAGATTGTGCAAATGCGCGTTACTGTGAGCCCCAGCTATATGGGTTATTGCTAACCCTATCTCACACAAATGGGATTAAGATATTAATTTAATTTTTTGCAAAGATGCAACTTTTTCTTTTGGAGTTATAATATCATCATCAAATATTTCCGTTGAAGACTTCAAATTTGATTTATTGAAGAAATTTACAATTGTCTGTAGCTCGTGCCCGCATTTTATCACTTACTTGGCTACTAGTTAACTTTTGACATTCAACATCTAATTGTGGTAACTAAGCCTTGCTTAATGCTCTTGATGAATTTGCATACAAAGTTCCATGGGCTTTGAGTGTCATCTGATCGAGATCTAACAATGCTGGGGAGGAAGTCTAACGATGCTGGGGAGGAAGATCAAAATTCTACAGTCCTATGAGATATGAGCATCGTCGAATGGAAATTCTACCTTCCACTAGGCCAAGGCTCATGCTAACATGCGTGAGCATAGTCTCACACAAACAGGACTAAAGATATGAATTTAAATTTATGTCAATATGTAGTTTTTACCTTTGGAGTTATAATATCATCATAAAAAAATTCGGTTGAAGGCTCCAACTTCGAATTTAATCGAATCAATTTACAATTGTCTGTAACTCTTGCCCACATTTTCTCACTCACTTGGCAACTAGTAAATCTTTGACATCCAGCTTCCAATTGTGATAACTAAGCCTCATTTGATGCTGATGCTCTTACCTGAAGTTGCATAAGAAGCACGCACCATCAAATAGAGATGTGATGATGCGAGGGGCAGGGGAATAAAAAATCTATGGTCCCTTAAGATATGATGCATGTGAGCAAAGTGTCACTTACACGTTACTAAAGAAATTAAATTATTTTTTGTAATTATTTATTATATAGATATATGCTTAAATAATATAGTATTTAATATATATAACAAATATTAAATAAAAATAATATTATTTGTGACATATGGATGTATACATTGCAAATAATAAGATGTATACATCTATAAATCACAAAAAAATTATTTTTAATATATAATAATATTATTTTATTTTATTTGAATTAAATAATATTTTATTTAATATATAAATAGGAGACATATAATTATAAAATAAAATAATTATATTATTTATTCCTTCATGTGTGAGCCTGGGCTATGACTGTCAGATCAAGATTCGATGGTGAAGGGGGCAGATAGAGGAAGAAGACAATGAGGAGAGAGGACTAATTAGGGCTAAAGTTCTTAATTAATTCCCAAATCAATGCTATAAGCCTGTTACATAATTTTTCCTGTAATTGGCATGGGTTTATTTGCCTATCAACAATGCAAAAGACTATCCAAGGCCTTATGGGCCACCTAAATAACAATGCGAAAGAACTACAATAGCCTTATGGCTAGAAACTATTGATCTGAAAGGGCAAATGGAAAATTCATAACAATCCACTGTGCTCCACCCGCCTAGACCTCAAGGCACAAAATATGGAAAACAATCATAGAAGTCATCCTTAGACATCTGAAGCAGCCTCCAAAGAGCGGCCATGCCATGCAACTAACATCTCTAAAACAAGACGACCAGAAGGTCAAACATGACAAGTGTCAATAATAGAAGACGGAACTAGCGGAGGATCCGTCAGAAGTAGTAGCGGGGGCGAAGGACTCTAAGAAACTTGGGAAGGGTCTCCCACAAACAGGTGGAGGCGCAAAATATGGAAGACTGGATGAACCTGAGAGCTAGCTGGAAGTTGGAGGGGATAAGCTACAAAACCTACACACTCAATAATTGAGTAAAGACCATGAAACCGATGAGCTAAATTGGCACTCATAAGCTGGTATAAAGAGGACTGCTGATGTGGGTGAAAACTAATGTAGACCAAGTTGCCGACTAAAAAATCCTGATCAGTGTGATGCCCATCATAGATTTGCTTCATATAGTTTTGAGTAGCAGACAAATTTTGCTTGAGCTGACGCAAGATTCTGAAGAAGATAGTTGACCTTGCCAATAGCAACTTTGTGGGGAACATAAGTCAAAATTGTAGGAGGATCTCAACCATACACCACATGAAAAGGGATAAAACTAGCAGCGGTATGAAAAGTTGTATTATAAGAATATTCAGCCCAAGTCAAAAAATGGAGCCACTTGTGTGAATTTTCCCCGACAAAACAAAAAAGATATTGCTCTAGGCACTTGCTAAGAACTTTGGTTTGCCATTCTATTTGAGGGTGATACAAGTACTCATGCAAGGAGGTGCCCTAAGTACAAAAAATTCCTGCCAAAAAATGGGAAATAAAAATATCATCAAGATTAGATACGATGGTATGTGGCATGCCATGAAGCTTGGCCACCTCGCAAAGATAAAGCTCTACAACCTCAGTGTGAATGGATGGCCAAGAGGGTTAAAATGAGTGTATTTTGATAGATGAACCACTACAACCATAATAACAAATTTCCCATGTACTAAGGTTAGGGCTTCAATGAAATCCATAGAAATGTCCTCCCATATGCGATTAGGAATAGCAAGTGATTGGACTAAACCCATGGGTGCTATGGTAGAAGCTTTGGCTCACTGACAAATATGACAAGCATCACCATAGTCATCAATGACATGGTGAATGCCCTCCCATAAAAAACTCTAACTCATGGGCTTGTAATTGTTCATGCCGAGCAAGCAGAGAGTCATGGAAATGAGAAAGAATAGCAGTGCAGAGCTTAGCATCATTCAGAACTCAAAGACGATCCTTCCAATACAACAAGTCACCTTGCAAGACAAAAGATGGTAAGTAGGAAAGGTCATCCCGTAAGCGAACCAATAAATCCTTATCCTCTAGCTTTTGGGAGTAAACCTGGCTGAGGTGATTCATAGATGGGAAAACCGGTGCTTATAAGGCTATATCATAGTCTGTGGCAAACTGGCAAGACAGAGCATCAACGTCAATATCTTCCAAGCCTTTCCTATTAACGAAATCATAGTCATAACCCAAGAGTTTAGAAATTGAATGTTGTTAGGCCGGAGTAGATATGTGATGCTGCAAAAGACACTTCAGTGGCTAGTGATTAGTGCGAATAACAAAGTGTCAACCCAACAATTTTGGTCGCAATTTTGTAACCGCATGGACAATTGTTAACATCTCTCACTCATAAGCTGATAGAAAAAGAGAACACTCAGAGAGTACCTTGTTGAAGAAGGCAATAGAGTACCCGCACTATAATAAAATGACACCAAACTGGTTTCCAAAGTATTTGTCTCCACAATAAAGAGCCGGTGAAAATCAAGTAAGGCAAACATTGGGGCAGTAGACATGGCCACCTTAAGAGTTTGAAAGGCGACTTGAGCATTTGCAAACCATTGAAAGGAACACTTTTTAACCAAGGCTTTAAGAGGAGTAGCGATTGTCCCATAATGCAAAACAAAATGACGATAATAGCTTTTGGTTGTCTAAGGGGCAAATAGTGCTTTTTTTTTAAAAAAAAATTACAACTATTTGCGATGCTTTTAAAAATGTCTCAAAGAGTAAATAGGAGCACTATTTGTGACACTTTAAAAAAAACATCACATATAGTTATTTTTTGCTACTCTTATTTAAGCATTGCAAAAGGCATTACTTTTTGTTGTAGTAAATCTTGTTTAAAACCGTTTTAAATATTCCATGCCATTCTTACATATCATTTTCTTGCAGTGCTTCCAAATATGATATATCTGTATCCAAGTTTTTTGGGAATTTCTCAAGCCTCATTCTTAAGCCATTGAGTCTTTTCTGTAGTATGGCATAAGCATCATGTAAATAAAAAAATTGGTAAGAACATAGTAATGTTGTTAATTTGACCCCTCAACACAACTTTAGACAATTCCATTCTTCTTACATGCACAAAAGTACATTAGTGGATCTTGTATAAAACCATTTAAATATTCCATGTCATGTCTCTGTCTCTGTCCTCACTCTCTCTCTCTTCTCTGCCATCTCTTGCTTGGCCCCAACTAAGAAGCAAGATATTTTTCTGCTACCTTGGTTGGGAAAAGTATTTGATTAACCTTCTCACATTGCACTTGGACGACAGACTTGACCCATTCCTCCTCTTCCTTTCATACTTCTTAGATGAGGGTGGAGACACTAGGAAGGGGAGGTTTTATCTTTCTTGCCCCGAATGGGCAAGCAAAGACTCAGCATCTCCAATGGGTGGTACTACCACTACCCAAAAAAAAATATTTTAGCTATGTTTCAAAAGCATCGTTGAAAGTATATATAATGTCGCTATTACTTTCAGTGACATTTTACACAAATTTTGCTAAAGGTCACGTAATTAAAGTATTAGTGACGTTTGTGGTAGTGTTTTGTTTTTTACAAAAGGTCACAATGATAAATAGTAATGACATTTTATAAAACAACGTTAAAATTATTAGTGGTATTTTTCGATAACAATTAACGACATAAAAAATATTGCTATACACATCACTAATTATTAGCAACATGTTTACTATCATGGTCGGGGATTTCTAAATAACATTTTCGAAGTAAAAGGAGCAGAAAATTCGAGTAATAATTTCTTTTTCTTCGAGTCAAATCATGCAAACCATCGACTAAAATAAACCCTATTCCATTACTGCTATTTTTCAACATATTGATATATCAAACCATGAATAATCATAATAATCGATTGAATTCATTAAATAAAGAGTCAGGTCTCGTCCATATGCAAAATCTGATAACTAAGAGAGAATAACAAATATAGTATATAATGGCAACTCTCGTGCTTTATTACAATCTACTGAAACAAAGCAAGGCCTACTCTGAAGCAATGAGTCTCTGCTCCACAAACCCAGCTACTCCGCTACTCTGCTACTCCTCCTCTGATGTACATGCATCACGAAAATGCATGAGTATACCCACTTATACTCAATATTATCAAATAAGTTTATAAAATCCATTGAGGGACTAAGCTTTGGTTTTTAATTATTATTTATAAGTCATTGATAATTATTCTAATGTTATCTAACTCTGTTATAACTAAGCCCTTAACCCATTCTCACAATGTTAAAAGCCTTAAAACAATAAAGCCTCAATATCAGAAACTAAACCACCAAAGTAATTAAAACTGATGCAGAAGTTAATCTCTACAACAACTCTGAATACTATACTCCAACCATAGACTGGACTGCTTAACAATAACTTGACTCAAATCCCCAGGGCTCTCAATAGCTTGTCACGAATATGGAGGAATGAATCCCAACTGTGCTCATGAACATAAATTAGCAAGAAACACAGGTCTTCCATGATGCTCATGTAACTTTATTTTTTGTATGCACTATATGGTCTTGGGAAGATTTACGGGAGACCCACGGTAAAGACCCTCTAGTCAATACCCAAACCGCCGTAGCAATAGAGAAGCGTATCACAATCTCCACTATTCCCCAACTCTGGGAAAAATAAGTCTTTGTAGAGTTTTCAATTAAAACTCTAAGGAACCTAAGACTCTTTGGCTCAAGGTTCTGCGAAGTCAAAGCACAGTCCAAATATTTTATTTAGGTCACCATTCGTACCCAAGGAATGAATACATTATCACGCCGCTTATGAACCCAAAATTACCCTTAAAACTAAATTAGTACAGTTATTTTATTAATAAGGGATATAATTAGGTCGCCACACACTCAAAAGACCAAGCCTAATTATGCATGAGAGTTTGACCCACAATTAAACTTAAGGGCAATTTAGTAAAATAATACTAGTGCTACAGGTGTCTTAAGAAGGCCCCCTACCCTGTCCGCCTAAAAAAATATTTTAATAAATTTATTTATAATTTTAAAAAAATTTATTTTTATATACAATACTCCAATTAAGAGAGAATAGAATCGAATAGAATAGCTAGAACTGGTCCACACATACCAGAACCGGGCCGGTTCAACTAAAACGACTCGTGCTGACCCGCAATGCGGGCCAGCAGACGTTCTGCTTCATGTAGAACGTCTTCTTCCTCACACTATGACGAAAACAGGGCGGTACAGTTTGATGCACCGCCGCTGTCCGGCCACCCCTGGCTACCGGAATAATTCTGTTGCCCACCAATGAGTCCCCTTGGACCAGTTCGACATACCAGCAGCCACTCTAAAACTTTGTCTCTCTCTCTCTCTCTTTCCATCAATGACTCCAACATGTGGTGCCCGACGAGACTTATTGTCACCGGTTCCTGGGTTCGGTCTGACGAGAATATTTTGTCGTCGTATGCTCCTTCTGCCAAGAGCAAACCCATATGAGTCGTGGAGAGGGGGAGGGTCTTCCGCCAATTGCTGGAGTAGTTCACTCCGCCCATGCATCTCCAACTCCAACTCCAAGGGTTCCGGCGGCAAAACTCCCTAGTATAAGGCGGAAATTCCAATTTCATTTAGGCAGGGACCTTCCGAGGTTGTTTCTGCCGTCTTGAGTCACAACCCACACCAAAGGCTGGCTTTTCGCCATTTCGGATCAATTCTTACGGCCTCAGCAACGGAACAGAGGATGTGGTGAGACGTTGTTCTCACCTATGGCTTCAGGGCCAGCAATGCCCGGAATGAGCAGAAGGAAAATCTTCGCCGTTCGCCAGGGACATGCTCACCCTGAGCAGGCCCCTAACCGACAACGATCTTCCGTCCGGGCTGCAGCACCTATCTATAGTTTTTTTTTAAAAGAAAGCATAACCACCACAGGCGAAGGGGTACCATTGCTGATATCCATAATCATAGCTTTTATACAAGTTATACTAATAGTCTAATCCTTAAACATAAATTTATGAGCTAATTCCCATTAATAAACTCTATAAACAAGGATTCTACATTTTCTCAGCGGTGTCTTCGTGCACGCTCCTCCTCCTTTGCCCGCAATAGACCTTCTTTTCGAGTCACTGGAACCTCTAAGCTTGTAGCTTTAATGGATTCTCCCAAGGGCTTGTGAAGGAGATGGTAGCTAGGGTTTGCATGAAAAGGGTTTAAATAGAGAAGGGAGAGGGGAAGCCTTGTTCTATATGAAGAAGGTGGTGGTACGGGATTGTCAATTACCCCTATGCCAAATCATCCTTAAGTGGTTCCCACTAGGTGACCTTACTCAAAATAAAACCCCTAATAAATAAAAACTTTAACCATGCTAATTTCTTCATCAAATAATTCTAGAAAAATATAGAAAAAACCAAAAAAATTTAGAAAATTACTTGGAAATTTCTGGACGCTACATTTACACACATTAGCAACATTTCAAAAGTGGACATAATATAACACAAACACCATTAGCAATGTTTCAAAAATGCTTCTAATTCCCTAATTATTATTTTTTTTAAATAATTGTTGATTGTGACCACCTAATGGAATAATAAATGATGATAATTGGGTTTGTTGTGACTACCAAATAAACATTATGTTTGAATTTATAAATAAATGTAAACATTGATCATTCTATTGCACAATCTATAAACTAAACTAACATAAAAGTGGTTCCTTAAAATGTGTGAATAACAATGTAGAAACAAGTGGATCATTTTACATTCATGAAAGTTGAATAAAACTATAAAAAAATTGCTTTCCAAGATGAAAGAAACAAATTCTTTCAAAATTACATGCAAAATATAGTTTATTAGTATTGTGGATTGATATTTTGAATAAATGTCAAAAAAATATGGGTCAAGTAGAACCTTTATTTATATAGATGACAAGCAAGAATATATTATCCATAATTGCATGGCACAATGTAAACCTTATAAATCCCTCTTAAATCTACCTAAAAGAAATTTTAAAATATTAATGTAGGAATTAAAAAAAAGAAGTGTTTGTAATTATACCCGTGTCAACCTCTTCATATTCATTTGGTGGGAAATCTTTTGAAAATGATTTTGATTGCTTTGGCAACACTAGTTATGGCATTGTTCCTGCCTGTTCATCCATATTTAAGTGAGAAACGTATGTGTAAATTCACACATAAGATTATCAATTCATAAAAGAAATTATGTATCTCATGTGATGAACATCCTAACAAAAGATTGATTGAAATTTTTTTGTAACAGCTAATGCAGTAAATGATTACCAATAGCAAGCACATGACACTTTTTCATCTTGAGTGCTTGTCTTTGTAAAAGAAGCCTCTCCTTATTAGGGATAATAAATATAATCTATTTCTAAAAATAATAATTTGCATATGTGGTAGTATAATACAACAAGATTATCAAAACATCAACTAGACTTTTCACAAGACTGGCACTCCGATTCATCTAATGCAGATGAAGAATTGTCCTCCACTTAGCCAAATTGGTCCTTGTACTTGAGGAAATAATGAATCTAACTATCTTATTCAAAAAGTTTTTATCAATAAAATATATACAAAAGCTGCATTTAATTAAGCACTCATTCACATATAACTTATATTACATGCTGATTCATTAGTAGATGTAGGAACGTCGATATCCTCACATACATCACTGTATTCAATTGGATAACTAGCTATAGGATCACTCATGTCCTGGTTCTTTATAAAAAATAAGGAAGAGATGTACATGATTTAGGATAGGATCTCAATATCTAAGAACATAAAAATGTTAACTAAGAACAATAGGCAAGCCAGGTGTTCGATCTACAAAAAATCTAACCATTTATATATTATATTATCAAAATACTTGGAAAAAATAAATTTATAAGGTCAATTGTTGATGGAAAAGGAGATAGATAAGGATGTTGCACACAAGCTGGGAAACTAAACAAAGTCTAGCTTCAAAAGAAGTTCAACAAGCATATATTAGACTTGCACTCTTGCAGGGACTGAGAACATCATTAGGACACAAGCAAAGCAAAAGAAAAAAAAGTCATTTGATGTGTAAACTCAAGCTTACTAATGGCAAGGACATATGAGAAATAGATTTTGAAGGTCCAAAAAGAACAAGTTTTTGCAACATGATAACAGAAGTGCGCCCTTAATAAACTTGTATGAAGCCAACTCCAAATGGTTGAGGTAGGCAATGATAGTCAAAATAAATTGATATGAAAACTTATATAATCAATTCCATAACAACTTTAAAATCTGCTATGTAAATGTGCCTTACCACAATATCTACTTGGTTATCACATGATCCCACCACACTAGATGGTTCATCAATTTTGAGTTCATCATTTGTTAATGTCATCATCCACACCTTTTCCTGCTTGAGATTATGTGATCCACTCAAGCTATCTTAAATAAACTTGTCACATGTCACCAACCGGTTAAGAAGAAAAATAAATGCTAAAAGACCTTACCAACTCAACTTTCATTTCATCCATGTCACTAGCAAGTTTCAAGATGTAAAGTTTCAAAGACTACATCAAATAAGAAACATGACCACATTTAAGTAAACTTGATTCACAAAATTTATTATAGAAAATATACAATTAAAATATGGAAATAATATTAATTTGGTGGGAAATCTTAAAAGTTTAATATAAAACACAAATCCAGTAATCTATTTTGTCTCCCTATATTGTAATTATTTTTCTTTTCTATAGTTTTCAATCAATGGACACTGCATTTTTTTATATGCATATTATGAAGAAGGGGGCATGTGCATTACCTGTCAACATCGAGCCTCCAGTGAGCACTTCAAGGCTTCTCTTTTGTTTAAAAATTTCTTAGGCCTTAGGTTAGGTGGGTGCTGAATCTCAACATCACAACAAATCAAACCATCCTGAATCTCATCACGACCCAAAATCAATTTTGAGTAAAGCATACAAACATGTAGATATGAAGAACAATTGCCCAAAAATGGATGCACCTCAGGGATGGAAAAGCAAGAAGTAGTGCACAACTATAATGACTACTACATAGAAATAGAACCAACAAAAATCTCAACAAGAAAAAAATGACAACATGCAGAGCACTTGTAAAATTGCTTCAGCATTTTGTTGCTTGTGATGTTGAGGAGGTTGAGCAAGGGATTGGCACAAATGTGATGTGTTGGAGGTCTGATGAAGGCCAAAGCTGAGGCAGTGGATTTGGTCAAAGATGATGCAGTAGAGGTCGGAAGAAGGCCGAAGCTAGGCAGGAGATTTGGGAGTAAAGTGATGCGGTGGAGGTCAGAAGAAGGCCCAATTGATCAGGTTGGGCAAAGGTGATGTCGTAGTGGGTGAAGAAGATGTGGCGATGCGTGTTGAAGTCGATCGAATTAAAATTGGGCGCAGAGTGGAGTAGCAATCCAATCGCTGATGCTTACCCAAAATCCCCACGAAGTGGGCATGCTGAAATGGGAATGCATGGGAGAGGTTGAGAGTGAATATGAGGAAGAAGTTAAGGGGAGAGTGTCGTGGTTATAGGGGAGAAAGGGAGAAGTTATTGTTCATAAGGGTCGTGTTTACCGACATCTAATTAATGTTATTTATTTTGAATTTCATTAATACCTAAAATTTGATAACAATTTTTTAAAATGTCAAGATAAATGTGTCCCTAATACCAAATCTTTTTTGTAGTGTATCACCAGTGATGAGGCTGCAGAAGGCAAGATAGTGCAAAAAAAGTCTAGAGGTGGCATTGCGATTGAAGCTTAAAAGCACTGACTGATGCCAATATCAGATACGGGGAAACATAAAGCGTTAGGAGGGAGGTGATTTTTTTAGAATCCATCTATATGCACCCCAATAATCTCCACAATACCCAATTTACTCATAAATTTATGACAGGGTTTATGGGGTTATTGGGATACAAAAGAGATTATTAGGGTGCATATAGACATTTATTTTTTCTTGATGAGGTAAGTTTGAGAGAATTTCTTAAAATTATGTGGGGTAAAATAGAATCGGGGACGATGGAGTTTTGGGAGTCCAAATAGCTGCTTTCATTCTCTAATTATTAGAAACAAAGTGTTACTAATTAGGCCGATAATGTTCGAATTAAGCGTCTTCCGTAATGGAAACGCCATGTTCTTATTTCAATGAGGATTCATATTTATTTGAACATAAATTTCTTCAACCTCTAGTGACGAACTTACAATGTGCTAATAATCATCGGCTTCCTCTCAAGAGAGTAAACAATATCCTTGAAGTAGGCAGCATACTCTGGAAAAAGTGCAACGACAACATCCACACCACCTTTCTCAGAGCAAGAAGGAATGAAAAGCATCAAACCTTCAAAAGCTGTGTATGGAGGTATAAAGGCACATGGGCAACCCCCTCCAAAATCAATCTCGTGGAACTTGAACCCTAACCAGCTATCAACCTCCACGTTGGGATATAACGAGGTATTCATCTCCGGTACTGCCTTTGGTAGCTTCTTCCCCTTGTTGGAATGCCCAAAATCTATGAACGACTTGAAGTACACATCATTGATTTCCACTACCGATTCACGAATCATGTTAGCTACAGATGAGTAGCTTCCATGTAGCAAGTCTTTGGCCTTCAATGTTGGGTGAGCCCAAAGCACCAAGTTGCCAAAGTACTCCCTAGGGATGGCTTGCTCGATCCTATGCCGACCACTCACAGCCACCCTCGCATGGGTGAGTTCATCCCCTTGGAGTCTTCTAGCCAACGTGAGCTTCTTCCACATGTGGGCAAGGAGGCACTGAAAGGTACTAAAAGAGTGGCCGCTCTGCTGGTCTAGGCACTCAATCTTTAGCCTTTTAATGAAATCAGCAGAGAAATGCACGACCAAGTTTTCAAAAGGTGTTGCAGCTTCATGGGAAGTGGCTGGGGATGGAGTAGTGATAGGACTCAAACTGCGGCAAAATTCACGCTCAAGGTGATTGAATCTACGTGTTGGAGGTTCAGTAGGGTTAATGAGAGCTGAACGATCATGGTATGGCAATGGGGTCACGTTTTCACCTCGGGCAAGCTGTGACCATGCAAAAACGAAGGAGCTCATGGACCCCCCATCAGAAATCTGGTGGTGTCCAGACATGCTCAATACCACCCCTCCACACTTGAACTGGTTAAACTGGACGTGGAGCAACTCCTCATGGTTTTTTTGAGCTGGGTGCAAGTAGCTTATCTTGGTAGATGGCTGTAGTGGGAGAATCTCATCCAAAGTGGACGATACTTGGGTTTCAATTACTCGAACGCCGGCGTTGTTGAGGAGGATGCATGGCTGATCTTGCTCGTCCAGCACGAGACGTCCGGCGAAGTGCGGGAAGTAGTTCAAGGCTTGGGAGAGGGAGGCTTTGAGGGTCTCATTTGTGGGCATGGGTGGCCGGAACACGTAAAGAATGGCAATGTGACAGTCAAATGTGACCTTGTCGAAGATGGTAAGAGGTATTTTTGCATTTGCTGAGGTGTTTGTGTGTGGAGAAGCAGATGCTTTCAAGAGGGTGTTGCTCACAATTTCGACTGCCATTTCTCACAGTTTTAAAGAGGAAGATTAGGCTTTGCCTTTGGCGTGGGTGGAGGTAGGTGTTCATAGGTTAGTATTTATAGTAGATGATGAAGGTGCCATTTAAAAAAAAACATTTCCTACCTATGGGTTAGGAAACCTTGTGAGACGACGCTAGTTTCGAACGAGGTAGTTCAAAAAACTGCAGCTAGATTCTCTAACAATTGGCTTTGAATGCGGTTTTGTTGTGCTGACGGATGTAGTGGATCGAAACTAGGTGCTATAGTAAAGCTACGACTAAGTAAACTAGGTGCAGTCAAATAGTCCCCAAATTTTGACGTGTTTGATAGAGACGCAGTAGCGTGACTAGCCCATGTGTCCAAAGCTTTATTGCTAGGGATGGCCAAGGGCTGTTTGTGAGCGAATCGTAGGCTTATAGATTTTGGGCTGTGACCTGCTTGCTCCATGTGGTGGTTGCATTGGGCCCGGCCAAGCCTCGAGCCTACTAAGCGGAGTATGCTCCATTTTTAAGATAGAATCTGTCCTTTTTACTTATGCTTAAGAATCATTTGGGATTCACTCTTTCAGGATAAGACAATTAATGATATACTGTAAAAATATCACATAACACATACAACAAACACATATTATAGAATTACTCTCATAGAAGGTAGAAACAAAATTAAGTAAATGATGATTTAGAAAATAATGTTTAGTGTTTTATAAGAAATTTCATTGAAAATAAAATGCCCTATTTAAACGGACATGCCCGTTTGTTTGTTAATGAACCCATTTTAGGTTAAAAAAATAAAATAAATTTATTATAAAAATATTTAGCCTGTTGACCCAACCCGACCGGCTAGAAGGTGGCATGCTTGTAGGTTAACCCACTTAGGTGCATGGGTCCAACATTGCATAGGTTTAACATATATCTTCCTCAGAAAAATAGGGTGACCGAAGGGCCAAACTTGAAATGTCAAATTTATGCCTTAGATATTAACACTATCACCTTTTTCTAAGTGATATGTGACTATTTACAACTTTCAACCAATTCATATATATAATTCTCATTCACTGAAACGTAGGCTTCGACTCTCAATACCCAAGCCTCATTATTCCCACTTTCTAAGAGATGGTACCCAATATTTTTTTTTAAAATATAAACCTATAGAGTGGGGCCACCTCGACCCTCTAGCAACAGCCAAGAAAACCTGGAAATCAACTAAGATATCTCCTAGCTATGGTAGCCATGGTTGGCTATCTCTTGGCTACAACGGTCATGGTTGCGGCCAAGTTTTTCTTTTAATAAAATATATTAAAGTAAGTTGTTGGAGCTGACCTAGTTGCCCAGCCCCCATCTTGGCCTTGCTGACAAGTCGTCTTAAGGGGCCACAGGCTAGGCAGGGTTGAGCTCCTCTTCTCCCCCATTAGGATTGGCCAGGGCCATCCTGTGAGGGAGTGCAACGGGCCTGGCCCATGGTCATTTCCACTTATGGCCAACCCACAAAGAACTACCAACATAATAAATAAAAGAATTCAACTTTTTATGTACAATTGTCCTCTTATGTAACCATGTAAAATGCCCCACTTGAGATGGTCACCGAGTTTGTTAAGAAATTATTTACATTGTCATAATGAGGTCACAAATTTTAACCAACCCCCCTAGCTATCTTTGTAACCTGCTGACATAGGGCTTTAAACACAGTACATAAAAAGGCAGCTATACAAAAATGGGGAGTTGCCCTCTATATAACATGTTCAAAGCCCAAAATAGGTTGGTCCTATAGCCCTGGTGTTATGACAATAATACCTACCCACTAACAAATGATGTAATATCCCTTATTTTTTTACGATTTTCTGTGATTTTTCTCATCATTTTCGGCAGAAAAATGTGACTTTTTTGCATATTTGTATTTGTGTATTTAACATCATATTTATACCCGTAGAGTCAGGTGTGGGGCTTAGTCGTGGGTTGTAGTCTTCATGCGCGCTTTCGACACTAATTTTGGAGGTATAACGCGTAAATAGTAAGTTAACACGTGTTAGAGACATAAATGGAAAAATTAAAAAGAATATAAGTTCTAGACCCGTCGATCAGATTCCAGAACATGAGACATCTAGTAACTTTTTTTTACGTCCAGTGTTTTTGTGAAAACCCGCATTCATTTTTGGTCGCTCCATTGTCCCTCCTCCATCACCGGATTCTGTTGGTTTTTGCTAGGATCGAGTTCGCCTTACTGCCACGAGTCTATAGGTACCGGCTGTGACTGCCACCATGTCCACTTCGCTCCTCCACGAGGTACCAATCATTTCTTTTATTTTTCTCTCCTATACAATTCGTTTTTTAGCCATGGGGGTGCGATTTTGACGTCATTTGTGGCCTCCCTCAACTAGACTTATGTTTGTTTGGCTGTTCGGAACCCATAGGCACTAGCTAGAGGCTCTACCATGCTTTCTTCGCTTCACTATGAGCTGCCAATACTTTATTCGGTTTTTATTCCTATTTTCATTTTACTGTTCGTGACATTTTTTTGAGACGCCGGTGTTTCCGATTGTTGTCCGGCTGCATGACGGACTCCGGTCAGACTCTGTCCAGCCTACCTCGACCTGGTGTCAGTTGGGGGTTGCCGTTTCTGACCCTACTTATCCCCTATTGTCTTGCTCCACCCTTATGCCCTTGGGTCTTTTCTGTACGACCCTTCGTGGCCGTTTTGTCATTATGAAATCTCCAGTAACCGATTGGCCTTCTGTGGGCCTTGGGGTTAGCTTTATTTCACCATGGCCTTTGCCCTGCCACTGCTCAACCTTGAGTTACCCCTCTGCCCTCGACCGTGCTAGATGCACAGCCACCTGCACAACATGTGTTAATGTGGGTGGCGATAAGTGATGTCGCCACTTTGATCGGCAGCCACCTCCTAGCGCTAGCTCGGTTGCCCTTTTGTGGGCATTGGGCCACCACCGTCCGACCCATCTCCCTCTAGAGTGGCCCTTATTGGCCACGTGTGCATGTGACCACACGTGCATTTTAGGGTTTAAGCGCCGCATTTGTGCCGCCTGACTATTGGATGGCTCTACCACCGAATGGAGTTGACCACCAGAGTCCTCCACCACCTATCCTATGTCCTCAAGCATCGCCCCATGCCCTCCACCCTCATGTGGGCCCTTGTTGACGCGAAATCACTGCTGTAGAGTGTTGTCCAGAGGTGATTTCGACGTCTTGCGGTCGGCCGAGTACTTCTCAGCTACCAGCCGACCTTTAGTGAGTACACCCTCGACTTCTGGTCACACCACCACTTAGTTGGCATGTCCTTTCTCCTGGCCACCTTAATGTGCTGCCATGGATCGCAGATTATGCCACAATGACTTTTGACACCCCGTTTGGCCATGAGTACTTCCGGCACTTCCTAAACCCTCGGGACAACAATTCTCTCATCTTGGCAATACATTTGGCCTACAACTCCACCACTGATGCCGCCACCATCATATGCTTTCCATCAAACATCATGATTACGAGGTAGGGGAGTTTTGAACTCATGATTTCATGATAGCATGTTAAGATTATATAATTCAATGCTTTGGATGTTAAATCATGATCAGTTTGCATGAGGTACGAGGATAAATTATGTCATATTAATGCATATGGCATGGATGTGGGTTGTAAGTATTCTGGAAGTATGTATGTGCTAGTGATGACTAGTGTGTATGTTTGTAAGTTACATATATGAAACATGTATGTGCTAGTAATGGCTAGCGTGTATGTTTGTAAGCTACGTATATAGATGTATATGTATGTGCTAGTAATGGCTAGCTTGTATGCTTGTAAGCTATGTATATGGATGTTATACATGTGCTAATGATGGCTAGCGTGTATGCTTGTAGGCTACGTATGTGGAATATATATGTACTAGTGATGGCTAGCATGTATGATTATAAGCAACATGTATGGATGCATATGCATGTGCTAGTGATGGCTAGCGAGTATGTTTGTAAGCTACGTGTATGGATGTGTATGTATGTGCTAGAGATGGCTAGTGAGTATGATAGTAAGCTATGTTTAGGAGTAGGTGTATGTTATACGTGTGTGATGGACATGTGTATATATGGTGGCTATATGCTTGTACGATGGACACGTGTGTATGTGTGTGGAGCATATGGATGGACGATGGACTGTAAGAAGTAGCTAAGGATTTTGTATGGAGTTGGACGTGGATGTGCAAGCGTATAATGAATGATGGCTTATATAAGTTTGATGGGCGAGGATTAGAATGAATCATTTTGGATTGGAGCATGCATTAGGGGATTGTCATTCAGTAAGAGTGTGCATAATTGTACATGCATAACGTACATATTATGAAGTGAAAAATAAGCATAATAAGTAAGGTATAAGTAAGAGGGTTATAACTAGGGTTGGCTCTGAAGAACTCAGATTGATGACGTTTGTGTAAGATGTTTGGCCATAAGGTGGATGACAACGTATGTAAGACTATAAGGATTCATTGTACGGTGAGTTTTGATCACAAGATGGATGCGGTAAGTGAAGTATGGTGTCATGACGAACTAGGGTTTCGGATCGGGCTCAACTTTAGTTTGATTAGTCAAACACTGTGAGTTTCTTTGAAATAATTGTACCTCATAACATACTTTAAACTTGAATTATAAGAAAAGCTAATGATACTATTGTGGGTTTGAGATCTGAGGGTTCAACTGATTAAGTTCCGTGTTTGAGCTAGTCGATAATGAGTTGGCTAAGCATTTTTTGTGTCTTGTCATGATATTTATCCTGCAGGATATTGTCTGCGTGCTTTGTAGACCACTAGACATCCGATGCTCTATTGAGAGCAATGTATGTCTTCGATTTAGTCTGCGTGCTAAATTAAGCCCATACGTTTGATGATCTGTTGAGAGCGATGTATGTTTTTGATTTTGTATGTGTGTTGTATTAAGCTCAAACATTTGATGCTCTATTGATAGCGTTGTATGATTCTGCCCAAGAGTAGCATTGTATGATTTCTGCCCGAGTGCCACTATATCTTTCTGCCGAAAAGTGGCACTGTATGTTTTCTGCACAAGAGTGGCACTGGTACTATAAGACCCATAACGGTGGGCAATTGTATGGCACTATAAGACCCATAATGGTGGGCAACTGTATGGCCTCAAAAGTGTAGGTGTTTGTGTGCTCAGGTAAGTAGTATCATGGACTTTCTCTTACCTGTTTGATCATGTGCCCTATGAGCATTGGTGTGTCTTGCCTTCGAAAAAGTCCATAGCGTCTAGTCACTCCCCGGAGGTTAAGGTGATGCCCCAATGACATTCTTTTCTATTTTGACATTGGAGCTTATTAGTTGTAATGAGCTTTAGTGGTCGATAATATGAGTATGACTGTAAGAGTACGAGTATACGTATGACTGTAAGATTATGAGTATGAGCATGACTGTGAAAGTGTGAGTATGAGCACAACTGTATGAGTATGAGTATGAACATAACTGTATAAGTATGAACATGAGCACAATTGTAAGAGTATGAGTATGAGCACGAATGTAAGTGTATGTTTACAAGTAAGATTGTACGAGTAAGGTCATACAAGTAAAACTGTACGAGTAAGGTCGTACAAGTGTATGTAAGTTATATCGCTATGCGTACAATTGTACCACTACAATAAAATACAATATTAGCGACACATTTATTAGCGACGCTTAGCTAAGCATCGCTAATACTAATCATATTAGCAACGCTTTTTGATAAGTGTCACTAATAGTTTCTCTATTTGCAACGCTTTACACAAATGTTGCTAATATATATATATATATATATATATATATATATATATATATATATATATATATATATATATATATATATATATATATATATATATATATATATATATATATATATATATATATATATATATATATATATATATATATTACATAAAAGAAGAAAAAACATAACTATTAGCGACGCTTGTTTTTAAGCATCGCTAATAATGCTGCTATTAGCGACGCTTAAAAAAGTGTCCCTAATAGTTCTAAATTAAAAATAAAAAAATAAAAAATTTGAATTATTACCGACGCTTTTCAATAAGCGTAGCAAATACCATTGCTTATAACAAAGCTTATTAACAAGCGCCGATAATAAATTTATTAATTGATTAAATTTTATGAATAATAAATAAATATTAAAAAAATTATAATAAACTTCCCAAATATAATATATTTTATTCAATATTTACTATTTATATATATAATAAATAAATATTAAATTTTTAATAAAAAGTAGTGTTAGTATATTTTATTTCCTAAATTTTCTTATTAATTTTAAAATATAATTTATAATCAAAGAATTCTAAATGCCAATGCGTTTTAACAGGCTTTCGCATAGGGATATGGAGTCCTCATGATAATAGCCACCTTGGCGAATTCTCAAGTCATGATATTCCCTTTTTCCACAAAGCAATCAGGTCTGAGCTCAACTGGCTTCACTGTGCCACCACTACCTTCCTCACTTACAACCACATAGATATCAATCCATTATTTGAGCAGTGCCCGCTTCTTGCAGACAATCTATAAGCACCACTACGATGTTGAGGACGAGGCATTTGGATACTTCCTTGCCTAGAATTCAAAACAAAATTGCTCCCATCATTTGGTGTCGAAATTGGGAGATTATTGTTTATTGCTTATGTTTCCAGTAGATTTTTTTTTGGGAATGAGGTTTATGATTCTTGTTTTGACAAAAACTGACAAGTCTACCAAAATTAGTGACCAGTTGGAACATAGGGGAAAGCTTCCCATCTTAGTTGTGCTTGCCTTTTTTTATTCATACTAGTCTCATAGTTCACAAAGTTTTCGCCTCCATGTAGTAACAAAATTATGGATTTCAACACTTTCCAAGTCTGCGTGATTGTTTTTATATGTATGTGTTGGGGGGGGTGGGTGAGGAAGGGGGAGTTGTTGTTCCTGTATGTTTGTGGATGAACTTGCTAATTATTGTAGTGATGATGACAATTTTGGCTATCCACTAATCAAGTGACTGGAAGCCATACTGTTGCTTATATTCTTTTCATATTTGATTATTTTCTATTTATCACACAACCATTTAGTGCAATAAAGCATAGGCCGTCATATTTATGTTATCACATGCTTTCATACGACTCAACAAATGCCTTCAATTTGTACTTTTTGGAAGGTGTAAAAAAGGTTGTCAATTCACATTGATGGAAAATGCAGGTCATATTCCCAGCACTTGATCAACAGGTGAAGAATGAGGCAAGAACATATTCACTTGAGCATAAAGGAGATATTGCCTTGTTTGTTCATCTTTTGAATCAAAATGTGCCATATGATGAAAGTTTCAAAAGGGTGTTGGCTTCCTGCACTGAGGCCATTCAAAGTCACTTGGTTAACACATGTTTAAGGAAGAGGAGTAGGTATTTTGTTTGCACTTGTTGAAGAATATAATGTTAGTTTATCTTAATTTTGAGCATCTGTTTTGTATGATTAAGATGGAGTGACAATCAAATGATCCAAATGTGTGGAGGAGCTGAATCAGCCATTGTGGTTTTAAATCATGATTCCTAGTTTGATCTGAATTTAATATATCTATTTTCTTAAAGGCTTTGAATGATAGACATCTTCCAAATGTCTTTGTAGCTATATGCTTTCCATCCTAACCACTTGCCACATTGTCCAAAGCAAGAATATATTTGTAAGAGACAAAATGTGGGTTTAGAAGAGAAGACAACCATATACATTTGTTTAGAAAATCATAAAGCATATGCGATTATCCAAAATGCCAATCATTCTTTTCCCTGTGCCTACTTGACCGAATATTATCTATTTCTACGTTTCATTTTTATTACTAATCAGCTATCCACTAACCAGAAAAATAAAGAAGCAACAAAAAGGAAGAAATATTTTGTTAATATTGCTTCAATCTCTGGGCTTCAACCTAATATTGCTAAGAGTTATGTCTTCATTTCATCAGCCTACAATTCAAAGGAAGCTATCACTAATGTTCTTTCTTATCAAGTAGGCTCTCTTCCTATAAGATATTAGGGTCTCCCTCTCTCTTCAAAAAAACTTTGTTATCGTCTCTCCGAGCCCTTATTTAAAAGGTTTACTAGCCAAATTATGGGATGAAAATTTAGTTTCTTATCTTATGCAGGCTGGCTGGAATAATTGAAATATGTTATTAATGGCCTTCAACTATTATGGTCATCTTGTTTTAAACTTACCCAAGAAAGTTATTCAATGGCTTGAGAGTATGTACTCTACGTTCTTTTAGAAGGGACTTGTCAATTCCCCATATTTCCATAATATCTCTTGGAAAAAGGTTTGTAGACCTCCCCATGAGGTAGGCTTGGGTTTCAAGAAACTCAAGGGCTCTAACAATGTAGGCTTGTCTAAGTTGTTTTGGAATGTTATGGCTAATTATGATCCTCTATGGTGCAAGTTGATCCACAAATTCTACTTAGAAGTGGACTCTATTTGGACTTATACTCAGAAAAAATATATTCTTATGTTTGGTATTCCTTATTAGATTTGAGAGATAAAATGTCACAATGGTGTAAAATGAAAATTGAAAATGGCAAATTACTTTATACTTGGCTTAACCCTTGGCCAAATCACAAGCCCCTTATTCATATCTTTGGGAGGCGTATTATCCACCAACTTGGGGGTAATATCATTGATACATTGGTTGTGTCTTTACAAAATAACTATTGGTCTTTCATTCCAGCATAAATTCTCTGGGCTCATGAAGTTTGGGGCTTCCTCACTGCTTACATGCTTACTTTGACTTTTATGCTTGACTTCTAAGGGTAGGGTACGCTCTCATGTAAATTCTCTTATAAATTTGCTTAGAATGCTTATAGGCTACCCAATCCAAAAGTGAACTAAGAACATATAATTTGGCACAAAGCATGGGGTTAAATGTTACTCTTTTCTTATTTGGATGACACTTAACAATGGTTTACTTATTTATGATAATTTAGCTAAGACAATTATTTTGTTGGAAAATAGATGCTCTCTTTGTTAGCATGACCTGGAAACTCAAGATCACATTTTCTTCCAATGCACTTTTTCTGGAGACAAGTTATCCTTAAGTGTCATATCATGAAATTTTGTCTTGATTTTCATGATGAAATTCAATAGATTATTCAGCTTGCCAATTGATATATTCAGAGGCATTGTGCTAAAATATACTCTTATATCCTTCATCTGGGAAGAAACAAATCATAGCATTTTAGAAGGTAATCATAGAATCCCTTATGGTCTATCTAAAGTAATAATTGTGCAAGTGCATCATATCCTGAATAGCTTTGATTTGAAAGAGGAAATTTTGGAAAACTACTCCTTTCTTGAAGACCAATGGAAAGATTAAGTTCTTAGCATTTTGATTTCCATTTCCTTCTTGTTTTTGTCTTTGGCATGATTGTCTGTAACTTGGGGTTGGGAGGATAGCTTATGCTTTGTATTTCTTTTGTATCTTCTCCTTTTTGTTTAATAAAATTTGTCATTTACCAAACAAACATTTAACCTGAGAAGTGATCAACTATTAGTGATCATCTTCCTATTCTTACTTAAGAAAAGATGAAGTTAAATAGAAGACTTGTTCTTACGGGAAGTTCTTAACCAAATTAGTGTACAAGGTATTTTCTAAACATCTTCCGAATTTGAATTGGACATCCCTTGTTTGGTTCAAACATCATATTTCATGTCATTCATTAATCAATTGGCTGATGTTGCATGGTCATTTACTCACTTCAGACTAGATCCAAGCTGAGGGAATTCATCTTGTCAATAGTGTATTCCATGCAAATATGAACTTGAACCAGCAAACTAGATCCAAGCTGAGGGAATTCATCTTGTCAATAGTGTATTCCATGCAAATATGAACTTGAACCAGCTTATCATACTTTCTTCTCTTGCCATCACTTTAAATAGTTGATGAGTACTATTTTCATATTCTTTAGAGTGGATCTTTCTCGTAATCAAGCTCAATAGGCACTCCAACAGATTTAGTGTCATTCCATTCCAAACTTGGGTTTTCTTATGCAACTATTCTTGATCTGCCCAGTTTACTTAATTTGAAGAGAGAGAAATAGCTGCATTTTCATTAATGAATTCACTCATAAGATAAATCTTTGTTTGCAGTGTAAAAGCCAGTTGGATATGCTAATTCTCATCTTTCTCCCATTTTAATTAAAGGGAGTATTCTTACCTTTTTTCCTGATAAAAAAAAAAGGAGAAATGAAAAAGTCATATGGATATATCTCCTCACACAATTTATGGTTAAAAGCCTTTCAAAATTTTAATTATTGGATGAGTATTGATGGTTACAAAGAATTGGTTTCTTCTTATTGGGCATCTAGTGTGCAAGGTAACCCTATATTCATTCTAGTTTAGAAATTAAAACTTCTCAAGAAAAACATCAAGGGTTGGTTCGGGGACAAGTGTGGTAGAATCCAAAAAAGAGTGACATTGGCAAGGAATCAACTTCAATATTGGGAAATTCTGTTGAGAGATGATATTTATCATGGGGGAACCTAAGGCACTAACTATTTATAATCAGGAACTCAGTAGAGAAGAATATTTTTACAAATAGAAATCAAGAGTTACATGGTTATTGGAAGGGGATTGTTGCATTAATTTTACCATACATTAGCTTCTTGTAGTATTTCCTGGAATGTTATTTATGTAGTGGAAGATTCCCTTGGTAACAACCTAGTTATACCTAAAGATATTGGTAAGGAGGCTACTGATTATTTTCAGACACTTTTTACCGCTTCTTCTTCTTCTTCTTCTTCTCATATCATTACTTCTCATATGAAGAAACGGCTTAGTGATGACCAAGCAAGTTCTCTCATTAGTCCAATCTAGTTTCATGAGATTCATCAAATTGTTATATCTTCTCCCTCAGATAAAGCACCTGGCCTAGATGGTTACTCTAAGGAATTCTTTATAAAATTCTCGGATATTGTGGGTGCTAATTTTTTGTCAGGTTGTTTCTTACTTTTTCTCCTCAGGTAAAATATTACATGGGCTTAAGAGCACTTTTTTAACCCTCATCCCAAAGGAAAAAGTGCCTCTTCTTTTGACAAGTTCTGCCCTATATTTTTGTCTACTTTTCTATCCAAGATTTTCACTACGATTGTAGCTAGTACATTTGCATTGGTTCTTCCTTCTATTGTTAACAATTATCAAACAACTTTTCTAAAAGGTAGGCTCATTTATGATAATATTCTTCTTACCTATGAGCTCCTTTATAACTACCATAGTAAGAGGCATGCTAAGAAATTCTGTATCAAAGTGGATCTAAAGAAAGCCTATGATATTATCCATTGGTATTTTATTCTTTGTACTCTGGCTGACATTAGTTGTCCCCCTACTAGGATTAGATGGATGAAGGAATGTGTTACAATAGCTTCTTTCAGTATTCTCATTAATGGATCAAATTATGAATATTTTTTTAGTAGTTGTGCGTTGCGCCAGGGTTGTCCTCTTTCTTTGTTGCAATTTGTTTTAGTGATGCAATCTCTCATAGATATCCTTTTAGGTTTTTATAATGAGGGGAGGATCATCATCCCTATTCATGAGAATGCTTTGGCCATCTCTCACTTGCTCTTTACATTTGATGTCCTCCTTTTTTCCTAGGCATCAATTGCATATGCTACTGGATTAAAAGAGGCATTAGACTTGTTCTCTCAAAGTAGTGGTATCTAGGCTAATGACTCTTAAAGTTGTATTTTCTTCTCTACTTGTTGTATCAAGAAAACTACCATTCTTCAGTTATTTAACTTTTGAGAAGGAAATTTCCTGGTTCGCTATTTGGGTCCTTCCATGTGTGCTAATATTCTTGATTAGTTTCATATAGCATTAGCGGGTTGGAAAAGGAAATTACTCTCCTATGCTAGAAGGTTAGAGCTCTTGAAATATGTTCTTTTCAATAAGCACATTTATTGGTCTCTTCACTTTCTTCTTCTAGGTAGTATTATTAAAAAATTAGAATCATTAATGGCTGATTACCTTTGGAGTAATTCTGACCAACCTCAAAAATTTCATCCCCTTAGTTGGAAGAAGGCTTGTCTTCCTAAAGATGAGGGTGGCCTGGGAATTAGATCCATTAGGGATTGGTGCTCTGTTGGTTTATCCAAGCATTTTTGAAGAATTTTATGTGATAAAGAATCGTTAAGGGAGAAATGGATTAATAAATTTTGTATTTAGAGTTTTCGCATTTGGCATTGTTATATTCCTTCCTTTGCTTCACATTCCTGGAAGGGTATTCTATCAATATGTAATACTTTGATGGATTTCATCTCCTACAAAGAAAACAATGGGAGGAAAATTCATTTTTTGGCTAGATCCTTGGGCAGATAATTTTACTCTTTTGCATAATTATGGTAATCGTCTTATCTTTCAATTGGAAAGTTATTTTCTTGCAACTATATCAGATTCTATGGATTATGATCATTGGAAGTGGACTGAACAAATTAACTTGAGATGTGACCATCTACTGCAAACTATAAGTGATGTTTCTATGCTTAACCATAATGAGGATAAAGTCATATTGAAGCCTCATTCCTCTAGATAGTTTACTACCAAATCTGCTTATAATGCTATCTCTAGACATGGCCCCAAGTCAAGATGGACATCTCTTCTCTAGTTCAAGCATCACATCCTAAGGCATTCCCTTGTTAGTTGGTTAATGCTACATGGGAGACTATTTATTTTGGATAAAATTCCAGCACAGGGACTTCAAATAATCAATAGATGTATTCTATGCAAGGCTGATTGGGAAACATCTCCACATTTGTTTTTCTCATGTGGTTATTCTGGATGGATTATGAGCTCTATTTTCAAATTCTTCAGGGTGGATATATCTTATCATCACACTCAGCTTGCCCTTCAACATAGTCTTCATTTCAGTAGAGCAATCACAAGTTTCTATTTGCTATTAAGGAAATTCATGAATTGTGCCATTTATTTCATCTAGTAGGAGAGAAATTACCATATCTCTAAAGATGAATACACTCTTAAAAAAGCTCAATTTAGTATATGTGAAAGATAAATCAGATCTTATATGATTGCCAATTCCTCTTTAACTAAGCTTGTCTGTGAATTTCTTTTCATTGCTACTAGATGGTAATTGTAATTTTTTTCATTCTTTGACATTGTTTCTCCCTTTGGTTCTTTTGGATAGATATACCTATCCTCCTTTTCTTTTCTTTATTATTTCTTTTGTTTGTACATTACTTTTTCTTTTTGTTTGTACACTACCTCAAGTCTCTATACAAAGAGACCACTTTGTAATGGGAAGCCAAGTCTTTCTCCGGCAAGCTCTTCCTTAAGCTCTCTTGTAAATCTTTCTTTTGTAATTTTTTCTTTCCACCACTTGTACAAATTTTCTTCTTTTGTGAATAAACTTTTACTCATTTGTTCATCTTTTCTTCCTCCATCTTTCACCTCCCACCTTTTTCCCCTATTCTCTACGAAATGGTATCGGAGCCATGAAGCTCCATTGGGGGTAAGTATATGCTCCGCATATGTTCGTGAAGGCGCGGTCAGGTATGTAGGGGAAGGAGAGGACTTTCTTCCTTTCGGGGAAGGAGGGGATTAACCTTTCCATTTTTCCCCTTTCTCTTACACTTTATGTTGCAAGGTTGTTAGATTACTTGCTTGGTTTTACCTGTTGTGATAAGGTGGGTATTTCTTCTTTTGCTCGAGTTTGAAGTGATATGGTGTTATGTTATCTTTTATATTTTCCTGAATTGAATAGAGCCAAGGCGTTATCCCGTTTATCTGATGTCAAGGGAGTTAGTCATTTTGCCTCATTTGTTCATGAAAGGAAAATGTAAGAGATGATGTTGTGCCAACTCTGTTATGGAGGATAAAAGTAGAAAATGAAGTGCTAGCCAATTTTATCATAATTGGTAGAACTGTGTTTTTTACCTCTTTGCTTTATAATTACAATTGTTTCTTTATTTTTCTCTTGGTTGGAGTTTATTCTTACAAAAGAAGTATTCTGATCTCCTTTCTTATTCCCCTATAGACTTGATCATGTTTTCCGAATACTTGCGAGCACTTTTAACTTATCATTAATATTTTCTAAATTATTCTATAAACCAGAAAAATTTATTAAGAATTCCAAAGTTGAAGAATTTTCCAACATAGAGAATCATCTCAGAAATTGGCATCTACCTGAGGTAGAGCCTAAAAAGGTTTATAATATTGAAACCTTTGATTTAAAAACTAGTGCCTCAGTAAAAACTACTGAACAGACAATTCCCATCGATGATAGTAATAAGACTATCCAGCTCTTAAGAGAACAAGATATCTCCCATCATATGGATAAATATAAATAT
Source organism: Saururus chinensis (assembly GCA_035235625.1). NCBI lineage: Eukaryota > Viridiplantae > Streptophyta > Magnoliopsida > Piperales > Saururaceae > Saururus > Saururus chinensis. The sequence continues at coordinate 49,502,178 of CP141140.1, forward strand.
TTACATATTGGCCTTATTCAGGTTGCTATAAAGCCTTTAACTTTAGAAGGTTTAAATACATGCTTTATATTATGCCTATGTGATGCTACATGCTTGAATTTCCAGCAATCTCTTATGGGTGTCATTGAATCCACCTTAGCTAATGGTCCAGTCTATTTTGACTACTTTTCTAATTTATGCTTATCTTTATCTTATAATAATCTTCTAGATGTCATAACATTAGACCTAGAATCTATGGGTTATGATTTTAAACAAGGATCTAAGCATATTAATATTGCTTATCGTATTTATTATAAGGTCATGAATACCTTAACCCCTAATATAAGACTTATAAGTACTAAAAGTAAAACTACCTTAATTGAAAGAAATCTTAAAAGATCTAATGTTGCAGTTAGAAAACTCATTAATTGGAATGAAATACAATTCCCATAAAGATGAAATTTGCAAAGCACAATTCCTCAACAACCCTTAATAAATAGGGATCTAGATCAAATTGTTCAAACTCTAGAGGGAGATGTTGAAATTAGATTTTCAAGTATTAGAAGTACAAAGCTCAACATTACAAATTATTCTAATAGAGGAAGTACTTCTTCTAGAAAATCTGTTTCTGAAAGAATTTTAATTGACAAATTATCACCTTATGAGGTTGAGGAAGTTCATACTTCCAATTTAAACATTCCTCATGGAATCTATAAGAAGAATTCTTCTCCTACTCCAACAGAAATGGAGTTTCAAATATCTACAGTTCAAACTGAATTTCAAGTTGATAAAAATATGATTAATCAAGAATTTTATTTACCTAAAAACAAAAATTTTAGGGATTGGTATTTTAAGACCTTTTCAAAGACTCAAATTAATGAGTACAAAGAAATGTATTACAAATTCTTATATGATAATAGGATTATTATCTATTTTAAACATTGGTTTGAGACTTATAGCCCTTATAATAACAAAAATATGATGATCATAACTGATCATTATAAAAATTGGACTACTAAAGAATGAAAGAATTTAAGATCCATACATCCTCCTTCTAGTCCGTTATAAATAAATAATAACAACCAAATTTTGGAAACCACTCCTTTTTCCCAAATTATGGGAGACAATACAAATCCTTTACAACAAACCATTATAAAACAAAATAATCATACAAACCTGAATTTACAGACCATCAATAATCAATTAATTAGAATTGAAGACCAAATAGGAAAATTTTCCTGCAACTCAATATCTCAACCAAGTTCTTCAGGATTGACCCCAATGATAAAACCTCCCATAACAATTCCTAATTTCAAACTTGGAAAAGCTCAACCTTGTGATAATGAGCTACTTGAACAACTCACTGATAGATTAATAAATCTTAATATTAACAAACCTAACAGGAATATTGCGATGTTATCTCATCAGAATCCATTAATGAAGTCTACACAAGAACCAATTAATGATCTTAATTTTAAGGGGAAGAAAACTTTAGTTACTCCAATAGCCCCAACTAGGACCTATTACCCTCGTCGTACACCAGTTGACCTTCTTTTTGAAGAAGACAAAAATGTTACTTATTCAGTTTTTTATCCTAGTAGCATTTATGAATGGAATATAGATGGACAATCTAAATATTTGATTTCTATTATCCTTTATAGGATGTTAATGTATGCCACAATAAGCAGAGCTGCCAAAAACTCAGACAAACAAATAACTCTGTTTATAACCGCTAGCTTTACAGGCCAGTTAAAAGGCTAGTGGGATCATATCTTAACCCATTAACAAAAGGAAGAAATTCTTAATTCTAAAAGAATTATTACCAATACCACCACAGATGAAAAAGGGCAAACCCTTTATTATCAAACTGAACATGATGATTCCATATATACTTTAATCCAAAGTATATTAAAACATTTTGTGGGAAATACTTTGGTCAAATATGACCGAAATAAAGAATTACTTATGAATCTTAAGTGTCCCACCTTAACCCATTTTAGGTGGTATAAAGATGTTTTTCTTTCCAAAGTTATGCATCTTGAAGATGGCAATAGCCAATTCTGGAAAGGGAAGTTTATTTCTGGACTCCCACTTATGTTTGTTGAGAAAATCAGAACCAGACTTAGAGATAAATCAAGATCTCAATCTATTATGTATAATGATTATACTTACGGAGAACTTATCAGTGAATGTATTGCAGAAGGATTATCTCTGTGTAATGATATTAATCTAAAAAACCAGCTTAAAAAGCAAAATATTACAGGAAAACAAGAAATAAAACAATTTTGTGAACAATTTGGTTATAATCTTGGTCCTTCTTATCCACAAATAAAGAATAAGAAATCATCTTATAAAACCCTTAAACCAAGGTATAAATCTAAAAAAAAAATTAAAAAAAGAAATAAGAAAGAAAAATCTAAAGAAATCACTTGTTTCAAGTGTAATAAGAAAGGACATTATGCTAATAGATGCAAAAATTTAAAATCCGAAGACATTAAGGATAAGATCAATAGAATCATAAAAGATGAGGACATGGCAGAAAAGTTATATAATCTCTTAATAGAAGATGATGAGGAAAGTTCTACTTCCTTAGAAGAAGATACTCTTCAAATAGATGAAATTTCATCTACTTCCGATTCTTATACAGAAGAAGATAATGGAGAGTGTTCTTGTACAGGAACACATGATTATTATTCTGCTATTTTAAATATGAATGGTCTAAGCCTAAATGTATTAACGGCTAATCAGTCTTTCATATTAGATCTTATAGATCAAATTCAAGATCCTCAATCTAGAAGGATGGCTATTGAAAAGTATTTAGAAAATTCCTCCAATGAGTCAAGTAAATCTCAAACAAACTACGAACCTATAGTTCCCTATACCTTATCAGAGATTTATAACAGAATGAAAGAACCCAAAAAAGAAAAGGAAATCTATAAAGGGGACGTGAAAGACGAAATTTTTAAACTTCAAGAAGAAATAAAAATTCTAAAACTTAGAGTTACAAATCTAGAAAATTCTACAAATATTATTTCTAATATAGAAGAACGTGATGAGATTTATCAAGAAGAAAATAATAAAGAAGCAACTGATTATTTACAAATCATCAATAATCTTACCTATCAAAAATGGGTCATAAATATTAAACTAGTAATAAATAAAGACTTTAATATTGAAACTATTGCTATGATAGATTCAGGTGCTGACATGAATTGTATCAAAGAAGGATTAATTCCTATTAAATATTTTGAAAGAACAAATCAATCCTTGAACACTGCCGATGGTAGTACAATCTTCGTGGAGCATAAGTTATTAAACTCTTATATTAATAATAGTGGAATATGTATTCCAGTAAACTTGGTTTTAATAAAAAACCTAACACAATATATGATATTAGGAACTCCCTTCCTAAACATAATTCAACCCATTAAAATTGATAATGAAGGAATCACAACTATAATAAATGAAAAAAAAATAATGTTTTCTTTTGTTTCACAACCTTTGATAAGTCTTATAAACCAAGTCAAAGACAGTTTAATATTTGATGAAAAGAGGTAAATCTCCTCAATTTAATTATGATTCCAATAATGTGGCTGACTCTTTATTTGATTTTCTTATCAGAAATCTGGACACAGAAATGGACCAGAAACTCGCCGAAGTTTCATCCTCATCTAAAGGAAAAAGTTCAATGATAACTCTAGAAATTGGAATCTATCATGATTTCAAAAATAATATTCTTTCTTCAAGAAAGACAACAACGCAATTATGCGGAGTCGTCAACAATGACGCAAATAGTGTGGGAAAACACTATAAAAACCACAAGGACTTGGATCCTCAAGAATTCCAAGCTAGTCCCGAGTATCCGGCTACGGGTAAAGACACACCAAATCCGGTAATGGCTGTGGCTTTGCCAAAAAGCCATGTTGTTTGGAAAAACAACAAAATTGGGATCATTCGTGATCCAAAAAATTGATTTAAAACAAATAATAAGTTATCTCTTTTCCAAAAAAATCTTATTAGATAACTTATTAAATGATTTTATAAATCAATCATACAATTCCTTTTTGGAACACTTGCAAATGGTTTCAAATGTTTTTTCAACAGTTCCAAAAGAAAAGCATAATTTTATGGCTTCAAAAATGAAAGATATTGTTACTTCATGTAAAATGTCCTCTAAGATTTTACAAACCATTTATACTGAATGGATTTGGGCAGCTAAATTACCTCCTGAACTTATTGAGAAGATTTAGACTATGGAACCCACTGCTCAACGAGAGTGGAAACAAACACTCTTTGATATTTGGAATGGTTATTACCTTAATAAATAAGACTATAAAATAGTCAAAGGAATTACTTCATCAGTTCCTCAACTGATCATAAATAAGCCCGAAGACAAAGATCAAGAAAAGCTTATTAAACTCTTTGAATGGGGCTTTATTAAAAAAGTATATATCTAAGATGTTTGTAAATTAAGAAATTTCTCTCCCATTATTTTGCAAGAGACAAAAAGATTTGTCAGATATATTGATGAACCCCATGTTGTTATCACTATTACAACGGCTTCACAAGAATGGGAGAAGGATGGAGAATGTTACCCTCCAATACATTTATTACAGCTGTCTAAAGCTAAAATAAGTAATATAGACCAAGCTCTCATGAATAGCTATTGGGGCTATGATAAAGAAGTAACACTCCTGGATCTTGAGGAACTAAAGAAAGGACTTATTAGCAATGAGACGATAAATGAAGCTAGAGCTTTTGGTTTATTGGAAATAAAAAGAAAACTACAACACAACAGAAGAGTCCAAAGTTTTATCACCACAGTCCAGACTCAAAGGACAATAATTCAGCGTAGCAATTATGACAGCACTCTTATCGGTGGGATTAGAGCAAGAATAAACGAAGGAAAAATCTCCATGACAAAAAATACTAGGAATCTTTTCCTGGATGCCTTAGAATATCAAGAAAATCAATGGTCTAATAGATGGCAAGAAATTACTCATCCACCAGAATTCTTTGATGCAGATTATGAAAGTGACAACAACCTTGACTCCATTGGAGAAAACAACTTAGATAATGCTATGGAGCCATGAAAAGATTCTCCACAAAGATAAAGAAGATCATAAAGTTATCTACTTTATGAATAATGGCACATAAAGATAAGCATAAAGACATCTATCTTTATGCATTATTGCCGACAACTCTTAAAGAGGATTCTTTTGGATAGATATATATATCCTCCTTTTCTTTTCTTTATTATTTTTTTTGTTTGTACATTACTTTTTTTTTTTGTTTGTACACTACCTCAAGTCTCTATATAAAGAGACCACTTTGTAATGGGAAGGCAAGTCTTTCTTCGGCAAGCTCTTCCTTAAGCTTTCTCTCTTATAAATCTCTTCTTTCTTTTGTAATCTTTTCTTTCCACCACTTGTACAAATTTTCTTCTTTTGTGAATAAACTTTTACTCCTTTGTTCATCCTCTCTTCCTCCATCTTTCACCTCCCACCTTTTTCCCCTAATCTCTACGAAATGGTATCGGATGTTTTTCTCATGTGGTTATTCTGGATGGATTATGAGCTCTATTTTTAAATTCTTCAGGGTGGATATATCTTGTCATCACGCTCAGCTTGCCCTTCAACATAGTTTTCATTTCAGTAGAGCAATCACAAGTTTCGGTTTGCTATTAAGGAAATTCATGAATTGTGTCATTTATTTCATCTAGTAGGAGAGAAATTACCATATCTCTAAAGATGAATACACTCTTAAAAAAGCTCAATTAGTATATGTGAAAGATAAATCAAATCTTATATGATTGCCAATTCCTCTTTAACTAAGCTTGTCTGTGAATTTCTTTTCATTGCTACTAGATGGTAATTGTAATTTTTTTCATTCTTTGACATTGTTTCTCCCTTTTATTTCAATTAATGGGAGTCCTCCGCTTTTTACCCTTTAAAAATAAAACAGTCACATTCCACTCACCCACGAACATAATGGAGAAGTATGGCTCTTTTATTTTCATTTTCAGTAGACCATCTTAATAAGTCCATGACATGCCCTTTATGCTGGCTCAAAAACTGATCCATCCTTATCATTGAACAGATGCTCATTCCTTTATTCTCAGTCAAATTAATATTACATACATTATATTAGTAACAGTACATTCATTATAATGAAATAAGTTGCAAAAAATTTAATAAAAAATGAAACAATTGTCAACAACAATCTTACAACATTGGTGTGCTTCTTAAGCAAAAGAATAATCCTTTGATCAACTTACAACTTGCTAATAATCATGGGATTCCTCTCAAGAGAGTAAACAATCTCCTTAAAGTAGGCAGCATCCTCTGGATGAAGTGCGACGACAGCATCCACACCACCTTTCTTGCAAGAAGGAATGAAAATCATCAAGCCTTCAATAGCTAGGTATGCAGGTAAAAAGGCATAGGGGCAACCTCCTCCAAAATCAATCTCATGGAACTTGAACCCTAACCAGCTATCAACCTCCACATTTGGATATATCGAACTATCCATCTCCGGTACAGCCGTTGATAGCTTCTGCCCCATGTTTGAATGTCCAAAATCTATGAACGACTTGAAGTACCCATCATTGATTTCAGCTACTGATTCACGAATCATGTTTGCAACAGATGAGTAGCTTCCATGTAGCAAGTCTTTGGCTTTCAATGTTGGGTGAGCCCAAAGCACCAAGTTGCCAAAGTACTCCCTAGGGATGTCTGGTTTGATCCTATACCGTCCGCTCACAGCTACCCTCGCATGGGTGAGTTGATCCCCTTTGAGTCTTCTAGCTAACGTGAGCTTCTTCCACATGTGGGCAAGGAGGCATTCAAAGGTACTAAAAGAGTGGCCGGTCGGCTGGTTTTGGCTCTCAATCTTCAGCATTTTGATGAAATCAGCAGAGAAATGAACAACCAAGTTCTCAATAGGTACTGTTGGAGCTTCATGGGAAGTGGCTGGGGATGGAGGAGTGATTTCACTAACACTGCTGCAAAATTCCAGCTCAAGGTGATTGAATCTACGTGATGGAGGTTCAATAGGGTTCATGAGAGCTGAACGATCATGGTATGGCAATGGGGTCACGTTTTCACCTCGGGCAAGCTGTGACCATGCAACAACGAAGGAGCTCATGGACTCCCCATCAGCAAGCCGGTGGTGGCCAGACATGCCCAAGACCACCCCTCCGCACTTGAACTGGTTGATCTGGACGTGGAGCAACTCCTCATGGTTTTCTTGAGCTGGGTGCAAGGGGCTTATCTCGGTAGATGGCCGCAGTGGAAGAATCTCATCCAACGTGGATGATACTTGCGTTTCAATTACTCGAACGCCGGCATTGTTAAGGAGAACGCATGGCTGATCTTGCTTGTCGAGCACGAGACGTCCGGCGAAGTGCTGGAAGTAGTTCAAGGCCTGGGAGAGGGAGGTTTTGAGGGTCATATTTGTGAGCATGGGTGGCCGGAACACGTAAAGAATGGCAATGTGACAGTCAAATGTAGCCTTGTCGAAGATGGTAAGTGGTATTTTTGCATTTGCTGTGGAGTTTGTGTGGGGAGAAGCGGATGCTTTCAAGATGGTGTTGCTCACAATCTCGACTGCCATTTCTCACAGTATTTCTCAACGCTTTGCTTTTGCCATTCCTCATTTTAGTTAGTATTTATAGTCAATGATGAAGCCGCCCTTTTAGATTCTTGCAAAAGAAAAAATTCCTTGACAATTTGACCAATTGGTTAGGAAACCGCTTGAGACGGCCCTGCTTTTGAACGCCGCCACTGCATTTTATAATAATTGCTTTTCCAACGTGGGGTTGATTGCTGCTTCGGTGGACGCATATCCACCCATACAGTACAACCAAGTTTACAGGATACGCCCAGATTTTTTACTAATTTGATAGGGACGCGTCTGCTATAACCGGGCTATGTGTCCGGAACCTCAAGTTCAGCCTTCATAGGTTTTCAACATGGTATATATGACTGAGTTTTATGTAATATTATCATTTTATGTACTGTGTTCAATGAAGATTTTACCAATGCTCGATAAGGAGAGCTTGTAGCATGCTTCCACCCTTGCATGAGCACTTGTGTGGCGCCCATTTTGTTGCGAGCCTAAGTTGTAAAACTTGAGGTTTAGAAATAGAAAAATACTGGCGTATGGTCTTGTCACCAGACTGTATCTGACGCCGAGTCCTTAAAAATTTACGGCATGTCGTATATGTCACATGATTTTTTTCTTATTTCACATTTACCCTTCTTTTTCTCTATTCCGTTTTATCCTTCTGCCATCGTCCAGAATTTTCATTCTTCTGTTCTTTTTCTTTCCATGGATCTGCTCACCTCTTCCCTCCTCCTCTTCTCCCTCTTTACCTTTAGAGGCCACCTCTTCGACCACCACCGACCTAACTACTTCCACCTCAGCCTCTCCGACCACCATTGACCCAACCTCCTCCACCTTGGTTGTTGACCCAACCTCCTCTATATTAGTCATCGACCCAACCTCTAGCCACCGCCGACCCAACCTCCTCCACCTCAGCCTCTTCAACCACTGTCGACCCAACCTCCTCCACCGTCGATCCAACCTCTCCGATCACCATTGACCCAACCTCCTCAACTGGCTCGACCTCCAGGGTATCGCCAAAAAGATGAAGTGTCTTCACCACTACTTCGACTCCTACCTCTCCCGCATCCTTGACAACCACCACAGCTCCTCCGGCCGCCACCACGAGCACCACCAAGGCATTCTAACAAAAATAGTAAATATTTACTCTTTTTATATATATATAAAAAAAATAAATTACTCTCTTTGTATTTAACAAAGTGAGTAAATATTTACTGTCTTCTTCCTCCGCATAATTGTTGCAGTGGAACTTGCTAGAAGTGCTAGAGTCAGCTATCTTCGTGGCTCTCCAGGGAGAGATGGATGGAGCTGGCAGAGGGATCTACGATAGAGCTAGAGCCGGCAAGGCCTCGAGGAGGCCCTCTATACCGTTAAGCTTCAAATTCTTAAAGTTGGTGTTAGCTTCTGGCTCGGTGGCAGAACAATGGCACTTGAGAGGGAGGAGAGCAGCCATTTCTAGTGCAAGGTGAGGTGAATGAAGAGGGAGAGGCGGCCAACAATGAAAATTGAGGTAAAGAGATTATCCGGTGGGTCGTGGTGAGGAGGTGAGGTGAACAGTTTAAAAACAAGGATGGTGGAATTGGAATGAAAGAAGAGAAGGATGGGCTGGGGGTATTTTAGTCTGATTATAAAATTAAGAGTTAATGACAAATTAATAAAAAAAATTGTAGTTAGCGTAAAAAACCCCTTAGAAATATCTTCATCCCTATGTAAGAAGTTTGTTGATAATTATATATTAACAATTAACAAAATATTTCTAATTAAGCAAATTACACACAAAATTGATATCATATATTTTTGGATGAGTAGTTGCTACCCACCACTCTTTCAGCCACACCATCTGCTTATATATAAATGTTACATATTGGGGTGGGTTGGCTAAAGCAGGAAGTGATGAACTACTCATTGATGTGTATTTAGCAAACAAAAAATTATCTCTACATCCTACATGTTACAGTTTGTCATGCCCTGACACCCTCCAACTTGCATCGGACCTAGTCTAAGAGAGGGTCGGTATGTGCGGCGTGACAAAGTATTAATTTGTGTAGAAGACTTAACCCCTCATACTGGTGAACTTCTACGGAGTAGCGCACCATAAACTTTGTATAAGAGGAAACAAGAAAAAATTAAAGGATATCACATAATAATTAGTCCACACAAAATACCCACATGTTTAAGTCTCTAAACTCTCTTATGGTTTAAGTCATAAAGTCAACATGAGTTAAGGGGATAAATTGGTAAGTAAAGTATATAATAAATTAAAAAGACATAAAACTCCATATAACAAACAACATAGGCAAACATGGAACACAGAGTATAAAGACATCATCTCCTATGACAAACCATCTACTACCCGCTACTCATAGAGGGAGTCTGATTACTTGCATGTCGCACCATACAACCTCAAATAAAAATATATAAAACAAAGGTGAGTAAAAATATTCAACAATGTTTTTATATCAGAAGAGGATAAATCTACAATCATCATAGATATTTCACATAGAGTTCATCACATAAATACACACATTCATCATTGAACATTTGCATAATTTATGCATCTCTATATCATGATTACTTATCATAAACACATTTCATGATATCATTAATATATCACCTACATATCATTCTACATAGCATATCACAATATCATTTCATTCATGATCAATGCTTAATACATACATTCATCCTACATACGATTACATATGACATATCATAATATTATCTCATTCACGATCCATTTTTAATGCTTGCATTCATCCTACATAAGAGTGCCTCAAGCACACATTATCTCGCATAACATGCAAATAAGTTTCACACCTAAATGTGCAATATAACCTCTCATATCTATACACAACAACCATGTAATCAAGCAACATATTACATACACAAGCAGTTTCAACATATAATGAATGTCTCATGCATAAAGAAAACAATCTTGCTTAATCGGCTAAAGCATAAGCAGTTTATACTCACTTCAAACAATCACCAAGTGAATGGTCTGAAGAAATTGAGTAGTTTGGGTAAAATCCCTACCGGTAAAGATACCCCTGGTAAATTAGTGCATTCAAATAAACCAGCCTGGATTTTTAGGGTCCACATAATCTAAATAATTTAATTTCCTTATAGTATTGCCGCTCTTTTCAGAGGAAAAGTTATCCTCAAATGGACATAAAACTTCATCAATTGGACATAAAATCCCATCATTTCTAGCATAAAACAGAAACGATAACCCTCTGATCAATTAACCTAGCAAGCAATATCATGTACTTACATCCAATAAACCAATCATGGTTAATCTTCATAAATCTCATTCATAAAATTATTTTCATGATATATACAATATGGTACATATGTGAGCAACACTACATGAATCTTAATACATGAGATATCTCTAATTAGTCCATATGTGCATCATTCTTAATCTATGTATGTCATATAATTACCATGATTGCCTCTACAAGTGTGTGTGTACATAGTAATAGTGTTCAAATCTAAGCATAGATATATGCATAATGAACAAACAATCATCATACTATACATATGCTCTCATGATTTTGTCATGATTACTCTTCACTAAAATCATGGATGAAACATATTAAAAACTTTAAAAAATACAAGTCCAAGTCAATTACAACTTAAAGCTAGATTTAAGTAAGCATAATTATTATCACACTTAAGCTAGACATGGAAATATGGTTCACCCATAATTTAATATAACATGTGAAAATATGCATACCCACCTTCATAATCTGTACTTACTGGAATTATGAATAAAACATAAAGAATCACTAAACATGAATTAGGATTAGAAGAATAATATGATAACATTTAATATCATATACCAATTTCATACTTAAACAACATCATAATTTTCAAGATAATATTTATCCCTCCAGAGTAGTATTTCCAAGTAAAAATAATTCATCATAGATATAACAAATGAGATTCAAGAAGGGAAATATAGAAATGGACAGAATACTCAAAATGACAAAACTGTTGTATGGTCATTCAATTGGCTAGATGGTTGTTCGAATGCATGACCATTCGATTGGCTATATGGCTATTTGACTAGCTAAATAGATATTCGAATGCATGGCCGTTCAAATGCCTTAGGGCCATTTGAACACCCTGGACAGTTCAAATATGGTTTGTCTTCAACTTTGCACACCCAAAACTAAAAATAAACAAAATCACCATGAATATCCCAATATCACTTCTAAACATCATAATATTGAAATGTAGTCTTAAAACATGATAGATTTAGTCATTTCTAAACTAAATCAAAAGGAAATCGCTAAAAAGACCATATTTTACTTAACCTACTATTAAAGTTCAACATTAAGCAAAACCCACATAAACCATTCCAAATTTCCAATCTGAAACATAAACTCATTTTGGAAGAAAAACTCTTACCTTCAGCAAACTTTTGTCTAAAATCGAAACTTTAATCTCCTCAAATCCCTACTCAAAGTTAAGGTTTCATTAATACCATATTAAATCTGAATATTTTAACTTAAAAAACTTGAAAACTTATAGGTATAGAGCTTTCTTTGTTTAAAAATAAAAATTCCTTATTAGAGGTTTAAAATATGGATTAAAATAAGAAAACTTTAGGGTAGTAAAATAAGATTCAACCTTTAAAAAGATGGAATTAAGAAAAATTAAGCAAAAACCTAAGAGATTAATGAAAATATAAAGCTAAAACTTACCTAACTCAACTTTTCCTCTTTCGTATAGGGATTAGGGCTTCTTAGCCTCTGAGATCTAAGCCCTTCCCAAATAGGAATGGATTTGGTATTTTCTATACATAGTGAGTTATGGGGTATGTGTATTAAAAATTGGGGTACAAATATAATTTTATACTAAAATAAGGTAATTTGCTCATTTTAGGTCTAAAATTAAGTTAAAAATTTTAAAACTCTTTAATGATGAAATAAGTCAAGTTTAGGATCCCGTGCTTCACCTTAAAAATGTGAACGTGGGGCCCACAGTGGGAGCCATGCCATAGTTTAATGAAAACATCCCTTAAAATCCCAATTTTTATAAAAAAATTGGATATACTTGTTTTAGCAGAAAAACTAATAAAATGGAGAAATATATTGATTAAAACCATCGTTAACTATTTTTAACCCTAAAACAAGATAAACAAGTTAATTAGAACAAAACCACATAATAACAGTAGAATTAAATTAAAAATAGACTAGTTTAGGGTTAGGGATCTTACACAGTTAATGAATAACATATTCCAACCAAAATTTATTTTTTCAATGCTTCTTCTATTTTTTATCCTTCACTCTACATCCTATGTTTTTATAGTGATCACCTTCCTATTCTTAATCAAGAAAAGGATGAAGTTAAATAGAAGCCTTCTTTAGGGAAGTTCTTAATCAAATCAACCTACAAGGTGCTTTCTAAACATCTTCCACATCAGAATTAGGCATCCCTTGTTTGGTTCAAACATCATGTTCCATGTCATTCATTCAAGAGTTTGCTAATGTTGCATGGTTAGTTACGCATTTTAGACAAAATCCAAGCCAGGGAATGCATCTTGTCAATAAATGTATTCCATGCAAGTTTGAACTTAAACCAGCTCATCATATTTTCTTTTCTTGTCGTTTTCTAAATAGTTGATGAAAAATATTTTCTTATTCTTTAGAGTGGATCTTTCTTGTAATCCCGCAACTCAACAGGTGCTCCAACCTATCTAGTTTTCAGTCACTCCCTTCCAAACTTGGGTTTGCTTATGAAACTATTCTTGAATTGCACAATTTATTTCATTTAAAGAGAGAGAAATAGCCACATTTTCATTAATGAATTCACTCATAAGATAAATCTTTGTTCAAAGTGTAAAAGCCAACTTAAAGTCTATGTATATGCTAATTGTCATCTTTCTAAAATTGTTGTTAAGTTCCCTTTAGTTGCTTAAGTGCCCTTTCAAAGCTAGAAGATGATGTCGTTAATTTCATCAGTTTGTATGCTTGACCTTATCTTTTTCTCATTTTAATTGAAGGGAGTAGTATCCCCTTTTTACCTGATAAAATAAAGAGGGGAAATAAAAAACAGTCACATTCCATTCACCCAGGAAGATGAATGGAGAAGTATGGCTCTTTTATTTTCATTTTCTTTGCATTGGAAATGCAGTAGACCATCTTAATAGGTTCATGAATTACCCTTTTTGCATGCTCTAGTACTGATCGATCCTTATATTGAACAGATGCTCATTCCTTTATTCTCAGCCAAATTAATATTACATAAATTATATTAGCAATAGAACATTCATTGTAATGAAATCAGTTGCGAAAAATTTGATACAAAATGAAACAATTGTCAACAACAATCTTACAATAGTGATGTGCTTCTTAAGCAAACGAATAATCCTTGATCAACTTACAACTTGCTAATAATCATGGGCTTCGTCTCAAGAGAGTAAACAATCTCCTTAAAGGAGGCCGCATCCTCTGGATGAAGTGCTACGACAGCATCCACACCACCTTTCTTGCAAGAAGGAATGAAAATCATCAAACCTTCAATAGCTAGGTATGCAGGTAAAAAGGCATAGGGGCAACCCCCTCCAAAATCAATCTCATGGAACTTGAACCATAACCAGCTATCAACCTCCACATTTGGATATATCGAACTATCCATCTCTGGTACAGCCTTTGATAGCTTCTGCCCCGTGTTTGAATGCCCAAAATCTATGAACGGCTTGAAGTACCCATCATTGATTTCAGCTACTGATTCACGAATCATGTTTGCAACAGATGAGTAGCTTCCATGTAGCAAGTCTTTGGCTTTCAATGTTGGGTGAGCCCAAAGCACCAAGTTGCCAAAGTAGTCCCTAGGGATGGCTGGTTTGATCCTATACCGACCGCTCACAGCCACCCTCGCATGGGTGAGTTCATCCCCTTTGAGTCTTCTAGCTAAAGTGAGCTTCTTCCACATGTGGGCAAGGAGGCACTCAAAGGTACTAAAAGAGCGGCCGGTCTGCTGGTTTAGGCTCTCAATCTTCAGCGTTTTGATGAAATCAGCAGAGAAATGAACAATTAAGTTCTCAATAGGTGATGCAGCTTCATGGGAAGTGGCTGGTGATGGAGGAATGACATCACTAGTATTGCCGCAAAATTCAAACTCAAGGTGATTGAATCTACGTGGCGGAGGAGCGCTAGGGTGTATGAGAGCTGAGTGATCATGGTAAGGCAATGGGGTCACCTTCACACCTCGGGCAAGCTGTGACCATGCAACAATGAAGGAGCTCACGAACTCCCCATCAGCAAGCCTGTAGTGGCCAGACATGCCCAAGATCACCCCTCCAAACTTGAACTGGTTGATCTGGACGTGGAACAACTCCTCATGGTTTTCTTGAGCTGGGTGCAAGTAGCTTATCTTGGTAGATGGTTGGAGTGGGAGAATCTCATCCAAAGTGAACGACACTTTCGTTTCGATTACTCGAACGCCGGCATTGTTAAGGAGAACGCATGGCTGATCTTGCTTATCGAGCACGAGTCGTCCGGCCAAGTGCTGGTAGTAGTTCAAGGCCTGGGAGAGGGAGGCTTTTAGAGTATCATTTGTGGGCATGGGTGGGCGGAACACGTAGAGAATGGCAATGTGACAGTCAAATGTAGCCTTGTCGAAGATAGTAAGTGGTATTTTTGCATTTGCTGAGGAGTTTGTGTGTGGGGAAGCAGATGCTTTCAAGATGGTGTTGCTCACAATCTCGACTGCCATTTCTCACAGCTTTTCTTTTGCCATTTCTCATTTTAGTTGGTATTTATAGTCGATAATGAAGCCGTCCTTTTAGATTCTTTAAAAGAAAAATTCCCTTGACAAGTTAACCAATTGGTAGTTTCGTTTTAAAAAACTTCCACTACATTTTGTAATAATTGCTTTTCCTACGTGGCTTTGACTGCTGATTTGTTGAGTTGACGGATGTAGTGGATTGAATCTAGGTCCCTAAGGGGGACGCATTGTCACGCATATATTAAAACCGGATGTAGCGTAATATTGCTTTGATTGCTGCTTTGTTTACTTGACGCACGCATCTATTAAAACTGGGCTGTGTGTCTGTAACCCTATGATCAGCCCACATAGGCTTCCAATATGGTATATAAGAGGACTGATTTTTATGTAGGATTGTCATTTTATGTACTGTGTTCAAAGCCCCACCATCGAGTAGGTTAGGAAAATATTTGTATTGCCATAATAAGATTATAGACTTGGCCGACCTCCTTCACTATCTTCGTGACCAGCCCACATAGGGCTCAGCTACACATAGAGGATGAATTGCTCTCTATGTAACATGTTCAGAGGTCACCATGCCACCGGTTAAGATATACACATCCTTATTACAATGGTACTTACCCACTAATGAAAATTATTTTTTTGAGACAAGCTGGAATGACTTGAACTTAACATGCTACATGGGGCTCCTAACAAGGTACGTAGGTGCCCCATGATCAACGCGTTTGTAAATGGAGCCCGGTCAGGCTTGACTTTGTTCAATGAAGATTTTACCTATGCTTGCACACAGAGTACTCCGGCCTCTCTCAGAGGCCTACTGCAGCCGTATATACAGCCGGCCACTGCTAGATTTGGCTGACCGGCTAGATCTTGTTAACACTAGCCGCACAATGATGGCCGATGCACTGGTAGAGGCCAACACCGTTGGCCGCAGCCAGGCCACTGCCAACAGACAGATCTGGCTGCCAGCACTACAGCCAGCCAAATCTGGCCCCAATGCTAGTTGCAACCAGCATTACGGCTAGCCTGATCTAGCTACGGTGCTGGTAACAATGAGCACTGCCGTAGCAATCTGGCAGTAGCCAGATAGCCTTTATCAATTAGATCTGGCCAGCCGCGGTCAGATTTGGCCATAACCTACTGTGCACACGGCTATGACAGACGTGTGAGAGGGGTCGGAGTCATCACCAAAGCTATTGCCAGATTTGTAGCTACAGCATCATTGAAGTTGCGGCCCGAACTGTCATCATTTTTAAAAAAATATACTTATTAATATAAGATAAAAAATATATTATTATATTCTTATTTTAAACCAGCTAAGATTATTAGGACTTGGTGGTCCAAAGCTCCCGTTCGTAGCCGCAATCTTAGGGGTTGGTGGTATGTACTTTGATTGTGAGATGGTCGTCGGTTTGCACCGTTATTCTTTAAACGTGGACCCGTTGGATAAGAAGAATTTTGCTTTGCTAGAAGAATAAAAACAAAGTTAAGAATCAATGACAGGACTGCAAGATGACACGGGATGGCAGACACCAAATTGGAAATGCCTGTTTTACGTGGTATAAGGACTCCAACGTTTGAATCCCATGTTAAAAAATAAATTAACCACGCTGCCTAACTTTTGGGACTGACCTAGTCATAATTGACTTCTCACAATTTGACAATGTATGGAATGGTGTATAGACAGATGAGGAGAAGGAATATCGTTTCCCAAAAAAAAATTCTCTCTGTCTTATATTAATAGCTCTGTTTAGCTTATAAACACTTAAAGAAAATGCTAGCTTCCGAATTTATTTTTCATTCTCTTAGCTATAGATCCTTCATTAAATAAAATTTATTATTTTTAAATAAAATTATTAATATGAGACAAAGGGATTATGACACATATTATAAAATTCTTACACTAATAATAAATTATTAGCGACACTTATTTATTAGCGTCTCTAATAATTACTTATTAACGACATTATTATATACGTCGTTAATAGAAAATTTATTTAAAAAATAAATAAAAATAATTTATTAATGACGTATAACTCTAAGCGTCACTAATAAGTCCTTATTAGTATTAGCAGCATTTTTCTATATGTCGCTAATAGAAAAATTATTTAAAAAAATAAAAATAACTTATTAACGATATATAACTCTAAACGTCGCTAATAAGTCCTTATTAGCAACGTTTGTCTACATGTCGCTAATAGAATAATATTTTTTTTAAAATATTTATTCAATGTGCCGCTAATAACATAATATTAGTGACGCTAATAAATCAGTTTTTAGAGCGTTACTAAAAACAAAACAAAAATCCCTAGTGGGTCCACCGAGAAGGGATAGGGGGTGGAGGATGGCAGGGCGCCAGAATTATAAATGCTTTAGTTAACTATTAGCGATGTTTAATTATAAATGTCGCTAATAGTTACGTATTAGCCACAAATATATATGTGTCACTAATAATATAATTTTTAGTGACACTTAGATAAAAGTCGCTAATGTTAAAACGATTAGTGACGCATAATAATGTGTCGCTAATAAGCAATAGCGACTGTAGTTCAGCCTCTTTCGTATAGGGATTAGGGCTTCTCAGCCTCTGAGATCTAAGCCCTTCCCAAATAGAAATGGATTTGGTATTTTCTATATATAGTGAGTTATGGGGTATATGTATTAAAAATTAGGGTACGAATATAATTTTATTCTAAAATAAGGTAATTTACTCATTTTAGGTCTAAAATTAAGTTAAAAATTTTAAAACTCTTTAATGATGAAATAAGTCAAATTTAGGATCTCGTGCTAAGCCCTTCCCAAATAAGAATGGATTTGGTATTTTCTATATATAGTGAGTTATGGGGTATATGTATTAAAATTAGGGTACAAATATAATTTTATTCTAAAATAAGGTAATTTACTCATTTTAGGTCTAAAATTAAATTAAAAATTTTAAAACTCTTTAATGATGAAATAAGTCAAATTTAGGATCTCGTGCTTCACCTTTAAAATGTGAACATGGGGCCTACAATGGGAGCCGTGTCATAGTTTAATAAAAGAATCCTTTAAAATCCCAATTTTTATAAAAAAATTGGATATACTTGTTTTAGAAGAAAAATTAATAAAATGAAGAAATATATTGATTAAAACCATCATTAACTATTTTTAACCCTAAAACAAAATAAACAAGTCAATTAGAACAAAACCACATAATAACAGTAAAATTAAATTAAAAATAAATTAATTTGAGGTTAGAGATCTTACACGGTTAATGAATAATATATTCCAACTAAAATTTATTTTTTCAATGCTTCTTTTTCAATATTTTATCCTTCCCTCTACATCCTATGTTTTGAATGCTTCTTGCTTTTGCCATTTCTCATTTTAGTTGGTATTATAGTCGATGATGAAGCCGTCCTTTCAGATTCTTTAAAAGAAAATTCCCTTGACAAGTTGACCAATTGATTGGTTAGGAAACTGCCACTAGCTTTCTAATAATTGCTTTTCCCACGTGGCTTTGATTGCTGTTTTGTTGAGTTGACGATTGTAGTGGATTGAATCTAGGTCGCTAAGGGGGACGCATTGCTAAAACCGGATGTAGAGTAATATTGCTTTGATTGCTGCTTTGTTTACTTGATAGGCACGCATCTATTAAAACTGGGCTATGTGTCTGTAAACCTATAATCAGCCCACATAGGCTTCTAATATGGTATATAAGGACTGATTTTTATATAGGATTGTCATTTTACGTACTGTGTTCAAAACCCCACCATAGAGTAGGTTAGGAAAATATTTGTATTGCCATAATAAGATTATAGACTTGGACGACCTCTTTTACTATCTTCGTGACCAGCCCACATAGGGCTCAATAGATGATGAGTTGCCCTCTATGTAACATATTCAGAGGTCACCAAGCCATCGATTAAGATATACACATCCTTATTACAATGGTACTTACCCACTAATGAAAATCATCTTTTCGAGGCAGGTTCCAATGACCTAAACATAACATGTTACATGAGGCTCTTAACATAGTACATAGGTGCCGCTTGTAATGAAGCCCGGTCAGGCTTGACTTTATTCAATGAAGATTTTACCTATGCTTGCACACAAAGAGTACTCTGGCCCTCCTACTACAGCCATATGTATAGCCGGCTACCACTAGATTTGGTTGCGACTGGCTAGATCTTGCCAGCAGTTGGCCGCGATGATGGCTGATGCGCTGGCCGCGGCCAACATTGCCGACTGTAGCCAGGCCACTGTCAACAGCTAGATCTGGCTACGGCGGCTGTTCGTGGTGATCTATCGATGGCCAGCACTGTAGCCAGCCAATCTGGCCACAACGCTAGTTGGAGCCAACCAAATCTGGCCACAATGCTAGTTGAAACTAGCCAAATCTGGCTACAACGCTAGTTGTAGCTACCATCACGGCTAGCCTGATCTGGCTACAGTGCTAGCGACAGCAAGCACCGCCGTAGCGATCTGGCAGTGGCTAGCCAGATCTAGCCACCGCTAACACCGTGGCCAGATAGCCTCTACCAGCTAGATCTGGCCAGTCGCGGTCACATTTGGCCATAACCTACCGTACACACAGCCATGGCAGGCGTGTGAGAGGGGTCGGAGTCATCACCAAAGCTATTGCCAGATTTGTAGCTACAACCATCATTGAAGCTGCGGCCCGAACTGTCATCGTGTTTTTTAAAAATATACTTATTAATATAAGATAAAAAATATATTACTATATCCTTATTTTAAACCAGCTAAGATTATTAGGACTTGGTGGTCCAAAGCTCCCATTCGTAGCCTCAATCTTAGGGGATGGTGGTATGTACTTAGATTGTGAGATGGTCGTCGGTTTGCACCGTTATTCTTTGAACGTGGACCCGTTGGATAAGAAGAATTTTGCTTTGCTAGAAGAATAAAAACAAAGTCAAGAATCAATGACAGGACTGCAAGATGACACGGCATGGCAGACACCAAATTGAAAATGCCTGTTTTACGTGGTATAAGGACTCCAACGTTTGAATCCCATGTCAACACCGCGTCCTCATTTTCTGTCCACGTAGGATTGTCCACTCCAACTGTAATACTTCATCATTCTTACACCTTGAAACGTGAAGATTAGCACCTTAAAACTCTACTGCATTTATTAGTGATGTAAAAATGGTGAAATTAAGTTTTGAAGTGTGAATCTTTATCGCAATATCATTACTCATCCAAATATGGGTAAGGTGTCCTAAATAAGGCATGTTATTTATAACTGGTCTCAAATGAGGCATGTCTTTAGGGAGATGGCGGAGTTTCATATAACCACGCTGCCTGACTTTTGGGACTGACCTAGTTATAATTGACTCCTGACAATTTGACAATGTATGGAATGGTGTATAGATGAGGAGAAGGAATATCGTTTCCAAAAAAAAAAATCTCTCTGTCCTATATTAATAGCTCTGTTTAGCTTATAAACACTTAAAGAAAATGCTAGCTTCGGAATCTATTTTTCATTCTCTTAGCTGTAAGTCCCTCCATTAAATAAAAATTACTATTTTCAAATAAAGCTATTAATATGAGACAAAGGGATTATGAAACATATCATAAAATTCTTTTACACAATGAACCAATTCAAAACTAGCCCTTTATTGAAGTTTGGTCTTCAGTTAGCTATGGCTTAATTCGTTTATTTTAAAGTAAATTGCATATATATATATAATACAAGAGGTAGGAAAATATTCAAATATCGCCCCAACTACTCAAAGCTAGACTTAGTTACGCTTTAAGGCTAGTTTGAAACCTGATTTCTTCATTTGCTTCTCTAATCCTCAGTATTTATAATAACAAATCAGCTCGACTATAAAATGCTATCAAGTAAAAATTCATAGAACGTGACAAGTAATACCAGCTCGACTTTTGAATGCTATAAAATACCTTCTTATTGTTGTTTACGGCTGTTTAACATTTCCAAGTCATATCTGTCCTTTCATTAATTTTTCCTTGTCTTTATTCTTGTTGTCATAATACCTGACGCTTTTATGTTGACAGCTTAGCTTAATGCTTAATTAAGTCTTCATTATAGTTTAAACGTTATTTCATGTATGTTTTGACAGTCTAGTAAATGTTTCAGCCAACCAAAATATTGGCATTAAGTTTGAATAAGGAGAGGACCTTGTCAGAGCACAATGCAAAAAACCGTTAAACCAAAATTGTTTATAAGATTGAAACAACCAAATGATGCTTACCGAATACTTTATTTTTTTCGTAAATGAAGGTTTGCCGAATTCCTTAGCATCAGCGAGAACGGATTGATAATCATGACAGATATCGTACCATAGTATATTCACTTTTTTAACAAACAACCTTACTTTTTCTCATACCTACTAAGACAAAAAGTATGGCCCACTATATGAAGGCATGACCTTCAAAGCTTGATGTATTAGTTAAGTATTGGGCGGTCAAAATTTAAAGTTATAACGTTTCTAATGTATATGTATATTGAATATATTATGTGGATGTCTGGCCTTAATGGTATTACTTTTTGGTAATTATAATCCAACGATCACTACTACAATAAAAAACATTATTAGCGATGCATATCCATGTGCGTTGTTACTACTTTAGGATAATAACGATGCATACCCATATGCGTCACTACTACCTAGTGTAGTGGCGGCGCATATAATTAAGCGTCGCTACTAATTTTTTATTTTAAAAAAATTAAAATAAAAGAGAGAGAGATGGGAGAGATGAGAGAGAAGAGGAAAGATGAGAGAGAAGAGGGGAGAGAGAAGGAGAGAAAGTGAGGAGAGAGAGGGGGAAGAGTGAGTGGAGAGAGAGAGGGTAGAGAGAGGAGGAGAGAGAGCGAGGAGAGAGAGAGAAGAGGGGTAGAGAAGAAGGAGAGAGAGGAGTGGTAAAAATATATTTTTTAAAATATTATGCTACTAGTTTTTTCTTAAAAATAATTTGAGCTGTTAGCGACGCTTGAAAGATAGCGTCAATAAAGCATAAGTAATGGCGACACTAGTGCTTCTGCATCGCAATTACAAATGCTATTAGTGACGAACTTGGAGAGCGCAACTAATAGCCTTAGTTTTTTTTGAAAAAAAAATTAAACATATTAGCTACACTCGGCAAGAGTATCGCTAATAGCATATGTATTTACGACGCTAAATAATTAGCGTTGTAATTACTTACACTATTAGCAAACGCTTGCTACCGATTGTTGCTAATATGTTTACTTTTTTTTGAAAAAAACTAAACCTATTAGGGATGCTCTTGAAGAGACCAATAACATATGTAATTCACATAAGCATTAGCATTGGAATTACTTATGTTATTAGCGACGCTCTCCTCCTAGCGTCGCTAATAACTCAATTTTTTTCCAAAAAAAC
This sequence comes from Saururus chinensis, assembly GCA_035235625.1. NCBI lineage: Eukaryota > Viridiplantae > Streptophyta > Magnoliopsida > Piperales > Saururaceae > Saururus > Saururus chinensis. Next base: position 49,524,884 of record CP141140.1, read on the forward strand.
TAATAGCATAATTTTTTAAAAAATATCTTCTCCACTCTTCTCTCTTCTCTTTCTCTACACTTCTCTCTTCTCTCTTCTACCCTCTCTCTCTCATCCTCTCCTCTCTCTCTACACACACTCTCTCTCATCTCTCTCTCCTCTCACTCTATCTCCATATATGCACTCACTCTCTCATCTCTCTCTCTACCCTCTAACTCTCCTCTCTCTCTCCCCTCTCTCTCTCACTCCTCTCTCCTCTCTCTCTCTACTCCTTTCTCTCTCTTCCCTTCTCTCTCTCTCCTTCACTCTCTCTCTATGATCCTCTTTCTCTCTCCTCTATCTCTCTAAATCCACTATCTCCTTTTTATTTCTCAATTAATTTTTAAATTAATATAAATAAATTATAAGGTAATATCGACATATAGGAATATGCATTGCTAATACACTATTTATTAGGTGATGCATAGAAATATGAGGTATTAGCTACACATACTCGCATGCGCCACTAATATTAAGAGTATTAGTAATGCATATTTATATATGTCACTAATATATTTTATTATTATTAATTTTTAAATAAAAGATATAATAAAAAAATTAAAAAAACCAAAATTAAATTTAACTGATATATACTCTCTCTCTACATCCTCTCCTCTCTCTCTACATTCTTTCCTCTCTCTCTACACTCTCTTATTTCTCTCCACTCTCTCTCCCTCTCTCAATCTCTCCTCTCTCTCATTCTCTTCTCTCTCCTCCACTCTCTCTCTAATCCTCTTTCTCTCCCACCTTGTTCTATCTTTATATTTTAAAATTAATAAAAATAAATTATAAGGTAATAGTAATGCATAGGAATATGTGTCGTTAATATGTTAGGTATTAGAGACACATAAAATCTGCGTCGCTAATGTGAAGGGTATTAGCGATGCATAATCGCATGCATCACTAATATTATTTTTTATTTATTTTTCATTAATTTTAAAATAAAAGATATAATAAAATTTAAAATTAAATTTCTTCCTCTCTATGCTCTCTCTCTAGATGTCTCCTCTCTCTCACTTCACTCTCTCTACCCTCTCTCTCTCATCCTCTCCTCTCTCTTCTTTCTCCTCACTCTCTCTACACCCTCTCTCTACCCTTTCTCTTCTCTCTCTACACTCTCCCTTCTCTCTCGTCTCTCTCCCACGCACGTCAACGGGAGCCCCGGTTCCGAGGATGAGAGCCAAGAGAGTAAGGGAATTTAATTTTAATTTTTTGGGCTTTTTTTATTAGATATTATATTTTAAAAATAATAGTATATCAAATAAAATAAATTTATCAACTTGGGAATTGCCAAAGAGACATTTGGACTGCTTGAGGAAGAGAGAGTATTGCTCCAAGAGGGTGAAAACACAACGGAAATGTGATTAATGAAACTCCCATGAAGGGATGTACACCAATATATTATAAAAAAATACCAAAAAATAAAGATGGAACACCTTATTCATAAGACTCTGAGAAGTGGATGGGGCATTAGTGAGGCCAAAAGGTATAACCAAAAATTCAAAATGTCTGTCATGAGTGTAGAATGCCATCTTATGAATGTTAACATGATGATACCCACAACGCAAATCCAGCTTAGAAAAATAATGTGACCTGCCTAATTCAACCAAAAGTTCTTCAATGATCTGCGTGGGAATTTAGCCTTGAGTGTCATAGCATTAAGCGCTTGATAATCTAAATAGAACTGCCAAAAACTATCTTTCTTTCGAACCAACAAATCAGGGGAGGAGTAGGAATTGGCACTGGGATGAATAATGCATGCATCTTACATTTTTTAGACTAACTTTTCAATTTCAATTATTTGTATTTGAGGATACTTGTATGTAATGTTGTTACGTCTGAAACAAGACTATGAAGAAGTCAAATTCAGATTTATTTTACTTGCCAATTGTAGTAGACAAGGTCGATCCACAGGGAAAGCCTTGTGCAACAAAGAAAATAGTTACGAAAAAATAGAGGAAGAAAAATTAAGAAAGAAAGAGTAGAAGAGTATTAAGAAAATAACAAGTTAAGAAATCAAGATGAGAAAACATTAAAGCATTAAGGATCATTGTAACATCTAATGATGTTCTTCATGTATCATATTATCTCAGTTAGAATCGAATGAAAATTCTATCTAACCGGAAGATATGAATATTAAAATTAAAACTAAAGATAGAAAATGCTTTGGATAGATGAAGGATAAAAATAATTGTCTCTTCAAGATTTCTATGTATCCAAATCACAAAGGATCAAGAAGGAGAGCCTTCAAGCATCTTATGTATCCAAATCACAAAGAAACAAGAAGAAGAACAATATTAAATAAACATCACTTCAAATAAATAATACTTACTTGAAACCATTGATGAAACATGAATTGAACTCCATTAGATTGTTACAAATCACCTCTAGCCTTAGCTTGAGAGCTTACAAAGCCATTACAATAAAACTAAAAACAAAAATACAAAATGAGAGAAGAAAATAGGAGAAGAGAGCTCCAAAGAGGAGAGAGTGTCACTTCTATCACGTCCACCCCTCTATATATATGAATAGAAGGGGTTGCTTCAAAGAGGAAAGTGAAATCAAATCTCTAGATTGCATCCTGATTGATTGCCTGATTGGTTGCTTCTTTGGCAATGATTAGATACTAAATAAATCAAATAAATCAATAATTTATTTATCAAATATGTATATTTGATTCTTTCTTTAGTTATCCAATCAGCCTCATTGTATTTCTTTATGTGTATCAATCAAAATCAATGAAAATATTCTTCATTTGCTGGCCCCGGGTGAGTTTACTAGCTGTCTGATTGCATGCCAGATTCGACCCATATATCTTCGGAATTTGGAATTTTATCCTGAAATAAGACTTGTAGCCACGGAAGTCTTCTTTCCAATGCCACTAGAATCGTATCAATCCATATTATACAGAGAAAGATATAGTCAAAATACTACGACTGTGTCAATCTGTCCGAATTAGCTTCTTTCCTAATTTAGTTCTCGTGATGCAAATATCAAATCAAACGGGTCCACAAGGTTGTGTTCGACCATTTCATGTATGTTTAGACCATTAGGAGCCAATTCTTGACTTTTAAATAGCTTTGGGTAGTTGGGCTTCACTTCATATTCCAGTTGGATCCTGTTGAAGCCTGTTTAGACATGTAAACTTAATTAAGGTCCAACTAACCTATTCAAAACATAAATAGCCCAAATAAGCAATGAATTAATACAAAATAGGATTGCAATTTGAAATTTGAAAACATTTTATTGAACATTATTTCAGTGCATCAATTACCCCTAAACCTACTTTTTGCTAGTCCTCGAGCAAAACAGAAATTAAAATAATAGAAAACAAAACTAACTACTCCACTTCCGCAGGAAATCTCGATTGTATTTAGCATATGCAATAAGCCTTTAAACCCCTAGCTTACACTAGTGGACGAGTTGTGTTTCTTGAGGGTTTGCAGTGAATATACCCACAAAATTCAAAACTAGAATGTTAAAAGAAAATTAAAATTAAAACCATGTCAAATTTACAAATCAACTCCTCCGAAACATGTGAGTTCATTTAGTAAAATCTATCATGCATAATATAACTTGTCTTCTGAAACAATAATTCATTCTAACAACTTCATATTGGTGGCAAGTACTCATACATACATAATAGTTTAAGAAAAACAGACATTGCCAAGTAATTATACAATCTCATTCTCATGAATCGAACAACTCAATGTGTCTCATGTCCACTCAGCAAATTTCAATTTTAACACTAAAAAATAGACAATGACATCCATTCATCTTCAAGAGATCATAATAGAAAATCATACAAAACCTTCCTTGAAAAGTAAAACACCCTAGATCACCTGACAACTCATTCAAGATATAATTGCATAATGTCCTACTAGAATTTTATATTCATCTCACATGACATGTGTAAGGCTTAGCCTTTTAAGCTTTCTATAAGATCCATGTAACAAGTATTAGGCCAATGAGTCCTAATCCAGTTGGCTCAGGGCACTAGGTGTTAAAACAGCCTTCAGGCTTAATAACTTGAACCAAATAGGCTTCAAGGCTATGCATGTCATAAATTAGTCAACTCTACCTTTTGACTCGAACACCCTATGCTTAGTGAGGTACGCCGAGTCCCGGTCTACTCAATAGAGTGACTTTAATTCTTTATAATTTTTTATTTTTTTTCACATTTTTTTCTTTTTTTTTCTTGAGCACATTATACAATCAACTTGAATTGTGTTAACAAAAAGTCCTCGACTGTTCTACAAACGAAGAATAGTAAAGCTCAAAACTCTATCATGATAACATGAACACTACTAGATCATGCCAAAGTTTTACTCTCATAAGAAAATAATTACTTAGATTCAATGATATCCACCAAGATGTAAGACCATAATCAGGGGCTCGAATTCTCACTTAGGCAAATGTCTTGCTTTATTTTTTGTCAAAATAGGAGCACAAGAAACCAATATGAAGTAATCAGAACTTAAAATCATTAAATCTGTCAAGTCATATTCTAAGTAGTCTGATGTCATTAAATAAAGTCACATATCTAGAATAAGAATCAATGTAAATAAGCAAAAAAAACATAAAATAAAATAAATCTAATTAATTTTTTCAATTTTTTATTTTTAAGTAAAACTAAAAACATAAAAGAAAAATCTCTTTCTACACCCCCAAACCTAAACTAAACATTGTCCTCAATGTTTAAAAGAAAGCAAATGCAATGCTTAATATAAAAAAAGAGGAAAGAAGAGATAATATATCGGTTGATGTGCTCATGTACATAGCTATCAAAAGAAAAATAGTCAATAAAGCACAAGCATAATCACATTAGGGTAAATCAATAATGAATCATATAAGCACACCATAATAATGATTAGAGCAATCGACAAAGATAATAAACTAAAAACTAACTAAAGAAAATAAATAAATAAAAAACTAACTATTAAACAAAAATAACTATCAAAACAAAAAGTGGGTTGCCTCCCAGGAGCGCTAAGTTTACTGTCTTCAGCCAGACACACCTCTATCTAAACTCATCCAAGGTCCTTCAAAGCAATTATCTTCTCTTTATAAATTCTAATCAAATCAGAGTGAGTTAAGCAAATATTTAGTGGATCATCAGAATAAATAAAAGGAAAAACATCCTCCACTAAACTCTCAACCATGTCAACCTCAAAAGTTTCATCGAAGTCTGATGGTTGTCTACTGGCAACAAATACATTTAACTCACATGTTAAGTTCCCAAAAGAAAGCCTCATTACTCCATTCCAACAATTTATTAAAGCATTAGATGTAGCAAGGAATGGACGACCTAAAATCACAGGGATTTGAGAAGATGCATTTGAAACCGGTTGTGTGTCTAAAACAATGAAGTCCACTGGAAAATAGGATTTGTCCACTTGAACAAGGACATCTTCCACTATTCCTCTTGGCGTTTTGATTGAGCGGTCAGCAAGTTGAAGTATTATGTTAGTGGGTTTCAAATCCGCTAGACCTAATTGCTCATAAACAGAATAAGGTAAGAGATTAACACTTGCCCCAAGATCAAGTAAAGCTTTTTCAACTCTATAATTTCTAATTATACAAGATATGGTTGGACAACCAGGATCTTTATATTTGGGTGGGGTGTTGTGTTGCAAAATTGCACTTACTTGTTCTGTCAAAAATACCTTTTTTGTACATTTAGCTTACGTTTGATTGTACAAAGGTCTTTCAAAAATTTTGCATAAGATGGAATCTGTTTAATGACATCTAAGAGAGGAATGTTAATCTTCACTTGTTTAAAAATTTCAAGAATGTCACCATTTTGCACCAATTTAGAAGAAGATTGTAACCTTTGAGGAAAAGGAGGAGGAATTGGAGCAACACAATTAGAGTTGTCAAGTTCATCACTATGTTTAGAATTCAAAGACTCCTTAGGTTCAACAACCTTCATTGGAATATCTTTGTTAATGACTTTTCTACTTCTCAAAGTGGTGATGGACTTAGCATGTTTTTCATGTGAATTTGAAGAATTTAAATTTTCAATTACAAATTGACCTTTAGGATTTGGTTGAGGTTGAGAAGGAAACTTCCCTTTTTCTTGAATGCTCAATGCTGTGGTCAATTGAGTAATAGAAGTCTTCAAGTCATTGATAGCTTGCATTGTTTGGTTGTTGATTGTTGCTTGACTTTGTATGAATTCTTGCAATGTGTCTTCAAGAGTTTTCTTATGTGGTGGAACATAATTTGAGGAAGAAAGGGGTACTTGCACATTAGACTCATTTCTTCAACTAAAGTTGGGATGATTTCTCCAGTTAGGAGTATAAGTTTTAGAATAAGGAGAAGAGAAAGGCCTTTTGTAAGTATTCAAAGCACTTGCTTGAGTATGTAACACTTCTTGAAAAGCAGGGATTGTTGGACAATCCTGCGTTTGGTGTCCATCAATCTCACATATACTACAAATATCTTGTACTTTTTGAGAAGCTTTAGACATGTTTCCCTATTAATTTCCATAGCCTCAACCTTTCTAGTTAAACTTGTAATTTTTGCTTTTACATCATCCTCTTCTTTAAGAAGGTATAAGCCTCTCTTAGTTGCCCCATTAACTTTGGTTTTATTACTACTTTCAAATTCATTAGAATCTTCCCATGATTGAGCATTTTCAGCTAACACATCAAAATAGTCTCATGCTTCCTCAGGTTCTTTACTCAAAAACTCTCCATTACACATCATTTCAACAAATTGCCTCATTTGAGAAGATAAACCCTTATAAAAGAAACTAATTGTACGCCATGTTTCATATCCATGATGTGGGCACAATAATAAAAGTTCTTTAAATCTTTCCCAACATTGAAAAAAAGTCTCATTTTCTTTTTGTGAAAAATTCATGATGTTCTTTCTAAGTGTATTAGTTCTATGGGTGGGGAAATTTTTTTTCAAAAATTCTCTTTGCATTTCTTGCTATGTTCCAATGGATCTTGGCTTCAAAGAATTCAACCAATTTTTTGCTTTTTCCTTTAAAGAAAATGGAAAGAGTTTTAATCTAATAACATCATTTGAAACATTTTGGTTTGGCAAAGTTGTACAAACCTCTTCAAACTCTTTTAAATGCAAATATGGGCTTTCTTAATCTAAGCCATGAAATTTGGGTAGTAATTGAATTACACCCGGCTTGAGTTTAAAACCACTTACATTAGTTGGAAAAATAATGCAAGAAGGAGAACTTGATCTAGTTGGTTGCAAATAATCACGCAAGGTTTTAACTTGAACATTTTGTGCATTATTATCCCCATTATCACTTCTTAGTTCCTCATTAGTTCTTAGATCCTCCATTGTATCAAAATAAAGATAATTTTCAAAAGATTTGTTCACTCTTCTCAATTGTCCAGAATTATCACGCACCCATGTGACCATGCAACAACAATTTTTTTTTTTAGTAATAAACGAAAGTAAAAGTGCAAAAATTAAATGACAAAATATAAAAGCTAGAGAGTTAGAAGTTAATAGACAAAAATTAAAATTACAAAATAAGGCCAAAGGCACTATCAAGGTACACGTTTGATCCAGAAAATTTTTTGGTAGTAACGTGGGCAGTGCCTCTGGTCTCAAAAAAAAAAAAATTACAGAATTTAAGTACTAAAAGTAAATGACATAAAGTAAATGACTGAATTTAAAGAGTTAGTGTGCAAAAATAAAAGTTAGGGAATTCGTAAAGTTAGAGTGAGTTTTTTTCGTAACAGATTCTTGTCACACGTTGCAATCCCCAGCAACGGCGCCAATTTGTTGTTACGTCTGAAACAAGACTATGAAGAAGTCAAATTCAGATTTATTTTACTTGCCAATTGTAGTAGACAAGGTCGATCCACAGGGAAAGCCTTGTGCAACAAAGAAAATAGTTACGAAAAAATAGAGGAAGAAAAATTAAGAAAGAAAGAGTAGAAGAGTATTGAGAGAATAACAAGTTAAGAAATCAAGTTGAGAAAACACTAAGGCATTAAGGATCATTGTAACATCTAATGATGTTTTTCATGTATCATGCTATCTCAGTTAGAATCGAATAAAGATTCTATCTAACCGGAAGATATGAATATTAAAATTAAAACTAAAGATAGAAAATGCTTTGGATAGATGAAGGATAAAAACAATTGTCTCTTCAAGATTTCTATGTATCCAAATCACAAAAGATCAAGAAGGAGAGCCTTCAAGCATCTTATGTATCCAAATCACAAAGAAACAAGAAGAAGAACAATACTAAATAAACATCACTTCAAATAAATAATACTTACTTGAAACCATTGATGAAACATGAATTGAACTCTATTAGATTGTTACAAATCACCTCTAGCCTTAGCTTGAGAGCTTAGAAAGCCATTACAATAAAACTAAAAATAAAAATACAAAATGAGAGAAGAAAATAGGAAAAGAGAGCTCCAAAGAGGAGAGAGTGTCACTTCTATCACGTCCACCCCTCTATTTATATGAATAGAAGGGGTTGCTTTAAAGAGGAAAGTGAAATCAAATCTCTAAATTACATCCTGATTGATTGCCTGATTGATTGCTTCTTTGGCAATGATTAGATACTAAATAAATCAAATAAATCAATAATTTATTTATCAAATATGTATCTTTGATTCTTTCTTTAGTTATCCAATTAGCCTCATTGTATTTCTTTATGTGTATCAATCAAAATCAATGAAAATATTCTTCATGTGCTGGCCCCGGGTTAGTTTACTAGCTGTCTAATTGCATGCCAGATTCGACCCATATATCTTCAGAATTTAGAATTTTATCCTGAAATAAGACTTGTAGCCACGGAAGTCTTCTTTCCAATGCCACTAGAATCATATCAATCCATATTATACAGAGAAATATATGGTCAAAATACTATGGCTGTATCAATCTGTCTGAATCAGCTTCTTTCCTAATTTAGTTCTCGTGATGCAAATATCAAATCAAACGGGTCCACAAGGTTGTGTTCGACCATTCCATGTATGTTTAGACCATTAGGAGCTCATTCTTGACTTTTAAATAACTTTGGGTAGTTGGGCCTCACTTCATATTCCAGTTGGATCCTGTTGAAGCCTGTTTAGACATGTAAACTTAATTAAGGTCCAACTAACCTATTCAAAACATAAATAGCCCAAATAAGCAATGAATTAATACAAAATAGGATTGCAATTTGAAATTTGAAAATATTTTATTGAATATTATTTCAGTGCATCATGTAACGCCCGATATTTTTCATACATTTTCCTCAAAATTCACGGAATATTTTTGCAATGTAAGTGCTATAAATCGGGAAAAATGACTACGAAACCTGTGAAAATAGTTTTATAATTTAAAACATAACACATCAATCATTTTCCCATCCAAAATTTTCTCATTCGATCAAACATAATACAACCAAACCAAACATCATCAAGAGCTACTCGAAAATAAATGTATGAATAAATTGCTATGATCATAAACTTTAAATACAAATCCCTCCCAAGAATTCCTGAGTGCAAGTCCCATAATAGTCTATAGTCTAATCCAATCGAAAGTCTAGAATATATAAACATATTAATTCTCGTCTCACCCAATACATCGGATCGTGGCACAAAAATACTCGCAGTAAGTCAAGTGTATACCTGAGTCCAAGGGAATCAATCCACCTCGGAAATGAACATCCATCTCCAAGAGCTCTCTATTACAAACCTGCAAAAGCCTCTCGAACAATGGGGCTAAAAGTAGGGTAATGAGCATTTTCATACTCAGTAGGAAAATACCAGTAAGGGAGTTCTAAACAGTGAACTCAGTAAATCCATAGATAGATGCGTTCATGCAACTCAAACATGAAGCAAACAAGCATATCATAATCATCCTCATACGCATACAAACACACCAAACAAACCATCGAATCAAACTTACACAAGCACCCTTAATCAGGGTCTTACAAACTTACTTGTACTACCGTACGCTTACTCAAACAACTTACACATACTTGTACGACCTTACTCGTTCTATCATATGCTTACTCATATAGCTTACACATACCTATACGACCTTACTTGTACAATCATACTCGTACGACCTTACTCGTGCAGTCTTACTCAAAATCATACACTTACTGTCTTACTCAGAAAATACTCTTACAATCGTACTTATACTCATACTCTTATAGTTGTGCTCATATTCATACTCTTACAGTAGTGCTCATACTCATACTCTTACAGTCGTACACATACTATCGACCATTGAAGCTCATTACAACTAATAAGCTCCAACGTCGAATGGAAAAGAATGCCACTGGGGTATCACCTTAACCTCCGGGGAGTGACTAGACGCCATGGACTTTTCCAAAGGCAAGGCACACCAATGCTCATGTAGTATAGGATCAAACAGGTGAGAGCAGTTCCATGATACTACTTACCTAAGCGCGTAAATATAAACACCCACACATAAGGGGTCATACAATTGTCAACCATAATGGGTCTTATAGTGCCATAGAATTGCCCACCATTATTGGTCTTATAGTGCCATAAAATTGCCCACCTTAATGGGTCTTATAGTGCCAGTGCCACTCCTGGGCAGAAATCATATAGTGTCACTCCTTGGCAGAATCATACAGTGTCATTCTTGGGCAAAATCATACAACGCTCTCAACAGAGCATCAAATGTCTGGGCTTCTGGCTGCCCCATGAGCATCGGAGGAACGCCGTTCAGTATCACGGCTCTGGATTTATCGTCATCGGACGAACCGGTGTTTTCTAAATTTGTTTCTGAATCGGTTATGCAAAAATTATTACTGTCTGTTATGTAGCATTAAATTAGATTTTAATTCCACCTACTGAGTATAAAAAAATACTCACCCACCCACAGACTCTGCAGGTAGTAAAACCAACTAAAGAATTACCTGTTTAGTCTCTCTTAAATATTTTTAAATCTCTATAATATTATCTTTTTTTATGAAAGGCTTGGCCTGTATTTTGTAATTCTGTAATATGACTGCTCTACATACAGTGTACTCTTGACTGGGTCCTAATTTTCTACTACGTTATATGTAATATTTTAGCTGTGCGTCAACTCCAAAATTCTTATGTTTTATGTCGACTTATTTTTCATAGATCCGTACGGCGGACTGTCACGTTCGGTTTCACGTGCGATATAACACGTGCAGAGCGAGATAATAATTATGCGAATTATGACGTATATTATTTTCTGACGGTCGCCACACTTGGTATCAGAGCACTTGACTCCACTGCTCCTAGAGCAGTCAAAATATATCATAATTATATTTGATGTTTTCCTATGTGATGATATATATTGTTTTTGTGTTTTGAAATGTTAAATCAGTTAATGGGAAAATAAAAAATGAGATTGATTTTGGGATCTTTATATCATATGTCAGCCCGAAAACCACCACCAAAGAAAAAAAAAAAGAGTCACAATATGGCAGAGTCTTCAACCACCTCAAAAATTACCACCGCCCTTTCCCAGAATAGTGATGAGATCCAGGAGATAGTCAATATTCCCGACACACCTCTTTCGTTAGATGAAGTAGTAAACATTTCCAACACAACCATTGAAGTGGAAGACACATCTGAGGAAGAGGACCCTGAGGAAGAGGTACCCTGAGGAGGAGGACCCTGAGGAGGAGGACCCTAAGGAAGAGGACCTTGTGGAGGAGGACCCTAAGGAAGAGGACCCTGTGGAGGAGGACCCTATAGAGGCAGACCCTGTGGAAGAGGACCCTAAGGAAGAGGACCCTGTGGAGGAGGACCCTGTAGAGGCAGACCCTGTGGAAGAGGACCCGGACCCAGTAGAAGAAGACCTGATGGAAGAGGAACCATTGGAGGCCGATCCAATGGATGATGAATATTTTTGGAACAATATGATGATTAATGTTCCGGAGGAGGAGGAGATAATAGAAAATGTCGGCCAAGAGGAGATGAGGGTGGTTCCAAAGGAGGAAGCGGTGAGAGAAAATATCATTAGGGGGGAGGGGGTACATAACCCTATGTTAGATGTCGATTTGAACCTCTTGCTTCCAGAAGCGGAAGAGATGGCGGAAGCAGAAAGTGCATGTTGGGGAGATAGGGGAAAGGGAATTGTTTGGTACACAAACCAGTTACTAGAAATCTGTGTACTATGCGAGCAAAGGGGGCACTACTTCTGTCAGTGCCCATGGTACACCGACCCACTGCCCGAACTATGCCCTATCTGCGAGAAGGATGGGCACTACTTCTTCCAGTGCCCTTATAAGAAAATTTTCCCTTGAACATCTGAATGTGTGTGGTTGTGTTTCAACTTTCTTTAACACTTTTGTTGCTTGACGTAAAATAGAGTCTTTTGGCTTTGCAAGTATGTTGTATACACTTCTTTTGTACATGTAAATATGAGAATATATATATATTTCTAGTTACAAAAAATTGTTGTGAATTTAAGGTTACTACAATATGTCCGAAATGTCTTTTGACAAAGAAGTACAATTGTCTGACAATTCTGCCCAAGCCGAAAATGCTGCTCAAGATGCAGCAGTACCTGAAAGCCATATGGATAATTTCTTTGACCTCATGATTCAAAGGATGACTCAACATCTACAGACTCAAAGATTACAACCCAGCCCTAATCATTTAAGTAACTCTAGGGAAACTGCTAGTCTTAGTGAGAAGGATAATTTACTTGAGCGCTTTAAGAAGATCGCTCTAGAATTTTTTGGAGTAGATGGGCCAGAAGCTACTGAAAAATGGACGTTCAAAGTCGAACAAATTTTTAAAGCCTTAAAAGTTCCCGAAGATAGGAAAGTTGATGTAGCCACTTTCGCTATGACAGGAGAAGCGGCTTTTTGGTGGCCATCAGCTAAACGAAATTTCTTTCCAAATAGAGGAAATATCAAGTGGGAAGAATTCAGAGAAGTATTATACAACAAATATTTCCCACCTCATGTTCAGGAAAAGAAGGAGAAAGAATTTTTAGATCTCCAACAAGGGAATATGACAGTTTTTCAATATGAAAATAAATTTATTCAGTTACAACGCTTCGCTCCCGAAATCTGTTCAACGGAGCTAAAGAAAGCCAGAAAATTTGTCAGAGGTTTGCATAATGGGCTTCATAGTCGAATAGTAGGATTTTAACCTACTACTTTGGCTAAAGCTGTGGAATTAGCTTCACTACTGGAACAAGAATATCAGGAGTTCTTAGCAGAGAAAAAGGATCGTGGACAAGGAAGCCGGATGGAAGACCGGAAGAGAAAATTCACAACCCTAAGCAGTATAATAATAAAAAATTTCCAAGAACCTCAGGACCACCGCCCCAAAATCAAAAAGAGAAAAAGTTAGAAAAACGCTCCAAATGCAACTGATTTCATCCATCAGGGATCTGCTACCTTACTGAGAGACAATGCTTCGCATGTGGAGATCATGGGCATCAGAACAAGGAATGCCCCAAAAAGAAAATCAAAGAAGAGATCAAACCGGAGCAAAAACCAAAAGCTCAGGGGCGAGTGTTTGCCATTACTGCGGAAGAAGATCAAACTTCAGCAGGAGTTATACAAGGTACACTTCTAATTTTAGATAAAGTTGCTAAAATTTTAATAGATCCAGGATCGACGCATTCTTTCATATCCTGTGATTTTGCCTTAAGTACGGATCATCCAATTTTGGAATTAGGATATATCCTAGAAGTGTCAACTCCTGTTGGAAAAACTTTTATAGCTCAAAACTTTGTGCAAGATGTGTCCATAACCTTTGACAACCAAAAATGGAAGGCTAACTTGATACTCTTAAGTATGAACGATTACGATGTCATCTTAGGAATGGATTGGTTAGCTGATAATGAAGCATTGGTGGACTGTAAGAAAAAGAAGGTGATATTCAATAATCAAGGAGAGGAATATACCTTTCATGGACATAGAGAACCTTTAGGAGTATGCATTATTTCTGATGTAAAGGCACAACACTTGATATCTAGAGGATGTCAAGTGTATCTTGCAAGTATAATCTTGGAAGAATCATCATCTCCCAAGTTAGGAGATATTGAAGTTACAAGGAACTTTCTATATATATTTCCTGAAGATCTTCCAGGGGAACCACCAAAGAGAGAGATAGATTTTAATATTGATTTAATACCAAATACAGAACCTATCTCTAAGGCACCCTATAGAATGACACCTACAGAATTAAAAGAATTAAAGAATCAAGTGCAGGAATTGCTAAATAAAGGATTCATTAGACCGAGTGTCTCAGCTTGGGGAGCTCCAGTCCTTTTTGTCAGGAAAAAGGATGGATCGTTGAGACTGTGCATAGACTATAAAATGCTTAATTCGGTAACTATTAAAAATAAGTATCCTTTACCCAAAATAGATGATTTGTTTGACCAATTACAAGAAGAAAAAGTATTCTCAAAAATAGATTTCAGATCTGGATATCACCAGTTGAGAATACAGGATGAAGATATTCCAAAAACAGCATTTCGTACCCGTTATGGACACTATGAATTTTTAATGATGCCATTCGGATTGACGAATGCTCCTACAACATTCATGGATCTTATGAACCAATTTTTTCGACCTTATTTGGATAAATTTGTGATTGTTTTTGTTGATGACATATTAATCTATTCTTCCACTCCTAAAGAACACCAAACACACTTACAAATAGTTCTTCAAACTCTGAGAGAACATCAGCTAAATGCCAAGTTAAGTAAGTGTGAGTTTTGGTTAGACAAGGTTGTGTTCTTGGGTCATGTCATTTCTAATAATGGAATATCAGTAGACCCTACCAAGATCGAAGCGGTCGTGAAGTGGGAAAGACCCAAAACCGTTACAGAAATTAGGAGTTTCTTAGGACTTGATGGTTACTATTGAAGATTTATCCAAGACTTCTCAAAAATAGTTTTACCTTTAACAAAGTTAACCAGAAAAGGAGTGAGGTTTTTATGGAATGAAGATTGTGAGAAGGCATTTCAGGAGTTAAAACAAAGATTAACTACCACCCCAGTTTTATCCTTACCTACTGGTAATGGAGGATTTGTAATTTATAGTGATCCTCAAGAATAGGTCTTGGATGTGTCTTGATGCAACATGAGAAGGTAATAGCCTATGCTTCAAGACAATTAAAGAAGCATGAAGGTAATTACCCCATTCATGATCTTGAATTGGCTGCAGTAGTTTTTGCCTTAAAAGTCTGGAGACATTACTTGTATGGAGAGAAATTTGAAGTTTTTACAGATCATCAAAATCTGAAATACATTTTCTCTCAAAGGGATTTAAATTTAAGGCAAAGACGGTGGATTGAATACTTGAATGATTATGACTTCTCTATTCAATATCACCCAGGAAAAGCCAATGTAGTAGCTGATGCCTTGAGTAGAAAGACTTCAGGGATGGTAGCTCAACTGTTGATAAAAGAATGGAAACTGATGGAAGAGGTAATTGACATACAACCTCAATTACAACCAGGAACTAAGAAGGTAATTGTAGCTAATTTGGAAATAAAATTTGAATTGGTTGAGTGCATTTTGGAGGCGCAAAAAGAGGATGCAGAAGTACAAACCTTCTTTGGTAAGCCTGATTTTAATAGACATTCTAAGGATGGAATAAGATTTAAAGAACGACTAGTAGTCCCTACAGTACCTGAATTAAAACAAAAACTGCTGCAGGAAGCTCATAGGTCTCAATACACTATCCACCTAGGAGGAACAAAAATGTATCAGGACCTTAAAAGAAGTTTTTGGTGGAAAGGGATGAAAAAGGACATCGGAGAATTTGTCTCTAAATGCCTAACTTGTCAGCAAGTTAAGGCAGAATGTCAAAAACCCTCAGGTACTCTTCAACCTATCGAAATTCCAGAATGGAAGTGGGAACACATCTCTATGGATTTTGTTTCAGGCTTACCCAAGACATCAGCGGGTCATGAATCCATTTGGGTTATAGTGGATAGACTTACTAAGAGTGCTCACTTTCTCCCTTTAAAGAAGTCTCAAACATTGATTGTTCTAGACAAAATGTATATAAAGGAAATTGTGAGTCGGCATGGCGTACCCTTATCGATCATTTCAGATCGAGACAATCGGTTCACTTCACACTTTTGGCAGAAACTCCAAGAAGAATTAGGTACTAATCTCAAATTTAGTACAACATTCCATCCGCAAACTGATGGTCAGTCTAAACGAACTATTTAGACACTAGAAGACATGTTGCGGGCGTGTGCCATAGATTGAAAAGGTAACTAGGATGAACATTTACCATTAATTGAATTTTCTTACAATAATAGTTACCATTCTAGTATTGGTATGGCGCCATATGAGGCTCTTTATGGACAACCTTGTCGATCCCCAACTTGTTGGAGTGAAGTTAGAGAAGGAAAATTAGTAAAATCAGAACTCTTACAACAGTGTATGGATAAAGTAAAGCTTATACAGAGTCAGTTAAAGACAACTCAAAGTCGTCAAAAGAGCTACGCCGATCAACGAAGAAAAGATCTCGACTTCTGTACAGGTGATCACGTGCTTCTAAAGGTATCACCAACTCGGGGAATTATGAGATTTGGTATGAAAGGAAAGCTAAGTCCTCGATTTGTAGGACCATTTGAAATTCTTGATAAAATAGGACCAGTAGCTTACATATTAGCATTACCCCCTCAGCTGGACAAGGTTCATAATGTGTTTCATGTATCCATGTTTCACAAGTATGTACAAGATCCTTCTCACATCTTAGATTAGACAATGATCAACTTGGAACCTGATTTGACATTTGAAGAGAAACCTGTCAGAATTTTGGATTGAAAAGAACAAATCTTGAGGACAAAAAGGATTCCATTAGTCAAAGTGTTATGGTAGCACCATTCATCAGAAGAAGCCACATGGGAATTGAAAAGTAAAATGGTAAAGAAATATCCTGAGCTCTTTGATGAGTAGCAAGTTCAATTTCGACGACGAAATTCTTATGAGGGAAGAATGTGACAACCCTGATTCGAGGTAAGTTATAATATTAGAATTTTTATATATTATTAGAGTATTAGTTTGAATGTGGAACCTAAATGAATGTTGTAGAACTTTAAAAACCAAGTATAAAGGTTTTTGAAGCGCTTGATTCGGAGGTAGTGGTCATATGTAGCAATCGTGGAAGCGCGCATTATGAGTGGGCCCATGATGAAACTATGGTAAAACCTATCCTTGAGTGGTCTTGTTTCGAAGGGCTCGTCGATATGAGTCCATCAGTACCAAGAACGTACAATTCCGATATATAGGTAAAAAGTTAGAGCAATTTAAAGTTTTGGAAAAAAGAAAAAAAAATATTATTTTAATGCAGGCTTGCGTTGACCCCGTGCAACGCGCGACATCGCGTGGTTCGTGCTGCTCGTGGTTTTGCGTGGCTCGCAACGAGGTCCGCGCATCCGCATGACATGCGGAGACCGCATGTCGTGCACCGCGGCACCGCGTGGACCCACGCAGACACCACATGACACGTGCGGTTCCACGCATCGGTCCCACGCAGTTCCATGGTCAGCTGCGCGATGCGTGTTAGACACGCGTCGCACACCAGTTTCACCCCAATCTCTATATATACCCCAGTTTTCACTTTACTATTCACTTCCACCTCTAGTAAAAACTTCTTACTCTCCGTTCTGAGCTATTTTAAGTCCGATTCAACCCGTTTCAAAGAAGTTCTTAACTAAAGCGACTGTGCCGGACGCTGTGACGGGACTGGATTTTCAATATAAGCCCTCTGTGACCATGAACTTTCTACTCTGACCGTAAGGTAGGGAGTCTTAAACTCTAAATTTATGCTTGGCATGTATGCCTTATTTTTATGGACTGTTTTTAGTCAATCATATGTCTTTTCTTATGTTTTCAAAAAGAAATGCTTTACGAATATCATGTTTTATTTAATAAAAAATTATGACATGATATGTGTGTTTTCTGGAGAGTTCTAGGGTTATACCTAGAATAATATTTTCTGGATACCTATCGAAGAAATTATCAGTATCTGGCGCGTGCATGTAGGTATGGAGTATCATGGGAAAACTCCTGCCTTTTAAGCTTACGGTTGCCCAATGAGCATCGGAGGAACGCAGTTCGGTATCACACCTCTAGATTTATCGTCATCGGACGAACCGATGTTTTCTGAATTTGTTTCTGAATCGGTTATGCAAAAATTATTACTGTCTGTTATGTAGCATTAAATTAGATTTTAATTCCACCTACTGAGTATAAAAAAAATACTCACCCACCCACAGACTCTACAGGTAGTAAAACCAACCCGGAGGGGTCAACCAAAGAATTACCTTTTAGTCTCTTTTAAATATTTTTAAATCTCTGTAATATTATGGTTTTTTATGAAAGGCTTGGCCTGTATTTTGTAATTCTGTAATATGACTGCTCTACATACAGTGTACTCTGGATTGGGTCCTTATTTTCTACTACGTTATATGTAATATTTTAGTTGTGCGTCAACTCCAAAATTCTTATGTTTTATGTCGACTTATTTTTCATAGATCCGTATGGCAGACTGTCACATTCGGTTTCATGTGCAATGTAACACGTGCCAAGCGAGATAATAATTACGCGAATTATGACGTATATTATTTTCTGACGGTCGCCACAAACGGGGTGTCAAAGGTCACTGCAGCAAAATCCGTGACTAACGTCGGCACACTAGGGCAGCTGAGAGAAAGATCAAGCCAACATAAGTTGCGGTGCAACCAGATGTCGAGGGTGTACTCACTGAAGGTTGGCCAACGACTGAGAAGTACTTGGCCGGCCGTAAGATGTCAAAATTGGCAGTGGACAACACCTAGCAGTGTCGATTTTGCATCATCGAGGGCCCCAATAGGGTAGAGGGCAACGCTTGAGGACAAATGAGAGGTGGAGGAGGGCTATGTGTCAACTCTACTCTGTGGCAAAGCCAACCAACTATCAGGCAGCACAAATACGGTGCCTAAACCCAAAAGCACACGCGTGGCCACATGCACACGCAACCAAAATGGACTACTCTGGGGGGAGATGGGTCAGATGGTAGCAGCCCGAGGCCCACAAAAGAACAACTGGGCAGCTGTGCTTCTTGCACAATATAGGGCAAAGGCAAGCGGCCCATTCCGAGTGGAGGTATAATCGGGCCAAGTGGGACAGACCCTCACTGTCGCCAAGCCGGGGCAGAGCCCACGATGGCCAAATGGCCCATAACTCGCCGATGGCAATGACCCGGGACGTACCCAAAGGGGTGAAGCAGGGTCGGAAATGGTAACCCCCAACCAACATCGGGTCGAAGTAGGCTGGACGGAGTCTATCCGGTGGTTGGACGATGACCGGAAACACACTGGTGTCTAAAAAACACCACAGACAGTGGAATGAAGTATAGGAACAAAAACCGACCAAAGTACCGGTAGCTCATAGCGAAGTGAAGAAAGCATGGCAGTGGCTCTAGCCAGCGCCTATGGGTTCCTAGCAGCCAACCAAGCATAAGTCTACTTGAGGGCGACCGCAAACGACATCAAAATCGCACCCCCACGGCTTCAAAAACAAGATTTGAAGGAGAGAAAAACCGAAGAAAAGTTCAGTACCTCATGGAGGAGCAAAGAGGCCATGGCGGCAGTCATAACCAAAATCTACGGGCTTGTGGTGGTGAGGCAAAGAGGATCCTGACAAGAATCAGCGAAATCCGATGACTGAGGAGCGAGAACAGAGGGACCGGAAATGGGCTTAGGTTTTCACTCCATCTCTCTGGACGTCGAGTTTTTCTTCTGAAACTTACTGGATCAGCCTTTTAAGCTGTGATTTACTATTCACTCTTTTTTATTTTTACATTTATGTCCCCAACACGTGTTCACCTCCTGGTTACGCGTTGTCCCTCCAAAATTTTCGTTGTAAGCACACGGTGAAGCCTACGGCCCACGACTAAGCCCCACACCCGACTCTATGGGTATAAATATGGGGTAAATACACAAATATTTTCCCTCCGAAAATGACTACAAAAATTGCAGGAAAATCAAAGAAAATCGTAGAAAAATCAGGGACATTACATTCTTCCCTCCTTGGAAAAATTTCATCCCTGAAATTTCACGATCAACTTACAATGTACACTTGAAATAGCAAATACCTCGGGGTATCTCTCTCATATCTGCCTGAACATCCCAAGTTGCCATCTCGGGAGTATGATATTTGTCACAATATCTTTGCCACACGAATGACCTTTGTCATCCCCAACTTACCTTGTCCATCAAAGGATATGACTGAAATGGTTCGCAACTCAACTAGAGATCACTTCGCCTCCAATTAGCATAACACTCTTTTAGAGCTGTCTGAAGTCCTTGCCTGACTAACTTCAACATGTCCATGAAGTGCTGACAATTCACATTTAAGCATCTATAGCTCACTCTTGGAGGCAGCATGGTGCTAGACTTCTAATGAAAGACGGACTCCTTACAAGTTTCCTGATCTTGGTTAGGGCAAACTGTTGTTGGGTTGAGAGTTGGTCAAGGTGAGAACTCTTGTATGGGTGGGTTATTTAACTCCTAGTAGCATAAGGACGACCAGTTCCTGCATGATTCTATTTAAGGGAGAGAGCAAGGGCGGCCATGACTGATCAAAGAAAAACTTTGTTTCATGCACAACGAACCAAGGTGCTGAGGGAGAGAACTCGGACTTGGTGGATTAGCCTTGCCCTCTCTCTGCCATGGTATTTCGACGGACTAAAATATATTTGGGCCAGAGACCCTTACACCAAGATGACTTTGTGTCTGTTTGCTTGTGTTTCCCTTGCACATATGAGTGGGAAGGGACAAGATAGGCTGCTCACTACATGGCATAGTCAGGCCATCATGAGTGCGAACGCTAGGCAAAGCTTTGTGCCCGTGATAACTTGTTCCATTGCCTGGATAACTGAAGGAGGTGAAAGCTCTGTGCAATCTTTGCGAAGGAGTTGGCTGAAGGTTGCTGAGTCACTGGGATACCCAGAAGAGGCAAAATCCTTGACAGGTTGTTGCTGGACAGATTGGAGATCTCTGCTGCATGCTTACCTTACCTTGACGAGTTGCTGAAAAATAGAGAGCATTGATGGTAGGCTCGATGTTGGCTCGAATTGCTGAGATTGAGGCGAAGGTGGATGCGATGGCCAAAGCGAACAGAATGTTGGCTAAAGTCCAAACCTCTTTGCACAACATCAATGAGCATTTGGCCCTCTTCGACCAATGAATGTCCTTACTTGAAGTCGCATCGCACCTTGACGAGTATTAGGAAGATGGCAGTATGGTTGAAGTTACAGCCCATCTCACCACATTAGTAGCTGATGTGGCTTCGACGACGGATTACCTCAGGCAGTGCGTGCAAAAGGTAGAGGAGGCAGGGTCAGTGAAAATTAGTGAGCTAGCGGATAAAGTGGTGGCACTGAAGTGGGAAATCCTCAACACTCCATCCCAAGATTGGGGTGAGTCTTCATATCAGCAGGTTCCGAAGAAGGCAAAGGTGCTTGAACCGAAGGCGTATGTGGGGACACGGGCACCAAGGAGATCAGCAACTTCCTTTGGGACATGGAAACCTACTTCACTCTAGTCCATACCCTAAAGGAAGAGAAGGTTACTGTCACACCCCGGCGATGCCTGACCCGAGCCGAACCCGGTCCAAGGGCCGGTCAAGCGCGCGGAGGCGACGAAGTGAACATTGAGAAAACGATCTAGCGGAAGACTTAACCCTAACCACGGGCGATTAACAGAAATACGGAGTGCGCACAATCCTTTGAGCAAGAGTAAATAAAAAGGGAAGAAAAAATGTTGCTTATCACAAAGTAAACAACAATCTCAAACCCACAAGCTTAGTTAAGTAAAGCCCTCACCGGCTCAAAATAAGTCATAAGCATCACAACTGTAAAATATGACATAAATCCAAAACAAGAACCCTACACAAAGGTCCTGAACAGCAACATAACTAAGGAAAATAAAACCACACAAAGAACTCCACGATCATATCCAAGCCACCTCCGACCTTTCCTCGAAGAGGCGATCCTGTCCGTCTGCGTGTCGCACTACATAGCCCCAAATCAAAACACCAAAGAGGGGTGAGTTTTAACAAACTCAGCAATGGTTTTAATATCACTAACAACATCGAAAATACAATAGCATAGCGATATAATCATTCAAATCAACGAATTACATGGTGCATCATTTTCTGATCACATATACATATCACTTAATACTACATCATAGTGCATAATCAATCTATATAGATGTATCTCTAACATACATATTCCCACATGCATAACAACAACATCAACCTGCATGGATGTATCTCTAACATACATATTCCCACATGCATAACATCAAAATCAACCTCCATCAAGGAGTAATCACACATTAATGTCACATAGACGGGAGCATAGACAAGGCCATGAAGGCGTGTCATGATCCAAAATTCTACACAAGAATTAAAGAAAAATCGGGGTTGTCAATCCCTAATACTGCTCGCCCTGGACGATCCTGGCCAAGGATGTCCCATTCTCACACAGAGAATCTAGAGCAAGGGTGTTCTCCCAGGGACATCTCCTGAGGAGGGAAGAGCCCGAGTTCTCACACAGAGAACCCTAGAACACGTGGTAGCGGGGTGCACACGGCATACCATACTGGATTCTCAGGGTCCAAATGACACTCATAATAACATTCTCACATATCCGCAAGCCAAGTACACAACTCGTCCCCACATCATTCCATTAAACAAGACTCAACCCGGGGAGTGCACTCGTTCCACACAGGAACTTCAAATCGTTCCACACAGGAACTCAAATCAAAATATGTCCTTTCGGACCAATCAACTTGCGATTAATCCACGACCGATTAATCCGGCACACAATTTCATCACATTAAATCCAATCGGTCAAATTCGATTAATCACGATGAAGCCTCAATTGGAAATCCATTTTGATGATGCATGCAGCATGGTACATACGTGGGCAAAGCATACATGAATCCTAATCCATGATAAGTGCTCTCATTAGCCCCTAATGCATCATTCATAATCACAATATCAAGCTTCAACATCATCACTTAACCCCACATGTGTGTGTGTATCTAGTAGAAGCATTTCACATAATGCATGCCAACATGCTTGAAATTAAACTCACTACCACACTACACATGTGAATTTTCCATCTAAACATTAATTCCAGCGGAAATCATAGGAGAAGAATCGTTGAAATCATATCTAAATTCAAAACTCAACCACAAAGGCTAAACACATATAACATCACTCATTTCATCATTGAGTCATGACATTCACCAACATCTACACACCACTAACCACAACCTATCATGACAAATCAGTCCAACAATAATTGTAGTCCTACTGAAAATATATGCTTAACCAAAGGGAAACAACCATTCATAATTTCAAGATAACGATTCCAACATCATGCCACAAAACATAAGTCATTCCACCATCCCTAAGCATATATCTCAACTCCATAAACTTAATAGCATGCATTTCCAGTAGCCTAACATAGCTTAAAACACTCCACATTCATATAAAATTGGCAAGCTAAAGTGGAATCATCAAAATAGACATCATATGCACAACATACAATTTTCTGTGTAGCCGATCGATCGCCCTTCAGGCCATTCTATCGGTTACACGCAAAAATTTGAAATTTACAGTTCAGCCGATCGATCGCCCTGCAGGGCCGATCGATCGCCAACATGGCAGAACAGTCATCTTCTTCCTTTCGCAAATCCAAACCGAAACACCATAGATAACACTTCAAATCCACATCTAACACCCTAATCATCATCAAAAGTCCTCCTTGACTTCCAGAATATCAAACCAAACCATAATAATGTAAAACCCTAAGAAATCGGGATTAAATAATTCCATTTTCTAATCTTACTATTAACACACTAAATCAAGCAAACCATTTCGAAATAAGCCAAAAATGGAGAGTTTTACCATGGATAAACAGAGATTTTGAAGACCCATTACCTCAGCACTTGATTAAGTTCGGATTGAAGAGTCACCCTTCTTGAAATCCTTGAAAACACAATGAGTTTGAATTAAACCCTAATAGAAATCGATTTGCTCAAGAAATCCCTAATTAAACCTTAGATCTAGGGCTTGTTGGTAGTAAAAATCGAATTTTGAATGTTAGGGTTTGTAGTAAAACACAAATCAGTAGCTTTTGATGGTCAAAAACGAATTGAATCAAGGGGAAAATGGTAGATTTGGAAGAAATTAAGAAGAAAGCTAAGGATTAGTGCTTAATTAGAGTAAGCTTACCTTAATCGGCTTCTAATTTGGGCCTAAGTGGGGATTAGGCCAGCCCTCCTTCCTTAGCCTATTCCCAAAAATGGAAATGGCTCTGGTTTGCCCTTTTATAGTAAGGGTTGGGGTGTGCATAGGTAAGTTTTGGGGTGTAAATAGGAAAAGTAGGCTAAAAGTGGGTATTTTGCAAATTTAAGCACAAATTAAGCCTAATAAAATTCTGAAAATTTTTGTGTGACCTTAAGTATATATCTAGGTTCATTTGACACAAAAATAAAATTTTCGACGGTGGGGCCCACAGGGGTCCCGCCAAAACCCTAATTTTTGGGAAAATAGTAAAAATTCCGAAAAATTCCAAAAATTCACATTTGGTCGAAAATCACTTAAAACCACTAATATTGAAGTTAATTTTGGTTAAAACCATCACAAACTCTATGTATTTACGAAATCACCTAATAAGATCAGAAAACGCGTAAATCTCACGATAACCCATAATTAAAGAAAACCAAAACCGGTTTAAAGATGAGGGTCCTTACAGTTACCGTGGCAGCGATGTACCTTGAAGGGGATGCAAAGTTGTGGTGGTGGATGCTGTTGGAGGATGATGCAGCTGCAGGTCGGCCAAAGATAGGGACGTGGGATACATTCAAGAGGGAATTACAGGTGCAGTTCCTTCCTAAAAACGTGTCTTGGATGGCTCGAGAGGCGTTAAGGAACCTTAGGCATACGAGGGTAGTCTGATACTACATTAAGGAGTTTCAGTCACTGATTTTAGTCGTGACAAACATGATGGAGGATGACAAGCTGTCCTACTTCATGGCAGGTTTGCAAAAGTGGGCTCAGAACAATTTGAGATGGAGGCAAGTGGGGGACCTTCCCACAGCGATTGCAGCGGCTGATAGCTTGGCGGACTTCAAACAAACTCTCACAGAGCCAGTAAAGAAGAATGGGGAAGCGAAGTCATCCAACAAGGAGGGAAGCAAGGGTGGTAGCGGTGGTAAAGGGAAGGGCAACGAGCAGCCTGGCCGGCCGAACAAAGGTGGTGGTTGTTTCATATGCGATGGGCCACATTGTGCCAAATTTTGTACAAAATAGGAAAGGCTGAATGCACTAGTTGCTAAAGAGGAGGAACCCTAGCACGAGGAGGTAGCCCAGATGAGTCCTTTGCAGTGAATGAGATGTGTTTAGTTGCTAGAGTCCCCATCGAAGGGGGCAGCTTTGGGTCATTGAGGATTCGAATGAAGGAGGGGAGCAGACCCCCCAAGCCTTGGTTGATAGAAGCACTGAATGGCAGACTGATGGACAGGTTCATTGGATTTGGGAGCAGCGGGTGTTGCCTAAACCTGGCCGAAGGATGACTTAGGCTGGGCAGAAGATGAATTGGTCGTGGTGTGGTGGGAAGTGTTGTCTACTTGCTTGGCGGATTCAGTGAGGCGAAAGGCTTAAGAGCTCCAATTGGTGCACCTGGGAAGTCGGGCTTCGATGAGAGCATCGAAGGATTCAAGTGGGGGAGGCCTGTTAGACCCCTAACTTTTCTGATGGAAAAAGGGGGAGGCTACCCCTCACTTGGCAGAGGACAGTCAAGTTGCTTGGGTGATGGACAACTTAGGCAGCCCCTTGGGCATGGATGGGTGCTAGAGCAGCATAGGAGGTGTTCTAGAAGGACTACTCGCCTTGCGGAGAAGGCTGAGGAGGAGTCCTTGTGCAGGCAAGACTCTAGCAACGAAGCTAGGCGCTACTTGGACTTAGGGACGGACTCCTAAGATAGACAGGATTTACTTATGCAGGATTGCTGCGCTCCTAGCTCGAGTAGGAGTCAAGGAGGCGAGTTCCCTGGACGGATAGGACTCTTGGAGGCAACATGGCACATGGACTCCTTACAGGTTTCCTAATCTGGGTTGGGGCGAACTGTTGTTGGGTTGAGAGTTGGTCAGGGTGAGAACTCTTATATGGGTGGGTTATATAACTCCTAGTAGCATAAGAACAGCTAGTTCCAAGCTGATTCTATTTGAGGGAGAGAGCAAGGGCGGCCATAGATCAGAAAGCGAACCAGGGTGCTGAGAGAGAGAACTCAGACTTGGTGGATCAGCCTTGCCCTCTCCCTGTCATTGTATTTCGACGGACTGAAATATAGCTGGGGCATAGACGCTTGCGCCAAGATGACTTTGTGGCTGTTTGCTTGTGTTTCCCTTACGCATACGAGTGGGAAGGGACAAGATAGGCTGTTGGCTACGCGGTGTAGTCAGGCCATCATGAGTGCGAACGCTAGGTAAAGCTTCGTGCCCATGACAACAGCACAGGTGCTGTGCAACATGCTCATTAATAAAATTATGTGTGCTGCCACTATGGATGTGCATGGCCACCTATTGTCATTTAAGAAGTCCCTGAACTTGCATCTTCTGAGGGGTGTATGTACTGGAAAAAGCATGCAAAGAAATTTCAAGAAGAACATCATAATCGCTTGAAGCAGAATGAGAAGGCTCCCATCCCATGGCATCATCCCATGATTCCTCCAAAATAAGAGTGCTACAGGGTGGTCTTGCACCGATGACCGGGTGCATAACGCTCATCACAGTTAAAAACATAAACCCTTCAAGCGTTACCCCTCCATCTAGGCTGAGATAGACAATGAAAAGGAATGAAAGCGCCCAGAATAGTACATAAAAGCTAGTGACCATGGTCTAAAGGTCTGGAGGGTGTGCCACATGGGCAGGAGTGGAAGCGGGATAGTCAGTCTGAAGTTTCGCTGATGTTGATTGGGCTTCTCCTCCTGAATGCAAGCATGCCGAATAATGTCATGCATAGTGAGATAGTCAAAATGATGGATCTCATCAACAATCTCAGGCTTTAAGCCCCAACAAAAAGTCTTGGCCACTTGCATAAACTCAATCTGATAGGCGTGCACTGTCGACATTTGGGACAAGGAAGGCAAGAGTTTATTAAAATTAGCAAAGTTATTCAGCCCAAACTACACACATAATTCTGCTATAAATTTTTGCCACGACAGTTATGTTACCTCTTGCTCAAAATATTGGAACTAGACAAGGGCATCCCCTTCCAGATAAAACATGGCTATCCTTATTTTCTACATCGGATGTTGTTCCTTGGTAAGAAAAAAAAATTACCCCCTTGGTAAACCCAATCAATGGGGTTATCCTCAATAGTGTACTTGGGAAGCCCAATCAAGGCAGGGTTCAGCACTCCGAGTTGGATGATTAGAGCAGCCCCACATCTCAAAGGTAGCTAAATTAGGAAGTCGTTGTCCTCTGTGTCCGACAGATCATTGGGCACAACGATAGGGAAGGGCCAAACCCGAGGAAAAATAGCATGGGAACTGGTGTCGCCTATCAAATTATGTCCAAAAGGTCCCTATCCCAATGGCTGATCAGCAGTGTAAGGGGTGGCAGAAACTGCTAAAATGTCATGCCAAATGGAAGCAACTAGAGGAGTGCACGGGCCTGTAGTGGTCAGAGAGGCTTACCGTGGAGGTTGCAGTAGGAGGCCACGTGACTACTACAGTTGCCTCCCTTTACTATGTTGCAGGGAGTGTCACTGGATGAAGCCAACACTGGATGGCTCACCAGCCACTCGAATGATGCCATTTCCCAAAGCATATATTGTTAGATGTAAATTTAGTCACATAATTATCACTAAGGGATAAATCATAAGGTAAATAATATGATATTTTAAGATAAAAGGCGTATCTTGCTCCTTTGCCATATATAGATATGAGAGAATCTAATGATATGAATACCACCAAATCTTCTTCATTCTTTTTGTTAAAAATAGATGGGGAACCTTAAGAATGACAAGTAAGTGAAGGGACTAGGCATATATATAGTTTCATGGTGACACTTTTCATCAAAGGGACACCAATAAATGGCCTCACACACACCCCTTCGTAACCGACCAAATTAATTCTGAATTTTTATTTTAATAAATGCTAAACATGACTTTTTATTTCCAAATGACTTTTATTTTCTTCATGACTTTTGGGTTTCCAATGGGGTCCACATGTGGGGACACACCAACATTCTCCCACTTGTTCACACATGTGGGGACATGCAATAATATATACTCCTACTTGGACCCACAAATCTTGAAGAAATAAAATAAATAATAAAAATTTTAAAAATATGGAAATTCAGAGTTTGCAAAACATGTGAGCTCACAATTTTCAAAAAAATTTCTTAGTCGTAGAAGGGGTAATCCGAGTAGGTTGATACAACAATGATTACTAATAAGGATCAAGGCAATCAAAACACTCATTTATGCAGTACTAACATGACCTCTGAATGCATTTAGTGTGGCTTGATCATAAATATTACAAGCAGTCCAAACTTTAGACTTTATTGCTACTTCGAAAACTGAATAAAGAGAAAAAAATAACCACAATTAACTATAGGTTTCTTTAACTAAATGAAACATAATGTGGTGCTTAAGTTAAAATCATCATTACAAAATGTCTGCAGACAATTATGCACTCCCACTGACTTAAACATCCAAAGAAGCTCTTACACCCATACCATATGAGTGTTCTTTAAACACTCTAAGGGGTAAGCGTTTTGTCAAAGGATTAGCTAGTATCTTGTCAGTGCTAATGTGTTCAATAAAGACTTGATGATTCTCCACTTTTTCTCTAACAATAAGATACTTAATGTCTATATATCTGGTTGAACTCTTGTTGTGTTTACAGAAGAGTACAACAACTTGGTCACAATGAATTTTCAGTGGCTTCCGAATGGTGACAATAACCCCAAGCCCTGAAATGAAATGAATTTTCAGTGGCTTCCAAATGGAGTCAATAACCCCAAGCCCCGAAAAAAAATGAATTTTCAGTGGCTTCCGAATGGAGTCAATAACCCCAAGTCTCGACAAGAAATGAATTTTCAGTGGCTTTTGAACGGAGTCAATAACCCCAAGCCCTAAAATGAGATGAATTTTTAGTGGCTTCCAAATGGAGTCAATAACCCCAAGCCCCGGAAAGAAATGAATTTTTAGTAGCTTCCAAATTGAGTCAATAACCCCAAGCCCTGAAATGAAATGAATTTTTGGTGGCTTTTGAATGGAGTCAATAACCCCAAGCCCCAAAATGAAATGAATTTTCAGTGGCTTCCGAATGGTGTCAATAACCGCAAGCCCCAAATTGAAAGGAATTTTCACAGCCAAATAGCCTCCTTAGTGGCCTCAAAATAATCCATAAATTATGCATTCATAGTGGAAGATGCTACAAGAGTTTGTTTAGAACTCTTCCATAAATAGCCCCTCCTACCATCATGAAGACATAAACTAAAGTGGATTTCTTGCTATCAAGGTAACTAGCAAAATCTGAGTCAAAATATCTATCAACTAGATAGGGGACTCTAATCTTCTGAATGTGAGTATGAAATCTTTAGTGCCTTGAAGATATTGCAAGACTTCCTTTGCAGCCTTCAAATGAACCATAATAAAATTATGCTGATAATGACCAAGCTTGCCTACTCCAAAAGCAATGTTTGGGTGAGTACAAACTTTAGCATACATAAGACTCCCAATAGCAGATGCATAGGGGATACTTGCCATAGGAGATTTTTGAACCTTGCTTTCTGGACATTGCATTAGGCTAAATTTGTCTCCTTTAAAAATAGGAGCATGGTCAATATAAGCCCTTTGAGACAAACCCAGAAGACAATGTCATCTGTCATGATGTATCTCTATTCCAACCACAAAAAATTCCTCCCCAAGGTCTTTTATCTCAAAATTTTGTGATAGAAACTCCTTAGTCTTTTGTAAAAGATGAATGTCACTGCTAGCCAAAAAGATATCATCCACGTACAAAACAAGGAATAAAAAATTTCTCCCCTCAAACTTGGAATATACATATTCATCAACTATATTCTCCTTAAACCCATAAGAAGAGAATATGGTGAAATTTCAAATATCATTGTTTGGATGCTTGCTTCAATCCATAAATAGATTTTTGGAGCTTACAAACCAAATTTGAATTCTTAGCATTTCCAAAACATTTTGGTTGCTCCATGTACACTTCCTCTTCTAAGTCTCCGTTCAAGAAGGTTGTTTTGACATTCATTTCATATAATTCAAGATTGTAATGAGCAACCAAAGTCATGATCACTTTAAGTGAATTTTTATTGGAAATTGGAGAGAAAATGTCACCATAGTCAATGCCCTTTCTTTGTGTATATCCTTTTACGACAAGTCTTGCTTTATATCTTTCTATTTTGCCCTTTGAGTCACGTTTTGTCTTAAATACCCATTTATAGCCGATGGGTTGAACACCTTCAGGTAATGATACAAGATGCCAAACTTTATTTTGGTTCATTGATCTCAATTTATCTTTCATAGCATCCTTCCAATTTTTAGTGTTTATACTAGATAGGGCCTCTTTGACAGAAGAAGAATCATCCTCAATCTCAATATCATAATCTTACTCTTGCAAGTATACCACAAAATCATTTGAAATTGCCGATTTCCTTGTCTTTTGGATCTCCTTAGATATTTATCATCAGTCGGCCCCTTTATATCCTCTTTTAGTTGATTGTGGTTCTCCCCTGGTGACTGAGGATGTTCAAAGGTAGTAGGTATGGATGAAGGCATTGAAAGAGGTTTTTCCAAGATAACCTCTCTATGAGAACTACTCCCACTAATGGTATCATCCTCCAAAAATTTAGCATTACTTGTCTCAATGATTTTGGTGGAATGACTTGGGCAATAGAAATGATAACCTTTAGATTTTTCAGCGTATCAAATAAAGAAGCAACTTATAATTCTAGAGACAAGCTTCTTTTCCTGAGGGTGATAAGGCCTATCTTCAGCTGCACAACCCCAAACATGCAAGTGCCTCAAACTTGGTTTCTTACCATGCCATAATTCAAAAGGGGTTTTTGGCACTGATTTAGAAGGCACTTGGTTCAAAATATAGGTAGTTGTCTTTAACGCTTCTCCCCATAAAGAATTTGGTAAGGAACAATTTGCAATCATACTATGCACCATATCCATAAGAGTTCTATTGCCCCGTTCGGCAACTCCATTTTGCCCAGGGGTTTCAGGCATACTATATTGAGCAATAATTTCATATTCCTGTAAGAAAAGAGAAAATGGTCTTGGGTGTTGCCCTATTCCATCAAACCTTCTATAATATTCTCCACCTCTATCGGATCTGACAACTTTGATCTTTCAATCAAGTTAATTTTCAACTTCATCCTTATAAATCTTAAAAGCATCAAATGTTTGAGATTTCCCATGAAGAAGAAATATATAACCATATCGGGAAAAGTCATCAATGAAGGTGATGAAATACAGTTTTCCTCCAAAAGTAGGTACACTAAATGGACCACAAGTATTTGTATGGATCAATTCCAATAGACTTGAGCTTCTGGTAGCAGTTTTCTTTTAAGTCTTAGTCATTTTACCCTTAATATACCCGATGCAAGTGTTGAAATCTGAGAAATCAAGATTGCACAAAATCTCATCCTTTATTAACCTCTCCATTTTATCCCTCAATATTTGACCCAAACGTCTATGCCACAAGGTTGATGAGTTTTCATTTTGGAGTCTACGTTTAAAGCCAATCACTTCACCAATATGCAGGGATAATGACTTAGAGGAGTTATGTAAATTTAGTTGATAGAGACCATTACTAAGGAAACCATTTCCAATCATAGAGGAGCAAAGGTATAATGTAAAACCTTGATTTATGAAGCTAATAGAGTAGCCACAAACATGAAGTCTAGAAATAGACAATAAGTTGCAGGCAGTGGATGGTACAAAAATTGTATCATGTAAGTCCAATACATATCCAGTATATATAAACTCCAATGGCTTTTGCTTTGGCCTTAACTCCATTTCTCATCAAAATGGCTCTCTTATTCTCATTTGGCTTCCTCTGACTTAGAAAACCCTTAAACATGAATAGTAGATCCAATTCTTATTCCAATATGGACGACCATTAAAGTTCTTATTAGAAGTCACAACATTTTTACTCTCCAAAGTTTCTTTGATGCAACTTATAGGGCCATTTTCACGCTATATTCCTTGATTTTCCCAGCAATATGTGAAATTTCTAAAATGTGCTCACGAATATCCCCTGTACCAGTATATTTCACGTTCACCAGCTTATTCATAAGAATACTAGTCTCAGCTTTTTCAGAATCGGAGAACTGTTCGCCAACCTTTTCCAAAAAGTCCTTAACTTTATCACATTTCAAAGTAGCTCCTCTAAGGGATTGGGGAATGGACTTCATCATAAGCTGCATACTGATGCAATTTGATTTTTGCCATAACTTATATTCATCCTTTTGGTCATTAGTGCTCTCATCTGTAAGCACAGGTGGCTCATTCTCACGTAAGGCGATGTCCAAATCATGAATGCCAAGTTGTAACTCAACATCCTCTTTCCAATCTTTAAAACTGGTTCCCGTGAGAGTTCGAATGGATAACATTGGATTAAACATAGAATGAAGGGCTATAGTCCAAGCGACAAAATAAATACACATGGTCACACAGACTGAATATCTGGCTTAAAGGAGCATCAGCCAGATTCCCAGGGTGATCTAAACACCTCCCTTAATGTCTCTGTCAAGAGTCTAAGTGCATCATTGTAATATTTCCTATGAGATGAATTCACAACATACTAGTAGCCCTCTTGTCCTTATGAGACTCGACCATGCCTAGCGAGAAACTAAGTGCATCACTGTAATCCCTCCTATGGGATGAGATTTTAGCATGCTCGTAGTTTCCTTGAATATAAATTCCCCATAAGTTTAAATCAACAACAAGCAGTAGTCTCCTATGGGATAGCTACGCTCATCAAGATCCAAACTCGTAATTCAAATTCAATCTCATAAATCACTTAGGGATAAATCATAAGGCAAATAACATAATATTTTAAGATAAAAGGCGTACCTTGCTCCTTTGCCATATATAAATATGAGAGAATCCAATGATATGAATAACACCAAGTCTTCTTCATTCTTCTTGTTAAGAATAGATGGGGAACCTTAAGAATGACAAGTGAGTGAAGAGACTAGGCATATATATAGCCTCATGGTGACCCTTCCCATCAAAGGAGCATCAATAAATGGCCTCACACACACCCCTTCGTAACTGACCAAATTAATTCCGAATTTCCATTTTAATAAATGCAAAACATGACTTTTCATTTCCAAATGACTTTTTATTTTCTTCATGACTTTTGGGTTTCCAATGGGATCCACATGTGGGGACACACCAACATATATAAGAGCTGGAATTCTTGGAGCAGCTATGTGAAAGCACACATCAATGTCAAGTCAATGGCATCAACTCCCTCAAGACCGGGAGATGTGCTCTTGGTGCCCAGCGTGTATGGTTTTCCTTGAGTTTGCTGGTCCTTCCCCACCATGCTCTTGGTCTTCACCATCGCTAGCAGTCCATGGGGAGGATAGTTGCTTCGATATCAATGTTATGAATTTTCAAATATCAGTATATACTTTAGGAATGAAGAAAGTGGGATGAAAGAGATGAAGGCTCAATTGGTTTAAGCTGAACCAGTTGATAGCCGAAAGGGATGGAATAAGAAAATAATGAGGAGAGAGGATTAGTTAGGGCTAAGTTTCTTCGTTAATTCCAAAATCAAGGCTCTAAGCCTGTTACACAATTCTGCCTGGGCTTATTAGCCTATCAACAATGCGCAAGACTATCAAGGCCTTATGGGCCACATAAATAATAATGCAAAAGACCTACAATAGCCTTAGATAAAAGGAAACTATTGATCTAAAAGGGAAATGTGGACGATTCATAACAACAATCTACCTGTGCCTTATGTTATGTGCATTGTCATATCAAAACCCAATGGCCTACATAGCCTAGACTTTGTTGATGCGTGGAACCTCATTCTCACACAAATGGGATTGAACATATTAATTTAAAATTTTTAAAATCCAATGCCCACAAATCCGAGGTATAAGGAAATCTAACACAAACGAGAATAAAGAAATTATTTATTTATTTTTAAATATGACGTCATAAGGGGGGCATGAAACCTACCATGAGATTGAAATCTGATAGCCGACATAGTTGTGCCTCATGAAAATGGGATTGAAAAAATTAATAAATTTTATTTTAAAATCTGAGAACCCACTGAGCCTGGGCGTGAGCCTAGTGTCACACAAACGTGACTAATGATTTTAATTTTTTTTAATTCTAATGGTGGAAAGGGGCATGCAACCTACCTACCTTCTAAGTTATATAAGTTCATCATTGGATTGAAATCTAACAACCCATAGAGTCAGGGCTCACTCTATCATGTGTTCGCTCAATCGAATACAAACAAGACCAAAGAAATTAATTTAACATTATTTTTCTATAATTATATATCATATATTTATATAGTTTATAATATATTATCGTATTTAAATAATATATTACATAAAAATTACATTTAAAATAATTAGTTAGACTATTTGCAACATTTGTACATAAATATCACAAATAGTTCAGAGTAGTTGCGATGTTTAAGAAGAAACACCGCAACTGTTATAGACTACATGTGATGCTCATTATAGTCACAATGTGGTGTTTCTTTAGAAACAAAAACTACTCGTACAATTTGCTATGTATGTGAACAAACATCGTAAATAATCTGATGTTTTATAATAAACATCACAAAAAGTCCATTATAAATTTCTGTTTATTTTTTTGTTTAATTAAATATTATTTGCAATGTTTATTTGTAAATGTCGCAAATAGTACTAATATTTGTGACGATTATTAATAAGTGTTGCAAATACAAATTTTTTTGGCAACGTTTTTAGATGTGTCGTAAAAAGTTCTTTTTGTTGTAGTGAGAACAAAAGAATAAACAAATTGTTGTACTGGTGCTAAACCAAGTTTCTCCCATAAGAAAGTTAAAAACTCGCACAAAAACATAATCAAGTCATCACACTTATTATTAAGTTTTATTTGTAACAAAATTCTTCTTATTTCATTCCTATCAAAACTAGTAAATATTTAGAATGAAATACATATGTTGAATATCATAATTCCAATCCATTCATCAACTACTAATGTTTATCATGATTCTCTAGGATCAATCTGGGGTTTAGCAAGGTGACCAATTTTACAAACTGAAATCCTTTTTCATGTGCTATGATGGTTGTTCACTGCAGAATTCAGTATCTCCCCTTCTTTAGGTATCAGCGTGCCCTTGGCCATCTCGCTCTTGACTTTGAGAAGTTTTCCAAGAAATGGTTGTCTAAGGGACATCTAAGATTATTAGTATAAGAGAGGAACCAGATTTTGGTATGTAAATGAGCAGTTTCCAACTTCTTTGGCATAACTACCTCGACGATCGACATCCATTAGCGTGTCCTTGCCTATGCATCATGCTGAACTTCAAATGGCCATATATCGCTCATCCAAACTACGATTCATGCATTCTTAGTAACCCTAATCTCAATTTCTTGTAGAAGTTATTCTACTGGGAATGTCTAATTGCCAAAATCACTATTTACGTTGTGGCCAAGTTTGTGAAGTTTGGAAAATTCCCGGGCATTTCATCAAATTTGTTGTTATTCTTTTATCAATAAAAATTACATGGGAAAAATCCTCCACAAAATTGCAGATGCCATAGAAACAGAAACATGAATCTTTTCTCCTTATTTGGTTTTGCTTGTAAAAATATGTATAAAAAATTATAACCAATATTGCTATAATTAATCTTATGGTAATAGAAATTATTAACTATCATTAATATTAGGCATGTTGACATGAGTCAAGGCTCACACCCAGTTGCATGAGCCCAGGTTCATTGTGCCATCAGATATAACATATTACTCAGGGGCATTTTAGCCCTAAGTAATGTGGCCCTTCAAATTTAAATCCAACAGCCCGATGAGCCTGGGCTCACATGGCCGTACATGAGCCCAAGCCCACCTCAAATTTTTCCTTAATATTAATCATATTCATAATTAATTATCTATTTTTATTAAATAAAAAATAATTAATAAATAGTATAATTTGATCAGTAATTGATATTTTTATTACCAATTATAATTTATATTTTTATAATGTGCATATGACTGTAAAATTATTCTGGAGTCTTATAATCTTCCAATGAATAATTTGATCCCCCTCGTATACTTTCAACATCGAAAATAAAAAAGGGTTCCAAATCACCCAAATAAGACCAGATGCATAATTATCTAAAGAACTCTAATTCCAAATAGTGCATCGCTGAATATTAGGAGCTTTAATATTGTGGACCATTGTCTCATTGAAACTAAAGATACTAGATGAAAATTCTTTTATCACATAACCTTCCACATTATTGATTATTTATAATTATATTATCATTAGTCACTTTAATTGATTACCTTCTTAAGGAGAATGAAGACCCAAACCATAACTTCTTATCCTCAACAACCACTTTATCGAAAAGTTGAAATTATCTATTTAATACAAAAATATGCTCTCTCCATCTTATATTAATAGCTACATTTAGAAAAAATAGTGGTTTTTAATAAATAGTGACACCCATAGCTAGGAGAAGATAAAATAAACTTATGATATTATTTTTAAGTACTGAACCACTTAAATTTAACAAAATTGAGCTATTAATTTAGGAAAGATGGAGTATTAAATACATAAGCACAAACATACACACAAACATTGGGCATGCAACGGGGAGATCTACTCACCATATTAGTTATCAATAACTACTTTTCAGCACAATATACAATTTACTCATGATCATGGGTTTCCTCCTTGAAAAACAACTTGGGAATTTGTAAGGATATATAGGTTTGGTACAGATTGGTAAGAACATACACTATAACAAAATGTACTATTAGCGAAGCAAAACCAAGCGTCCCTAAAAACTATTAATTGTGACACATAAAAAAGCATTGCAAAAAATTCACTGTTAACAAAGCTTGATATTAAGTGAAACTAGTAGTCATATATTAGCCACGCATAATATCAAGCGTCATTAACACTAATCATATTAGCGACGCTTTATATTATGCGTAGCTAATAGTGAATTTTTTGCTACGCTTTGAACAAGCATCACTAAAAGATATATGTATTAATGTTTTTAAAAAAATTCATAACTAGTAGCAACACTTTTTCTTAAGCATTGCTAATAGTTTTAACAATAGTGACGCTTGTAAAAAAGTGTCGCTAATAGTTAGACTCTTAGCAACGGTTAAAAAAAGCGTCGCTAATAATTAGACTATTAGCGACGCTTAAGAAAAGTATCGCTAATCATTATGAATTTAAAATAAAAAATAAAAAATTAATAGTTAGACTATTATTGACACTTAAGAAAAACATCGCTAATCATTATGAATTTAAAATAAAAAATAAAAAATTTAGAACTAATAGCGACATTTATAAACGAGCATCGCAAATAGCATCAATAATAGCAACACTTGTAAACAAGCGTCTCTAATATATTTATTAATTAATTTTATTTAATAAATAATTATATAATATATATTAAAAAATTAAAATAAACTTTTAAAATAGAATATATTTTCTTCAATATTAACTATTTGTATAAATAATAAATAAATATTTAATTTTCAATAAAAAATAGTGTCAAAAATAGATTAAACTTTCATTATTTAAATATAATATATTTTATTTTTAAAATATTATTAATTTTGAAATATAATTTATAATAAGAGGGAGAGTGAAGAGAGAGAAGTGAGGTAGAAAGAGTGCATAGAGAGAGAGGAGAGAGAGCAGAGGAGATATATACTGAGGAGAGGGAGAAAGACATGAGAGAGAGGGTGAGGAGAGAGGAAGAGAGAGAGGAGAGAGAGAAATAAAATTGTTGTTATAAATTATTTTTAAATTTTAAAAAAATAAAAAAAGTTCATATTAGTGACGCA
The DNA here is from genome assembly GCA_035235625.1 of Saururus chinensis. Lineage (NCBI taxonomy): Eukaryota > Viridiplantae > Streptophyta > Magnoliopsida > Piperales > Saururaceae > Saururus > Saururus chinensis. The sequence goes on from CP141140.1 coordinate 49,562,974, forward strand.
TATAAGTATTTGTATGCGTCGCTACTACCCCAGGTTAGTAGCGACACATTCTTATATGAATCACTAATAGTATTTTTTTATTTAAAAAAATAAATTAAAAGAGATAGTGAGAGAGTGAGTAGAGAGGAGGGAGGAGAGAGAGAATCACTAATAGTATTTTTTATTTAAAAAAATAAATTAAAAGAGATAGAGAGAGAGTGAGGAGAGAGAGAGACAGGACAAGATAGAGGGTAGAGAGAGAGAGGAGGAAAGATGAGAGAGAGAGAAGGGAAAAGGGAGAAACGGTGTTGAAGGAAAAAATGGATTTTCAAAAAGAACTTCTTTTGCTCAAACCCAAAAACCTGAGAGACAAAATTCAAATAGATTCTTAGCGAAACAAGCAAAGTAAATAGTTTACCAAGATAGTTGAAACATCTTTTGCGTGAGACCTATTGTTGCTCACACATTTCTGAGGACCATGACTTAAGTTCCTCTCATTGTCCCCTGGTACACGCACGGGGAATGCTTCAACATGCTCAAGAATTCGGGAGTGATCTTCCTTTAATTTGCTCCTATTTGAGTCTAACAAGTCGCTGCTAGTTGGAAGGTTGCAGATTAGGAAGGGCGGAGTTTGTGTGAGGCACACAACTGAGTGATGGAGTCCGGCTGTCTGTGTCACCGCTACAGTAGAAGTGTCTGAAAACAAGGAGAGCGAAAGGAGACAGAAAGAGGAGAGAGAAAAGAGGTAAGGAAAAAAATTTAATTATAAATTATTTTTGAACATTTTTTTTAAAAAAATAGTAGTGATGCATAATCAAATGTGCCACTACTACCTTAGGGTAGTAGCGATGCATAATTGTATACATCACTACTACCCTAGTATAGTAGCAACGCATACCTGTATGCGTCACTACTACATGTAGTGGCGACACATACTATTATGCGTCGCTAATACAATTTTTTAAAAAAATTGAATAAAAGAGAGAAAAAGGAGAGAGAGGAGAGAGAGAAGAGAGAGAGAGGGAGGAAGAGAGAGAGGAGAGAGGGGAGAGAGAGAGGAAGAGAGCGAGAAGGAGAGAGGGAGAGAGAGAAGAAGAGAGAGAGGAAGAGAAAAAGGAAGAGAGAAAGGAAGAGAGAGAGAAAGAGGGGAGCGAGGGCAGAGAGATGAGAGAGAAAGAGGAGAGGAAAATTTTATTTATAAATTATTTTTGAACATTTTAAAAAATAAAAAAATGAATAGTAGCGCCACCCATACTATTATGCATCATTACTACAATTTTTTTTTTAAAATCAAATAAAAGAGAAAATGGAGAGAAAGGAGGAGAGAGAGAAGAGAGAGAGGGAGTAAGAAAGAGAGGAAGAGAGAGAGAGAGGGAGTAAGAAAGAGAGGAAGAGAGAGAGAGGAGAGGAGAGAGAGGGGAGAGAGAGAGGAAGAGAGAGAGGGAGAGAGGAAGAGAGAGAGGGAGGAGATAGTAGGGAGAGAGGAGAGACAGGGACAGAGAGAGAGAAAGAGTGGAGGGAGAGTGAGGAGAGAGAGAGGGAGAGTGAGGAGAGAGAGAGTGAGAGAGAAGACATAGAGACGAAAGAGAGAGAGGAGAGAAATAATTATTTTTTTATTAATAATTATTTTAAAATTTTTAAAAAATAAAATAAATTCTTAATAGTGACACATAAGGTATGTGCTGCTATTATCCTTGTTCAGTAGCGACGCACCCACCCCTCTCCCACCGCTCTCTTCCCTGCGCATAGCTCCACCCCTAGCCACGCCCCACCGCTGCCCGCCTCCCCCCTTCTCCTTGCTCTGGCGCACCTTGCCGCCGCCTGCCTCCTTGCTCCCGCTGGAGGCGGGCGAAGCCCTCCCCCCTTCCCCCTTCTTCTTTTGCTCCGGCCGCTTCTGGCAGGAGCCCTCCCTCCCCCCTTCTTCTCCCCCTCTCCCTTCTTTTGCGCTCCGGCCGCAATTGGCGAGAGCCGGTGTTTTTTTTAATTATTGTGTATATTAGCGACACTTTAAAAGCGTCACTAATAGTTTTTTATTTTTTATAAGTTTGTACTTTTTTTATTAGCAACTCTTATATAAATGTTGCTAATAACTATATTTTATTTTTTAATTCCACAAAATTAATAGTCGATAATAACTTTTAATTTTTTCAAAATATTTTAATATTAGCGACACATAAAGAACGTCACTAATAATTATTAGTGACATAAGTTAGTATGCGTCGCTAGTAATCTATTATTTGCAACACTCATTTATGCATCGCAAAAATGTTGATATTAGACGCGTAAATATAAGCGTCGCTAATATTGTACTATTAGCAACGTTTTTGTGTATGCATTGCTAGATTGTATTAGCAATTGGACTTTTTTCGATGCTTATGGTGACATTTTTTATGCATCGCTAATAGTCATTAGTGATGCTTATGGGACTATTAGCGAGACATAAATGTGTCGCTAATAGCCCTTTTTGTTGTAGTGATAGTTATGTTGTTTACGAAATCAACACAGCATCACACACATTGTGTTATGCCCCGATTGTTATATTAACTCAAAAGTTGGCGTTTCGTAAAATTTGTATGCGACGAGGGCCCAGATCGACTGTGTATAAACAAGAAACCCATAATCATAATAAATTGCTTAGTACAAAATTCAAAAAGTTAGAGTTGTACATGCCATAAAATTATGTTAGCATAAATATACAATGCATACAAAATATCTAATTAAACAAAATTCCAAAAGTTTTAGTACTAGCCCTTTTTGCATAGATTGATTGGCTACAACCCCAAACTGGTATCTATACCTGCAATATCTGGGAATGGGTGAGTATAAAACTTTATACCCAGTAGGTAGCGTTAAATTTTATTAACATGCAGAGGCAAGACAAATCTTATAAAACTCTCATAACTTGGAATTTAAAATCAAAACAATTGCATGGCTTAAAATAAATTCTTTCATTCACATAATGTCGCTAATACTAAAATGACATGCACTCGTGCTCATGGGGCAACGGGATTAGAAGAAGAGGGGTTTTCCCATTCTTCCCCAACTCCTAAGCGCGCTAAAAGCCTCATTAGGCAGTATCTAGGAGTAATAAACTCCAATAGTTCTTAGGGTTGTGTTCCGAAGAACTACCCTTCAAATTCCGAATTTTTAAAATAATTAGAATAATAAAATTATATTCAAATAATTGGTACTAAAATAATCTTGTAAAGGCGGACCTTCGTCCATACCCTAACGATATTCTAAACCATTTAAAAGTAAGCTTTTAGTAAAAAAAAATGGAGCTTAGCCTTAACATGAAAATAAGACTTAAAACGACCTACCCTCGTTATGCCTACGTTTACACTCGGCTTAAAAACGGTGGGCAGCACCTCCCCTTGTGTGGAGATAGTTTCCTCATCTAGTTCGAACGAGGCGGGCAGAACCTCCCCTAGTGTTGGAATAGTCTCCTTGTTTGGCACAGGTGAGGTGGAGAGAACCTACCCTAGCGCCGCGACAGTCTCCTCGTTTGGCTCGAGTGAGGTGGGCAAAACCTCCCCTGGCATCGGGATAGTCTTCGTTTCTGGCCCGAGGGTGGCGAGCAGGGCCTCCTTTTGCCTTTGTTTCCACCTTTTGGAAGGGTTATCTAGAAAAATGGACCTTCTCACGATGTCGAGCACCCTCGAATAAGGTAAGTTTGGTTTTTGAATGGGTAAAAACGGGTGAAGGACAGTGAAGAAACACACGTTTAAAGTTCATAAAAGGCGTAGCGCAAAGAAAAGGGGAAGAAAATGAGGTAGGGGCAAGTTGAGCACCCCCTCCTCCCCTCCTTAAATAGGAGAACCAACCGTTGACAAAATAGGCTAGCCACAGGGCTAGCTTGCATTGTTCAGGTTAGCCGTAGGGCTAACCCACAGGGGAAGCCACAGAAGAGGCCTGCCACGGGCCATGACGCCCCTGCTGATGCCATTTTTCATTTTTTTTCAAAGCGAAAAATAAACTTCTATCGGGTATAACTTTTTACTCCAAGCTCGGAATTGTGTGGTCTTAGTACCGTTGGACTCGTATGGACAAGCCCTTCGAAACAAGACCACACAAGTATATGTTTTCTTGCAAAAATAATGTGGGTCCCGCCCAAGACACACACAACGAGGTCGTAGTCTATGATCTCGGTGTCCAAAATTTGTGTTCCTAGGTTTGTTACAACCTACTCTAAGTACCCTACGATCGTTCCAAAAGGATTGACAGAAATTGAGGCTAAAACAACATCAAATTGATAAGTAAAGTTAGTTGGGTCAAAAATTTGGGGTGTAACATTGATTCTTCTAACATGCACTAAAGTACATTAGTAAATCACTGCAAGAAAAAAAACTATTAGTGACACACATTGATTCTTCTAACATGCACTAAAGTACATTAGTGAATTACTACAAAAAAAAAGACTATTAGTGAAAGTGTCACTAGTAGTAATAAAAGTGTCGCTAATACTACTACTATTATTGACTTTTTTCTTTGTGTCGCTAATATAATTTTTTTTGCAATGATTTATTAACTGTTGATAATAATAAATTATTAGCAACACTTTATAAAGCGTCGCTAATATAACATATTTTAAAAAAATAAAAAAATTTATTAGCGACGCTTCGTTGTACGTATCTAAAAAGAAAAAATAAGTTTTTTTTATTAGTGATTCTTTTGAAAGCTTTGTCAATAAAAAAATTAAAAACATTATTAGTGACACTTTCAAAAGCGTCACTAATAATAATTTTTTTTAAAAATAATAAAAATAATTATTAGCAACGCTTTCAAAAGCATTGCTAATAAAAAATGAAATCCCACCTCCAGAGGGATTTTGAGGAGGGGAGCCAGAGTCCGACACCCCTACTCTGGCAAGGGAAGGAGAGGAAAGGGCTCTTGACTCGTGCCGGAGGAGCCCGAGCCCCTCCTAAGGCAGTTAGTGGACTCAGGGGGGCTCCAGTCGAGGAGCCCGATCCCCTCCTTCAATTCCTCAGAGGCGGGTAGGAGGGGGGAAGGAGCGGACCGAGCCAAGGTAGATGTTGCATAGTTGGGCAGTAGGGGTAGACTGGGTAGTAGCGGAAATGAGATCAACAAGTGGAAACAGGGGCAATTGGCAGCCAGAGGGGGGAAGGTTGGGGATAATTACCGTGGGGCAAAAAAATCACGGGTGCATGCAAAATTTCACGTGTGCGCCAATTTTTTTAGTGAAGCGTAGCTAAAAAAAGCGCTTTTGTGACGCTTACAAGGAAGCATAGCAAATAGTCATATAGTGCTGACGATTTCTTGTAAGCATCATAAATTGGCATATATTTGTGCTGCTTCTTATATTTGCAATTATTTGCGACGGTTATAGCTAAGCGTAGCAAATAAATCCAATATTTACGACACTCAATCATAAGCATTGCTGATACTACTATTTTTAAGAAAATCCTTTCTCTCCTCTCTCTCTCTCCTCTCGTCTCTCTCTTCTATTTCTATCCTCACTTGCTCTATCTCTTCTCTCTATCTTCTTTCTCTCCTTTATTCTCTCTCTCTCCTCTCTCTTGCCCCTCCCTCTTGTCACACCTTGGCACACTCCACCCCTGACCCGAACTAGGTTCAAGGATGAAGCGGTATGCAACACGACCAAGTAGAGTTGGAGTGCAGAAGACTTAACCCATCATTGGGTGAACACACAATGGAGTAAGAGCATGAGCACTTTGTTCAAAAACTAATAGAGCAAAATAAATGACTACTACTTAATGTCTTCATTCACACATACCCACATCAACTAGTCATCACTTAAAAATAAGTCAACAAGAGCTAAACAAGTCTAAGCCAACAATGACTAAACATAGTGTTAAGTAAATCAAATGTATAAGTTCATCATAACAAAAATCTAAACTAAGATAACACCAAGCATTCATAACCCCCCTCAATGAACGTGGTCATCCTACGGAGCTTCAAGGCTTCCCCATACGTAGACTTAGGTTGTAACGGACACATACACACAACGAAGCTTCATAGTTCATCACGTGTAAAACAGAATAAAACATATATTTATAATTAATTTGGATCGGGCCAACGTTACCTTGTCGTTGGTTACCTACGTACATATTGGATATTATTCAACATGATCGGATCCAAATGTAGTTCTACCTAACAGCTAATACATACAACAAACATAAAAAAAATCATATACGTTAAAATATGTATATACTGATATTTAATTGGAGTTATACAAAAACTTGTCATATATTGAAGTCAAGCGGAAGTTAACAAGTCAATGAAATCATACATCTCGCTCAACCACATAGTGGAATCAAAACCACATAACACGTCTCACTCCATCACTGAGCCGAGACCGAACACACACACACCACACGTCTTGCTCTACCCTATAGCAAGACGGATCATAAACATGTCACATCAAAGCATAGCAGATTAGAGCACAAAGGATCATGGCATAACATAGCACGCATCCTAATTTAGCACATGCAGCTTTATATTTTAAACGGGATGCCAAAAATACTTACTCCCCTCATGTCTTGTATGGTAACGGTATTCGGATTTGTTCGTTGCTTCTTGGCGTCCTCTCCTTAGGATCCAAAGGCAGTAGATGGAGCTTTCTCTAACCTCCATGCGTTCCTCATCTTGCACTGAAAAACTACATACAAACGTTCTCCTTGCTGGAAACTCTTCTCGTTTTCTATGCCAGTGGGCGGCAGACAGAACCCCCCCTACTCAGGGATGTTCCTCACACATCATGGCTCTTCAGTGGAAGACAGAGCCTCCCCTACTCTAGATTGCTTATCTTGTTGTGGCCTGGCAACTTCGGACGGAACCCCGTCTTGCTCCTGGCCTCTTTTTCTTACTCCGGTTCTCGAGGACGAAGGGCAGGGCTTCTCCTTGTCTCAGGGCATTTCCTCCTCATTCGAATCGCCAACTTTGAAAATGGACCCCTCCATCGCATAGGACACACTCAATTTAGTCAAAAACGCCTCTTGGACGGACTAAATCAAAGTTAAGATGATCATAAATAGAGAAGAAGAAGTTTGTCGGTGCTCGAGGAAACGGGCAGAACGTCTCCTTGTCTCGGGGCGTTTCCACCTCATACTATCACCAACCCCTCCATTGTGTAGAGCACACTCGATTTAGTCAAGAACGCCTCTTCGATAGACTAAATTGGAGCTAGGATGCTCAGAAACAAAGAAAACAAAATTTGTCAGTGCTCGAGGACAACAGGAAGAACATCTCCTTGTTTCGGGGCGTTTCCTCCTTATATGGTCTCCAAATCATTTAAGCAGGTGCCACAGTGTGCTGAACATTTCGGTGGGCGTTACTGTTTCGGTGCGCCGGGGGCCTATAAAACTGCCATTTTCTCCTATTTTTTGACAGATCTTCTCCTCCCGTCGTTTTTTGCTGCGTGCGTACCATGCGACAACCATGTTACTTGCACCACTGTCACGCGTGCCTCGCACGCGTCGTACGCACCTCTTGTTTATATATATATATATATATATATATATATATCCAAATCTTCAAACGCACATAACTTCCTACCCGGGATTCGGATTCACACGTTCTTGGTACCGTTGGACTCGTATCGATGAGCCCTTCAACAATAACCCACTTAAAGAAATATATCATGCTCTTCCTAAGTGGGTCTCGCCTATTTTCTATGCTTCTCGAAGATCGTAACTTTCAGTCCCGACCTCCGTTTCATCTGTTCTTTGATTCGTTACGCTTGTTTCTTCAAGCTCTACTCATATATAGAGGTTTCAAAGGTTAAAACCCTCTAAGACTCATGAAAGGTTATCTAATTACCTTTAACCCTGGTGGCTAAACGTAATCAGAAAAGAGGGGTGTTACACTCAAGATAGTGCCCATCTAAAGCACCTGCATGGCACAACATAATTGTATAAGTATAATGTACATATTACGAAGTAGAAACTAAGAACAATAAGTTAGGTATAAGTAAGAGAATGATAATTGAGGTTGGCTATGAGGAGCTTAGTTTGATAACTTTCGAGTAAAATGATTTAGCCATAAGGTGGATGACGAAGGCTATAAGAATATGCAAGGATATATTTTGTGGTGAGTTATGATTATAAGATGGACAGGTTAAGTGAAGTTTGCTACCTTAAAGAACTGGGGTTTCAAAATGGGATTAGCTTCAGATTGATCAGTGGAAGACTGTAAGATTGAATATTTTAATAGCATATTTGTACCTACATAAATTACTTAATTCAAACTTGAGTTATAAACAAAGCTAATATGATAGCAGTGTGAGTTTGAGACTTGGGGGTTTCGACAGATTAAGTTATGTGTTTGAGCTAGCTAATAATGAGTCAGTTGAGTATTTCTCATGTCTTGCAATGGTGTTTAATTATACTATGGGATGTTGTCTATATGTTGTATTTAATCCCAAACATTTGATGCTCTATTGAGAGCAACATATATTTTTTATTTTGTCTTGGTAGTATATTAAGCTCAGGTGTTTGATGCTTTATTTAGAGCGCTACATATTTTTGCCCTTTGTCGACACTGTATAATTCTATCAAAGAGTGGTAGTGAAAGATTCTGGCCTAAGAGTGGCACTGTATGGCCCATAAAGTGTGGGCATTTGCACGCTCAAGTAAGTAGTATCATGTATCTGCTCTTACCTGTTTCATCATATGCCCCATAAGCATTGAGGTGCCTTGCCTTCAAAAAAGTCTATGGCACATAGTTATTCCTTCGAGGTTAAGGTGATGCCCCAGTGATATTCCAATCCATTTCGATGCTAGAGCATATTAATTATAATGAGCTTCAGTGGTAGATATTATGTATACAACTATATAAGTAAGTAAGTTTCTAAGTGTAAGATTCTGAGTAAAGACTATAAGAGTAATTTTCTGAGCAAAATTATAAGCGTATGTTTCTGAACAAGACTATAAGAGTAAGAATTTGAGTAAGTTGGTACGAGTAAGGCTGTAAGAATGTTCTAAGTAAGACTATAAGTGTAAAGATTGTACGAGTATGACCATAAGTGTAAGGATATCTTGCATGATTATATGTGTATGTGCATGGTTTTGATGTATGGTGAGGTTTGATAATATATGCCTGCATGTTTCATGTTTGAGTTGCATGTATACATTTATGTATAGACTTACAGAGTTCACTATTTAGAATTCCCCTGCCGAGTATTTCCTACTAAGTATTTTTCTACTAAATATGAAAATACTAATTTTTTCTCTTTTTAGCCCCGATGTTCGGGAGGCTTTTGCAGTGTTGTGATGGAGAGCTCCTTGAGATGGACTTATTTCCATGGGTGGATTGAATTTCATTGGTTCATGTATACTATCCGACTCATTGTGAGTCTTTATTTTTGCCATGATCTAATGTATTAGGAAAAATAAGAATTAAAATATTTATACTATATCAACTTATAATTTGGATTAGATTATAGACTATATATGGGACTTATACTCAGGGATGTCTGGGATAAATTTGTATTTAAAGCTCATGATTATGACAATTTATTTCAAACCATTGTTTTCTTATAGCACCTAAGAACATTTGGCTTGACCATACGATGTTCAATTGAAAATGAAATTTTATATGGAAAAAATGAATGTGTGATTTTTTAAATTATAAAACTGTTTTCACAGGTTTCGTATTCGCCATTTTTTTCAATTTATAGTCATTATATCGCAAAAAGTTTTAATAATATTTTAAAAAAATATGTTAAAAATTCTCGGGCAATACATTAGTGGCTTTCAACTATTTGCCTTGTAGAAACCAATTGCCTTCTGTTGGTTTCTATGGTGAATGTAAATTTCAAATGGCCTTGGAATATTTAGTCTACCATTCAGGAAATCAATGCATTGAAGGATTTACAGCACATATCAATTCAACACATCTTTAGAGAAGCAAATTGTATGTCTAATTGTTTGGAAAATATGGTTTTTGAAACATAGTCTTCAAATGTTTTCTTTTTCATTCCACCTCATTTCTGTAGTTTGAAAGGAATTCATTTCACTAGTTTTTCAAATTTGTGGAACATCTACTTTCGCTAATGTTAGGCTCTTTCACGGATGCTACATCTCATATTTGGAGTCTTATGCTTCTTTTATGTTGCTCATTTTTTATTCTAATGGCTTGGCCGGATGCCGTCCCTTTTGAAAGCTGCTTTATGTTTTAATATATAGGCATGGGTCTGCCTTAAACCCCACATCCAAAGAAAAAAAATCGTTTTTAAGTTGTTTGGAAATTTCTCAAATCTAATTCTCAAGTGGAGTCATTTTCTACAATATGGCATAAGCATCAAGAAATTAAATATTAGTTATTTGCTTGGGCATGATGGTCAATTATGGACTGTTTGCTTTGGATAATGTTGCCAAAAGGGATTTCAACTTGCAAGTAGGTGGCTTTATGTCACAGCCAAGAGGAGACTAGGAGCCTACATCTTTTATTATAACCATTCTCCAGGAGAGTTTGCAAATTGATTTTGTTCAAATGATAGATAATGAGAAGTATTTTCCGCTACTTTTTTTTATCAAGTAAAAGGGGAGAGAACTCCCTTCTGTTAAATCAAGTGGGCAACAAAGTCATGAGACAATAAAATGAAAATTACATACTCCAACTTTCAGCAATGAAAAGAAATTCACCAACAATCTTAGAAAGATGAGGAATTTTAGTTACATAAATTTTAACTTAACTTCCACGCTGCATAAAAAGAGATCTCTTGTAAATTCTCTCATTTATGAAGACGGGATTGTTTTTCTCTCTCCATAGAAAGTAGATAGCACAATTCATGAAAAGCTTTAGAAGCAATCCTAGATCGAGAATAGAATAACTAAGGAAATGAATAAGTTAAAGGGCTTGCCAAAGCCTGGGCTTGATTACAAGAAATGTCCAGGATAAAAAAAACTAAATATAGAACTTATAATCTATTTAGTGTAGCCACAAGAAAAGAATATGCGTTAGGCCATTTCAATATCGGCCTTACAAAGGATACATCTCTTAACAATATAAATACCTCTTACTTGATTTTTATCCAAGGTGAGAAAACGGCCATGTAAAATCACCCTCTACTTAGAAGGCGAAATGAAATGGATCCTCCGGTTTATAAAATGGAACTCTTACACAACCATTCTTCTTAAAAATTTGTTTGTGAGTCTTTGTTTGGAGTGAAATTAGGAAGCTGTTGAATTTTTTAAAGAAATGAGAGAAAGCCTCCTTGGTTGCCGCAACAATCTTGGCTCAAACTAGACATGTTATAGAAGCTTTTATCTTCAAGGGCCAGATTCAGCGTAAATGTTTGTTTTCAAGACGACTTATGGAGTAGCTAGCATTTCTTTTTTAATTAGGAGTAATTATTGTTTCTTTTGGTGTTTTTTCTGGCTTCGTCCTCTTGAGGAGTTTCTTTTGTTCACTATCAGAAGAGTCCAAATATATTGAGAGTCTTCTTGTACTCTTCCTTTTTTAGTTAACAAAATTCTTTAAGAGCATGGCTATATGAACCCTAAGAAACTCTCGCATCCCGCAAAAACCTAAAAAATTCTAGCACATTTTTTTGTATACTTCCTCCTACTGCCCATAGGCCGTGGAAAGGGGAAGAGGCCCAAGGGAGAACAAGTCGTCTTCCTACTCCCCAAGCTCCAACCAAGAAGCACAATTTTTTTGGGTACCTTAGGTTGCGAAAGAAGGGAAAGGATTTGATTACCCTTCTCGCATCGTGCCTGGACGACAGTTTGATTTGGACCCATTCCGCGTCTTCCACCCCTACACCTTAAATGGAGTTGGGAGATACAGAGTAAAGGAGATTAGGGGACGTAGGAGTTTTTTAATTATTAAAAAAAAGAGTTGCTAATCAGGCCGATATAGTTTGACTTAAGAGTCTTCGTTGATGGGAAAGCCATGTTCTTATTTTAACGAGGATTCATATCCATTCGCACATAAAGTCCAATCTCCTGTAACCAACTTACAATTTGCTAATAATCAAGGGTTTCCTCTCAAGAGAAAAAACAATATCCTTGAAATAGACAGCATCCTCTGGATGAAGTGCTACGACAACATCCACACCACCTTTCTTAGAGCAAGAAGGAATGAAAATCATCAAACCTTCAATAGCTAGGTATGCAGGAAAAAAGGCACATGGGCAACCCCCTCCAAAATCAATCTCATGGAACTTGAACCCTAACCAGCTATCAACCTCCACATTCGGATATATCGAGCTATCCATCTCCGGTACTGCCTTTGCAAGCTTCTGCCCCTTGTTTGATTGCCCAAAGTCAATGAACGACTTGAAGTACCCATCATTGATTTCAGCTACCGATTCACGAATCATGCTGGCAACAGATGAGTAGCTTCCATGTAGCAAGTCTTTGGCTTTTAATGTTGGGTGAGCCCAAAGCACCAAATTGCCAAAGTACTCCCTGGGGATGGCTGGTTTGATCCTATACCGACCACTCACAGCCACCCTCGCATGGGTGAGCTCATCCCCTTGGAGTCTTCTAGCTAAGGTGAGCTTCTTCCACATGTGGGCAAGGAGGCACTCAAAGGTACTAAAAGAGTGGCCGGTCTGCTGGTCTGGGCTCTCAATCTTCAGCTTCTTTATGAAATCAGCAGAGAAATGCACGACCAAGTTCTCAATAGGTGTTGCAGCTTCATGGGAAGTGGCTGGGGAAGGAGAAGTGATATCACTAACACTACTGCAAAATTCACGCTCAAGGTGATTGAATCTATGTGCCGGACGTTCACTAAGGTTCATTAGAGCGGAGCGATCATGGTAAGGTAATGGGGTCATGTTCACACCTCGGGCAAGCTGTGACCATGCAACAACGAAGGAGCTCATGGACTCCCCATCGGCAAGCCGGTGGTGGCCAGACATGCCCAAGACCACCCCTCCACACTCGAACTGGTTGATCTGGACGTGGAGCAACTCCTCATGGTTTTCTTGAGCCGGGTGCAAGGATCTTATCTTGGTGGATGGCTGGAGTGGGAGAATCTCATCCAAAGTGGACGATACTTGCGTTTCTATTACTCGAACGCCGGCATTGTTAAGGAGAACGCATGGCTGACCTTGCTTGTCAAGCACGAGACGTCCGGCGAAGTGCTGGAAGTAGTTCAAGGCCTGGGAGAGGGAGGCTTTTAGGGTGTCATTTGTGGGCATTGGTGGCCGGAACACGTAAACAATGGCAATGTGACAGTCAAATGTGGCCTTGTCGAAGATGGTAAGTGGTATTTTTGTATTTGCTGAGGAGTTTGTGTGTAGAGAAGCAGATGCTTTCAAGATGGTGTTGCTCACAATCTCGACTGCCATTTCTCACAGTTTTTCAGAGCAAGATTAGGCTTTGCTGTTGGTGTGGGTGGATATAGGTGTTCATGGGTTAGTATTTATAGTAGGTGATGAAGCCACCCTTATAGATTATTTCAAACGAACTATTAAATTAGATACGTTAAAAGACTGTTTCTACTTTTTCTAATATTTGCTCTTCCAACTGAAGACTTTGATTTCTGCATAGTTTTTCACCAGATAAACCGAACCTACCCAAAGGGTCTTTTGTTTTATAATTGCTGTTTGGATGCAGTGGATTGAAACTAGCTACGTATCAAACATATACGCATTATCTCCCATTAAACAACAAAGTTCAATTTACTGAGTGCAGTCCAATACTCCCCAGGTTTCTACCTATAATTGACTAATGAAGATTGAAAATCTTGTCCTGATGTGCTCCAATGAGTGCGCTGACCAATGACCATGCTTGGCGCGTTACTTCACCTATGCTTTCCCATAGCACGCTTGCACCATGCAAGGTTACTTGTGTGGGGCCCATGTATCGGGCCCACATTCTTGCCAGCTTGCTTATGTTTTAGCTAGCACTACTCTCGAGATCAAGAAATATCTCAGTTAATGCGCTATCTTAGAAGTTTGTCTTTAGTTTTTTTAACCGTAATTCAAAATATACAAAGAATAATACTAAGGCAGCAAAGCCTCCCTAATATTGAGCATGAATTAACACAAATAGAACCGAAAAACTATCTTAGAAACTAAGGGAAAATAGTAACATAGGAGCTAGATACAGAAGCAAAAGATAAAATTGATTGAAAAATAACATAACTAAAATTTGGCCTTCAGTCGACCTTCCTTTTTTTTCCGTTTTCTTCAGCATTCAAAGAAGTTTGCCCAATGAACTTGTTAAAAATAACATTATATAATCTGTCATCATTATTGCATGATTTTTATTTGAATTATCATGAATAGAATTAGAAGAGAATGCAAAAAAAAAAAAGCTACTTAAGGAAAATGCAGCACATAAAATTGAGAACATATACTTTTTTGGATGAGTAGTTGCCACTTCGATCTGTTTTAGCCTATCCCACCTCCCTTATATTTCGAGGATAGAGATCAGCGTGGGTGTACTATAAGCATTGCTAATAGTTATTAACGATGAATATAAAGCGTTGTTAAATTCGTCAATAAAACAGTCATTGCTACTGCATATTAGCAATGCTTAATTAAAGCGTCGCTAAAAGTATAGTATTAGCAACGTTTATAAAGCGTCGCTATTAGTATAGTATTAACGGCGCTTTTTATTAAGCGTCACTAATATTATAGTATTAGCGACGTTTATAAAGCGTTGCTAATAAAAAAATATTTTAATTTTTTTTAAAATAAATTAAATAAATAATTATTAGTGATGCTTGTTAGTAAACGTTGTTAATACGATAGTATTAATGACGTTTGCTTAAGCGTCACTAATGTGTATAATTATTTTAAAAAATATTAAAAAACTTTTATTTATAAATAAAAATAATAATTTAACACTATTAGCGACACTTGATCAGTGCATTGCTAATATCATAAAAAATAATAAAATACAATATTAGCGACGCTCTTGCAGAGTGTCAGTAAAATAAATTAAATAAAAAAAATCACTCAATAAAGAAATTTTTTTTATATTACCCGGATTAGACACTGTTTGGTCGGGTCTAGAACCTAACCCACGCGCTACCGGGTCAAAAGTGACCTGCGGAATAGAACCCTGTCTTGCTCCTAGCTCCTTTTTCTTACTCCTATGCTTGAGGACGACAGGCAGGGCCTTTCCTTGTCTCAGGGTATTTCTTCCTCATATGAATTGCTAACTCAAAAAATAAACCCCTCTATCACGTAGGACACACTCGATTTAGTCAAAAACACCTCATAGACGGACTAAATCAGAGTTAAGATGATCAGAAACGGAGAAGAAGTTCGTCGGTGCTCAAGGAAAATGGGCAGAACCTCTCCCTTTCTCGGGGCGTTTCCTCCTCATATGATCACCAACTCAAACAACGGAGCCCTCCATTGCATTGAGCAAGCTCAATTTAGTCAAAAATGCCTCTTGGATGGACTAAATCAGAACTAAGATGCTCAGAAACATAGAAAATGAAATTTGTCGGTGCTCGAAGACAATGGGCAGATTCTCTCCTTGTTTCAAAGTGATTCCTCCTTATATGGTCTCCAACTCGAAGAAAGGACCACTCCATTGTGTAGAGCATGCTTGATTTACTTAAGAACGCCTCTTGGATGGCCTTAATCGGACTCAAAACGGTCAGACACAGGGGAAAAGAAGATCTCCCTGAAAAACTGCACAAATCGGGTATTTATAGACCCATGGCGCGCCGAAATGGTGCGCGGCACCCACAGTAACGCACAGCTTGCGCCCACGTATTACGCGGGTCACGGAAACATGGCACCCGTGGTAATACAGCGCACGCTAGTCGCGCACCGGCTTTTCTTTTTCTCTTTTTTTTATTTTTATACTCAAAACTTCAAACACGTGCAACTTTCTACCCCGGATTCGGATTCACGCGTTCTTGGTACCGTTGGACTCATATCGATGAGCCCTTCGATGCTAACCCACTGAAAGCAGTATATCATGCTCTTTCTAAGTGGGTCCAGCCTATTTTACACTCTTCTCGAGGTCATAACTTCCGATCTCGACCTTCGTTTTGTGTGTTCTTTGAATCATTACGCTCATTATTTCGAGCTCTACTCATATACGAAGATTTCAACCTTTGAAACTCTCTAAGACTCATTAAAAAGTTATTTAACTACCTCTAACCCCGGTGGCTAAACTTAATTAGAAATGCGGGGTGCTACATCTGTCACTCTCGTCTCTCTCCGCGATCTGTCTTTTCTCGTCTCTCTCCCTTCTCTCTCTTCACTCCCCTCTCTTCTCTCTTTCTCCTCTCACTCTCTCTACCTAGTCTTCTCTCTCTCTTTCTATCTATCTCTCCTCTCTCTCTTCTCTCTCTTCTCTCTCACATCTATCTCTCACTCTCATTTTTCTCACTCATCTCTCTCTCTTCTTACTCTCTCCCCTCCCTCTCCTAATCTCTTCTTTCTCTCTCTCTCTCTCTCGATCACATGAGCATGAGCCCCAACTTAAAGGAGTGGGGAGAAAGTAGGAGAATTTATAATTATTTATTTATTTATTATATATTATATATTAAAAAATAAATATTAAATAAATTTTAATAATAGTTAAAAATGCAAGTATTTGCAACACTTGTAACAAAGCGTCGCATATAAAATAATTTTTTTGAAAAATAATAAAATATTTGCGACACGTTTTTACATGCATCTCAAATAATACAACCATTTGTGTCACTTATAAAAAGCATTGCAATTAAAATAAGTTTTTTAAAAAAATTTAAGACTATTTGTGACACTTTTTTACACGTGTTGCAAATAGTACTTGCGCATCGCAAATAGATCTAATTTTTTAAAATATCTTATTTTATTTGTGACATTTTTTTAAGTGTCGCAAATAGTACTACTATTTGCGACATTTTAAAAAGGCATCACAAATAGTTATTTTTGTGTGATGTTTTACTATGTGTCACAAATAGTAATTTTTAGCAACGCTTTGTATTGCATCTCTAATAGTCCTTTTTATTGTAAGTAACAGTACCCACCCACTAACGATTGAAGATCAAAAATATTTTCTGAACAGGCTACAGTGACCTGAACACACCATGCTACATGGGGCTCCTACCATGGTGCACAGGGGCCCAAGTGGCATGGTCATGAGCACTTATGTTGGAGCCCCGGTCAAGTAGGGCATGCAATTTATTTGAGGAATTCATATATTATTATTCATTATTCATCCTCATAGCTTGTCTGTAATGTATGTGTTAGAGGGCTTCATTTTCTTTAAAACAACGAACCCCATTGATAAATATAAGATTATTGAGCGATCAACTTAGTGAAGTAGAATTTAAGATAAACATGAAGTTTGTTTAAATTTATTTTGGAGTAAAAAGTCTCTTCTCTCTCTCCTCTCTCTTTTCACTCTCACCCTCTCTCTCCTCACCGATCTCTCTCTTCCCCTTCAACCGCTTTCTCTCTCTCCCCCAATCTTTTTTATTTTAATTTATTTTAAAATAAAAAACTATTAGCAACGCATAACTGTATATAGTAGTGATGCATATAAGGTAGTAGCGAGGCATAAACTTATACGTTGCTACTACCCTGAGGTAGTAGCAACGCATACGTATATACGCCGCTAATATATTTTTTTTAAAAAAATTATAATTAAAATTTTCTTTCCTCTCCCCTCTCTCTCTTTCCTCTATCTCTCTCTACCCTCTTTCCTCTCTCTCTCTCTCACTCTTTACTCTCTTCCCTCTCCATCTCTCTCTCACTCTCTCCCTCCTATCTCATCCCTCTCTCTCTTCCTCCTCTCTCCTCACTCTTCTATCTCTCTCCGCCCTCTCTCTCCTCTCTCACTTCCTATCTCTCTCATCTCTCTCCTCACTCTCTCTCTCCTCACACACTCTCTCTCTTCTCTTACCTTTCTCTCTCTTCTCTTGCCTCTCTCTCTCTTCTCTCTCCGCTCTCCTCACCCTCTCTCTCTTCTTTCTTTGCTCTCTCTCCTCTCTCCTCACCCTCTCCTCCCCCTCCCTCTCTCTTCCCCTTCAACCTCTTTCTCTCTCTCCCCCTCTCTCTTTTATTTTAATTTATTTTAAAATAAAAATGGTAGCAACGCATACAGTTATGTGTCGCTACTACCTTAGGGAAGTAGCGATGCGTAAACTTATATGTAGCTACTACCCTAGGGTAGTAGCGCCCATACGTATATGCATCGCTAATATAAATTTTTATATTTTTAAAAATTTAAAAATAATTTATAATTAAAATTTTCTTTCCTCTCCCCTCTCTCTCCTCTCACTCTCTCCCTATCTCTCACTCTCTCCTCTGTCCCCTCTCTGTCTCTTTCTCTCACTCTTTCCCCTCTCTGTCTCTCTCTCTCTCCTCCCTCCTTCCTATCTCCTCCCTCTCTCTCTCTCCCACTCTATCTCTCTCCTCACTCTCTCTCTCTCCCCTCACCCTCACCCTCTCTCTACTCTCCTTCTCTCTCCTCTATCACCCTCTCTCCCTCCTCGCTCTCTCTCTCTCCTCACTCTCTCCTCCCCCTCTCTCTACCCTCTCTCTCTCTCTCACTCTTCCCTCTCTCCCTCCTCCTCTCGTCCCTCTCTCTCTGTCACTCTCTCTTCCCTCTCTCTATCTCACTCTCTCTCCTCACCTTCTCGCTCTCCTCACTCTCTCTCTCTTTTATTATCAATTATATTTTAAAATTAATAAGAAAATTTAAGAAATAAAATATATTATATATAAATAGTGATAGTTTAATCTATTATTGACACTACCTTTTATTAAAAATTTACTATTTATTTATTATATATATAAATAGTAAATATTAAATAATAATATATTATATTTAAGAAGCTTGTTTTAATTTATTAAATAAAATTAATTAAGAAAGCTCTTAACGATGCTTGTAAACAAGCGTTGCTATTATCAATGATATTTGTAACGTTTGTTTAAAAGCGTAGCTAATAGTTCTAAATTTTTATTTTTATTTTAAATTCATTATTATTATCAGTGACATTTTTCTTAAGTATTGCTAGTAGCATAACTATTAGGGACGCTTTCTAACAAGCATCGCTTATGATTTTTTTTATTTAAAACATATATCTTTTAACGACATTTGTTTGAAGTATCACTAATAATGTAACTATTAGCGACGTTTATTAAAAAATATAGCTAATATAATTAGTATTAATGACTATTTGAATTAAGTGTCGCTAATATGATTAATATTAGTAACACTTTAAATTAAGTGTCACTAATATATGACTATTAGCAACGCATAATAAAAAATATCGGTAATAGTTTATTTGTTTGTAACAGTTTTTTATGCGTTATAAGTAGTGATTTTTAGCCATGCTTATTTTTGTTTCACTAATGATATATTTTATTGTAATATCATATTAAGTTGGGTTGAAAAAATTCAGTTTCTATCTCTCAAGTCCGGTCAAATCCTACATAACCCGACTAACCCCAACCCAAGATGCATATTCTCTCTCTGGAGTTTGGTGGGTCATAGGAAGGTTTAGCGTGGAGATTAAGTTAAATTAACTTTTGATGTTTGACTATTTGTCGATCTGATTTTTACCCGAAAGATTTACACGGTTAAATGACAAGTAGTTTTTGGACTCACGCTGACCATGGGCTTTTTGTTTCTTCAATGTGCATGCGGATTAGTCCGGATGGGCCGTGGTGGGACCGTGGGAGTACCTAATCAGAGGAGTCACTAATATGTTTTTGACGTGATGAGTCTTCTCATGGCTGAAAAATTACACGTCACTAATATTGTTCACCATTGTACGTCTCTATTTACATACTCCTTTTATCCTATAAATTTGTAGCTCCATTTGATTAAAAAAATTATTTTATATTAATAATTTGATTTTGTTAAATTTAAATAATTATGTACTTCAAAAAATATCATACACTTATTTTCCCTTCTTCTAGATATATGTTTACTATTTTTTTAAATATAACTATTAACATTAGACGAAGAGAATATTAAAACTGTCATGTTATGCACTTGTTTCACATATTGGAAATGAAGTTGACTCTCTTAACAGGTCCATGACTTACCATTTTTGCGTGTTCTAATAATGATCGATCCTTATCATTGAACAGATGTTCTTTCCTTTCTTCTCAATCAAATTAATTTTACAAAAATTATATTAATCATAGAAGATTCATTGTAATGAAATCCTCTGATCAACTTACAGCTTGCTAATAATCCTGCGCTTCCTCTCAAGAGAGTAAACAATGTCCTTAAAGTAGGCCGCATCCTCTGGATGGAGTGCTACGACAACATCCACACCACCTTTCATGCAAGAAGGAATGAAAATCATCAAACCTTCAATAGCTAGGTATGCAGGTAAAAAGGAATAGGGGCAACCCCCTCCAAAATCAATCTCATGGAACTTGAACCCTAACCAGCTATCAACCTCCACGTTCGGATATAACGAGCTATTCATCTCCGGTACAGCCCTCGCTAGCTTCTGCCCCTTGTTTGAACGCCCAAACTCTATGAACGACTTGAAGTACCCATCATTGATTTCAGCTACCGATTCACGAATCATGTTTGCAACAGATGAGTAGCTTGCGTGTAGCAAGTCTTTGGCTTTTAATGTTGGGTGAGCCCAAAGCACCAAGTTTCCAAAGTACTCCCTCGGGATGGCTGGTTTGATCCTATACCGACCACTCACAGCGACCCTCGCATGGGTGAGTTCATCCCCTTTGAGTTTTCTAGCTAAAGTAAGCTTCTTCCACATGTGGGCAAGGAGGCACTCAAAGGTACTAAAAGAGTGGCCGGTCTGCTGGTTTAGGCTCTCAATCTTCAGCATTTTGATGAAATCAGCAGAGAAATGAACAACCAAGTTCTCAATAGGTGTTGCAGCTTCATGGGAAGTGTCTGGTAACGGAGGAATGACATCACCAGTATTGCCGCAAAATTCAAGCTCAAGGTGATTGAATCTACGTGCCGGAGGAGCGCTAGGGTGTATGAGAGCTGAGCGATCATGGTAAGGCAATGGGGTCACCTTCACACCTCGGGCAAGCTGTGACCATGCAACAATGAAGGAGCTCATGGACTCCCCATCAACAAGCCGGTGGTGGCCAGACATGCCCAAGACCACCCCTGCACACTTGAACTGGTTGATCTGGACGTGGAGCAATTCCTCATGGTTTTCTTGAGCAGGGTGCAAGTAGCTTATCTTGGTAGATGGCTGGAGTGGGAGAATCTCATCCAAAGTGGACGACACTTTTGTTTCGATTACTCGAACTCCGGCATTATTAAGGAGAACGCATGGCTGATCTTGCTTGTCGAGCACGAGACGTCCGGCCAAGTGCTGGAAGTAGTTCAAGGCCTGGGAGAGGGAGGCTTTTAGGATCTCATTTGTGGGCATTGGTGGCCGGAAAACGTAAAGAATGGCAATGTGACAGTCGAATGTGGCCTTGTCGAAGATGGTTAGTGGTACTTTTGTATTTGCTGAGGATTTTGTGTGTGGAGAAGCAGATGCTTTCAAGATGGTGTTGCTCACAATCTCGACTGCCATTTCTCACAGTTTTTCACAGCGAGGTTGCACTTTGCTTTTGCCATTTTTCTTTACTTGGTATTTATAGTAGATGATGAAGTCTCCCTTTCAGATTATTGCTTTGAATTCTGTTTTGTTATACTGACGGATGTAGTGGATTGAAACTAGGTCGCCGGAATTGCGTTTAGACTATTGCTTTGAATTCTGTTTTGTAGATGCGTTGTCACTGGAATTACCATAAACGGGGTTTTGGTCAATAAAACGGGTCAAGCTAGATGTGATCTTCTTGATATAGTGCGGTTATACGAAGAAAGAATCGGGTCAACTAGTTAATAACAATTAAAGCTGCTATTGTCAAAAGCAAGTTTTCTCCGTCAAGATTTCATTCATTGCGAGTAGAATGAGGCTATATGCACCCCAATAATCTCCACATTACCACATTTTATTTATGAATAAAATTTGGTAGTGTGGAGATTATTGGGGTGCATATAGCCTCATTCTTACTAATATTGCCGGTTTGTGACTATTTTTCAAAAAGATTAAAAATCTCTTTGCCAATTTTCTTTTGGAAGAAGGTAACCTTGGTTCAGGTAGTAAACATGGAGATAAAGGTTGTCTGGGCATGAGAAAGCTTAAGGATATTATTAATGCCCTTGGGCTACAAGCTAGCTTGCAGATTGACTAATCAAAGCTCTTTGTAGGTAAATTTCATAGCACCAAATATGTGAGGTCTAATTTTACCCTACGGGTCTCTTTAGATTGGTGGAAAGTAGGGGGGAAAAAAAGAATCCTAAGGGCCGGGTTTACTGTTGTCTTTTACCTTTTCAAGACTTAATCATTCAAAATTCACTTAAAGGTGTTTCATGTTGGATTTGGAAGCCAGAAGCCGGTGGTGGTTTCTTCCTTGTCACTGACCATGCAGCCAAATTTGACAATAGGGCCGGGCATGAATTCTCCCACAATTATTTGGAGCATTTGTGATAATACGAGATTAATGGCTACAAAGCTATCCTTATTCATCCTTTGTTTTAAAAAAAGGAAGCATATTTGTCAAGTGATGCACTTCCTCAGTCCCAAATTAATAGTTTCATTTAGTAAAAAAATTTATTCCATATTACTATCTTCATTTTGTTCAATTCAAGTAATCGGGTACTTAAAAAATAGTATTATAAACATATATTCCCTTCTTGTAGTGGTAAATTTTACGGTTAAATAAAAATTATTATTTTCCCAAAAGTAACTATTAATATAAAATAAAAAGAATATATTACTGTATCCTGTTCTAAACCACCTAAGATTATTAGGGTTTGGTTGTCTAAAGCTCCCATCCGTAGCCGGAATATCAGGGGATGGTGGGGTAATTTGATCGTCATGGGTTTGCACCATCAGTCTTTGAACATAACCCGTTGAAAGTGATGACCCGAGAAAAGGACCAGTTGAAATTGATTGGAAAGGAAGAATGCTTTGCTGGAAGAAGAAAATAAAGGATGGTGACACGACAGCGCAAACGCCAAATTGGGAAAGCCCGTTTCACATGGTATATATAGGACTTCAACAGTTGAATCCCAGTCAATACGGCGTCCTTAGTTGTAGATTCTACCGTTAAATAAAAATCACTTTATCAAATAAAGCTATTAATACGGGATAAAGAGAATGTGAAAAATATCATAAAAAATTTTTATGCAAAGAACCAATTCAAAACTAGCCCATCATTGAAGTTTGGTCATTAGTTATTTATGGCTTCATTAGTTTTTTTATGCATCATTGAAGTTTGGTCATAAGGAAAGCTTTGGTTGCTGTTTGACGGATGTAGTGGTTTGAAACTAGGTCACTATTGTAGACGCGTTGTCACCGGAAAACAACCGTTTACAAGAAACGGGGCTTTGGTCATTGAAACGGGTAATGTTAGATGTGATCTTCTTGATATAGTGCGGTTATATGAGGAAAAAATCAGGCCTAGTCAACAACAATAAAAACTACTTTTGTCACAAGCAATTTGTCTCCGTCAAGGAGAAAATATTACGAATATTACAGGTTGCCTCAAATCTTGATCTCCTGTGACTATTTTTCAAAAAGATTGAAAGGCTCTTTGCCATTTTTCTTTTGGAAGAATCAGTTTTTGGAAGAAGAAAACCTCGGTTCAGGTAGCTAGTAAACACGGAGATAGAGGTGGTCTGGGCATCAGAAAGCTTAAGGATATTATTATTAATACTCTTGGGCTGCAAGCTAGCTTGAAGACTGACGAATCACCTAAGATTATTAGGGTTTGGTTGTCCAAAGCTCCCATTCGTTGCCGGAATCTCAGGGGAAGGTGAGGTGATTTGATCGTCGTGGGTTTCAACCATTATTCTTTGAACATGGACCCGTTGAAATGATGACCGAAAAAAAGGAGAAAGTTTTAATTGGACACGAAGAAACAGATAAAGAACGGCAACATGACACGACAGCGCAAACGCCAAATTGGAAATGCCCGTTTCACGTGGTATAGGATTTCAACCGTTGAATCCCAGGTCAATACGGCATCGGAGATGGCGGAGCTTCAAGGTCCCCGTTTGGGAGGCACTTGGCAGAGAAATTGATTGGCCTTTTATGTATAATATATTATATTAAAAGGAAAAAAAATAATTTTTTCATCAACTCTCATGAGGATTAGAGGGTTAGATATTTGACATGTCCCTCTTGACTTTTGAGACTGATCTAGTAATATGTGATGGTGTATAGATGCTGGGTAGGAATATCATGTCCAAAAATAATTCTCTCTCCGTCTTATATTAATAGCTCCTTTTGTTTAAATTTATGTAGCTTATAAGTACTTAAGAAAATGCTAGCTTCATAAGCTATTTTTTATTCTCTTAGTTGTCGATCCCACAATTAAATAAAAATGAATAATATCAAATGGAGCTATGAATATGGGACAAAGGGAATATGAAAAATATAACAAAATTCATTTATGCAATGAACCAATTCAAATTATTTTATGAAAAATATCACAAAATTCTTTTACGCTCTTTATGTTGATAGCTTAGCTTAATGCTTGATGAAGCCTTCATTATAGTACTTTTGACAGTTGTTTCCGTGGGTCAAAATATCGGCATTAAGTTTGAATTAGGTGAGGACTGTGTCACAACACAATGCAAGAAACCGTTAAACCTAAATTGTATATGAGATTGAAACAGTCAAATGAGGTTTACCGAATACTTCATTTTTTTTGGTAAATTAAGGTTCGTCGAATTCCTTAGCACCAGCGAGAACGGATTGAAAATCATGATAGATATTGTGCAATAGTAAAGTCAGAGTTATTAACAAACATACTTTTTCTCATACCTACTAAGACAAAAAGTATGGCACATTATATGAAGGCATGACCTTCAAAGCTCGATGTATTAAGTAAATATCATGTGGTCAAAATTTAGAGATATAACCTTTCTAATTTATATTGAATGTATTCTGTGGATGTCCGACCTAGATAATATTACTTTTTGGTAATTACAACCCAGTGATCACACTCTTATAAAGTAGAAATAGGTTTTTCCTAGGCATCAGATGTTTATTAAACGTCTCTAATAGCTTCATCTATTGCAATGTTTTATTTTTTAACATCACTAAAATACGAGTATCTAATGATGTTTTATAAAAAGCGTCACTAATAAATAAAACTTTTGTGACCAATATTTGCGATGCTTATCTAATACCATGGTTAATAATATACTATTAGGGACAAATTAAAAAGCATCACTAATAAATATTTATTTTTAAAAAATAAAAAATACTTATTAGCGACACTATTTAGTGGATACAACATACATTTATAAACATTGTATGGGTCAAAGGCCTACCTCATGAGATGCTAAATAAATCCACAAAACAGAAATGGATAATTTGTAATAACTGTTTTGTGTTTATATACCAGAATGTTTTTTTTATCTCACTTACTTCCATCCAATACAATAGAGCATTTGCAAAATCTCGTCGATTCCATTGAGAACTCCATAAGCTTGTGACTTCAGGACACTTATCTGCAAACTACAACCGAAACTACAACTGATGCAGGACAACTAATAAAACCCTAATTGAGATCACACAACTAATTGGGCAAATACTAAAAATATAAATTCTAAACCAATTAAAGTAGGATGAAATAAAGCATTTAATCAGCAAGTGATAATATCAGCAGATTATGTTCACAATCTCTAGAAAGCTAAACAGAAGTTGTAGCACATGTTTAGGAAATTAAGAAATTTCTGGTAGCTAGGCAGTAGCAATAGAATATGACTTATGATTGAAGTGTAAACAAGGCAGTAGCAATAGAATATGACTTATGATTGAAGTGTAAACAACTAAAGGACTACTTAAGAAAACACAAATCCACATCTAACCACACGTACAACTAAAGATAGGCTTGATGTTATAGAAGAGGACTAAATAATTACTAATAGAGAAAAGTGGGCCAACTTATCTTATTACGATGGGGACGGAATACCAATAAGCTGGGCTGAAATTAGAGTCTAAGAACTCCTGCAACAATGCTATTTGTCCTGGTTAGGTCTTCTCTTTTAGTTCTTAGATCATACAGCAAGGCAGCAACTTGAAATTGTCTTCAACAACAATCTTCCTTCAAAGGCTCAGGATTAATGAAAGAGGGACTTCAACATTCAATAAAGAAAAAGGAATAAAAGAGTTTTCACCACCAGATTCAACACTAGTGGCCTAGAATCAGCACCAGAATATGGCCAGAATCAACACTGACGGGAAAATCGCTCAGTCTTTTTTTCAAGAAATCATAGGTTATCCATTGATGAAAGCATAAGCCAATAAATAGGCATACATAAAGTTTTAAATAAGAAACTTACAATCAATGGAAAGGCTCCTAAAATAAGAAATAGCATAAGACTAGAAGATTCCTAAAATAAGAAACTCCTAAAACAAGTATATTCCTAAAACAAGAAACTCCTAAAACAAAAAGATTCCTAAAACAAGTAATTACCTAATAAAGGATTTCTAAAACAAGAAATTACTTAATATAAATACTCTAAATAAAGACCCAAATAAAATCCCAAAAGCTACTTGATAGCATGTGTACAACATGTGTTTTCTTTTGGCGGCGTGCATAGACTTGCATAGGTGTGGTGTCCGCACCAACTCTCCGGGGGTGGGAAGAACTCAACCCCATCAAGTTAAGCTGAGGAACACCATGATAAAGCTCTAGGGCATCAGGGTCAAGCATCTCCCACTCTTCGCGTGTAATCCATGTGCTATCAAGCTCGGGTCATCCTTGCCCACGAACAAGATACCGCTGAACACCTCCATCTCTAGTAGAAATTATTTGATCATCTAAAATAGCATCAACCTGATCTATTCGTGCAAGTGGGTAAGGTAGTCATACATGATCAGGTGTAAGGTCGGGTATAGGGACAGGGGATGACTCATTAAAAAGGTCATCAGGAATCAAAGCAGGGCCATAGTAAGCAATCAAATCTTCAATATTAAAAGTTGGAAAAATGCCAAAATCAGAAGGTATATCAATTACATAAGCATTAGGTCCAATACGTTTTAATACTTTGAATGGTCCAGCACTACGAGATTGCAATTTCCACATGGCACCAGAAGGAAACCGTTCGGGCCGGATCCAAATCATGACATAGTCACTTACATTAAACTCTTTATAGCGCCTACGAGAATTAGCATGAAGTTTATATCATTCATTACTTGCTTCAATTTGGATATGGATCTCATGATGCAAATCTTTGACATGACGAGCAAATGCTTCAGCAGACTCTGAAATGCGTGCATGTGGTGACATGGGAATGAGATGTAAAGGCTTCCTAGGTTTGTAACCATGAACAACTTCAAATTGACTCATGCCTATAGACCTATTGACTAAACTATTATATGCAAATTGTGCTGCTGGAAGAGTGGAAACCCAATTGCGATTGCTCTCACCAACTAAACATCTTAAAAGGTTCCCAAGGCTCCTATTAACTACTTCAGTTTGTGTAACGCCCGAGATTTTTCACACATTTTCCTTAAAATTCACGAAAAATTTTTGCAATATAACGTCTGTAAATCGGAGGAAAAATGACGAAACCAAAACCTGATAAAACAGTTTATAATTTAAAACATTAAACATCCACATACGGTCAATCATCGTACGGCCAAAGCAAATATCATCAGGCGCTACTCGAAAACACACGTACGAATAAATTTGCTATGATCATAGACTTTTAAATACAAATCACTCTCCCAGGCATCCCTGAGTACAAGTCCCATAACAGTCCACTAACTGATCCAAATGAAAGTCCTGAATAAACATCTTATGTTCTCATCTCACCCAATACAGGAGATCGTGGCACAAAATACTCGCAGTGAGTAAAGCAGATACCTGAGTCAACGGGAATCAATCCACCGCTGAAACGAGCGTCCATCTCCAGGAGCTCTTCGCACAACCTGCAAAACCTCCCGTACAACGGGGCTAAAAGTAGTAGGGTAAGTATTTTCATACTCAGTAGGAAAATACCCAGTAGGGGAAACCCCAAACGGTGAACTCATAAGTTCAAAAACACATGCGTCATGCAACTCAAACATGAAGCAGAAGCATATCAATATCATGCTCAAATTCATACAAACATGCCAAATGCACCAACGTGCCACAGTCATACCGAAGGCACCATCGTGCCAAAATCATACCAAAGGCACCAACGTGCCAAAGCATACTATTCAATCAACTTACACAAACACCCTTATCCAGGGTCATACAACTTACTCGTACCACCGTACGCATACTCATACAATATACGCATACTTGTACGACCTTACTCGTACAATCATATGCTCGCTCATACAGCTTACTCATACATGTACGACCTTACTCGTACATTCAGACTTGTACGACCTCACTCGTACAGTCTGCACAAATCATACTTACTGTCTTACTCAGAACCATATTCTCACAATCGTACTCATACTCTTACAGTCGTGCTCATACTCATACGCTTACAGTCTTACTCATACTCATACGCTTACAGTCTTACTCATACTCATACACTTACAGTCCTGCTCATACTCATACACTTACAGTCCTGCTCATACACATACAGTCGTACTCACACTCATACAGTTGTACCCATAATCGTACACATATCAACGACCACTGAAGCTCATTACAACTAATAAGCTCCAGCGTCGAAATAGAAAAGAATGTCACTGGGGCAACACCTTAACCTCCGGGGAGTGACTAGACGCCATGGACTTTTCCGAAGGTAAGGCACACCAATGCTCATGGGGCCTTTGGATCAAACAGGTAAGAGTAGATCCATGATACTACTTACCTGAGCGCGCAAACATAAACACCCACACATAAGGGGTCATACGGTTGCCCACCATAATGGGTCTTATAGTGCCATAGAATTGCCCACCATAATGGGTCTTATAGTGCCATAGAATCGCCCACCATAATGGGTCTTATAGTGCCATAGAATCGCCCACCATAATGGGTCTTATAGTGCCATTGCCACTCTTGGGCAGAAAACATACAGTGCCACTTAGGCAGAAACGTACAGTGCCACTCTTGGGCAGAAACATACTACGCTCTCAACAGAGCATCAAACGTCTGGGCATACACAACACACAGACCAAATCAGAAACATACGTCGCTCTTAGCAGAGCATCAGACGTCTGGGCTTCATACAGCACGCAGACAAAGTCAGAAACGTACATCGCTCTCAACAGAGCATCAAACGTCGTTTGATGGGCTTATACAGCACGCAGACCAAATCAAAACGACGTCGCTCTCAGCAGAGCATCAGACGTCCGGTGCTCTACATAGCACACAGACAACATCCCGCAGGATAAACACCATGGCAAGACATGATAAATGCTCGGCCAACTCATCAGCGGCCAGCTCAAACACGGAACTTAATCCGTCGAACCCTCAGGTCTCAAACTCACAACGCTATCATTAGCTGTGCTTATAATTCCAGTTTGAATTAAGTATATTATGCGGTACAATTATGCCACACAAACTCACAGTCCTCGACTGATCACACCGAAGCTGAGCCCGATCGAAACCCCAGTTCGTCAAGGCAGCAGACTTCACTTACCCGTCCACATCATGGACAAAACTCACCGTACAACAAACCCTTACAGTCTTACACTTCGCCATCCATCTTATGGCCAAAACCTCTTACACTGACATCCTCAAATAACGCTCCTCAGAGCCAACCCAGTTGTCGCCCTCTTACTTATATCTCACTTATTATACTTACTTTTCACTTCATAATCTGTACGTTATGCTTGTACAATTATGAACACTCTTACTGTCTGACAAATGCCCAACATACAATCTACCCCAAACTGATCCATTCTAATCCTTGCCCGTCATACTCATATCCTCTGTCATACGCTTACACAACCGCATCCAAATTCAGACAGAGCTTCTGTCACCTCTTACTGTCCATCGCCCATATCTCTGCCCACATACACTTACACACATCCAAAGCATAGGCAAAATGTCATCATACATACGTATGTCTCACACATACGTATAACATACACATACGCCATACATACATAACTTACAAACATGCACGCTAGCCATCACTAGCACATGCATACACACGTCAAACATGCACGCTAGCCATCACTAGCACATGCATACATCAAACGTACACGCTAGCCATCACTAGCACATGCACAGACATTCATACATACTTCAAACATGCACGCTAGCCATCACTAGCACATGCATAACCCATACATAGCATACTGACATATTTGCTAGCCATCGCCAGCGCATACATAATCCACATCCATAAAACATGCATACATCTCATGCATATCAATCATACCATACAATCATGCTTACACGCACATCATGCAATCGGATCGTTACTTAACATCCAAGCATGGAATCATACAATCCTAGCATGCTGCTACTCATTCAAAGCATGCTTCATGAATTTACGAGTTCAAAGCTCCCCTACCTCATAATCATGGCGTTCGATGGCGAGCACACGACGGTGGCGGTGTCGGCGGCGGAGTTGGCGGTCAAACCGTTGCCTGGCTGAGAGAGCTGCTGTCCCGAGGATTTTAGGATGCGCCGGAACTATCATGGCCAAACAGAGCGTTAGAACTCAAAGCGGTAAAACCCACGATCCACGGCGGCACACCAGGGCGGCCGGGAGAAATATCGTGCCAACATAAGTGGCGGTGCGACCAGAAGTCAAGGGTGTACACTCTGAAGATCAGCCGGTGGCTAAAACGTGCTCAGCCGGCCACAAAGACATCGAAATCGGCCGTGGACAGCACCCAACGGCGACGATTTCGGTCAACAAAGGCCCACATAAGGGCGGAGAGCATGGGGCAACGCTCGAGAATCAAAGGAGAGGTGGAGGACAGCTCTAGTGGTCAACTCCACTCGGTGGCAAAGCCAACCGATGGTTAGGCGGCACAAATGCGGCGCCTAAACCCAAAAGCACACGCGTGGCCACATGCACACGCGGCCCAAAGGGCGGGGGAGATGGCTGAAATGAGGCGACTCAAGGCCCACAAAAGCCAACAGGGCTAAGACCCTTAGCTGTGGCCAATCAAAGCGGCGACATCGCCGATCGCCACCCACAACCAAAACCCATGGTGCGGCGGCTGTGCATCTCGCACGGTATAGGGCAAATGACAAGCGGCCCATTCCGAGCGGTAATATAATTAGGCCAAGTGGGGCTGACCCTCACTGTCGCCGAGCCGGGGCAGAGCCCATAATGGCCAAATAGCATACGGCTCGCCGATGACCACGGCCCAAGACGCACCCAAAGCGTCTAATCGGGCGGAGCAAGGCAATAGGGGCGAGGTGGGGTCGGAAACGGCAACCCCCTACCGACACTGGGTCGAGGTAGGCTGGACAGAGTCCATCCGATGGCCGGACGACGACCGGAAACACACCGGCGTCCAAAACATCCCACGGACAGTGAGATGTGAATAGTAACAAAAACCCGACCAAAAGATCGGTAGCTCACCACGGAGCGAAAAAAGCATGGCGGTGGCTCCAGCCAGTGTCTATGGGTTCCTAGCGGCCAACTAAACATAAGTCTAGTTGAGAGCGGCCGCAAACGATGTCAAAATCGTACACCCACAGTGCAAAAACGGGATTGAAGGAGAGAAAAACCCGAAAAAAGGTTCGGTACCTCGTGGAGGAGCGAAGAGGCCATGGCGGCGGTCATGGCCAGTACCTACGGACTCGTGGCGGTGAGGCAAAGCGGATCCTGACAAGAATCAACAGAATCCGACGACGGAGGAGGGAGAACGGAGCGACCGGATATGCCCTCGGGTTTTCTCTTCTCCTCACAGAACGCCATTTTTTTCTTCTGTAAGTTTCTGGAACGAAACTTACTGTGGTCGGCTTAAAAGCCATGATTTCACTATTCACCTTTTTTATTTTTACATCCATATCCCCAATGCGCGTTAACCCACTGGTTACGCGTCAAACCTCCAAAATTCGCGCCGTAAGCGCGCAGCGAGGCCCGTGGCCTGCGACTAAGCCCCACACCCGACTCTACGGGTATAAATACGGGGAAAAGACACAAATACCCATACGCTGAAACGTCACATTTTCCTGCCGAAAATGACCAGAAAAATGACAGAAAAATCCCAGAAAATCGTAGAAAAATCAGGGACCTTACAGTTTGACCATCAGTTTGTGGATGATATGCGGTGGAAAATTTGAGCTTTGTTCCTACCATGTGCCAAAGGGTTTTCCAAAAGTAACTAATGAATTGGACATCTCGATCAGACACAATGGTTTTCGGAAGACCATAAAGTTTCACAACCTCATCAAAATAAAGCTTTCCTACTTTGAATGCATCATAGGTTTTGGAACAGGGAATGAAGTGGGCCATTTTAGAAAAACAATCCATGATGACAAAGATGGAATCATGCTTATGAAAAGTTGGTGGAAGTCCTAGCACAAAATCCATACTAACGTCTTGCCAAGGATAGTTGGGCACGGGAAGAGGGGTGTAGAGGCCAGTGTTTTGCTTTCTATGCTTGGCTAGTTGACATATGCGACATTGACTAATAATCTTAGCAACATCTCTCTTTAAGCTGGGCCAGTAAAATTGATGTTTGACCTTTACAATGGTTTTATCACGCCCAAAGTGTCCTGAAAGGCCACCTACGTGAACTTCCCACACTAAGAAATCTCGCACTGTAGTTCGTGGGATACATAGCTTATTTGCTTGGAAGAGGTACCCGTCCTGAAGATGGTAGCCACCATGTGCATGATTAGGGTTGCTATTAAGAGCGAGGTAAACCTCTCCAAAATTTGGACACGCCTCATAATCTTCCTTTAGTCTCTCAAAACCTGTGACCTTTACACTAATCATAGACATTAAGAATGTTCTACGACTTAGTGCATCAGTAGCCTTGTTCTCAACTCCAGATCGATGTTTTAACACAAAAGTGTATGCCTGTAGGATTTCAACCCAATGAGCATGTCTAGAATTAAGCTTCTTTTGGGAATTAAGGTAATGCAAAGCATCATGATCAGAGTAGAAGACAAACTCATGCGGTAAAAGGTAATGTTGCCAGTAAAGCAATGCTTGGACTACTGCATAGAACTCCTTGTCATAGGTTGAGTATTTTTGTTTAACATCATTCAACTTCTCACTAAAGTATGTTATGGGATGACGCTCTTGACTCAAAACTCTACCTATGCCTATTCCAGATGTGTCACACTCTACCTCAAAGACCTTTGAAAAATCTGGGAGACGCATAACTAGTGCTTCTGTCATTTTCTTCTTTATCTCTGTAAATGCTCTCGAAGCTGCGTTGGACCATCGAAACTCACCTTTCTTCATGCAATTGGTGATTGGGGATGTGATTGTACTAAACCCTCTTATGAATCGATGGTAAAAAGTAGCAAGCCCATGGAAACTTCGAACATCATGAATACTCTTGGTCTCTGGCCACTCAACTATCGCCTGAACTTTCTAAGGGTTAGCAGACACTCCCTCTGAGGAAACAATAAATCCTAAGAAGATAACTTTATTGGTAAGAAATGAACACTTCTTAAGGTTTCCATATAAACTTTCCTTCCTTAGAATAGTACATACCTATGCGAGGTGGTCCAGGTGTTGCTCCTTGGTTTTACTATAAATGAGGATGTCATCAAAGTATACAACAAGAAATTTACCCATGAAGGGACGGAGAACTTGTGTCATCACTCACATAAAGGTGTTAGGAGCATTAGACAATCCAAATGGCATGACCATCCACTCATACAACCCATCCTTCGTTTTGAAGGCGGTTTTCCATTCATCCCCTGGGCGAATTCTAATTTGATGGTAACCACTTTTCAAGTCGATCTTGGAGAAGATTTTGTCACCAGCCATCATGCCAAGCATATCATCAAGCCGAGGGATGGAGAAATCGTATTTTACTGTGATCTTATTAATTGCACTATTGTCCACGCACATCCTCCATGATCCATCTTTCTTCGGTGTTAGGAGTGCGGGTATAGTGCACGGACTCAAACTTTCCCTTATGAATCCTTTACAAAGAAGATCATCAACTTGCCTTTTCAACTCAGCATGTTCAGTGGGGTTCAATCGATAATGAGGCAAGTTTGGGAGTGTTGCTCCCGGGACAAGGTCAATAGCGTGTTGAATGTCATGCATGAGAGGTAACTGGTCTGGGAGATCCTCAGGGAAGACATCATTAAATTCATTAAGAATATTAACCACTTCTTCAGGTGTCTCTTTCTGAGTGTTTGGTGCAACTTCTCTGGCAACTAAGGCGAACATTACATAAATTTTGCTCATTTCTTGCTCAAACTCCTTGGGACTTATAATGTGTAAGCCTTAATTCTTGGTTGCATCCCTAGTATTACTCTTATCAGGCTTAGGCTGTAAGGGGTTTAACTTGATCTTTTGGCCCTTATAAATAAAGGAAATGGAGTTTGTACGACTATAGATTGTAACATCTAAGTCGAATAGCCAAGGCCTACCCAAGATGATATGCCCTACATCCATGGGGATCACATCACACCATATCTTGTCTACATATGTAAGCATTTGAATGGGCACAAGACATTTCTCCTTGATAGGAATAGCTGATGCGTCGACCCAGGACACCTTGTACGGGTTAGGGTGAGGAACTGGCTGGAGACCTAAGCAGGAGATGGTTTTGGAGGAAATAGCATTAATGCAACTCCCACTATCAATAATCACTTTGCAATCCTTTTCTTTGCATTTGGCATAAGTGTGAAAGATTGCACTATGATGCCAGTCATCATTAGCTCGAGGTTGAGTTAATGCACACCTAACTACACTCATAGTTGGAGTATCGAAATTAGTTTCAAAGTAAGAGGACAGGACATGTGAAGTTCTAATGCAACCTAGGTAGCCAATATTATCCTCATACTCAACATCTGAGTCATGGATTTCATCTAAGTTAGGCTCATAAACTTGTTCATCCTTATCATTCTCATCATTGACCTCTTCCTGTTTACCCATATAAAGAGTTTGATTTGGATGATTCTTCGGCTTAGAAGGGCATAGAGCAGCTACGTGACCAAGACCTTGACAATTAAAACATTAAATAGGTCTCTTACCCTCTCTTCGCCCATGATCACTTTTGACAACATTCACATTAGGGTTGGATCTAGGGTTAAAGGGGCTTGACTGAGGCTTGTGCACAATTGGTTGAGATGACCCTACATAAGGTTTGTTTCTTGCAGGTTGTGAGGTGGTGGAGTTGGCTCTAAAATTAGGATGCCTAAGAAGATGAGGCTTAGTGACTAGCTCATAGTCCTTAACAAAGGTGTAGGCTTGGTCTAAGGTGTTTATTCCACGAAGGACAAGTTCCCTCTGGAGGTCATCACTAAGGCCATTCAGAAACCTACATAAGGTGGCTTGCTCTTCTTCAACAATTCTACAGCGTACCTTGTACTCTTCAAACTCTGAAACATACTCTAAAGTTGATTTATTCCCTTGTCTGAGGTTGTTATATTTAACAATCATGTCACCTCTATGGGATTTGGGTAGGTAATTTTCAGTTAATTTCATTTTCATGTACCCCCAGTCAGTGATAGGAGGTTCACGTCTCATGATCATAAATTGTTCAACATCCTCCCAAAACAGTTTTGCACGTCCAACCAACTTCATTTTGGCAAACGTTACTTTTCTTTCCTTTGACAAATTATACCACTCAAAAAAGTGTTCCATCTCACGCAACCAGTCTACAAAGGCTGTGGGATCTAGGCGACCATCAAAAGAGGGTGCCTCAATCTTAATGCTTCTAATAGCTCTTTCATCTAGGTCATGTGGCTCTAGTTGGTATGGATGACCATGGTTTGGGATGTAGCCTTGACCTCTATGGTTATAGGTAGCTTGGTATGTCCTTGACCAAATCCTAGGTTTGGGTTACCCATTTGTATTTGATGGTGAGGTCTAGAGGCATCATTGTCAGCATTCTCTTCTCTCATGTGAGACGACTCTCCTCCACCATGATAGATCATCCTATGGGACTCTTCCAAGGAATTTACACGGGCACATGTAACAGCATTATCGTGCTCTAATTTGTCAAACCTATTAGTTAAATTTTGGATGGCATTAAACAAATCTTTCAAGGTGAGGTCTAGAGAGGAATCCATTTGGGATGAAATATCTGAAAGTATTCTTACATAACACAAATGCATACAATGTTATGCGGATTTTTTTTTTGTGCAGAATATGAATTCCTATTTAATGAAGACAGAAAGTGCCTAAAACTAATATGTAGACTGACTCTTTCTTTTTTGAACAAATATGAAAAGTAAGACAAATCTAAATGCCTAGCCCGACCTGCATGGGCCAACAAAGATGATGTAGGACAACTAATAAAACCCTAATTGAGATCATGCAACTAATTGGGCAAATACTAAAACTATAAATTCTAAACCAATTAAAGTAAGATGAAATAAAGCATTTAATCAGCAAGTGATAAAATCAGCAGATTATGTTCACAATCTCTAGAAAGCTAAATAGAAGTTGTAGCACAGGTTTAGGAAATTGAGAAATTTCTGGTGGCTAGGCAGTAGCAATAGAATATGACTTATGATTGAAGTAAACAACTAAAGGACTACTTAAGAAAACACAAATCCACCTCTAACCACACGTACAACTAAAGATAGGCTTGATGCTATAGAAGAGGACTAAATAATTACTAACAGAGAAAAGTGGGCCAACTTATCTTATTATGATGGGGACGGAATACCAATAAGCTGGGCTGAAATTAGAGCCTAAGAACTCCTGCAACAATGCTATTTGTCCTGGTTAGGTCTTCTCTTTTAGTTCTCTTTAGTTCTCAGATCAGACAGCAAGGTAGCAACTTGAAATTGTCTTCAACAACAATCTTCCTTCAAAGGCTCAGGATTAAGGAAGGAGGGACTTCAACATTCAATAAAGAAAAAGGAATAGAAGAGTTTTCACCACTAGATTCAACACTAGTGGCTTGGAATCAGCACTAGAATATGGCCAAAATCAACACTGACGGGAAAATCGCTCAGTCTTTTTGTTCAGGAAATCATAGGTTATCCATTGATGAAAGCATAAGCCATTAAATAGGCATACATAAAATTTTAAATAAGAAACTTACAATCAATGGAAAGGCTACTAAAACAAGAAATAGCATAAGACTAGAAGATTCCTAAAATAAGAAACTCCTAAAACAAGAATATTCCTAAAACAAGAAACTCCTAAAACAAGAAAATTCCTAAAACAAGTAATTACCTAATAAAGGATTTCTAAAACAAGAAATTACTTAATATAAATACTCTAAATAAAGACCCAAATAAAATCCCAAAAGCTACTTGACAGTATGTATTTTCTTTTGGCGGCGTGCATAGACTTGTATAGGTGTGGTGCCCGCACGATCAATCCACAAATGAAATAGCCGCAAGATAAACTACAATCCACAATCAGTGAGAAAAGGTCGTTCTTCTTCAATGAATAAAAAGGATATGCAGAAACTGATTTTTTTGGTGAATGCATGGAAGCCATACCTTTGGGCAGTCAACCTCCCTGTCACAAAAAATTTCCCAATAAAACAGTTTATCATTTATAGAACACCTTTTCACCAAATTGACAACTAAACAATAATACAAAATATATACATCTGAAAGAAACATGCAAATCACAGACATTGCGATGCCCGTGCCATTTGTATACTAAAAATGTGTTCTCCAATTCGTGCAAATCCATGAAAAAGATCACAATGAATCTAATTTTAGAGGATATCTCATCCTCTAAATGACCAAAGGAAAAGAACAAAAAGAAAATAAAAGTGATGCAACATGTAAAATATTTTATAGAAATTAATTACCGAGGTAGACACAACTATATATGCAACGGTACTAATGTCACAAGAAGTTCAAAAGACATGAGAGAAATATAAAAAATTTAAAATTGAGGGGAAGTTAAAATGCCAATGGTTAACTAAAAACACCCATCAGATACGCCAGTCACAAATTGTGATGGGAAGCCGAAGAAGCAGCAGGACTTTAATTTTATTCCAACCTTGGCAAATGTATTATTGTATTAATTAGGCATGAAAATAATGTTAATAAGATACACCTTCCAAATAAAAATACCATACGAAGTTTTCCAAATCCGTAACTGAGTTAAGTGGTCATGAAAACAATCCTCAGTACACGCGTCTACACAAAAAATGAGGTGCAATAAATATAATAGTAACTATGGTCAACAATGTATGATGCAATTACCAAATCTATCCCTACAAAATTAGCAATTTTACGATCCACATCACACAAAGAAACCA
This sequence comes from Saururus chinensis, assembly GCA_035235625.1. Classification (NCBI taxonomy): domain Eukaryota; kingdom Viridiplantae; phylum Streptophyta; class Magnoliopsida; order Piperales; family Saururaceae; genus Saururus; species Saururus chinensis. Next base: position 49,601,158 of record CP141140.1, read on the forward strand.
TAAGCAAGGAGGATACTTTCGTCCACTCGTGGCAAATTGCCCCATCCTCATTTACTTTTGGCCCGAATTTCCTAATATACCCAAGGCAGGCAACCATATTTACACATCAACATAACATCCAAAATTCATAATTTCGAAGCCAATAATGTCCAAATCAGTCTTTTGGTGTTGAAAAGTCAAACCGGGTCCAACTCTTAGTATGTAGTATAAATTTCCACCACGAACTCTAGCAGTTTGAAGGGAGGGGAGTCTGCACCATCGAACCCAGCATAGGAGTGAGGGAGCAAGGATTTGGAGGTAGGCTAGTAGAGGTAGGATATACTTTCTGTACTCATATTCATGTTGGTCATGATCCTTATGCCTTTCCATGACCTATACACTGCCAAATATGATTCTTTACCTAGTTTGGATGTTGTTGTCAGGCTGTTAATGTTATATGTTTCAGCCCTGAATTGTTATGATTGGTTAATGTTCTCTAATGTGTTTAGCCTGAATTGTTAAGATCGGTTAATGCTCTCTAATGCCTTTTAGAATGAATTGTATTTTTCCCTCTTTCTAAAGTCATTAGACCTATACTTTTCTTAATTATACTCTGCATATGGTTAAGCATAGAGTCCTACTTGCTGTGATTAATCCATGCTTTGTTGTGCAATATCCTTCGGTTTTAGTCATGGTCTTGCTGCAATCGGGTAGTGAATAGACCTATACTTTGTTGAATCATACGATGCATATGGTTTAGAGTCTTCCAATCTCACACTTGTTTACAACAGTGTTTTAAAACCCTGCCCAGCTCGTCTCGGGTTCAACCGGATCCGGATGAAAATCCGGGCCAGTTAACTCAAATTTTCGATATAACCCGGCTGGTTGAACCGCTGAACTGCTGACCGGGTTAGACTAGTTTAAGTGTTAAAGGACAAATTTTATCATTTGTGAGGGGATTAGAACTCCCACTATGAAAGCCCATCTAAGAGATTAACCCACTGGGCTATGCCCACTGTGTGTATTTTATAATATCTATATATTTTATATGCTCATTTTGGTGGGATTCGAACCCCGTTTGTCGCGATATTACTCCTTCCTCTCTATCGATTGAGCAACAACGAATTTGTGCTATGTGTTACTTAACTTTATATTTAACTAATATTTAGAAAAATGGGTCAACCCGGGTTGACCCGTGGTTGAACCTAATCGACCCAGCCCGGTGACCAATCCAGGTAAGTCACCAGGCCAGTTTTTAAAACATTGGTTTACAAGCATCACTATTAGTTTTATTAATTACTTTTATTTAATAAATAATTATATAATAAATAAATATTAAAAATAAAATAAACTTTTTAAATATAATATATTTTATCAATAATTACAACTTTTATATATAATAAATAAATATTAAATTTTTAATAAAAGGTAGTGCCAATAATAGATTAAACTTTCACTATTTATATAAAATATATTTTATTTCTTACATATTCTTATTAATTTTAAAATATAATTTATAATAAAAGTGAGAGACTAAAGAGAGCAAGAGAGAGTGATCAGGAGAGAAAGAGAGAGATAGATAAGGAGAGAGAAAGAAGGAGAGGAGAGAGAGAGGACGAGAGAGAGGACGAGGAGAGAGAGAGAGCGGAGAGGGAGAAGAGACAGAGAGGAAAGAGACGGGGGGAAGAGGGCGGGGAGAGAAGAGGCAGAGAGGGGAGAGAGAGGAAGAGAGAGAATTAAAGTTGTTATTATAAATTATTTTTTAAAATTTTTAAAAAATTCTTATTAGCGATAGTAGCAACGCATATGTGTATGCGTCGCTACTATCCTAGTGTAGTAGTGACGCATATACGTATGCATCGCTACTACCCTAAGTTAGTAGCAACGCATATGTCATGCGTCACTAATAAGAATTTTTTACTTTGAAAAAATTTAAATTAAAAGATATAGAGAGAGAGTGAGGAGAGAGGAGGGAGAGAGAGATAGGAAGAAAGGAGGGAGAGAGGGAAGAGAGAGAGGAAAAGAGAGGGAAGAGAGAGGGAGGGAGAGAGGAAGAAAGGAAGGGAGAGAGGGAAGAGAGAGAGGGAAGAGAGAGGGAGGGAGAGAGGAAGAGAGAGGGAGGGAGAGAGGAAGAGAGAGGAGAGAGAGGGAGAGAGAGGAAGAGAGAGGAGAGAGAGGGAGAGAGAGGAAGAGAGGAGAGAGAGGGAGAGAGAGGAAGAGAGAGGAGAGAGAGGGAGAGAGAGGAAGAGAGAGGAGAGAGAGGGAGAGAGAGGAAGAGAGAGGGAGAGAGAGGAAGAGAGAGGAGAGAGAGAGAGAGGGAGAGAGAGAGGAGAGAGAGAAAGAGGAAGAGAGAATTAAATTTGTTATTATAAATTATTTTTAAAAAATTTAAAAAATTTCATATTATCGGTGTATATAAGTATGCATCACTACTAACTTGGAGTAGTTGCAATGCATACGAGTATCTGTTGCTACTATCTTAGTGCAGTAGAGACGCATATATGTATGCATTGCTAGTACCTTAAGTTAGTAGCAACGCATACGTTATGAGTTGCTAATAAGAATTTTTTTATTTAAAAAATATTAAATTAAACAAGATTGAGAGAGAGAGTGAGAAGAGAGGAGGGAGAGAGGGGAGAGAGAGAGGAAGAGAGGAGGGAGGAGAGAGGAGAGAGGAGGGAGAGACGAGAGAGAAAGAGAGGAAGAGAGAGAGGGAGGAGAGAGAGGAAGAGAGAGAATTAAAATTATTATTATAAATTATTTTTAAAAATTCTTATTAGAGATGCATATACGTATGCGTTACTACCAACTTATTTTAGTAGCGACACATTAGTTATTCATAGCTAATAGAAGTTTTTGTATTTTAAAAAAATTTAATTTAAAAGGGATAGAGAGAGATTGAGGAGAGAGGAGGGAAAGAGGGGAGAGAGAGGGGAAAGATGAGAGAGAGAGAAGGGAAAACGGAGAAACGGCGTTGAAGGAAAAAATAATTTATTAGAAAATATTTCTTTTGCTCAAACCCAAAAACCTGAGTGACAAAATTAAAATAGATTCATTGCGAAACAAGCAAAGTAAATATTTTACCAAAATGGCTGAAAAATCTTTTGAGCGAGATCTATTGTTGCTCACACATTTATGAGGAGCATGACATAAGTTCCTCCCGTTCTCTTGGTACACTCACGAGGAATGCTTCAGTAGGCAAGAGATATCGGGAGTGATCTTCGTTAAATATGCTCCGATTTGAGTCTAACAAGTCGCTGCTAGTAGGAAGGTTGCATATTGGGAGGGCGGAGTTTGGGTGAGGCACACATCTGAGTGACGGAGTCCATCTGCGTTGCCGCTATGATAGATGTGTCTGAAAACGAGAAGAGAGAGAGGAGAGAAATGAGAGAGTGAGAAAGAGAAAGTGAGGAGAGAGACAGAGAAGAAAGAGAGATAATTAAAATTGTTATTATAAATTATTTTAAATTTTTTAAAAATAATAAAAATTATTATTAGCAACGCATATATCTATATATTGCTACTAACTTAGGGTCGTAGCGATGCATACGTGAATGCATCGCTAAAAAGAATTTTTTATTTTTAAAAATTTAAATTAAAAGAGATAGATAGAGATTGAGGAGAGAGGAGAGGAACAAAGGGGAGAGAGATAGGAAGAGAGAGAGTGAATGAGAGGAGAGTATAGAGATAGAGAAAGAAGAGAGAGAGTGAGGAGAGAGGAGGGAGAGAGAGGGGGGAGGGAATAGAGAGAGAGGGTGAGGAGAGACAAGAGAGAAAGGGGTGAGGAGAAAGAAAATAAAAAATTTATAATAGCGATGCATAACCGTATGCGTCGCTACTACCTGAAGATAGTAGCAATGCATTCCGGTATGCGTCACTACTACCTTGTGTAGTAGCGATGTATAAAGTTATACGTCAATACTACAAAATTTTAATTTAAAAACTTTTAAATAAAACAGAGAAATGAGAGAGGGAGAGAAGATGAGATAGAGAAGCGAGAGGGAGAGGAGAGGGGGTAGAGATGGATTGGGTCTACCTCCGCCGTGCTCCTACAGTCTCTCCTCCTCTCTCTCTCTCTCCTCAATCTCTCTCCTCTCTCTCTCTCTCTCCACCTCCCTCTCTCTCCCTTTCTCTTTTTTTCTGCTTCTTGCGACACTTTCCACTTGAAGTGTTGCAAAAAAAGGCGCGTGCAAATTTTGCGCACAAGCAAAAGTTCCCCTCATAGGCGAATTTCACCCGTCCTTCTTTTTAACCCCCCCACTGTACATCTTCCCCCTCCCTCTCCTCCCCTTCCCTCTCTCCTCCTCTCTCTCTTTCTCTCTCTCTCCTCCTGTCTCTCTTCTCTCTCTCCCTCCCTCTCTCTCCCTATCCCCCTTTTCCACTTCCTGCGATGCTTCCACACGAAGTGTCGCAAAAAAAGGGGTGGGCAAATTTTGCCCTGCCATTCTTTTTAACCCTCCCCCACCATATGTCTTCCCCTTCTCTATACCCTCTCTCTCCTCCTCCTCCTCTCTCTCTCTCTCTCTCTCTCTCTCTCTCCTCCTCTCTCACTCACTCTCTCCTCTCTCTCCCCTACCTCTCCCTCCCTATCTCTCTTTTACACTTCTTGCGACGCTTCCACTCAAAGTGTCGCAAAAATGGCGCTGGCAAATTTTGCACATGGTTAAATATTGCCCCCGCCCTTCTTTTTAATCCCCCATTGTACGTCTTCACCTTCTCTCTCTACCCTCTCTCTATTTCTCTCTCTATCTCCTCTCTCTATCTCCTCTCTCTCTCTCTCCTCCTGTCTCTCCTCTCTATCTCCTCATGTCTCTCCTCTCTCTTCCTCTCCTCTCTCTTTTCTGCTTCTTGCAACGCTTCCTCTCGAAGTGTCACAAAAAATGGCGCCGCAAAAGTTCCCCGCACGGGCGAATTTTGCCCCAGCCGTTCTTTTTATCCCCCCACTGCACGTCATCCCCCTCCCTCTCCTCCACCTCTTGTCCTCCTCTCCATCTCTCCTCTCCCTCTTTCTCTCACTTTTCTCTCTTCCTCTCTCTCCTCTCCCTTCTCTCTGTCTTCCTGCCTCTCCTCTCTCCCCCTCCCTCTCTCTCCCTCTCTCTTTGTTCCTCTTCTTGCGACGCTTCCACTCGATTTGTCACAAAAAATGGCGCAGGCAAATTTTGCACACAGGCAAAAGTTCCACGTGATGGCAAATTTTGCCCCTGCCGTACTTTTTGACCGTTGCCACTGTATGTCTTGCCCTCCCTCTCCTCCCCCTCTCTCTACCCCTCTCTCTCTCCTCCACCTCTACTCTCTCTTCTCCTATCTCCCTCTCCCTCCCTCTCTCTCTTTTCTGCTTCTTGCGATGCTTCCACTTGAAGTGTCACGAAAAATGGCGCGGGCAAATTTTGTGCAAGGCCAAAAGTTACCCTCATCACCGAATTTTGTCCCCACCGTTCTTTTTAACCTCCCACAATGCACGTCTTCCCCCTCCCCCTCTCTCTACCCTCTTTGTCTCTCTCTCTTTATTTCTCTCTCTTTCTTTCTCTCTCTCCCCTCCCTCTATCTCTTTTCCGATTCTTGTGACACTTCCACTCGAAGTATTGCAAAAAATGGCAAAAGGAAAATTTTGCACGCGGACAAAAGTTCTCCATATAGGCAAATTTTGCCTCAGCCATTCTTTTTAACCCCCCTACAGTACGTCTTCCCCCTCCCTCTCCTCCCCCTCTCTCCCTCTCCTCTCTCTCCCCCTCGTTCCCTCTCTCCCTCTCTTTCTTCCGCTTCTTGCAATGCTTCCACTCTAAATGTCACAAAAAATGGCGTGGGCAAATTTTGCGCACAGACAAAAGTTCTTTGGGCGGGCAAATTTTGCCCCCGCCATTCTTTTTAACCCCCCCACTGTACGACTTCCCCCTCCCCCCTCTCTCCTCTCTCTCTCTCCTCCTCTCTCTCTCTCTTTCTCTCTCTCTCTCCTCCTCTCTCTATCTCTCCTCTCTCTCTCTCGCTACTCCTCTCTCTTCCTCTTTCTCTCTCTCTCTTTCTCTCTCTCCTCTCCCTCTTCTAGATCTCTCTATCCCCCTCCCTCTCCCTCTTTTTTTCTGCTTCTTGTGACGCTTCCACTCAAAATGTCACAAAAAATGGCACGGGCAAATTTTGCTCGCAAGCAAAATTTTCCGCACGCATTCTTTTGAAACTCGCCACACTGTGCATCATCCCCTCCCTCTCTCCTTTCTCCTCCCTCTCTCCCTTTTCCTGTTCTTGCGACCCTTCCACCAAAGTGTTGCAAAAAATGGCACGGGCAAAAGTTCCTTTCTCTCTCCTCGCTCTTTCCTCAATCTCTCTCTCTTTCTCTCTCTTCTATCTCTCCTCTCTCTCTCTTGTCTCTCCTCTCTCTCTCCTCTCCCTCTCTCTCTGTTGTTTCCACTCTTGTGATGCTTCCGCTTGAAGTGTCACAAAAAATGGGGCGGGTGAATTTTGCCCCCGCCATTCTTTTTAACCCATCCACTGTACGTCTTCCACCTCCCTCTCCTCCCCCTCTCTACCCTCTCTCTCTCTCCTCTCTCTCTCCCCCCTCTCTCTCTTTTTCGCATCTTGGGACACTTCCACTCGAAGTGTCACAAAAAATGGTGCAGGGCAAAAGTTTCCAGCGCAAGCAAATTTGCCCCCCGCCGTTTTTTTAACCCCCCCCCACCGTGTACATCTTTCTCCTCCCTCTCTTTCTACCCTCTCTCTCCCCTCCCTCTCCTCTCTTTCTCTCTCCCCCTTCCTCTCTCTTTTCCACTTCTTGTGACACTTCCACTCGAAGTGTCGCAAAAAAGAGGCCTAGGCAAATTTTGCGCGCAGACAAAAGTTCCCCGTGCGGGTGAAATTTGCCCCCGCCATTCTTTTTAACCCCCCGCCCCCACTATATGTCTTCCACCTCGCTCTCCTCTCCCTCTCCTCCCCTCTCTTTACCCTCTCTCTCTACTCTCACTCTCCTCCTCTCTCTTTTTTTCTCTCTCTCCTCTCTCTCTCCCCTCCCTCTCTTTTCCACTTCTAGCGACGCTTCCATTCGAAGTGTTGCAAAAATGGTTCAGGCAAAAGTTCCCCGCACGGGCGAATTTTGCCCCCATTGTTCTTTTTAACCCCCCACTGTACATCTTCCCCCCCATTGACAAGCTGCCCCCTACTGACCGCTCTCCAGCCACCTCCTCCACCCTGGCGACCGGCCTCTACTCGCTTCCGCTCCCCCCTCTCTCCCTGGTTCCCCCCTCACTCCTTCCCCTCCTCCTTCCTACTCTCCACTCTCCCCGATAGGTGGCTTTGGGAGCCAAATTCCGGCTCCCCCTCCCCTCTCTCCCTACTGCCCCCCCTCCCCTTCTTTGATTTCTCCCCCCTCCTCCCGATTTCCCCTCCTCTAGTTGACATACCGGAGGAAGGGGCTCTAGGGGCCGAAATTTGGCTCCCCCTCCACCCCCTCTCCCCTGCACTCCCCTCCCCTGCGCTCCCCCATCCTCTCTGTTTTCCTCTCTCCCCCCCCCCCTCTACTCCTAGTTTGATCCTCAACCGGAGGAGGGGGCTCTGGGGGGCGAAATCCGCTCCCCCACACCCGGTCCCTCCCTCCTCCGGCAATAGACCGGATGAGGGCACTCTTAGAGCTTAAATCAGCTCCCCACCTGATTCTGGCACCATCTCCACCCTCTCCACGGTCACCCACCCTCCACCTCAGTATCCCCCGCTGACGCCCTCCCGCCACCAACGGGCTATTTTTATAATTTTTTAAGTACTTATTGATGCTTTTGGAAAGCATCACTAAAGATTTTTGTAAATTTTTTTATTTTTTTACATATTAGCCACGCTTTAAAAAGCATCACTAATATAAAAATAATTTTTTTAAAAATCCATTTTTTTATTAGCGACGCTTCATAAAAGCGTTGCTATAGGTTATTTTTTCATTCTTTTATTCAAACTTTAAAATTTTTTAATTTAATTTTTTAAGATTTTTCTTAATATTGTTTAGTTTTAACAACATATAGTTAGGTGTTGCAAAAAATATCATATTTAGTGATGCTTATCTAAACAATGCTAATGTTAGACTATTGGCAACACTTGGTAATAAGCGTCACTAAAAAGCAATAGCGATTGCAGTTTTATCGACGCTAGTAATCATTAGTAATGCTTAGAGTGATATTAGCGACACTTAAAAGTGTTGCTAATATTGCTATTTGTTGTAGTGTCCATGGGGGGGATCATCATCTGCCGGCTGATAAGTGTGCACCTGGGTGTTTCTTTACTATTCCTTTTAAATATTCTAGCCAAGCTAACATATAATTTTCTTGTAGTATTTCCCAATATGTTATATTTGTATCCAAGTTGTTTGTGAATTTCTAATATGTGGTTCTCAAGAAGTGGAGTTATTTATTTTAATATGGCATAAGTTAATGGTAATTAGATATTCCTTATTTGCTTCGGTGATTGTCAATAATGAATTGTTCACTTGGGATAATTTGGCTAAAAGGGGCTATCTAATTGCAAATTGTGTGTGCTTTTTGTCGCAACCAAGAGGAGACTAGGGCCTACATCTTTTATTCTTGCTCATTCTCCAAGAGAGTTTGGAAATTGATTTTGTTCAAATACCACTACAATGAATTGTACTATTAGCGACGCAATAAAAAACATCGCTAAAAACTACTAGGGCTCACACTCCTCCTCAGAGCTAGGGCTCACACTTATGCGTGTATGTCAGAGATATATAGAAAGAGGAAAAAGAGAGAGAGTAGAGTGAAGAGAGATGAGAAAGAGACAAGAGAGGGGGGAGAGAGAATTGAAGAGAGAGTGGAGAGAGAAGACAAAGTGAGAGTAGAGAGAGAGGAGAGGAGAGAGAAGAGAGGAGAGAGAGAGAGGGTAGAAAAAGTGAGGAGGAAAGAGGGTAGAGAGAGGAGAGGGAGAAGAGAGAGAATAGAGAAGAAGTGAGGAGAGAGACTGAAGAGAGAGAAGAGAGAGGGTAGAGAGGAGAGTGTGAGAGAAGATAGGAGAGAGAGAAGAGGGGAGAGAGAGATGTGAGAGAGGGGGAGAAATTAATTATATATATATTTAGATTATTACTATATTATTATATATTAAAAAAATAAAAAATTAAAATAAAATATATTTGCGACATTTGTAAAATTGCATCGCTAATATATTTTATTTTAATTTTTTATTAATTTTAATATATAATTTATAATAAAAGAGAAAGAGTGAAGATAGAAAGGGTGGAGAGAAAAGAAGAGCGAGTATATAGAGAGAGTGGAGAGGGGAGACAAAGAGTGAGTGAAGAGGAGTAAAAGAAGAGAGGAGAGAGAGTATGTGTGTGAAGATGAAAGAGAGAAGGGGGAAGAAATTAATTTATATTTTTTGTAATTTTTTATTATATTATTATATTTAAAAAATAAAAAAACTTTAAATTAAAATATATTAGCACTGGTGAAATTGCCTCATTAATATATTTTATTGAAATTTTTATATTGATTTTAAAATATAATTTATAATAAAATAGAGAGTGAAGAGAGAGAGAGGGTAGAGAGAAAAAAGAAGGGAGATGAGAGAGAGTACATAGAGAGAGGAGACGAGAGAGAAGATAGAGGAGAGAGATTGCATAGAGAGGAGAGGAGAGAGAGTGTAGAGAGAGAGAGTAAGGAGGAGAGAGAAGAGAGAGATGAGAGACAGAGGAGAGAAAGATAGGGAGAAGAAATTAATTTATATTTTTTGAGATTTTTTATTATATTATTATATTTCAAAAATCATAAAAAACTTTAAAATAAAATATATTAGTGTTTGTGAAATTGTGTCACTAATATATTTTATTTAAATTTTCTTATTAATTTTAAAATATAATTTATAATAAAAGAGAGAGAAAAGAGTGCATAGAGATAGAGAGGAGAGGAGAGAGTGCATAGAGAGATAGAAGAGCAAAGAAAGATGAGAGGGGTTAGAGAGAGAGTGGAGGGGAGAGAGGACAAAGAGAAGATAGAAGAGAGAGACGGTAGAGAGAGTGTGACGAGAGATAGGGTAGAGAGAGAGAGTGATGAGAGACAGAGAGAGATAGAGAAGAGAGACAGGTGACAGACAAAGAGGGTAGAGAGGGGGTAGAGAGAGAGTAGAGAGAGATTGGAGAGATAGGAGAGAGAGGGAAGAGGAAAATCTTAAAAAACTAAAATAGGCCTATTAGTGATGCTCCGTAGTGAGCATCGTTGCTCTTTAATGAGCGTCGCTAATATTTTTAAAAAAATTACACTATTAACGACACTCATGAAGAAGTGCTACTATTAGTTAGAGTAGTTGTGACGCTTAAACCTAAGTGTCACGACTACTTTAACTAATATCGATGCTCTTTCATGAGTGTCGCTAATACTGTCATTTATTAAAAAAATTTACACTATTAGCGATGCTCAATGCAAACCATCACTATTAGTTAGAGTAGTTGTGACTGGTGCCAACACCCCCCCCCCCCTCATTTCCTCCTTCCCTCTCCTTGCCTTCTCTTTACCCCCTGCAGATCACACCCCCACCCCCTCCTTCGTCGGAGGAGGAAGTGATCGAGGCGGCAGTGACAAATCTAGCTCCGCCCCCAAATTCCGGTGCCACCTGCAAAGCCCACCCTCCCCTCCACTTCCACTACCAACCTGGTGCCAGACTCCACCTCCTCTTGACTATTGGAGGAGGAGGAGATAGGAGGCGGGAATATTTTTTTATTTTTTATAATGTTCTTTATTTATTTTTTAAAAAATTATATATTATTAGCTACGAATAGTTTAGTATCCCTAATGATTCATTATTAGCAATGCTTGTTTAAATTACGTTTTTATTTTATTGTATTAGCGATGTTAAAACATCGCTAAAATAGTTTTAGAGACAAATAACAAACATCGCTAATAACATTTTTATATTTTTTATAATATGTTAACATTAGTGACGTTTGACAATATATGTCGCTAATAATCGATTATTAACTATGCTTTTTAGAGGGACACAAAAAAGTAATATTAGTGATTAAAAAATATAATGTTGCCAATGTCATACTATTAATATCACTAATGAGCAGTTGCGACGGAACTATTATCGATGATTTTAGGGACGTTTTTTAAGCATTGCTAATAATGATTAGCAACACTTTGGGGACTATTAATAACTCTTAAAAGCTTTGCTAATATCCTTTCTTGTTATAGTGTACCAAATAATGATGAATATTATCTTCTACTTTGTGGATCCTCCACTTTATAGAATGGAACCCTTATGCAACCATTCTTAGATCTTGTTACCTTTGTATAGATTGAATGAAATTGTCCAAGGACAATGCAAGAAAGACTCCTCTGTTGCAGCAATAATCTTGACTTAGGCTAGAGATGTCCTAGAAGCCTTTGGCTTAAATAGCCAAATTTAGCATAAATGTTCATTTCTAGACAACTTCTGGAGCAGAAGGGGTTTTTTTTATTGGGAATATTTCTTCTTTCTTTAGGAGTTTTTTATAGCTTCGACATGGTGCTTTTTGTTTTCCTCTGGGAGCTTTTCTTCTGTTTTCTCTAGGAAGAGACTATATATAATTTGACCTTTTCGTGTACCCTTTCTTTTCGAGCTAATGATATTCTTTAATTATTTAAAACAAGTTGCTACTTTGGCCAATACAATGTCTTTCTTGAGGGAAAACCATGTTCTAATTTTAAAGTGGATTCATTTCTATTCCCGCATAAAGTCCTACCGATGTAGGGTTGCACTCATAACCAGACTGTCTCATTTGGAAGGGAAAAATACCCAAATAATTTGCGGGTCGGGTCTGGCATAAGAAATCCTAGAACCGACCTGGTTAATCAACCTACAAAGCCTTATCTAACATGGGCAGTATTAATTTTTTATAATTTTTAATATATAGAACGGACCCAATATAATGTTGGTTTGATTTGAATGTTAGAATGACCCGACCCAAAAGAATCTTAATTCCTAATTTAGTTATCGACTTTTTGGTTCCAATCTAGAAGTGAGTCAAGTAGAAAAAACTCGGTTCCTATCTCTCGAGTTGAGTCAAATCCTACACAACCCGACTAACCCTAGCCCAAGACGCAGATTCTTTGAAGTTTGGTGCGTTATTAAATATAGGAGGATTTAATGTGGAGATTAAGTTAAACTTTTGATGTTTGACTATGATTTGTACGCGGATTTTCGGTTTTTAGTTTTGTGGTGGAGTAATGCTTATTTGACGTGAAGATTCTTAGGTCAGAATGTTACTTCATCGTTCCTGATGAGTGTGTCTCATTTTAACGTCTGAATCTTAACGTAGTAAAAGCATTTTTCTTTGTGCTAAATATGTGTCCACGTAAGACACTATGTTAAGACAAAATTATGATATTTCCGATGCTCCTTGTCGATCTGATTTGCACCCGAAAGAATTACACGGGTTTTTAACCGCGCACTGACTCAGATTTTGGGCTTTTTGTTTTTTCTTCAATGTGCCTGTGGATTTGCCCTATTCGAATCGGCCGAGCACTGAAAAACCTCATTTTCCTAAGGCGTCCGGCTCTGATTGGACATTCCCACCAATAGTAGTGGGAGTGCCCGCCTAACTCATTTGAATCCCAACCTAGTGTAGTCACGTTTCCGGACCATGTTTATGTCATGTTTAGAGCCTTATATTTTAGCAGTTGGTATTGGAAATATTTTGAGTTTTTTTATGTGACGAGTCTTCTCACAGATAAAAAATTGCACGCCTATAATATTGTTCACCATTTTTCACCTCTATTTACATATTCATTTTGTCTCAAATTTATAGTTTTATTTGACAAAAAAATGTTCCATATTAATAGCTATTTTTTTTTAAATTTAAATAATTAGGTACTTAAAAAAGTATTATAAATTTATTTTCCCTTCTCTTAGATCTGAGTTTCACCATTCAAGAAAAACAACTATATTTCTAAATGTAGCTATTAATACTAGACCAAGAGAGTATTAAAATTGTCATGTTATGCACTTGTTTCACATACTGGAAATACAGTTAACCCTATTAACAGGTCCATGACCTACCATTTTTGCATGTTCTAATAATGATGGATCCTTATCACTGAACAGATGGCTCTTTCCTTCATTTTCAATCAATATAATTTAACAAAAGTATATTAGTCATAGAACATTCATTGTAATGAAATCAGTTACAAAAAAGTTAGACACAAAATGAAACAATTATCAACAACAATCTTACAACATTTATGTGATTCTTAAGCAAAAGAATAATCCTGTGATCAACTTACAATTTGCTATTAATTATGGGCTTCCTCTCAAGAGAGTAAACAATATCCTTAAAATAGACAGCTTCCTCTGGATGAAGTGCTACGGCAACATCCACACCACCTTTCTTAGAGCAAGAAGGAATGAAAATCATCAAACCTTCAATAGCTAGGTATGCAGGTAAAAAGGCACATGGGCAACCCCCTCCAAAATCAATCTCATGGAACTTGAACCCTAACCAGCTATCAACCTCCACGTTCGGATATATCGAGCTATCCATCTCCGGTACTGCCTTTGCGAGCTTCTGCCCCATGTTTGAATGCCCAAAATCTATGAACGACTTGAAGTACCCATCATTGATTTCAGCTACCGACTTACGAATCATGTTTGCTACAGATGAGTAGCTTCCGTGTAGTAACTCTTTGGCCTTCAATGTTGGGTGAGCCCAAAGCACCAAGTTGCCAAAGTACTCCCTAGGGATGGCTGGTTTAATCCTATACCGACCACTCACAGCCACCCTCGCATGGGTGAACTCATCCCCTTGGAGTCTTCTAGCTAACGTGAGCTTCTTCCACATGTGGGCCAGGAGGCACTCAAAGGTACTAAAAGAGTGGCCGATCTGCTGGTCAAGGCTCTCAATCTTCAGCTTTTTAATGAAATCATCAGAGAAATGCACAACCAAGTTCTCAATAGGTGTTGCAGCTTCATGGGAAGTGGCTGGTGATGGAGGAATGATATCACCAGTATTGTCGCAAAATTCAATCTCAAGGTGATTGAATCTACGTGCCGGAGGAGCGCTAGGGTGTATGAGAGCTGAGCGATCATGGTAAGGCAAAGGGGTCACGTTCACACCTCGGGCAAGCTGTGACCATGCAACAATGAAGGAGCTCATGGACTCCCCATCAACAAGCCGGTGGTGGCCAGACATGCCCAAGACCACCCCTCCACATTTGAACTGGTTGATCTGGACGTGGAGCAACTCCTCATGTTTTTCTTGAGCTGGGTGCAAGGAGCTTATCTTGGTGGATGGCTGGAGTGGGAGAATCTCATCCAAAGTGGACGATACTTGAGTTTCGATTACTCGAACGCCGGCATTGTTAAGGAGAACGCATGGCTGACCTTGCTCGTCGAGCATGAGACGTCCGGCGAGGTGCTGGAAATAGTTCAAAGCCTGGGAGAGGGAGGATTTTAGGGTCTCATTTGTGGGCATCGGTGGCCGGAATACGTAAAGAATAGCAATATGACAGTCAAATGTGGCCTTGTCGAAGATGGTAAGTGGCATTTTTGCATTTGCTGAGGAGTTTGTGTGTGGAGAAGCAGATGCCTTCAAGATGGTGTTGCTCACAATCTTGACTGCCATTTCTCCCAGAAAGATTAGGCTTTGCTTTTGGTGTGGTTGGAGATAGGTGTTCATGAGTTAGTATTTATAGTAGATTATCTCAAAAGGAACCACACTTTATAGCCGGAGGACAAGTGGCCAATTGGTAAGGAAACATCCTGAGACGACGCTAGTTGCAAACCAAGCCTTTTGTGCTACTAAATTAATTAAACTCCTTAAAAAACTGCCACTACATTTTCTTATAATTGCTCTTCCAACTAGGCTTTGATTGCTGTTTTGTTGTATTGACGGATGCAGTGGATTGAAACTAGGTCGCTATGGCGCGTTTACGCGTTGCACTCAAATACGCCCCTGCTTTATTTTTACCTAAATTTGATAGGGACGAGTGTAGACTCTGGCATGACCGGTCTATGTGTCCAAAGCTCATGACTAGCCCACATAGGTTTCATAATTTATGAGTACTTTGATTTTTATGTCCAAGTGTTTTCTTATGTATTATGTTTAGAGCCTCATCACAGAAAATATTTTTTTATTGTTATAATGAGATCAGGGACTTAACCAGCCTCCCAGTACTTAGTTTTCATAGTCCTCGAGTTCATTTTTATTTCCGTATCTTATATGCTCATGACAGTATTGTACTATTTTGTTATGTGAAATGATCGCCTCTTAAAAGAATTCTTGATAATAAAAAAAATATTCTTGAGTAGTTTTTGATAAGAATCAGTTTCTCTTTATGTATTATGTTTGGAGCCTAATATTAATTACAGGGCTTTAATCATAGAAATAGGTCATGCTAGATGGATCTTCTTGATGTAGTGCGGTTATACAAGGAAAGCATCAGGCCAATTAGTCAACAAAAATAAAAGTTGCTTACACACCAGCAATTTGTCTCCGTCAAGGATTTCATTGATTACACCCAAGTATTGTGAGGCCCAATTCTACCCTAACCCTTATGAAACAGACAGGTTTGGTCTCATTCAAAATTCACTTCAAGATATTTCATGTTGGAATTGAAAACCTGAAGCTGATGGTGGTTTCATTGTTTAAACTGGCCTGACACTAACAGTCCTGCCAAGAAGAACGCTTTGTTAGAAAAAAAAATTAAGTCAAGAATCAATGACAGGACTAAAGCCATGGCAGGCAGACGCCAAATATGAAATGGCTGTTTCACTTGGTATTTGGTCTAACCGTTGAAACCCATGTCAACACGGCGTCCGCATTGTCAACTCCAACCATTTGACGCCATATCCAAACATGGGTTTGGCGTCCCATCCAAATCTGGGTACGGTGTCCCAAATGATATGCAAGACTTAGTATAATACATGACTTAATATAATATGGGACAGAAGAAATATAATACAAGTGGTAGTAAAATTTTCAAATATCAACCCAACCACTCTAATCAAGACTTAGTTACGCCTTTAAGGCTAGTTTGAAACCTGAATTATTCATTTGCTTGTCTAAGCCTCAGTGTTTATAATAACAAATCAGCTCAACTATGAATGCTATAACGTAAAAATTCATAGAACGTGACAAGTAATACCAGCTCGACTTTTGAATGCAATAAAATACCTTCTTATTGTTGTTTGCTGCTGTTTAACATTGCCAAGTCAGATCTATCCTTCCATTTTCCCTTGACTTGATTCTTTTGTCATAATACCTGATGCTCTTCATGTTGACAGCTTAGCCCAATGCTTAGTTAAGTCTTCATTATAGTTTAAACGTTCTTTCATGTATGTTTTGACAGTCTAGAGTACGGAAGGTCGCATTGGTCGATACGGCATTATATCGGGGCCCCTCACACCAAAAGACGAAATATATCGGCTATACCATATCGATACAGCCAATACGTATCAATATGCTATTAAAAAATAATTTTTTTTAAAAAAATAATTTTATTTTTTTTTCTTAAAAATAAAAACACAATTCATACCCAACTTCTTTGAAAGTTTTAGTTTTTGTTATATTAAAAATAACATTTTTAAAGTTATATAAGATCAATACGGGTAGGTCCATATAATTTACATAATTATTTTTTTACATAGTGCTCCATAAATATGCATTTATTTAAACTTATAATTGTGACTCATATTAAGCATATTATTTATTTTTAAAATAAACTAATTTTAGAGTGCTTAAAATGAGAAAGAAGGAGCAATAATTTGTATGGGATGGAGAGCATAATAGTGATGGTTCTAAATGAACTAATTATTATGCTCTAAAATAAGTATTATAATGATATATTGTTAGTTATAATATATTTTTTATATTTATAAAAGGGTTTATGCCCATTTTGACACGTACTAAGCGTATCATTGACATGTACCCATATTCATAGTCATCGTTACTGTCATTTGTATCAATACAGCCTTCCATAGTCTAGAGTCAATGTTTCCATCGGTTAAAATATTGGCACAAGTTTGAATGAGGTGAGAACCTTATCACAACACAATGCAATAAACCGTTAAGCCTAAATTGTTTATGAGATTGAAACAATCAAATGACGTTTACCGAATAGTACTTTATTTATTTGGAATATGAAGGTGTGCTAAATTGCTTAGCATTAGAGAGAACGGATTGAAAATCATGATAGATATCACCATAGTATATTCAAGCTACTAAAAAAAAATCTTCCCTTTTCTCATACATACTAGGGTGATTTACACACTACAACAAAATTGACTATTAGTGGCGCATTTTTTCTGCGTTGCTTAAAACAACTACTTGCGACGTATATATATAAAAGCGTCGCAAAAAATGAACTATTAGCGACGTTTTTTTTATGCATCGCTAATAGTCATATATTAGCGACGATTTATAATAAACATTGCTACTAGTTCCTTTATGTCCGATGCTTTATACAAACGTCGCTAAAAGATATACATTTTAACTAAAACAAGAAAAAAAAAAGCATAACTATTAGCAATGCTTATCACAAGCGTCACCAATACTCATGCTATTAACGACGCTCTTGTGACAAGCGTCACTAATAGTCCTAATATTAGTTATTCATTTAAAATAAAAAAATGAAAAAATTTGGATTATTAGCAACGCTTTTAAATAAGCATGGCAAATAACTTGATTACAAGTGTCGCTAATAGCTTTATTAATTAATTTTATTTAATAAATAATAAGTAAAAATTAAAAAAATTTCCTAAATATAATATATAGTTTATTCAATATTCATTATTTGTATATATGATAAATAAATATTAAATTTTTAATAAAAAGTAGTGTTAATAATAGATTAAACTTTCACTATTTATATATAATATATTTTATTTTGTAAATTTTCTTATTAATTTTAAAATATAATTTATAAATAAAGAGAGAGAGAAGAGAGGGATCGAAGAGAGCAAGAGAGGAGAGAGATGGGTAGGAGAGTGAGGAGAGAGAGAGAAAGGGAAGAGTGAGGAGAGAGAAGGGTAGAGAGAGGATGAGGAGTGAGAGAGTGAGGAGAGAGGGAGGGAGAAAGGGAGGAGAGAGAGTGAGGAGAGAGGGTAGAGAGAGGAGAGAGAGAGTGAGGAGAGAGGGTAGAGAGAGGAGAGAGGGTAGAGAGAGAAGAGAGAGAGTGAGGAGAGAGGGTAGAGAGAGGAGAGAGAGGATAGGGGAGAGAGAGAGAGGAGAGGGAAGAGAGAGGCAAAAAGAGAGAGAGGAGAGGGAAGAGAGATAGAGAGAGAGAGAGAGAAGAGAGAGGGGAGAGGGGGATATTAATTTTATTTTAAAAAAAATACACTAGTATTAGCGACATATACATATATACGTCGCTAATACTACATTGTATTAGTGACCTATACATGTATACGTCTCAATACAATAGTGTATTAGCGACATATAGCTGTATACATGGCTAATACACTATAGTATTAGCAACATATGTAGCTATACGTCACTAATGGTTTTTAAAATTTTAAAAAAAAATTAAAATAGATGGAGAGAGTGAGGAGAGAGAGGAGAGGGAAGAAAGAGAGGAGAGAGAAGAGGAGGGATATTAATTTTATTTTAAAGAAAAAGTAGTAGCGACGTTTACATATATATGTCGCTAATATTACAATGTATTAGCGATGTATACATGTAAACATCGCTCATACATTAGTGTATTAGAGACATATATCTATATATGTCTCTAATACACTATAGTATTAGTGACATATGAAGCTATATGTCACAAACAACTTTTTAAAATTTTAAAAAACATAAAATTAAAATAGATAGAGAGAGTGGGGAGAGAGAGGAGAGGGAAGAAAGAGAGAGGAGAGGGGAGAGGGAGACGAGAGGGGAGGGAGGGAAGAGAGAGGGGATAGGGGGGAGAGTGAGAGAGGGAAGAGAGAGAGGGGGAAGAGAGAGAGGCGGAAGAGAGAGAGAGGAGAGGGAAGAGAGAGAGGGGAGAGGGGATATTAATTTTCTTTTTAAAAAAAATGTATTAGAGATGTTTACATGTATACGTCGCTAATACTATAGTGTATTAGCGAGGTATACATGTAAACGTCACTAAAATAATAGTGTATTAGTGACGTATACATATATACTTTACTAATACACTGTATTAGCAACGTATGTAGCTATACGTTGCTAATGGCTTTTTAAAATTTTAAAAAAATAAATTAAAATAGATAGAGAAAGTGAGGAGAGAGAGGAGAGGGAAGAGAGAGGGGAGAGAGAGGGGAGAGGGGAGGGAAGAGAGAGAGGATAGGGGAGAGAGAGGAGAGGGGAGAGAGAGAGGGAAGAGAGAGAACGAGAGAGAGAGAGGGGAGAGAGAGAGGGGAGGGAGGAGAGAGGAGAGGGAAGGGAAGAGAGAGAGAGGAGAGAGAGGGAGGAGAGAGGAGAGAGAGAGAACAAAGGGAGAGAGGGTAGAGTGGGGTGAGGAGAGAGAGGAAAATTTTTATTTTATTTATTTTATATTTTATACTTTATATTTAAAAAATAATTAAAAAATAAATAAATAAGCATGTACTAGCGACACATAGATATATACGTCAATAAAACCACAGAGTATTAGCAACATATAGACATATATCTCGCTAATACCTTAAAGTATTAGCGACATATAGTCATATATGTCTCATATACCCTTAGCATAAGCGACACATAGTCCTATTCGTTGCTAATATATTTTTATTTATTTTTTTAATTAATTTTGAAACAAAAAATATAAAATAAAGAAGATATAGAGAGATGAGAGAGGGAGGAGAGAGAGGGTGAGGAGAGAGAGGGAAGAGAGAGGAGAGAGGGAGGAGAGAGAGGAGGGAGAGAGAGAGAGGAAAAATATTTATTTTATTTGTTTCATATTTTTTATTTAATAAATAAATAAATATGTATTAGTGACATATATGCCTATACATCGCTAATATCGACTTATAGTCCTATGCATCACTAATACATTTTTATTTATTTTTGTAATTAATTTTTAAACAAAATATAAAATAAAGAGGATATAGAGAGAGAGGTGAGAGAGAAGAGGGTAGAGAGATGGAGGAAAGAGAGAGAGAAGAGAGGAGAGAGAGAAGGGGAGGAGAGAGTGAGGGGAGGGAGGAGAGGAGAGAGAGAGGGTTGGAGGAGAGAGAGGGAGGAGAGGAGAGGAGAGAGAGAGAGGGAGGAGAGAGAGGGGGAGAGAGGGGAGGGAGGACAGAGGGAGAGAGAGATGAGAGAGGGAGGACAGAGGGGAGAGAGAGGACAGAGAGAGGAGAGAGGAAAGGGAGAGAGAGGAGAGGGGGAGAGAGGAGAGAGAAGAAGATGGAGAGGGATATTAATATATATTTTCTATTTTTTTAAATTTCTTTTATAAAATAATAAAAAAATAAAAAATACCATTATCCACGTATAGTTATATACGTCACTAATAGTAAATGTATTAGCGACGTAAGTTACTATATGTCGCTAATATATACACTATTAGCTATGTATAGAACTATATGTCGCTAAAAATATTATTATTAGTGACATAGAAGCTATACGTCGTTGATAAATGTTCTAAAAATGATATTATTAGCCCCCCCCCCCCCTGACCCCTTTCCCCTTTCTAGTTGTTTCTTGCAACATGCCGCCTCCGCCTCCCCTTGCCCACACCCCACCGTCCCCCGGCCCCCCACCTCCTCCGGTTCCCCCCTCCCACCAAGTCCCCCTTTTCCCCTCTGCGCCGCACCCCCTACATGTGGACCCAAGGCCTGCAAGCCGGCTCCATCCTCCAACCCCCACCCCCTCCCACTGCTTACCCCCCCCCCTCTCCTCCGATTTTCGGGGGAGGAACGAGGGGGCGGAGCCAGGAAGAGGGGGCTGGAGGACAACGGTGGCAGCGCCCCACTCCACCTGCTCTGCCACCCTCCTTTCATTTTCAAAGGAGGGGGTGGAGCTAGGGGTAGGAGAGACTGTAGGTGGGTGGGGGCTAGAGGACGGCGACACCGCCATCCTCCCGCTCACCCCTGCTCCTTCCCCCCGCCTCCTTTAATTTTAAAAGGAGGGAGGAGGGGGCGGAGCCTGGTAGATGGGGAACCGGGAGTGGGGTGGGGGGCCAAAGGACAGCGGCGGTGCCGCCTTCCTCCCGCTCCCCTCCTTTTCCCCTCCTCCCCCTTGCTCCGGACCCCTCACTCTCCCTGCTCGCCCCCTCTTCCTCTTATTATTTTCAGAGGAGGGGGGAAGGAGGGGGGCGGAGCCGGGGGTCCGGATTCCAGTGCCCCGCCAACCTCTGGCCCCTCTCCCTTCCCCGGTGGGCCTGGTGGCCCATTGGGGATGTTTTTTTAAAAAAAATTCTTTAATTTTAATTTTTTATGCCCACCATTGTCGTCATTGATATATTGTCGTCTAGCGAATAGGGCACGAAAGCAATGGATCATTCGAGACATAGATATAACGCCGTCTAATGAGTCATGCCTGCCGTCGAATAATCATTGTGTGAGCGATCTCGTTGCAAACTCGTCAGATATGCTGCAATACAATGGGATCCCACTGTGTTTCAGTTAGATGCAATGGGATGGACCATTCGAGACATTGCAATAACCCTTGATCGCATTCCCCCCCCCCCCCCCCCGAAGATGCAGGTGAGGACTATATCTGATGAGGGGAAGATACACTACCAGGCACAAAAGCAATCTCCTGAATAATCCATCTCAGCGCCGACCATCAGTGGGTGAGCATTCTGCAAACCCTAATCCTAGTATATATATAGGCAGGGTGAGAGGGTTACAAACCGTCGAGTTATGGAAGGTATTGATGTAGCGAACATTGCGGTGCTGCATCGGGAATAACACCTCGGGAATTGGGTTGTTACGATCATGGAATAATGCCTCACGGAATTGGGTCGTTATGATCATGGAATTATCGTGTAAGCAATGGACACTCTTGTCAAAATAATCAATTAATATTATCGTGTAATTAGTAACACATAACCCCTTTTGGTCGTGTTGTTGATTACACGATACAAATATATAGTATACCTTATGTACAATATATCGTGTTTTTAGGAACAAGTTAATTACATATTACGTGTTGTTGATAGCATGATGTATATACAAAAATTTCAGCTAAAGAACGGGGGTGGAAAAGGTAATCCTGATTGATGCTCCCCTTCCTTCCGTCATTTGCATACGCAATTATTCAACCTCCTTTGTCTTCTTGTTGGGACATCTACCACATTCGGAGGCCCCCCTTGTGCACTAGTACATCATTTGCGGTTGTGACCCAACTGACCGCATGTTTCACATTTTTGTGTGGCTTTGAGAGGCAGTTGTGACTCTATCAGACTTTTTTGTAGATGCCCCTGCTGCTTTTGAGGGATAGGTGGGCCCAATGTAGGCATAACTCTAGCCAGTGCACACTGGTGTCGATCCTTCATTGGGTGTAAGGCCTTTCGATAAGTCAGTTTATACATTTTAGTAGAGTACCATTTTTCGCAGTACTCAAACACATAGAAGTGTCTATTATCGATTGCTACGATTGCATGCTTACATGGTAGACCCAGATGTTGAAACTTCCCACATGTGCAGGTATGATCAACTAGGTTTACCACATTCTGCGAAGAAAATATCGTGAGTATGAGCGCAAAATAAATGACTTTCTTGTGTTATTGATTACACAATGTGTCATACGATTTTTACATAAATCGTATCTACTTACACAATAAATAAAAATAATGTGTTTAAACTAACACAATATGAAGCCCACATGCATAAACGAACACATGTTATTTACATCACCATATGAATGCAATGTAGTTGATGATATAGCAAGTTAACCTGAAATTCATACATTGACACATGCAATACAATCATATTCCTTGCTTCTTCTCGCCTATTTTTGATGTATTTTTGGGCAAATGTGGTTAACTCTTCCATCATATTATGTCTATCTGTTCGATGTTTTTCAAATAATGTTGATTCTTTAGGTAGTTGTCCTTGAATCTATCTGGCATATTTGCTGCCATGCGAAAGATGCAATATCCATAGTGTGTAAATGGGAAAAACTTCTTCACAGCATTTGCCAATCCCTTCTGTCTATCAGAAATGATTGCATCCAACTTGGCTGGAGGATTAGAGAATAGATGATTTCTAAGCAACTCAAGAAACCAACACCAAGTTTTCTCGCACTTGTTCTCAACCACTGCAAATGCAATGCACAATATATTATTGTTCCCATCCAGTGCAGTTGCTATCAATAGCTGTCAAGCATACTTTCCTTTTAAGAAAGTTACATCAACCGTTAGCAATGCCTCAGTGTTGTTCTAAAAGCTCTCGCAATGGGGCCAAACATCCAAAATACTCTTTTGAAATCGTACCCACCCATAGGTCCGGGAATATTACATGATCTCACTAGCACAACTACACTTCCAAGATTTATATATTCTATTTGCCTCCCATAAGCAGGAAGTAAGCGGTAGGATTCATCTAGGTCACCATCTATTAAATCAGTCAGAGCTTTACCTGCATGACCGGATACAATTTAGTAAAGGTTATATGACAATGGCTTATGTTCCCGATCACACGACATTTTATGTTTTCGTGTGATCGGGATCCATACACGATGGTTGGTTGTATTTATGGTAACACGATATTGATGTATGTCGTATGAGTGCATATTCCGACTATAGTGTAAGCGTGTAAACAATAACACGCTAGACTAACATATTGTGACACTAAATCAACACTTCAATTATTTTCATGCATTACTTGTGCGCCAGCATTTCTTGTAGTTCTCAGTTATGCCCCAGTGCTTCAAAATATAACTTGTTATGCTCTTAGGTGTAATGTCCACTGAGTCTTTAAACAGGCCATAATATTTTCTCGCTATCAAAAGGTGTGATGCTAGGGGGTGGTCAGTTGACTTCCATTGGGTTCCACATGAATGAGTCGGCACTAACCTCATGAGAGTCACATGATCTCCTATATTTCAAGCCCTTATGTACCAGTTACAAGAATCATTGGAGCACTTTGTGGCGTACATATTCCAGTTTTCATCCACAACACAATATGTGAAATTTGCCTTTATTACTAAGTCTATCAAGACCCTCTTGAAATGCAAAATGCTTAGAAAACGTACACCCAATTTGAGGAGCTTCTAGTAATCCTTAGTTTGCAAACTGCCCATCATTTAGCTAGCCTTTACCAATATTTGGTTCGAACATGTTTAAATTATTGATTGTATCCCAATCTTCCTCTGCCTCAATGTCGACATTATTGGGAACCTCGTTGTTTCCAAATTCTTTGTGGTCGGACATACTTTCCATGTCAACTATATCATTATCGTACCATTGATCCTCACCCCACATATTTTCAACTTCTTTGCCTTCTCCTTCGCCATAATTACAAGGGTTGTATAGAGGTTCAAAGTTATCAAATGAAGTCCTTGTCCCACCCACCATTGGTGACAATTCCTCTAATCTATTTTGATTGGCTTCTATTTCACGTTATGTACTCATTGGATTGGTGAAAGAAGATTGACATGGATTTGTTGAGGGCAAGTTGTCAGGCTGATGTCGTGTATTCTATTACCAGGCTTACATTTCAAAACGTGTAATCAAAACCACTACATGAATGCATGTCATGTTATTATATCTATGTTGCAATTCATAATTGCTATATCGCATGTATATATCATGTAATTACTAATGTGATATATTACACGTCGTATTTATTACTTCACACGATATGATTTACCCTTAACACAATATGTTCAATATCGTGGTCTCGAGTACACGACCTATTCCAATTGCGTATAATCTAAAGATCTATTGTTACCTAATAGTTTCAAAAGTAAACTGAGTTTCATTGAATCTAGTATGAAATCCCACATTATAGTTGGGAAGAGCCATTACGACAAGTGATTTAGGTCTATTGACTATCTGGTTCCTTTCTACAGAGGGTGATGGTGATTTATCACCGTTGTCAAAATATTTCATCTTGGCATATAATGATAACACCTCCTTATGAATGGAGAACACTGATTGGCGGTCATCGTGGTCTTATAATTCATATATCATTGATGATTGGGATGATGGAATTAAATACTTCAAAGTGACATTGCCATTGATGGAAAGTTGTGCTTTGACTTGCCACAACAACTTGCCAAAGCTCACCAACGGATGAATGTTCATCAACCGTGCCATTCCACTAATATACACACTGTCATTGCCTATTTCTCTATTATAATGGATGCAAATACTAATCCTATCCATGATCAGTGTAAAAGAAGGATCATTTCTATGAAATGTAGCCTTTGGAGCACTCACACAATGTGTATGGTATCAAAAAATGTTTTTTCTTGTTAATCGATGCTTGCCGGTGAGTCACCGCCAGTCAACACTCTCCGATGAGTTTCATTCGCCGCTGATGACTCCTACCACACCGGAATGGTGCAGCACTGTTCCAGTGTTCATTTATTATTCACTACTTTAAAACATGATATAGTGGAAACTTAAGGGCAATTTGGTCAATAAATAAGTCATATGGCATTTCTGTTTAAAATCCAGGGAATATGGAATTTTTCATTCTTTGGTCAAGCAATATGGAAAAAACTCTAGAATCAAGTACAGGAGCTCAGCCTACTCAAAACAAAAAATTTATTCTTCAAAGTGAAGTTATTATAAGAAGACGCTATTGAATAAGGGCTAGAAATGAAACACTATAATAGACCAATTGAAATGAGGATGCATAAAAGCAGCGGAATCCAAACCTGATTATGAGCTAATTCATGTGTTAGATGGTGAAATCCATAAGCGCCACAACCAGAACTTACATGCTGGAGAAAAACTCATAACTTTTAGTGGAAAAAGCCAAAAGATGGACAAGAGAGAGAGAGCGGGACAGAGGAGGGGGAGGGATAGGGATAGGGTGAATAGAAATCTACCTAGTGGAAGTAATTTGTAGGGCAAGGTAGACATTGCCACATAAGGGATCTCTAGACTCTGGTGAGGGAGAAGAAATGAGTGCTGAGAGAATGGGTCGAAGGGGAAAGGGTGCGGGTTTAGACAATGGCACTTTAGGAATTATGAAAAGTTTTAAACGCCAGGCCATTGGCCGCTATGAGCGCCATTTTGTAGGTTGTCAAATAGAAAATTAACATGCCAAAGTACATTTCATCTTGACTCACAGCAAAGAGTTTTCTCTCTCACACACACAAACACACAAATATATATATATATATATATATATATATATATATATATATATATATATATATATATATATATATATATATATATATATATATATATATATATATATATATATATATATATATATATATATATATATATATATATATATATATATATATATATATATATATATATATATATATATATATATATATATATATATATATATATATATATCATTGCATTAACTTCCCAATTCCTATTTGAGGGTTACACAGAAATTGATCTTATTTCAACCCTATATTTTGAAGTGATGCTTATATCAAGATACATAAGAAATTCCCACATTTTTCTTTAGAAGTACTAATTTAAAGTCTAAGTACATGAAAGAAATGTAATTTGGGTCGTAAATGGGACTCGAGCTTTGGTTGTAAATGGGCTTCGAGCCCAATTCGAACATAAGTTTGAACTTTTGTACTATGTCTTCGACCTCAAGCTTAAGTCAAGTTTCGAGTTCTTTTCCCGAACAAAGTTTGAGCTAGGACTCAAGGTGGTTCATCAAGATTGTGTCGCGTTCTAGCCGAGTTTTCAAAAATCAAACTCGAGTTAGAAAAACCTAAAACTCAATTTAACTTGGCTCATTAGCATCCTTGCACTCAAGGCTTCCAATGGTCGTTTTAATCTAACACTTCTCTGAGATGTTCCTAATTATATCACCTCAGTTAGCTAAAATTTTCATAATTTTGCATGGAGTTTATCCCATTCAGAAAGTGATCTTTTATGGTGTTTACTTTTTGGCCAATTGGCAATACCTTTTCCCCCCTTCATTTTGGGGTCTTCTCTTCATGGAATAGGCCTACAAAAATTACTGGAGATTCATAAATGTATCTAGTTTCCCATTGTATTTTTGGGGATTTTTACCTATTAAATGTAAATTATTAGATTTTCACAAATGTGTACTATTTGGGCTCCACAGTTCTATGGTTTTGCGTTTTGGGATTTTTCTTGAGCTCAATTTGGATAATATAGCTCCCAAATTTACTGTGGGTAATATTGTATGAGCTATCTAAAATTAAAAAAATTGCTCAATTTGGAGTTGTTTGCAGCATGTTGTGTTCTTTGAGATCCAACTGTGCTGGAATCTATGCACCAATTTCCATAATACAAAATTAAATAATTTTTGTTGTTAGTTTGCATGACCAATTTAATTTGGAGTCGCTGATTGGATCAATTGATTGTGTTCCAAATTTCATGTGCTTTGGATATATCTAGTATTTTTATCAAAATTCTAAGTTAGCCACAACACCAAAATTTGGGTTTTGAACTTTTGCATGCAGTCGGGTAATTTCACTCCTGCAATGTTTAAAATTGTTTTATATGTTTTTGACATATTTTCTACCGATTATATACCATGGGGTGAGATTGGGTATATACATGTTTGGGTAACAAGTCAATGAATTTGAAATAATTTTGTGATGAGTGCACATATATAAAAATTATTGAATTAGTCAAGTGGGCTCCTGAGGACTTTTTAAAGGCATGGTCAATGCCTTTAGAACCAATGCCAGTTGTAAACATGTCGTCCATGTTATAAGCCCTTTTACCAAGAGTGCTAGGGAAACTTGAACTTTATGTTAGTTTTTTGTAAATCACAGGCATTTGATTTACTAAATTATTGTTCAAGGCGAAATTCTTCATGGTTTTTTATTGGTGTTTTTACATGATTTTTATATGTAAGTTTTGCAAAGCACATGTTTGTGGATTAGTGTATGAATCAACTTATTGGACGTAAGTTCACGAGTTTTGTTTTGCATGAACCTCTCCACTATGTGTACTTATTTACATAAATGCATTTGAGTTTGCCAATGCTTAGCAAGGAGCTTTGAAAGCACTTGGAACATTAAGTGTCTTAATTGACAAAGGGTAAAAGCAATAGAAATTTGCCAGATGATGAGACTTTACTTATTTGTTCTTTTATTTTGAATAATTATAATAACTCTACCATATAATGGTTTATGTGGCTAGACTTATTTAGTACTCTTAGATTTATGTTTTATTTAATTGGAGCATAACTAGTTAGTAAATGATTGTTAGCTTGTAGTGGGCCACAGTGCATTTGTACGTACCCCTCGGGCTCTTTAGATGAGGATTGTGACAAAATTGTGGTAGCTGAGAAAATTAATCTTAAGT
Source organism: Saururus chinensis (assembly GCA_035235625.1). NCBI lineage: Eukaryota > Viridiplantae > Streptophyta > Magnoliopsida > Piperales > Saururaceae > Saururus > Saururus chinensis. Next base: position 49,629,462 of record CP141140.1, read on the forward strand.
TTTAAGATAACGACCTATCCTAGGATAAGTGTTGTGTGATAGATGAAATAAAAAGATTTAGCAATCTCTAGGACAAGAGATGTGCAAGAATTAACTTTGTTGCCTTGCTTTTGTGTTATATTGTGTGATGGGTAGAGTACTTTCTTTTGAAGGATTTGATGGCGGAAGCGGGAGGAACAACGCTTCTGCAAATCAAGTTGTTGCTGATAGGCATCAGATGGATCAATTAAGGACTACTTTGGAGGGTTCGGATAGCATTGTCTAAACCCAAGTTCAACAGTAGGAGTAGAATATTCAGCAGCAAGAGTTTTGATTGAGACTCAGGCAAGGTTTCGGTAGACTCATGGAGTTCATGGAACTCAAGCACGGAACATTTTATTAGTGACTTGGTTCAGAGGCCATATATGTTCATGCAAAGAAATTCTTGTAGGGTTTGAGGAAGGAAGGAGATGCCAAGCTCTGGTGGACTAAGTGAGGACGTGACATTTTACTAACCAATCGGCTATCATATAGGAAGATTCCATAGAGGTTTCATTGAAAAGTATTTCTCTAAGACAGTTCGAGATGACATGCTCACGGAGTTCATGGAACTCAAGCAAGGAATATTTTATTAGTGACTTGGTTCAGAGGCCATATATGTTCATGCAAAGAAATTCTTGTAGGGTTTAGGGTTCCAGGAAAAATGACACTCCTCCTATAGACATGAGAGAAGTTGTTGAAAGGATAATCCTTTCAAGAACAACATAAAGAAAGAAACAGAGGAAGACCACCAATCCAACCCCATCTTTTGTACATAGTTTGCCAACAGATGATCTAGTCACATGCGTCTACCTATCCAAAACCTACCTGTCGCCCATCTCTGTTACATATGAGCAGCACAATTTCCTTAGAGAACTGAAGTTACTTAACAGACCATAGTTTCTTTCATAATTATTAATTGGACAGAAATAGAGGATGTGATGTCCACACATTTCTTTTGCAAAATACTAATAATGAGCAGTGAGTCTCCTCCAATAATAACTTTGTGAATCTTTAGCCAGTGCGCCATTTCCAGGATTGCTAAAGCTTCAGCCACCACAAAGTTTGTGTATTCAATTTCCAAACAAGATGGGGCCAGCACTAACCTTTCGTCATCCTTCAAGACAGCCTCTCGAGGGAAAAAAACACAAGCAGTAAAAGGACTGAAAAAAATGGGTAAGTATCTCCAGACAGCCTTAATTTTCGTAAGAAAAAATAGGTAGCAATGGGAAATTCTGACTCTAATCACACATTGAAAAACCAAGCTTTGGCTTTGTGCTATAAAAAAGACTTCAACACAGATAGAAAGGAGGATCGGAAGCCCTTGTCAGCTGTTAGAGTTACCGTTCTCCACGGAGGACTTTTGGTGAAAAGCTGGATGACAATTTCTAAAAGTTTATTGGGGAGAGTTTATCCGGTGAAGGAATTACGTGGAGGAGATGGCGGAGCAACATGAACAGAAACAGACGCAAGGAGGGCTAATCTAGCAATATGTGACTCGTGACAATTTGGCGATGTATAGATTCTTCTTAGGAATATCGTTTCCAAAAAAAATATCTCTCACCATCCCATATTAATAGCTCCATTTATCTTAATTTATATAGCTAAATACTTAAAGAAAATGCTAGCTTCATATGCTATTCTTTGTAGATCTCACCATTAAATAAAAATTATTATTTTCAAATGGAGTTATTATTATGGGACAAAGGGAATATGAAATACAACATAAAATTCTTTTACGGGATGAACCAATTTAAAACTAGCCCTTCATTGAAGGTTGGTCTTCAGCTATCTATGGTTGAATTAGGTTTTTTTAAGCAAATTGCTTATATATTTCTTTTTTTTCTATATTAATAGCTCTATTTGGTTAAATGAACTAATTTTAGTATATTTTAAAAAATCACATTAATAGTTCTATTTAGTTTTTTAAAATAAATTAATTTTAATTTATTTTGAGAAACCAAATGAAACTATTAATGTGGAATAGAGGGAGTCTAATACAAGAGGTAGTAAAATTTTCAAAATTTGCCCCAACCACTCTAATCAAGACACAGTTACGCCTTAAAGCTAGTTTGAAACATGAATTCTTCATTTGCTTGTTTAAGCCTCAGTATTTATAATAACATATACTCGATTATAAAATGCTATAACGTAAAATTTTACAGAGGCGGGGTCCACTTTAAATTAACAAGTAAACATATATTTGTATGGTCTTGTTTTAAAGGGCTCATCGATACGAGTTTAACGATAATAAGAGCGCGCAATTCCGAGTTGGGGGTAAGGAGATACATCCGTTTGAAGTTTAAAATTTCGTTTTATATTTAAAACATAATTTTAAAAAAAAACTTTTTATGTCAGCACCGCGTTAGGCGACTGATGCGCGGCACATGTCAGTCATGCCAGGCACTCCAAGCACGCATATGTGTGCCACATGGCGCGCATCAGGCGTCCCCTCCCCCTATATAGGGAGGGTTCTCCCATTTGAGAGGGAGACACCCAGACCCATTTTTTACGTTCCTTCTTAGTTTCCCTCTTATTTCACCCATCTTCACACATTCTTTCCCTCATTTCTAACCTATTTCTCACCCACTTTTGCTCATTCAAAAGGCAAACCTAGCTAAATCAATGGTGCTCTACATCATGGGAGGGTCAATTTCGAGAGATGACCTTTCTAGACCTTTATAAAGGGGGAAATGTCCTAGGTGAGGGGAGACTCTATTCTGACCTCCAAGATGTAAAGAGAGAAATACTCTATGGTAAGGGGAGCCTCCGGTCCCCAACAAGAGAAATATTCCTATGTAAAGGGAGACTCTATCCGCCGCTTCCGAACCTGAAAGGAGATCTTGTCTCAGCGTGAGGGGAAGTTCCGTCTGCGGCTCCAAGCATAGGAACGAGACAAGGCTCCGACTGCCAGCCATTACTCCAACCAATTTCAAGAACGAAGAGTAAGTGGTTTTAAGTTCTAATTTTATGCTACGATTAGGCGTTCTATTTCATAATTTATTCGTCTCTTAAATAAAATATTATTTCAAAAAAGGAGGATATTATTAAGGGTGGGCATGCATTAAAATAATAGCGTCGTGCATGCCTCTGTGGGATTTTGTCGTGATACATTTCTTAAATTATTATTATTTGAATTACATTTATGAATGATTTGACCAAATTTGAAATGTAGTTATTTAATATATAACCCAAAAACTATCATCGGTTTTGAAGGGTAGATATTTGTATAAAGCCCAAAAGCTATCGGAGTTATAACTCCTAGGTATCACCTATTAAGGCATAAGGCGCGCCCATGAAGTTGGATATCGTGGGAAGATCCTCTTCATTCTGATCTCGTTGCCCCACGAGATGGGTCTATGTCACACTGGTATCGGTGACATATTGTGAATGATGAATTATCCCATTTTAAATAATTTATCAAATTCTAGTTATGAACAATTTATCCGAGTTTACCGAATTTTGTGAAGAACTATTTTATCTAACTATTTATTTAAGAAATACATTTAATTCTGTTAGTCAATAATATTATTTCGAGTCGACTTTTGAATATGAATTATTAGAAGAATATTTATGCATCTTTGTTTATGCTTTATGTTTAGCATGCTAATAGAATTTAACTCTATCTACTAAGTATAATTATACTCACCCATCCCCGGATGTTGCAGGTCCGAACGAAAAAGTTGATGTCAATGAAGGTTGCTTGTAGAACTTTGAAAGATCTACATTTTTTACATTCTTTGGTTATATATTAATTTTGGATGTGCACTGCTTTGATTTTACTAAGGTACCCTTATTTTGTAAAGTTTTTGTAATTATGTAAATCAATGAATAGTTACTCTTCTATACACGGTTGATCTTAGCCCATATTTTATCATTACGAATTAGTGAAACTCTGACCTTTAAAGTAATTTAAAAAGTAGGGGCGCAACATAAACAATGAAAGTGGCTTTATTCTAATCTATGCCACTGGCCATTTCCTTCTTCTCATTGCCTTATGTAGGGAGAAGAGGCTTAGGTTATATAATCCGCTAAAGGGTAACTAGAATCACCACTTTCCTGAGGTCAACAAGGTTAGAAGACATGTTGCGACAACCATGGATGACTATAGTGCGACAAAGTGGCCACTGACAAAGGTAAAAAAATGCCCATATCAAGAGACGAACGAAGACTACGGTGTGTTCCTGATGTAATATGTTACAAAGCTAGTTATATGAGTCCTTCAACCAGATTTTACCCAATGAGAATTCACTATGTTGGTCAGGCTACAAATATGTGCAGCAATTCTTCATAGGTAAATTGATTAGGACTTCAATGCTTCCACGGAGTTGTAGTGTATTTTTTTCTCTCTTACAATGTACAATTGATAAGAAAAAACTTATTGTTTTACTTTCATTCAAGGTCATGTCACCTGTAGGTCATGTCACCGATAACATGAAGTTATGTTAGGCTGTGTAATAAAGTGTTGAAGTTTGTGTTGTCAATAACACAACCACCTGTAGGTCTTGTCACCGATAACACAATATCATGTTAGGTCATGTAATAAAGAGTTGCAGATCGTGTTATCAACAACACGTCTAGTCATAGGTCATGTCACCTATAACACAATATCATGTTACATAGTGCAATAAAGTGTTACGGATCGTGTTATCAACAATACGCCAACCCATAGGTCATGTCACCGATAACACGAAGTCATGTTAGGTTGTGTAATAAAATGTTGTAGATTGTGTTATCAACAACATGCTCGCCCATAAGTCTTGTCACCAATAACACAAAGTCACGTTAGGTCGTGTAATTGCGTGTTATAGATCATGTTATCAACAACATGCCCACCCGGTAGGTAGTGTCACCAATAACATGACCTTGTGTTAGATCGTGTAATAAAATGTTCCAAATCATGGTATCAACAAATTTCATGCATAGCAAAATAAATATGCATATCAAAAAATTTATAGGCAAACAAATTTTCTCTTTCATTATTGTGAGTTGATGAGTACATTGTATAAACATAAAAAAGAAAAAAATACATAAGTAGACCAAAAATATAAATATAAAAGTAGAACATCGTACACCATCTGTCTATAGAAGCACAACCTGGTGAGCCACCGGAAAAAATAAATATAGACATTTGGGACATTGCAATAATAGCCGATTAAGACTCGTCGGCCTCCGAGGCAAATGAGAAGAGTAGTGCAGACGGTTGATGGGGTGAATTGGAAAATTCATTTGACAATACATGCCATTAATCTTTGGCATTGACCTTCTCATCCACTTAGAAGGCAAACTAGTCATAGTCGGGCATTATTTTAATGTCCCGATGGCTGCCGCATTTTTTCATGAAGGTTCACCAGATCGTGCTCATGGAGACCAGTGGTATGTGATCCGTCTATTGGGAGTCGCCCATCATAGAATGTTCCTTAGGTGGGCAGGAGGTGGGTGTTGAATGGTCACTTGATGTAATTTTTGTGGATTTATATTTGTCGAGATGGAACGAGAGGTGAAGTAAAGGCTACATCAGAAAATGGGATGACACTTTGGTTTTCTTCACCGGGATTTATTTTGCTATGCCAAAAATTGGTGTGACTTTTTGGAAATTAGTGATGCATAAGAAATTGGGATCATTTATATAATGTTATGGTCCTACTATCGATAACATGAAGTATAATTATTGTGTAGTTGGTAACACATAATGAAGAAAAAAAATTGTAATATTCATTGTAAAGTCTATTTTTTTGTTGTGTAATTTGTAGCACATTATCCCTTTGATCGTGTTATCGATTATATGATATGTATACGGAATATAATATTAAAAATAAATAGTTCAACATATCTTGTTATTGACATCACAAATGTCATTAAGGTCGTGTTATCGATAATATGATATACATATAATATCGTGCATGGTAATATGACATTTATTGAAAAATATGTTCCCTGCCCTTATGTCATTTTTCTAATCTTTTCTTCACCATCCTACGTCTTATACTCAGACGAGTAGCCACATTTGGAGGGTTCTCTTATGCGCTACTGCAACATTTACGGTTGTGACCCAACTACCTACATGCTCCATGTTTGCATGAGGTTTTAACCTTGGGTTGTCACTCTATTCAGTTTTTCCTTGGATGCCCTATTGCTTGAGTGGGATAGGTAGGTTATATGTAGATAGAACTCTAGTCAATGCCCATTGGTGCCTATCCATCATTGGGTATTATGGCTCTTGATATATCAATTTATATGTTTCTATTGAGTACCATTTTTCACAGTAATCAGACACATAAAAGTGTTTGTGATCAATTGCTGCAATTACATGTTTACATTGTAGCCCCAAGTATTGAAACTTTTTGCATGTGCAGCTACATTCAACTAGATTCACTGCATCTTATTGAATGAATATCGTGTAAATGAGAACATGATAAGTGATATTATAGTATTATCAAAAACACGACCCATAAACACATGCCTTATGCGCACAATTATCGTGTTATTTTAACTGATATACATACACGTTATTGTCGATAATGTTTGAACATACACACGACATTAATTAGATTTTACCTGGTGATATAGCTAGTTAACCTGGAATTCATACATTGATACCAATAATACATGCATATTCCTTGCTTCTTCTCTTCGGCTTTCTATGTGTTTACGAGCAAATATGGCTACATCTTTAGTCATATTTTGTCTATCTGTCTAATGTTTCTCAAATAGTGCAGTTGTGTGCTCCCTTGTATGCTCAATTAACTAAGTAATAAGCACCGACCTGGCTTTTTTAAACATTGTATTAGCACTTTTAGACCTATTTGAGTTGAGTGTTTCATATTTTTTGCTTGAAAATGCAATATTGGCCAAGTGCTCTGCACTTATATTAATAAGCCAAGCAAATGTTTCAGGAGTATGTTCTTTAATGTTGGTTATTATGTCATCATACATATTTTGTATGAAATATTCAGCCATCACATGGAGTAGGTTATTTAGGTAATTATCTTTGAATCTGTCTAACATATTTGTTGTTGTGTGATGGATGCAATATTTGTAGCGTATACATGGAAAATATTGCTTAATAGCATTTGTCAAACCCTTCATTCTATCGGAATTGATTGTATCCAACTCGGCTGGAGGATCAAAAAATAAATCATTTTTAAGCAATTTAAGAAACCAGCTCCAAGTTTTCTCTCACACGTTCTCGACTACTACAAATGCGACGCATAGCATATTATTGTTCCCATCTAATACAGTTGTTATCAATAATTGACCAGGATACTTTGCTTTTAAGAAAGTCTCATATACAGTTAGCAATTACCTCAATGTTATTTTAAAAGCTCTTACAACCGGCCTAAACATCCAAAAGACTCTTTTAAAATCGTATTCCCTATAAACATCCAAAAGACTCTTTTAAAATCGTATTCCCTATAGGTCTAGGAATATCACATGATCTAATTGGAACTACTACAATCTCAGGATTGATCCTTTCTATCTAAATTCCATATGCATGAAGTGTGTGATAGGATTTGTTTGGGTCCCTATCTATTAAATCACATAGTATTTTACATGTACAACCGGATTTTAAGTAGTTAACATTAAAAAAGATTAAATGACAAGTTAATAGGTCGTGTTCCCAAGAACACAAAAAAAATAGTAATCATGTTTTTGTAAAACTAAACTTTGTAATCAGCTTGCTCATGTTAACAAGATAGGTAAATAAATATTTTAAGAAAATGCAACCGTGACAACCTCATGTGGCCAATAACACGTCATATTCAAAAGTCGTGTTTTTGTAAACACAATTTAAGGAATATTGTAAGTTTGCTTTACCTGTACGCCAACATTTCTTGTAGTTCATAATTATACCCTAGTGCTTCAAAGTATAGCTTCCTATACTTTTCGGTGTAATGTTATGTTGAATCTTTGAATAAGCCATAGCATTTTCTTGTAATCTAAAAGTGCGATGATAAAGGATAGTCAATTGACTTCCTTTGCATTCCACACAAATGGTCAGGCATTAACCTTATCACAATCACATAATTTCCTATGTTTGAAACCTTTATGTACTACTTACAAAATTGGTCGGAGCATTCTGCGGTGTACATATTCTTATTCTCGTCTACAACATGATATGTGAGATTCATCTTTATTGGAAGGTCGATTAAAATTTTCTTGAAAGGTACTAAGTTTAAGAAATGTGCACCCAATTGGAGTAGATTATGGTAGTCCTTTGCTTACAAACTTTCAGTCCTTACCTCGCCCTCACCAATATTCGGTTCCAACAGGTTGAGATCATCTATTGTCTCCCACTCTGCCTCATCCTCAATATCAATATTATTTGGTACCTCACTATGTCTAAATTCTTTATGGTTAGACATATTTTCCATGTCAATCATGTCATTCTCGTTCCATTCCTCATCACCCCACATTTCTCTAATTCTTGGTCTTCGTAATTTTTATGGTTGTACGGAGGATCATAGTTATAAAATGAAGTCCTTATCATAACCATTGTAGGAAATATTTCTTCAAATCTAGTATAATTGACTTCTTTAATAGGTTTTTTGGGCATTGGATTGTTGTACAATGTGTGACATAGATTTATTAAGTTGAAATTTCTCGGTTCTCCCAATATATAATGAATATTAACATTATAATCAATATATGATATAACTTGACATCGTGTATTCAATTACACACTTAAAAATTATATCGTGTTATCAATGATACGATATTTATAAAAGTCGTGTTATTCAATCTACACTAAAAAGAATTAGTGGTATATCACTTTTGTATTTTGTATCATTAGTTACACTATATTATAAATATCATGTTTTTGCTTAACATGATATTCTTTGTGCTGAAGAGGATAGGTTAGATATTGTGTGCTCGAGTACCTGATAAAGTACACTATCATGTAATCTAAAATTCATTGTTACTAACAGTTTTACAAATGAATTGTGTATCATTTACTCTTATTTGCAATCCGAAGTTTAAGTTGGGGTGAGCTAAAACCACCGGTGGTTTAGCTCTATTGAAAGTCTAGTTCATTTCCATTTAAGGTAATTTGTCACCTTCATCAGGTTCTTTCATCTCCGCATACAATGATAAAACATGTTTATTTGCCTTCTTATGAATGAAAAATATTTATTACAAGTCTTCATCATCTTCTAATTTATACAAAATAGATAATGGGGAAGATGAAATCATATACTTCAAAGTCACATTACCAATGATGACAAGTCTTTTTTTGACTTAAACCAATAGCTTGCCGAACCTCACTAACAAATTAATATGTATCAACTGCACATTTTCACCTATATGCATATCATCATTACCTACATTTTTGTTGTAATGTATACAAATATCAATTGTTTCCATTACGGGGGTTTAAAGGTGATTAGATCCGCCAAAATTAAGCACTTTCACCTTTAATAGCTTCTATTATAGAAAAAATCAAGTTTTTACTATCTTCAAGGATTCGCCATTGAATTACCATTGGTTACCTCTAACTTGTCGCTTATCAATCCTCTTCACCGAAATGGTACTGCACTATTTTAATTTTCATTTATGAAAATCTATACAAGGATTGAGTTTATTTAAAACTTAAAATAATTTTGTGCTAAGATAGGAAATGTAACATTTGTATTTAAAAATTAAAGATATAAAATATTAACTTCTTCGATAAATAATATGAAAAAAATTCTTTAGTCTATCAATATTAGTCTATCGATATTGTAAAAAGAACGAGAGGTTTTTTAGTCTCCAATCGCCCATCAAGACAATCATAGATGAAAATTATCGTCGATAACAACATAAAGCACCGTGCCTACGGAAATCAATCCTTGTATGGAAGATGAGCACCACCACCGATGGAAATTGACGATGAGGTAGCCCATGGGGAGATGATACTGATCAAATGGAAAAGGTAGCTGAGAGGTCGAGTTGCACAATTCCGGAGACTTCTGTCTCAGGCCACTGTATGTGGTTTGTTTGTTTTTTCCAGATCTACGGCTTATATCCGTAGGAATGGTATATTATTTATATATTTAATTAATATATTTATTCTTAATATCTACTAATTATTGCAGCATCCTATGATATGTCACAGAAGAACACCTCCAAACCGAGGGGAGGGGAGGCACTGGAAAGTCTGGGCATCATCAAATATTGAAGGCGTGGGGTTGAAGGAGTAAAGAGACAAGGATTTCTGATTAAACACAGTTGAAATGCATTCTGATCAGGGGTGTAGCGGTGAATTTAACACCCATATGAGATTTCCCAGTATCGAAACCAAACAGGGTTTTTGAATATTTTTGTAAAGTCCTGGCTAAATTCAGCTTTCCCCTGTGGTGCCAAACACTTTTTGCTTTCTAGTGAATAGATTTACCTTAGTAAGGGTAGAAATGGTCTTCGGTCGACTGCGTTAGTGTCTGCATCCGAGCCTGTCTAAGACCAATTAACCATGACCAAATAGACCGAAAATTTTAATCACCATCTCAGTCAAAATAAATGGTCTATTGAGTGACCACATGACCGGTTGGTAAAATCCCCGCTCCCGGTCACCTTTTTTTCTACCAATGCCTTCTTCTCCCAAGTCCCTTCAGCCCTCTTCCCTACCTGTATTAACTAATCGCTATTTTTTTCAGTCTTGTTTCTGATATGTTATCTCCGACTCATCACCCTGTTTCTGAATATGTGATCCCTCTACCCCTTTGGTAGGAAGTCCACCTTAACTGTTCATTGAAATAAAAATGATCTTTTTAAATTTTTCTTGATGACGGGTATCTGTACAAGTCGATTCTTCCCGGGCCTTGGCCTTAGCAGTTTATCGTCGGCAAAAGACCGTAATACTGGCACTTGCAATATGAAAATCTTCTTCTGTGAACTGAAGCAGTCTACTTATCCTTGAGATCAAATCTGGATGCGTTCACTTGTGTGTTGAAAATCGAATTTTTAACTCGATGTGTTTGTTGTCTAAAAGAGATACGACACCCTTGGACATTTAAATGTTTCTTTCTAGATACCGGTGGCGGCAATGCACTCAATGTTTCAATGTTCACAGGACTTCCATAGATTTGATTGCAACAGGTGCTACTCGATGCTTCCTAGAGGTACGTTACAAAAGAATCTTCTCTTCTTAATGCAAAACCCAATTAGTCCAGGTGCTGCGCCGATTGCATATTTGGATTGCTTTTAATGGGTTTTTCTGTTTTTCGGATCAGGAGTGTGTATAGTCTTGCTAGGTTCAGTTGTTGCAAATTTTCTGTTGCAAATTTTCTGTTGGATCCGTCTCGTTGCCCACATATGCAAAGCCTTGATGTTTATCAATATCAAGCTGAAGCAGATACAGAGTGCTATGGGAAATTAAATGGTGGAGAAACTGGGCTCCGTGAAAAAGGATCCGGCTTCTTCACTTTAAGAATGAGAATGCCTGATATGTGGGCGTAGCTGTATATTCTTTAGAAGAAAGAGTGTCAACACAAGTTTAAAATTCTTTAGCTATGGTACAGCCAAAACAATAGAAGGCACAAAAACCAGCTCTCAGACATGGGCCATGGATTTTCCACACAATAAACAGAAGGGCAGCAGCTCATTCCGCACACAAGCTTCGCCAGGCTTGCCAGACTTTCGTCTCATCTTTGAAAAATAAGAACACGACTGGAAGTAATCTCTTTCCTCAAAGACGAGTCATGAAGCACTGACAAGAACAGAAAAACAAGAGGTGCACTGGAAGAAGAAGCCGCCCTCAAGTCTTTATGTTCGGTGTGGTTAAAGCAATAAATCATCACAGAGCGGGTAAATCACACTTTCTACCATATGGTTCTACATTAAATCAGACGGAAGCTCTGGTTCAAATTGGTTCGACACAATGGGAAAGTTAGAAAAGAAAACATTGAAATGAAGAAACAAGAAACGCCTTCAAAATCAAGGGCTTGAAACAAGAAACAATCATGACATCAAAATTTTAAAATTGATCGCCGTCGGGCAGGAAAAAACATGTTTTTGAGAAACAATTTAATGTTAAAATTACCAAAGACAATCAAGCAAATCGAAATCAAAAAAATTAACACGAATTAGAAACATCAGATGCGAAAGAGACATAGAATATGGGAATTGTAGAGCCTACGAGAAAAGCAATAATCCATTGAGAATAAAGGAAGCTGCTGTCCAAAGGCGCTTATTCGATTTAGCATCTCTTCTTGATACAAATCTGCAGAGCTCATCGGGAGGAGATCCATCCCCCCTCCACAGTAGTAAAATAAGAAGACCGAAGAGTGCCTGCCATCGAAAGAACTTCAGAAAATAAAATTACCAAAAGTTAAGAAAATAAGAAAACAGATTCATCAGCTCAAAGCCTTCGGCCAGGCCGAGAAGACGAGCAATAGAAGAAAGCGGGTATTTATCCAAAGGAGGAAAGGGGTTAGGGCAAATTATCCACCGGCGAAGTTGGGTGATAGGTCTCGGTCATCCTCAGAATTACAGTTGGAGACCCTGGCATTCCAGGTGGGCCTGGAACCTGAATTCAAGAATTTTGGGGGCTGCTTTGACAATAGCCCAATATGCCTTGATTTCCCTTTTTTATTCTGAATTGTGTTTGGATGCATAGGTTAAAATGAATTTAACTTTTTTGTTGAATCAGTCATTCCATCCCAATTTATATCAATAACATATAAAGTTAAAGAAAATTTAATAATTATAAAAAGCTACAGTAACAATTTTACCTACCATTAAACATCATTAACGGTGGTTGTGTAAAAGGATGAAAATACCTACCTTTAGTAAATCCTATTAGCTCTATTCCTCTGTCAATTTCAAATTAGATTTTCAAAATTTTCTCTTCCACTATCGATTCTCTCTTTCGTCCTCCGGTAATTGTCTCCTCCGTCCTCTGGAGATTTGGTCCTCCATCCTCCAGCAATTCTCTCTTCCGTCCTCTGGCTATTGTCTCCTCCATCCAGTAAAACATAATGTGTATTATTTTTAAAATTCTGATGGGAAGGGAAAAATTCTTTAACATAGATAGTAAAAGAAAACCAATACATCATTTGTACAAAGGGTTTTCCCATAAGACATATATGGGAAAGATTTTCTGACAATAAAAATAGTCGCAATGTTCTTCGAGAAAACTTATTTGAATTGAGTCATCAAGAAAAAGATGACTCAATTCGTCTTATATGTTTATACATGTTAGTTATATTTTTTTTCCTACAAGAGTATCTAAGAGCTATATGATACCCATGAAGGTCAATGGAAACATTACAACTCTATGAAGCCAAAATATGGAATGTATGATACCTTCAAAGCAAATGCATTGACATTTGTAAGTATTGTTTATGTTAAAGTTAAACAAACCTAGTAAAATTATATTTAACAAAATATTAGATTGACATATAAAAATGATTATATTTGTACAGATGGATCACATCAAATCATATGAGCTTGAAGCGTTGTTCTCATCCTAAGAATTGCAATGAACTTTTATAGAAGTGGAAAATATTCCATAACAATACCCAAATTCATAAGTTTTAAAAAATTTCTCATTAGAGTTCCCCAAATTTTTGTAAACTTATAAAATTGCATGATCATGATATTAAATTACTTAATTGCAAGCTAGTTTGTGGGATTTTTTTGTGCCATTAAATGGTTGAGATTGTAAATAATCATGAAAAATTAATGTTTAAAATGTACAATGAAGTAGTAAGGCAGTTCAGAGCTAAAATGATAGAGGAAATTGTGTCAGATCCTGGATTGTCTGAAACTTCAAAAACATTACAAGAATGTGAGAACATTACACGTAAAAATATGAAAAGGTTAGCAGTTTTAGCGAATTATAATCTTAAACACCACTTTCAAACTTTTGTCCAACATATTTAATTTCATCACACCACTTCTCAGTTAAAACTGATCTACCTTTGTTTGAAGAAGTAATAAAAATCAGATCAAGCTCTTCATCAATAATCAACTCAAAAAACATTGTGTCATTACTAAGTAACATACTAGTAGATAATAAATTAACACTCTGCAAACTGCTTTCACCATGGCAAAGAAGAATCTTTAAAGTATCAATAATAGATACATAAAAAAAAATTGCCCAATTCAGAAGCAAGGAAGAAGTAATTTTGCAAATCATCATCATTCTCAAGCATATAATCTGAATGATTAGGAAAGGAGAAAGATAAAGTAAGAGAATCAACATTTAATTGTTTTCATCTATTGCAAATCAATTAAATAATGTCCTTATATAGGTAGCAAAATGCGGAACTCATATGGCAACATTACGCTTATCATAATTGCAACAGAAAAAAAGAAAATAATCCATTGACCTACAAAAAAGAGAATACAATTTATAAATTATATTAAAAAAAATATCTTTTTACAATTTCATGAAAGTGATTTTATCATGTGTGCAAATCCACTAATTCATTCAAAGAGATACTCTAGCCTCAATGACAATTCAAGCAAATAGAGATAACAAGTTCAACAGTTATCAACAATATCTATAATAAATCCATAATTGGATCATACAAAAAATGGTGAAAATCAATCATACCTAAGTCCACAGTGAAAGTTGAAATATCTTTTAATAACAATAAGAGGTTTGCTATTGTAAAAAATACTTCCAAAAGAAGATGCCTTATGTAGCTCAGACTGAAATAATTCTCTAGTAATGCAAGGAAAACATTAACACTAAAATGGTAAAATAAAATTGTAGAATATAAGAAAACTTTAGAGAAAAACCTATGGCTGCAGTGAGATTAAAGAGATAACTGTCGGTGAGGGTCTGACTATGGTAACATTTGTAACCATTGTAAGGGCGGGGAGCACACCACCATACCAGTAAGTTAGGGAAGATTACTCAATATTAATGAATCTAGCAAAAAATAAAAAAGAACAGATTATATTTGTGTGTCATGCAAAAAACATCAATTTTTTTTGTGATATATGAAGTTGGATTGGAATACCTCATTTAGTGGGATGTTGGTGCTCCTATGATGTGTCTCGATCCTTTCCCTACTCGTGAATCCAGAGGTAGAGCTCTGCCACCGAGATCAGGAATTGGACGGCCTGAGTAGGGTTTAGAGTCTTTGTTGTGTCAATCAGGAAAAGGGTACAATACCAACTTCACTTGCTCTGCCACAACAATTAGGAATCGAGAGGTGCATCTCCACCACAGCGATCAAGAATCTAGAGGTTCATCTCTACCTCGGCACTTCTGTTTTTCGACAATGGCAAACGCATAACAGAGGAGAGGAGAAAAATCAAAGGAAAAGGGTAATTTAGGTATTAATGAAAAAAATACTTATGTAGCTGTCATTATCTGAAAATATGAAATTTATATAAATGTTATTTGATTAAAAACTTATCTACTTAAGTTATACAAAAATAAGTTGAGATTGATGACGCTATGTAAATTGGAACAAAAAAAGTTGGCGCTCGTTCCTCCTCCCAAATCCCTATGACCACCCAAACAAAAAGCCCCAACATCTATTCTTTTCTCCACCCAACCCGGGGCTCTTTTTCTCCACCCAACTAGGCACTTTGTCTTCTTCAATTGCGATAGCTAGACGAAAGGATAATGTAGGGACCAACATTGAATCATCAAAATCTAAACATGGTAAGCTCCTTCATCCCATTCCTTTTAGATTAATGTTGTGTTTTGCCCATCTCATTTCGTCAAATGAGTTTTGCGAAACCTTGTTTCTTCAATGACAAAAGTGATGATTCCTTTGATGAGTTGCATCCAAATATGCTCCAAAAGCGTTATGATTCCGCCAACTCAGTAATTTGTTATCCAAATAGTATTTAGTTGAAATTTGGAATCTTAAAGTCTATTATCAAACATAATTCTAATTCATTCCACCTAAATTAATCTAGCTGAATCAACATTCCGACTTCATGTTGATCCGCTATCCAAATAGTCCCTTAGTTGATGTTAAGTTTATGTTAGAAAAATTCTATTGGTAACCATATATGTGTAGGAAATCCTTTCAATTGGGTTTTAATGACATCGAGAAAAATCATCCCCCATAATAACCTAGTACTAAATGTTTTTCTATCCAACCAAAAATCACTTATAGAATTTTGTTGAACACATTTAGGAAAATTATGTTTTAAAAAATGAAGAAAATAAAAAAGTTAATATGTGACTGGCATGTATGCGACAAGTGATTCACAATTCAATGGTGTCCTTGAAATTAAATAAGGGACAGGTGGAATCTATTTTGTACCCATCATTGGATCACAATCTAACGGCCCATGATGTGCTCAATGTATACCCCGTCCAATGCATCAAGCTCGTATAAACAACTCATAAGAAAAAATAAATATGTGGCATGGTGTATAAGTGAAATATACATCGAGGCTAATTGTGGCATCGTGCACTATCAAATCAAGATTCAATGCATTTTATTTAAGGGAACACGCATGGTATAAAAATCCCGCCTACTACTACATTATAAATGTCAAAAGATGATCCTATAACCCATCGCTTGGGCTATTACACCCTTGTCTCACAACTATATGCTTTGCTGGGGAAGCCTAGTCTAAGGCTAGCATGCATGTAGTTTGATGTGTGTCACTCAAGAGCAAATTGACTAAGAACTTGAAGAGTAGAGACTCAGCTTGTAAAAATTCATAATGCAAAATTATTTTATTTTCGCAATATTAAAACTCAAGTGTTAGAGGCCAAGTTAGAACCAAACCATGGGTGTTGGACCATGATATGGGTTCAGTCCTATATGGTCCACATTGTGACTGGCTTGGGTGAACCAAAAGGGGTCCACTGGGTCAAATGACAATGACGGTGGTCGCATAAATCTCACATGCACTGCAATGTACACTTTCAATGGGACCTACATCGTATTGACACATACCCACTAGGCATGTTTTAGGAGATGACATGTGTTATTTGTGGGGCCCAAAATTGAGTAGTGTACTCATGGTGAGACCTACATGGCTTTAGAGGGTTGACCCAATCGTAAGCATGGACATGTGCAAGGGCTCGGACTCCATGGGCTCAAAGTGTCTGGGCCCATACCCGTTGAAGTAGACCCTCTAGATATCCGAAACGGAGTTTAGTAGGGAGGCCCATTAAACATTAAGGCTTAAGCTTGTTAGTCGGGAGCCCTAATCACTCTCAAACTCTGACATCTTTGGGAGCTTCCCCATGCTCCTATCTCTCCAACCCATAACCCCTCTTCTCTCCAATGGCTAACTCATCTCCTAAGGCAAAACCTAGGGTTGCTCCTCCTCAAGCATCTCTTCTTGTGGTACCCAATATTTTTCATAAAAAAATATAATCTTTTATATCTTTAAAATTTTTCTTTTCCATTGGTAAGCCACCAATATGTCGATACATCACCGGTGAACATTGTATTTAACTATTGTAGGCATTGATACATTGACAGTTATGTTAATGAAAACAACGTGCTTAAGTTATTTTAGAAAACGAGGTGGTTTTACAATTTTGGAATTTGGGAGAGAGTAAAGTCTCCATGGAGTCCTAATGCAAGTGAGAGTCTAGGATAGTTCGTGGAGGACTCACGGTGGGATAGGCAAAATCATGTGTAGATTAAGATCATGTTGCAATCTTTTATTTGAATTAGTTAAAATTATTTCTAGAAGAATGATTTTCTTTAAGTTCTTGATGTTATTGAATTTGAGCATATGATTTTCTTAATTATGTTATGCATGGATATGCTATAACGGTGATTTCAAATTAGGATGGTTTTACTATAGATTTTGTGGAATAAGTGCTTTAGAACGATAAGTGAAAAGAGTTTTATAGGTTTTTACTAAAAAAAAGTGTTCAAAGAACAAATGGACTTCTATTCATTTTCTTCTCAATCATCAGTAAGGTAACCAATATGTTAGTAATTGTGTTGGTGAAGGGAGGAAAATGAACAATACTCATGCATGCGTGCATACAAAATCATGCATGTTTATTGTACATCGGCAGTGAGGACAATGCATTAGTGTGGCATCGATGAAGTGCATGGGTTGTCCTAGTCAACCCATTGTTAGTGGAAGTTTGACGCATAGGTGGGACATTGATGGGCATCGATGCATGGCCAGCACGTCAATAAGGTTACCGATGATGCCTCACGATAAGATATTTTTGTCATGATTTACATCAATGATTATACTATTGAATAATTATATAACTTTATGGTTTTCGTGGAATTTGGATGCATGATTGGATGCTGATTAGGCATGTATTAAGTAGAGGTGAGTAAACCCTATTCCATTTGTGTGAAACCTTGTGTGGATTGGTCACCCAAACTGATGCATTAGACACATAAGGACAAAGGATTCTGGTGTTGAATTGGCTCCTCAAGTTAGTCGTTTAGCCATGTAGAATGAAAGGGTATAGTATAAAATAAGATCATGGTCATTTGGCTCTCCAAAAGTAGAAGTTGTATGGAGAGCCTCTCTCCTAGCCTTGGAGTTAGGTTTGAACGAACTAGAACATTTAAAGATAACTAGTCTAGAACAATGCAATACAGGATATTTTCGACAATTATAGGAGTCAACATCTCAATCACTAAGGTCCATGAGCGTTAGTAGGTCCTTGCTTCATGGCATGAATGGGGGTGATATAGGCTTCAGATAGAGACTAAAGTTATGTTTGTGGTGGTACAATATCTAGTAGATTCATGCACCCCTAGATGAGCCCATCATGTCTAGTGAACCTGAAAGTTGAGTTCCTTACCTGTGAGTATATTATGATTTAAAAAGGTACACATGATTTAATTTAGTACTTGTCAAATTATTACCCTTGATAGTTTCCTTGTCAATATGTTTTTGTAAAAATAATTATTTTTAGTTTGTTGCAATCTCATTGAGTATACTTGTATACTCAGCATCCTTCGTGGTACAAGTTTCTCAAGGTAGAAGAGCTTAGAGGAATTGGGAAGGTCATAGCAGTAGTGTGAAGACGTTTCTTTTAGTTGTTGATTTTTCTTCTTTTCATAGGTTTGACTTTAGGCACACGAGAGTGTCAATTATCATTTGTATTAACTAGAGTATATGTGACAACAAAGTGTCTGACTGTAGATCCTAAAGTTAATGTACATAGTTATTCTAGAAATATAATTATGATATTATCATAAATAATGATTTATGAAAGATGTGAATATCATGTCCTGAATTTAGTTTTTTTAACATTTTCATAATCATTTCAAATGGATTTCTATGTTGCATATTATGACGATAGCATAACATGTTTTTCGGTGACAACAAAGGTTTATAAAATGAGTGTGTAAAATTGGGGGCATGATAATTTGGTATCAGAGAATTCCCAGGCTAAGTTACACACTTGTCTATTAGTAATGATTTGGTTAGTAGAATGGTATTTAGTAGGGTCTAGCATAGTGAATAAAATACTAGATTGTTGTAAGAACATAAGTGTCGTTATATCATATGTTGGCTTATTTTTGTGATCAAAACAATGTCATTTACATATATATTTGAGTCTATTTAAGTGTAAAGATTAAAGACAAAGCGAAAAGGAAGACTCAAATCAATATTTTCGTCACGTAAAAATATGCACACATATCACATTCACACACTTTAGGGTAAAAGAGACATTAGACAAAAGAATAGTGAGAATTAGAGGTTTTTATATTGAAAAATAAAAAATCTAATTAGAACGATCGATCGCCACATTGGAATGATTGATCGATGATGACCTATAGAAGAATCTTTGAAATTTGGAAGAGTGATTGATCACTTTTGTGAACATTTGATCAGCACCCAAAAGCATACTATTGAAAATGAAGCGAGAGTTTATTGATCAATTGCTGGGTCAATGGATCAATCAATAGAAGAGTCGTAAAGGAAAGGAATAGAGATCAAATGATTGCCCTGTGGATTGATAGATCAATTGAGCGCAAATTCCTAGTTGGAGTCAATTCTTTTGAGACCTCGGAGTCTATAAAAAGGGATTGGGAAGTGATGAAGAGAAGAGAGGACCTAGAAAAATTAGAGAGCTTGTGTGGAGTTGTTGTAATTGAGTTTTGAGAGGATTAGTCTTCTAGAGTGAGAAAATCTCTACCTAAATCAAAAAAGCGATTAGAGGTGAAATAAGAATACAAAAACACATATGAGGCATGATGTTTGGTGAAGAGTGTTGTTGAGAAGATCGAGTATAAAAGATTCATTCTAAAAGAAGGAGATGAAAGATCTACTTTGATTAAAGAGCACAAAGGGAAGAAAATTAAGCTATAGCAAGTAAACATAGTGGTTGATTCATAATTCAAGAGTGGTGAGGAGGACTAGCTGTTTGAAGAAAAAGAAGTTTTTTGTCTTTGTAATCAGTAATCTCAGATTTACATAGTGCATAGTTGATTTGGACAATGTCCTATAATTTTTCCTTAGTTGGGTTCCCATGTAAAAATTCTTATATGTTTGCTTCCTAATTTAATTGCAAATTTTCATTAAAACACATTGAAATTAGGCACAATAATTTGATCAAAATCTATGATAATTTTGTTTAAAAAAATAAGAAGATAAATCTTGTAACTTAATTGTGAGTTAGAGGTACATTATTTTTTTCAGTTTGCCTATGCTACACACATAATACACAAACCAACAATTGTTTGCTCTATTGTGTAAATTCAGATGGTATGAACAAGGAACCAGGATCGTGAAATTGACAAGACCTTTGACATTGATGTGGCTAGAGTAAATTGGTAGAGAGAAGAAAACCTTTGGGAAGATCAACCAACTCCCCTACTGTTTATCAATCTGGATCCCAAGGAGCACTCATAGGAGAATTTTGAGGAGGATTTGGAGGTCCATGAGAAGCACCAGGTAGAAGAGGGGGAGATTCCTCCAATTGATGTCTATATTGCCATTGGACTAGATGATTCCTAGAGGTGAGGGTGCTGAAGAGGATATGTTAGCCAGTGATAAGGGATTTTGGCGGGTTGGCAGAATTTGTGCCCCTATTTAATGTTTCCAACAGTGAAGAACCTGAGTCAGGTCTCACTATCGAGTTGGGACCACTTGTGCACTTCAATACCTCCAGTGGAGATGAGGAGGCAACTATTAGAACATATGTATCATATGTTAGGTTAATTAGCTAATTTCTTTGTAAAAGTATATAAAAAACCTTATGTAATTTGTCTTAAAATTTGATTAGTTAGTTACTTCTTAATTAAATTGATTGATCACTGATGAACAGTTGCATGAATTTGATAAATCAATTGATCGCCCAAGAAACGATCGATTAGCACTAATAAGTGTAAAATATATCTATTTTATATGTCTTTTTACCTTATTTATTAATATAATATTAGGTTAATTTAGGGTTACTTCCATTAAAAAGGAAATCTTTTTCATATAATTGTCATTAATCACAACTAAGATCTAAGTTAAAAAAAAAACTAAAACTTATCTATAGTTTCATCAACTCCTAAGTAAAAGAAAATTTAGCCTTGCATAGTTGAAGGCACATGAATCTTCATTAAAAAACTTTGAATACTTCTCCATCTTCTTCTCTCTTTTTCTCATTAGAAAAATCTACTATATTTCCTTAATTTTGAGCCCCATATGGCTTTATGTAGTGATAAGAATCATATGAGGAAGTTTAATATAAAAAAGACTCAAAATTGGCCTAAAACAGGAAAATACGCATTATGCCCTTCGAAAGCCCTGCTTGCCCGTTCGTACAGGATAACTATTTTTCTTTTTTTTTCAAAATCACATGTAGCCATTCAAACAACCTTATACCCCATTCAAATGCCTATGAAGAAACTGTATAAAAACACACAAGTTAGCCAATTTACTTCAAAATATTATACAAGTTTTCCCTAACCTAATTAACCTTAATTTCTAATTATTTTAGCTATATTAACTCTTAAATAAGTCTAAAAAATAAAATAATTAAGGGTAAAATAACATACAAATTATACTTATCACTTACCTTTGGTTACCTTGTCTTTTTCTCCAAGCACATAATAAGCTCGCTTTAAATAATGCATGCCCAATTCCAATGGTGAACCAAAGACAATGCTGGGAAGGTGTCACAATCATAGAGTAGCATGGTTAGCCGCAACTCTATCTGCAATGAAGTGAGGTGTTGTAACGCCTGAGATTTTTCATACATTTTCCTTAAAATTCACGAAAAAATTTTGCAATATAATGTCTGTAAATCGGAGGAAAAATGACAAAATCAAAACCTGATAAAATACTTTATAATTTAAAACACTAAACATCCATTTGCCATCTAAATATTTTCATCATACAGTCAAACATCGTACGGCCAAAGCAAATATCATCAGGCGCTACTCGAGAACACACGTACGAATAAATTGCTATGATCATAGACTTTAAATACAAATCTCTCCCAGGCATCCCTGAGTACAAGTCCCATAACAACCCATAGACTAATCCAAATGAAAGTCCAGAATAATAAACATCTAATTTCTCATCTCACCCAATACAAGAGATCGTGGCATAAATAAACTCGCTATGAGTGAAGCATATACCTGAGTCAACGGGAATCAATCTACCTCGGAAGCAAGCATCCATCTCCAGGAGCTCTCCGCACAACCTGCAAAACCTCTCGTACAACGGGGCTAAAGAGTAGGGTGATGAGTATTTTCATACTCAGTAGGAAAATACCCAGTGGGGGAAGTCCCAAACCGTGAACTCAATAAGTTCATAAATACATGCGTTCAAGCAACGCAAAGATGAACAACAGGCATATCATAATCATGCTCATACGCATACAATCATACCAAATGCACCATCGTGCCAAAGTCATACCAATTGCACCATCGTGCCAAAATCATACCAAATGCACTATCGTGCCAACAACATACCAAAGGCACCATCGTGCCAAAATCATACCAAAGGCACCATCGTGCCAAACTCATACCATCAAATTAAACTTACACAAACACCCTTATATAAGGTCATACAAACTTACTCGTACCACCGTACGCATACTCATACAACTTATACATACTTGTACGACCTTACTTGTACAATCATATGCTTACTCATACAGTCATACTCGTACGACCTTACTCGTACAGTCTTACTCAAAATCATACTCTCACAACGTACTCATACACATACTCTTACAGTCATGCTCATATACATACTCTTATAGTCCTGCTCATACACATACTCTTACAGTCCTGCTCATACACATACGTTTACAGTCGTACTCATACTCATACACTTACAGTCGTACTCATACTATCGACCACTTAAGCTCATTACAACTAATAAGCTCCAACGTCAAATGGAAAGGAATGTCACTGGGGCAACACCTTAACCTCCAGGGAGTGACTAGACGCGATGGACTTTTCCGAAGGTAAGGCACACCTATGCTCATGGGGCATAGGATCAAACAGGTAAGAGTAGATCCATGATACTACTTACCTAAGCGCACAAACATAAACACCCACACATAAGGGGTCATACAGTTGCCCACCATAATGGGTCTTATAATGCCATAGAATTGCCCACCATGATGGGTCTTATAGTGCCAGAGAATTGCCCACCATAATGGGTCTTATAGTGCCATTGCCACTCTTGGGCAGAAAACATACAGTGCCACTTGGGCAGAAACATACAGTGCCACTCTTGGGTGGAAACATACAATGCTCTCAACAGAGCATCAACGTCTGGGCTTACACAGCACACAGACCAAATCGAAAACATACTTCGTTCTTAACAGAGCATCAGACGTCTGGACTTCATACAAAACACAGACAATGTCAGAAACATACATTGCTCTCAACAGAGCATCAAACGTCTGGGCTTATGCAGCATGCAGACCAAATCGGAAACATACGTCGCTCTCAGCAGAGCATCAGACGTCCAGTGCTCTATACAGCACACAAACAACATCCCGCAGGATAAACACCATGGCAAGACATGAGGAATGCTCGGCCAACTCATTATCTGCTAGCTCAAACACGGAACTTAATCTGTCGAACCCTCAGGTCTCAAACTCACAACGCTATCATTAGTTGTGCTTATAATTCACGTTTGAATTAAGTATATTATGCGGTACAATTATGCCACACAAACTCACAGTCCTCAATTGATCAAACCGAAGCTGAGCCCGATCCGAAACCCAAGTTCGTCAGGGCAACAGACTTCAATTAATCCGTCCACATCATGGACAAAACTCATCGTACATCAAACCCTTACATTCTTACATACTTCGCCATCCATCTTATGACCAAATCATCTTACACTGACATCCTCAAATGAAGCTCCTCAGAGCCAACCCAGTTGTCGCCCTCTTACTCATATCTCACTTATTATGCTTACTTTTCACTTCATAATCTGTACGTTATGCTTGTACAATTATGCACACTCTTACTGTCTGACAATCGCTCAACATACAATCCAACCCAAACCGATCCATTCTAATCCTTGCCCGTCATACTCTTATCCTCTGTCATCTGTCATACGCTTACACATCCATATCCAAATCCAGACAAAACCTTTGTCACCTCTTACTGTCCATCGCCCATACCTCTACCCACATACACTTACACATATCCATAGCATAGTCAAATAGTCATCATACATACGTATGTCTATCACACATACGTATAACTTACACATACGGTCATACATACGCAGCTTACAACCATGCTCACTAGCCATCACTAGTGCATACATACACATTTATACATATGTCAAACATACACGCTAGTCATCACTAGCACATGCATACATACGTCAGACATACACGCTAGCCATCACTAGCACATGCATAATCCATACATACTCTAAACATGCACGCTAGCTATCACTAGCACATGCATAATCCATACATACTCTAAACATGCATGCTAGCTATCACTAGCACATGCATAATCCAAACATACTTCAAACATGCACGCTAGCCATCACTAGCACATGCATACATAAGTTAACATACACGCTAGCCATCACTAGCACATACTCAATCAACATACGAAACTTACCAACAAACACGCTAGTCATCACTAGCACATACTTACATCCAACATACTTACGGCCATACTTACAGCCAACATGCATGTCATATGCATTTCAACATACCATATAATCATGCTTACATGTATATCATGCAATCGGATCGTTACTTAACATCCAAAGCATGGAATCATACAATCCTAGCATGCTACTACTCATTCAAAGCATGCTATCATGAAATTAAGAGTTCAAAGCTCCCCTACCTCATAATCATGACGTTCGATGGTGAGCACACGACGGTGGCGGCGTCGGCCGCGGAGTTGGCGGTCAAAACCACTGCCTGGCTGAGAGAGCTGTTGTCCCGAGGGTTTTGGGATGCGCCGGAACTAGTCACGGCCAAACAGGGTGTTAGAAATCAATGTGGTAAAATTCGCGATCCACGGTGGCACACTAGGGCGGCCGGGAGAAATATCATGCCAACATATGTGGTGGAGCGACCAGATGTCGAGGGTGTACTCATTGAAGATCGGCCGGTAGCTAATACGTACTCAGCTGGCCACAAGACGTCGAAATCGGCCTTGGACAGCACCCAACGGCGACGATTTTGCATCAACATGGGCCCACATACGGGCGGAGAGCGTGGGGCAACGCTCAAGAACAAAGGAGAGGTGGAAGATGGCTCTGTGTCAACTCCACTCGGTGTCAAAGCCAACCGATGGTCAGGCGGCGCGAATGCGGCGCCTAAACCCAAAAGCACATGCGTGGCCACATGCACATGCTACCCAAAGGGGCGGGGGAGAGGGCTAAAGGAGGCAACCCAAGGCCCACAAAAGCCAACAGGGCCAAGGCCCTAGCTGTGGCCAAACTAAACGGCAACATCGCCGATCGCCACCCACAACCAATACCCATGGCGCGGGCGGCTATGCATCTCGCACACTACAGGGCAAATGGCAAGCGGCCCATTTCGAGCGGAAGAATAATCGGGCAAATCGGGGCTGACCCTCACTGTCGCCGAGCCGGGGCAGAGCCCACGATGGCCAAATGGCCCACAGCTCGCCGATGCCAATGGCCCGAGACGCACCCAAAGCATCTAATCGGGCGGAGCAAGGCAATAGGGACGAGGCGGGGTCAGAAACGGTAAACCCCTACTGACACCGGGTTGAGGTAGGCTGGACGAAGTCCTACAGGTGACCGAATGATGACCGAAAACACACCGGCGTCCAAAAAAATCCCACGGACAGTGAGATGGAATAGTAGAAACAAAACCCGACCAAAGTGCCGGTAGCTCACCACAGAGCGAACAAAGCATGGCGGTGGCTCTAGCCAGCGCCTATGGGTTCCTAGCGGCCAACTAAACATAAGTCTAGTTGAGAGCAACTGCAAACGACGTCAAAATTGTACACCCATAGTTCAAAAACGGGATTGAAGGAGAGAAAAACCCGAAAAAAGGTTCGGTACCTCGTGGAGGAGCGAAGAGGCCATGGCGGCGGTCATAGCCGGTACCTACGGACTCGTAGCGGTGAGGCAAAGCGGATCCTGACAAGAATCGAAGGAATCCGACGACGGAGGAGGGAGAACAGAGCGACCAGAATCTCGCTCGGGTTCTCAAAAAAACTCACTGGACGTCAAGTTTCTTCTGTAAACTTACTGCATATGGCTTTTTAAGCCGTGATTTTACTATTTACCTTTTTTATTTTTACATCTATATCCCCAATGCGCGTTAACTCACTGGTTACACATTATACCTCCAAAATTCGCGTCGTAAGCGCGCAGTGAGGCCTACGACCTGCGACTAAGCCCCACACCTAACTCTACGGGTATAAATATGGGGTACAAATATATAAATACGAATACACCGAAGCGTCACATTTTCCTACCGAAAATGACCAGAAAAATAGCAGGAAAATCACAGAAAATCGTAGAAAAATCAAGGACCTTACAGGTGTGGAGAGGATAGGGGGGAGAAAAGGGGAAGGAGCTACTCGATAATTGACGGTGGAAAACATAATAATATTGTCCTTTGCAAAAAGTTTCAAATGAAGTTAGGAGCTGCTCAATAATAAATTAATAACAAGTAGCTACTCAATAATTAATACTTATTGAAAAGAGTTAATGTATTATGAACCGCCCTAGGAGTCGGGTCTCGCCTTCATAAACCATTAGAATTAGGATTTAATTATTGTTAGTAAAAATAATTTAGTAAAATTAGGATTTTATTCTTATTGGGCTTAGGATAATGTTAGAAGCCTATTCAAATTAGAAATTTTATTATGAGTATGATTAGGATAACCAATTGCTTATAAATATGTACGGGCTATGCCCTATTTCAATAACTCAGAAATCAGAATCAAGAATTAGTTTATTTTAATTATCTTTCATTTATTTTCTTCTCTCTCTCTCATATGTCGTGTGTGGACATATGTCTACATCACTGGTATCGGAGCGTTCAATTTTGGACCTCCTTCCTGCCCTCTCGCTCACTACAATTTGATACACATGGATTCACTACACATGGTATTATTAGAGTTGAAGCTTATCATGACTGCTAATCAAGTCAAGACAACATGTTGTTTGACAAGCTCAGAGACAAGAGCCACCACCATTTTGAATAGATTATTGATGCATTAGCCTCACTCACACTCATCATCCACTCATTGCAGCTGTGTTTGTCTGATCCATCCTCCTCAGATTTCCCACCTCTTTCTCCAGTGTCCGTCAAACTGCCGCCAGTCATTTATGCACTAGAAGACACCCCACCATCAGCACCTCCCATAGATCTACTGCTCGCAGTCATAGCCATTACTTATGGTTTGTCTCCACCTTCAGCTGGCTGCATTGCACATTCAATGGATTGCCATTCCACCCTATGTACTTTGTCCATTGTTGGGTTCATCCAAAGCTTCCTCCATTGCCAGTTGCTACCATTTCCCTCAAAGCCAAGCAGCCCCCAGCAAATATGTCTCAGAACCTCCAATCCCCACTCCTCCATCCATCATTACTATGCAAAAAGGGAGATCCATAGTAAGATCCCTTATCGTAAAACCGGTTTGAATTCATTTTGTTGAAATGCTTTCTGTAGTTTAATATTAATTTTGATTGGTTCGGGACAATTTTATAAATTTGAGTATTTTCTAAAGGTTTTAATCAAAACCAATTTCACATTTATGAGTTTTAAGTAGTTTTTAGTCAATTCTGAATTTTTGGAATTTTTCTTAATTTTTACTAATTTTCCAAAAATTAGGGTTTGGCAGGACCCCCCGTGGGCCCCACCGACGAAATTAAGATTTTTGAACCAAAATGCCCCAGACATCAACTTAAGCTCATACAAAAATTTTCAAAATTTTTTCAGATTTAATTAGTGCTCAAATTTGTAAAATACCCATTTTTAGCCCAAAATTCTACTTACACCCCATTAGTTCATTTAGTGCAACCCAAACCCTACTATAAAATGGAAGGGCTGAGCTATTTTCATTTTGGGAATAGGCTAAGAGGAGGTGATTAGGGCCTAGTTCCCCAATTAGGCCCGGATTAGAGGAGATTATGGTATGTTATTCCTTAATTATGCTTAAACCCTACATTTTCTCCTAATCCTTTTTTAATCCAACATTTCCCCATTGATTTTATTCGATTTCAAGCATCAAAGTCACTGAGTTACTCCCTTACTTCAAACCCTACTTATCAAAATTCATTTTTTATGCTTAACAAACCCTAGATCTAAGATTTCTTCAAGGTTTTCAATGTTAAATCGATTTTTAATGGAGTTTAACTTAGACACTATGTTATTGGAAGGTTTCCAAGAAGGGTGAAGGTCAAATCCGAATCTAAACAAGTGACAAGGTAATGGGTCTTCAAACCTCAATTTTCTTATGGTAAAATCTCAATTTTTATGGTTTATTTGGAATGGATTTGTTTGATTTAGTGCTTTAATGGTGGGATTAGTAAATGTTATTTTCTTGATCCGATTTCTTAGGGCTTTATTTTAGAATGGTATAGATTAGTGTTCTAGAAGGTTTCATAAGTTTTTGATAATGTTTGGTACCATGGATAAAGATTTGAAGGTCTTTTTATGGTGTTTCGGTTTTGAAATTCGAAATGAAGAAGAAGGTCAAAACTGTTGTGTTAGCATTAGAACGGCCTACCAGGGAGTTAGAACAACAACACTACATTTTTGACTGATTTGCAATATAACCGATCGAACGGCCCTGCAGGGCATTCAAATGGCTACACGGCAGTTTTTGCTATTTTTGAAACTTATACATATTTCAATGTTTTACTTCATTTGATGATTCTAATGGTTATGAGAGGTATTATATGATGATATTAGGCTACTGGAGGTGTAGAATTGATGACGGAAAATTTATAGAATATGTTTAAGTATAGTCTTGTGGCATGATATTATGTTGATAGTTATGCATATTGATATTGAAGTACCTTGAACTTGTGCATGTTGGCAATTCTTGTGATTGGAATATGTTTCTAGCAGGGATGTTATGAGAAAAATGGTGGAATGAGCTCTCCTATAATGAGTATGATTTATGGGTGATGGATGTGCTCATGTCGTAGCTTAATGCGTGGAAAAGAATCATGGTTGTGGATGAGAATATTCAATTTCATATGGATGGATTTAAGCTTTGTGGTGGATTTTGCTTGTGATTTCAGTTAGAATTCATTATTTTGAATGGGTTAAGCATACATAGGTTGCCTTATGAGTTTACATCAAAGCATTGATTATATGCTTAGGATATGTATGGGGAATCTACTATGACAGTGTAGTTAATTATGAGGTGATTATGATGCATGAGGGGACTGATTAGGACCATGTTCCATGTGTTGGAAATCCACGTAGATCTTGCTCACAGATTTATCATGATATCATGCATCATGGATCGGACTTCATGAATGAGGTTTTACCATTGGTTAATCAGAATTGATCGGTTGTATGCAATGATTGAGATTGTGTGCCGGATTAATCACTCTGTGAACTAATCGAAACTTGGTTGGTCCGAAAGGGCATGTTTTCGATTTGAGTTCCTATGTGGAACATGGATACTCCCCGGGTTGAGTCTAGTTAAATGGATTTATGTAGGGACGAGTTGTGTACTTGTCTTGCGGATTGAGATTATTATGATTATCTGTACCCTGAGAATCCAGTTGGTTTGTCTAAGTGCACCGGCTTACTAGGTATTGTTGTTTGGGACTTTAGTCTTGACAAGCAAGATTGCCCGGGAGTTTAGACTTGATGGACAGGAGTTGCTCGAAGGCGTTGGCTTTGAGGAGCAGGAGTTGCTCGAAGGCATTGGCCTTGAAGAACAGGAGTTGCTCGAAGGCTTTGACCTTGAGGAGTATGTATATTTGATAAGTGTTAGCTCGAGGGCTCCGGCCTTGAAGAGCAAGTTTATTCTCTCCGTACGTGGACTTGCATGTTAGACTAGTGTGTGTGTGACACTTATACATGCATGATGAATGAGAATGTTGATGCATGATCTGAAATGTATGTTAGAGATACATCTCATGCAGGTTTATATGATATTAATGCATGATCTGAAATGTATGTTGGAGATACATCTCATGCAGGTTTATATGATGTTGATGCATGACGTGAAATGTATGTTAGAGATATATCTCATGCAGGTTTATATGATGTTGATGCATGATCAGAAATGTATGTTAGAGATACATATTATGCAAGTTTATGTGATATAAATGCATGATCAGAAATGGTGTGTTTGAGACACTATTATGCAGGTTTATGTGATATGAATGCATGATCAGAAATGGTGTGTTTAAGACACTATTATGTAGGTTTACGTGATATGAATGTAAGATCAGAAAGTGGTATAGCACGTTAATCTTAGATTTGATTTGCTTCATCGCCATGCCGTTGTGTTTTATGGTGATAATAGTTATATTCAAAACCATTATTGAGTTTTTATACTCACCCCACTTTCTTGTTTTGTTTTGGGGCTGCGTGGCGTGACACGCAGACGGACAGGATCCTCTAGATGAGGAGAGGTCGGAGAGAGCTTGGGAGTAGTCTTGGAGGCTCCTAGTTTTGTCTGTCTCTTCGTTTATCTTATTTTGATGTTAGAACCTTGTAGATGATCCTTGTCTTAGATTTCTGAGATACTATATTTTTAGTTTCTTTGAGACTTGTTTTGGAGCCAAGTGTGTGGCTATGAATTATTAGTATGTGGGTTTGAGATTATGGTTTAATTAGAGTTTAACTCTTTGGTTTTACCTATTTACTCTTGCTCAAAGTAGTGTGTAGATTCCGTAAATTAGATTGCCCGTAGTTGGGGCACAAGTCTTCCGCTATTTTTCCTCAATCGTTTCAATCCGTCGCCCCCGTGCATTGGTTCGGCCCTTGGACCGGGTTCGGCTTGGGTCGTGCAGTGCCGGGGCGTGACATCCATAGCCATCCATGCTGAGGTGCAGACCCCAACTCCTTGTCATAAATCCAACCACCCCTCTTTCTCATGTGGTGGCAGCCCCTTCTCAGCCGCTTTGTAGGTCCGGTAAACTTGAAAGGAATGAAGACCAAGATTCCCCTTTTCACAATCCTAAAGAACAGCTCCATCATCATGAACCTATTCCTAAACCTCCCACCTCTAGTTCTCAACCGATGCACCTCGCGAGATCACTCAAACAAGGTGGAGGAGGTTGTCGCCCACAATGTTAAATCGTGTTGGATCACCCCTACATCATCGGCAATCCCTAGAGCTCCACCTAGCTCCTGTTCTACAACCACCCCCAAATTTTGGCTACATTCGGTCTCATCTCCACCATCCTGATTTTGCTACCACCTACCTAGACAATTTAGCTTCCTCCTCTGCCACAACAGCTTCCCCATTGACCTAAGCAGATTGCTTCTTTCGTCGGCCAGATCCGCAATGGTGATCCACAATGAAGATCATTGAGCCGCAAGCCATGAAGTTTCTTGCTTTCGCCATGAAGTTTTTGCCTTTTACCATATAGTCCTTGTTGCACTTTTTTTGTATTAAAACATAAGGAGTCCTAATTGTCTCAATTGACATTGTTTTTGGGCTTTTAAAACTGTCTGGGCAATGGACCTGAGTCAAAATACCTATTAAGCTATGGTTTTAAGTGGCAAATCTAGACTGTTTGCTAACCTCTTGATGGAGGGTCAAGATTCTAGGGTTCTTAACAATGCTATCCTCATTTAGTTATAAATACATCATTAGCCATCCTAATACAGTGCCTTAAGCAAGATTATTCTCAACCAAGTTCTAAACTAGAAACACATTGTGTGGGTTTGAAGAAGATTAGCAGAGAAAGGCTTCATCAAGGGGATTAAGCTTAGTTGAAAGCTCTAATGGCTACAAGTATGCCTAAACCTATTGTATTTTATACCATCAATTGGTATCGAGGCATGGTTAACTGTGATAACAACTAGAGTAGATCTACTGGCCATGTCACCACCGGCAGGTGGTGGGTTCTGGCCAGCATCGCTGAAATTTGTCGGTGGTTGTAGGATGGTTGGCAAGAGCCATTGCACTCAGGCTGAAAAAAAAAAATTCTGACTAGGAAAATAGTTCGGCGGCCTTAAAGTTTGTTTTTTTTACTGCTATAAATTCTCCGATCATTGAAACATGATATGTCAAACGTCGGACAGGGCCATCGCCTCACTACGGCTTGGATCTGGTCGGCACTACCGTTGTGAAGAGACTCTCGGAAGTTTGAAACAGAGTCAAAAACTAAATTTTTTCTCACTATTTCGAGTTGAAACGCTTGTTGCCGGACAATGTTGTCTATAATTGGGGCCAGATCTAGAACCTACGCCATTGGGCAGAATGTTTTCTGAACTCTTGGGCTGCGGGTGTGCATTGCGCACAATCATTGGATTTTTCCTCGCACTGTGCATTTTATGAAACACTCCTACAATCTGCCACCCTCTGATTTTTTGCCGGATTTGGGATCACCACCATCGAGCGACATGTTCTCCAGCTTTTTAATTGTCAGCGAGCCTCGTCGGACGGTGGCAGGTGGCCCTGTTTTGTTCAGGGCTGCCATCTCAACCTCTCTGTCTAGAGGTTGAAGAAGACCCACAAATTCAGGTCGCCTCAACCCATTTCTACAGGTCGCCACTGACCAGCACTGGGCGCTGGTCTATAATGACTAGCGCCCGGTCACGGGTTTGCACTAACCCACATCGTGGGTCAACCACAGTGCGGGTCAAGTTCTGACCCGAGTCCAAATCTTGACCCTGTTTGGTCTATTCCAGGTCATTAAAAGAAATTCTGAAACTTTTTTATGGAATTTTATATGTGTGTGTGTGTATGTCTGTGTGTGTGTGTGATTGCATGTGGATGTGTTTTAATTAACATTTAAAGGCTTTATTAGTGTAATAGGTCGGCCAGGGGATTAAATTGCAATTGCACGCTTTATCAATTTTTTAAAAATTGTTGAGTGCACCACTTATATAATTTTTGTGAGAGAGTGTGCATTATTCATATTGTAAGTGACACCAGAATTCAAATACCACATCAGGAAGCGGATGCAATCATTAAGAATGAATGCATATTTTTTCTATTTTAGGGGCCTAAAGCTTCCAACTTGTACATTTTTTAAGGACTGTACATGGACTGTGGACTATATTTTTTAATTGTGGTGTGTGGTGATGAAACCCCTGGACGAGTCCCAAAATCCAAATGATAAAATTGACAAAAAGGCCCTTGTCAATTTTGTGTATAGATATTTTTTTATTGTTTGATAATTAATTGCATTCATTTTGTAATATGAAAAGGTGATAAGCACAAATTCAGTTCCCACGTCCGTTGAGATGACTTAAGAGTGGCCAAAGCATTGTAAGTTATTTTCAACATATGAATTATATTGAATGCTACCATGTGGTGAATAGATTCACATACATAAAACTTGTGTTGTCATCAAATTTTGAATAGGTGACAACAATTATCATCTAGCCCCAAAGGGAGGTGGTAGTTAGCATCACATAATTAAGTTAGGGTGGAGGGTTATACATTTTAACATAGCTGAATCCGTAGGCCCAAAGGTGTGGGATTTTCTATAATGTTTTATGTATAACCCACTAGCCTTATCATGAAACAAAATGAACGTTTGTTTCTATACGATTTAGTAATTTTGGTGCAGATTGCAACCTTTGCCCGAAGGGAGGTTCACAATTTTACCATTTGATTTTAGCATTGGCTATTTCATACTTTAGTTATTGTTTCTTGCCCTTATTAATTATTTGCATGTATTTATTCTTTTATTGCAGCTTATCCGTCTTTTTTCTGACCCTAATCAACATCTTTCATTATTGTTTGGGGACAATTTTTCGGATTGGAAGAAAAATATTCTTTTACTTTTAGGGTGCATGGACTTGGATTTGACGTTTTATATGATGTACCCACCGCTCCTATGGAAAAAAGTACGCCAAGTGAGGTAGCATCATTCAAAAAGTAGGAGTAGTCTAACTGCTAAGTATGATGCTCATGGAGTCTGGCATGAATAAAAGCATTATGGGATCCATCCCAGAATGTGCTACACCTCAAGAACTTTTGAAAGCTATTGAAACTCAATTCAAGGGTTCTGATAAAGCCTTGGCCAACACCTTAATGTCCAAGTTATCATCCATGAGGCTAACAGATGACAAAGGGGTGAGAGAGTGTATCATGCAAATGTATGATATTGCTAATCAGTTGAAAAACATGAAAATAAAGATTAATGACACCTTTTTGGTCAACTTTATTCCGAACTTTATGCCTGCACAATATGGGCCATTTAAGATTTCTTACAACACACATAATACTCAATGGTCAGTCAATGGCCTTTTGAGTATGTGTGTCCAAGAAGATGGGAGACTTAAGCAAGAGAAGCATCTAGTTTCTCATAAAAGGCAAAAGAAGGGAAATCATGACGCTCCAATGAAGAAAGCTAGTAAAGGTGTGCCAACAAAGTCTATTGGCATCACCCAAGAAACAAAATATTTTTTCTGCAATAAGAAAGGACACATAAAGAAAGATTGCCCTAAATATCAAAAGTGACTTGCCAAGAAAGTAGTAAATTTCATATCTTTTTGTGTATTATGAATCTAATTATGTTAATTTTTATCATAATAACACATGGTGGATTGATTCTGGTTCTATAATCCATGTTTCTACTATTATGTAGGGGTTTCTCACACTAAGGAAACTGAATGATGGGGAGCACAACATTTATTTAGGAAATAAGATGTGTTCAAAGGTTGAAGGTATGGGAACATATCACTTGTTCTTCATGTAGGATACACCTTAGATTTAGAGATAACTTTTTTATATTCTAAGTTTTTTAAAGAACTTAGTTTTTGTATCAAGACTAATGCTTTATGGCTTTAGTTTTTAGCTTATGAATTTCTCATTTTTTATTATTAAAGATTCAGTTATTATTGGTTTTGGTTCCTTAATTGTAAGGTCCCTGATTTTTCTACGATTTTCTGTGATTTTTTTGCTATTTTTCGGCAGGAAAATGTGACGTTTCAGCGTATGTGTATTTGAATATTTTCCCCTGTATTTATACCCGTAGAGTCGGGTGTGGGGCTTAGTCGCGGGTCACGGGCCTCGCTGCATGCTTACGGCGTGAATTTTGGAGGTTTGACGCGTAACCAGTGGGTTAATGCGCGTTGGGGATACATTTGGAAAAAGAAAAAAGAAAAAAAAAGAAAAAGAAAAAAGGGATCGGGATCACGATCCCGATCCAGAACCCGGATGTGAACAGTGGCGTCACCCCCCATTCCCGTCTATTCTCTGTCCCCGCCAGCAGGCCGCAGGACGCCGGCACAGGCTCCGCCCCGGCGGTGCGACGCCGAGGGGCCACCGCCCCGGCCGCCCACGGCCACGCCGCCCTCCTTTCCGGTTAGCCTCCCTCTGTCTGTGAATTGCGATTCCGCCGCCGCCGTAGGCCGGCGAGGGCAGGATGGCCGCCCATGGCTCTGCCATGGGCCGGCAACGGCAGGAGGACACTCCCCCCGGCCCCGGACGGCCTCTGCTCCGCCGTCCAGCTCCGTTTTCCCCACTACCCCTGTTTTCCGCCCCCTCTGTATCATGTCGTTTCGCCGCCGCCACGGGCCGGCACGGCCCGACCAGCTGGCCACGGCTCCGCCCTGGGCCGGCCACGGCGAGGAGCCACTCCTCCCGGCCCGGTGGGCCTCTGCACCGCCGCCCCATCTCATTTCCCCCTCTCTGTACTGTTCCGCCGACGCACTGTTTTGGGCAAACAGTGGCCGCCGGCGGTGATCTGCGGCCAATTCAGCCTTCCCCCAGCCTCGCCTTGCTCCGGCAAAGGCAATGGACTACACCTCCATGACCGATTCAGCCTCTGACCTCATGGCCGCTCCGCCCTTATGGGTTTTCCCCGGTCGTCCCCTATTTTTGGTCTACATCCGTTTTGGACATTGTGACTGACGTTATCAGTCGGATGCCGGATTTCATTTAGCGGACCTTAGTTCAGCTCCGCCCCGACCCGGTGATGCCAATGGGCCACCCCTCTGGGCCTTGTTCAGCCTTGCGGCCCGTAGCTGCAGCTAGTTCCGCCTTACCGGCATATTTACCGTTGACCCCTCTTGCCCATTTTACGCCGTCGGTACCGGACGGCCTCTGGCAAGATTTTGTATGACTTACCGTGACCAAAGGTGGATGAGTTCACCTGCTCAGGCCTTGGCCAGTGACGGCCTCATGGCCTTTGCTCGACCCTGAACCCTCCCCTTGCCTTATACCGTGCGAGATGCACAGCCGCCCGCACCATGGGTATTAGTTGTGGGTGGTGATCGGCGATGTCGCCGCTTAGATTGGCCACAACTAGGGCCTTAGCCCTATTGGCTTTTGTGGGCCTTGAGTCGCCTCATTTCAGCCATCTCCCCCGCCCTTTTGGGTCGCGTGTGCATGTGACCACGCGTGTACTTCTGGGTTAGGCGCCGCATTCGCGCCACCTGACCATCAGTTGGCTTTGCCACCGAGTGGAGTTGACACAGAGCCGTCCTCCACCTCTCCTTTGTTCTCGAGCGTTGCCCCACGCTCTCCACCCGTATGTGGGCCCTTGTTGACCGAAATCGTCGCCGTTGGGTGCTGTCCACGGCCGATTTCGATGTCTTTGTGGCCGGCTGTGCACGTCTTAGCCACAGGCTGATCTTCAGTGTACACCATCGACATCTGGTCGCACCGCCACTTATGTTGGCACGATATTTCTCCCGGCCGCCCTAGTGTGCCGCCGTGGATCGCGGGTTTTACCGCATTGATTTTTGACACCCTATTTGGCCGTGATAGTTCCGGCGCATCCTAAAATCCTCGGGACAGCAACTCTCTCAGCCAAGCAACGGTTTTGACTACCAACTCCGCCGCCGCTGCCACCGTCGTGTGCTCACCATCGAACGTCATGATTACGAGGTAGGGGAGCTTTGAACTCGTAAATTCATGACAGCATGCTTTGAATGAGTAGCAACATGCTAGGATTGTATGATTCCATGCTTGGATGTTAAGTAACGATCCGATTGCATGATGTGCATGTAAGCATGATTGTATGGTATGATTGATATGCATGAGATGTATGCACATTTTATGGATGTGGATTATGTATGCGCTAGCGATGGCTAGCAAATATGTCAGTATGCTACGTATGTGTTATGCATGTGCTAGTGATGGCTAGCGTGCATGTTTGGAGTAGGTATGAATTATGCATGTGCTAGTGATGACTAGCATGTATGTTTGATGTATGCATGTGCTAGTGATGGCTAGCGTGCATGTTTGACGTATGTATGAATGTCTGTGCATGTGCTAGTGATGGCTAGCGTGTATGTTTGATGTATGTATGCATGTGCTAGTGATGGCTAGTGTGCATGTTGTAAGTTACGTATGTATGACCGTATGTGTGTGTTATACGTATGTGTGAGACATACGTATGTATGATGACTATGTGGGCAGAGGTATGGGCGATGGACAGTAAGAGGTAACAGAGACTTTGTCTGAATTTGGATACAGTTGTGTAAGCGTATGACAGAGGATATGAGTATGACGGGCAAGGATTAGAATGGATCAGTTTGGGTTGGATTGTATGTTGGGCGATTGTCAGACAGTAAAAGTGTTCATAATTGTACAAGCATAACATACAGATTATGAAGTGGAAAGTAAGTATAATAATAAGTGAGATATAAGTAAGAGGGCGACAACTGGGTTGGCTTTGAGGAGCGTTATTTGAGGATGTCAGTGTAAGATGTTTTGGCCATGAGATGGATGGCGAAGTGTGTAAGACTGTAAGGGTTGGTTGTACGATGAGTTTTGTCCATGATGTGGACGGGTAAGTGAAGTCTACTGCCTTGACGAACTGGGGTTTCGATCGGGCTCAGCTTCGGTTTGATCAGTCGAGGACTGTGAGTTTGTGTGGCATAATTGTACCGCATAATGTACTTAATTCAAACTTGAATTATAAGCACAGCTAATGATAGCGTTGTGAGTTTGAGACCTGAGGGTTCAACGGATTAAGTTGCGTGTTTGTGCTGGCCACTAATGAGTCAGCCGAGCATTTATCATGTCTTGCCATGGTGTTTATCCTGCGGGATGTTGTCTATGTGCTATGTAGAGCACCGGACGTCTGATGCTCTGCTGAGAGCGACATTGTTTCTAATTTGGTCTGCGTGCTGTATAAGCCCAGACGTTTGATGCTCTGTTGAGAGCGATGTACGTTTCTGATTTTGTCTGTGTGTTGTATGAAGCCCAGACGTCTGATGCTCTGTTGAGAGCGAAGTATGTTTTCGGTTTGGTATGTGTGCTATATAAGCCTGGACATTTGATGCTCTGTTGAGAGCGTTGTATGATTCCGCCCAAGAGTGGCACGGTATGTTTCTGCCCAAGTGGCACTGTATGTTTTCTGCCCAAGAGTGGCAATGGCACTATAAGACCCATTATGGTGGGCAATTCTCTGGCACTATAAGACCCATTATGGTGGGTACTTCTCTGGCACTATAAGACCCATTATGGTGGGCGATTCTATGGCACTATAAGACCCATTATGGTGGGCAACTGTATGACCCCTTATGTGTGGGTGTTTATGTTTGTGCTCTCAGGTAAGTAGTATCATGGATCTACTCTTACCTGTTTGATCCAGTGCCCCATGAGCATTGGTGTGCCTTACCTTCGGAAAAGTCCATAGCGTCTAGTCACTCCCTGGAGGTTAAGGTGTTGCCCCAGTGGCATTCTTTTCCATTTCGATGCTGGAGCTTATTAGTTGTAATGAGCTTCAGTGGTCGTTGATATGTGTATGATTATGTGTATGAGCAGGACTGTAAGAGTGAGTATGAGCACGACTGTAAGTGTATGTGTATGAGCACAACTGTAAGAGTATGTGGAGGAGCACGACTGTAAGAGTATGAGTACGATTGTGAGAATGTGTTTCTGAGTAAGACAGTAAGTATGATTTTGTGCAGACTATACGAGTGAGGTCATACGAGTCTGATTGTATGAGTAAGGTCGTACATGTGTGGGTAAGCTGTATGAGTGAGCATACGATTGTACGAGTAAGGTCGTACAAGTATGCATATGTTGTATGAGTATGCGTACGGTGGTACGAGTAAGTTTGTATGACCCTGGATAAGGGTGTTTGTGTAAGTTGATTGGATATTATGATTTTGGCACGATGGTGCCTTCGGTATGATTTTGGCACGATGGTGCCTTTGGTATATCTGTGGCACATTGGTGCATTTGGTATGTTTGTATGAGTTTGAGCATGATACTGATATGCTTCTGCTTCATGTTTGAGTTGCATGAACGCATGTATCTATGAACTTGCTGAGTTCACCGTTTGGGTTTTCCCCTACTGGGTATTTTCCTACTGAGTATGGAAATACTCATTACCCTACTTTTTAGCCCCATTGTACGGGAGGTTTTGCAGGTTGTGCGGAGAGCTCCTGGAGATAGACGCTCATTTCAGCAGTGGATTGATTCCCGTTGACTCAGGTATCTGCTTAACTCTTTGCGAGTTTATTTGTGCCACGATCTCCTGTATTGGGTGAGACGAGAAGTTAGATGTTTATTCTAAACTTTCATTTGGATGAGTCTGTGGACTGTTATGGGACTTGCACTCAGGGATGCCTGGGAGTGATTTGTATTTAAAAGTCTATGATCAAGCAATTTATTCGTACGTGTGTTTTCGAGTAGCGCCTGATGATATTTGCTTTGGCCGTATGATGATTGACTGTAAGTGGATGTTTAGTATTTTAAATTATAAACTGTTTTATCAGGTTTTGGTTTCATCATTTTTCCTCCGATTTACAAACGTTATATTGCAAAAAAAATTTCGTGAATTTTAAGGAAAATGTGTAAAAAATCTCGGGCGTTACATTAATAGATGGATTATATTATCTCTCTTTGCATATTTCCTTTGAAAATTCTATGATGTCTGTGCAAGGAAGTTTTATTAAAAAGAATTATTCTATGTTATGGCACATGCGGTTGGGACATATCTCTGTTGATTGCTTGAAGCGCTTAGTAAAAGGAATTTTAAAAACTCTTGACTTTACTGATCTTGAGGCATGCATAGATTGCATAAAGGGAAAGCAGACTAACAAATCTTCTAAAGGTGCTAAGAAGCATGATGAGAAATTGGGCATCATACACACTGATATCTGTGAACCATTTAATATACCTTGTCTAAATGGTCAAAGGTATTTCATTATCTTTATCAATAATCATACCCGATACATATATCTTTATCTCTTAAATGAAAATTTTGAAGCATTTGATGCTTTCAAGACTTATAAGGTAGAGGTAGAGAAACAATTTGGCATGAGTATCATAATTATTAGATCAGATAGGGGAAGGAATACTATGGTTGGTACACAGAGGGTGGACAAAAACTTGGACCATTTGCGTAGTTTCTAAAGGAACATGGTATTTTTGCACAATACACAGTATCGGGCACACTACAACAAAATGGTGTGGCTGAAAGAAGGAACTACACTTTGATGGATATGGTGAGGAGCATGATTAGTAACTCCTCTCTTCCTCTCAATATGTGGAGTGAAGCCTTAAAGATAGTTGTGTACATTTTAAATTGAGTTTCATCTAAAGTCATTCCTAAAACACCCTTTGAGCTATGGAATAGATGGCAACCTAGTTTAGATCATGTACACATTTGGGTTGTCCTGTTGAGGTCAAGGTGTACAATTCAATTGAGAAGAAGCTTGACCCTAAGACTGTCAGTGAATTTTTCATTGCTATGCAGAATGGTCTCAAGGTTATAGGTTTTATTATCCCTCGCACACCCCTACAGTAGTCGAAGCACGGAATATACATTTTCTTAAGCACGACAACTTCAGTGGGAGTATTTCCCCAAAATACATTGTGTTTGAGGAAATACAGGTTGCAATTTTTATACCCACATCCGATGGAGGATCACATGTTGTATCGCCTATGGTGATTCGAGAGTAGTATATCATTCCTCCATGATCCCCTCAGGAACAAGTTATTAAAGTTCCTATTATTCAAGCACCTCTGCCTGTTGATCAAATAAGACTTCGACGAACCTCAAGAGTAAGGAAACCTGCACTGCCTTTGACTATGTTGACATATGTAGGAGTCTAAAGAGAATGTTAGACTAATTCAAGATCCTATTACGTATTCACATGTCATGACTAGAGATAACTCTAGCAAATAATATGATGTCATGCAAGATGAGATAAAATTTATGGCTGATAATCAAGTTTCAGATCTCGTAGTGTTACCATAGGGTGTTGGACACTTGGCTGCAAATGGGTCTATAAGACTAAATTAGATCCATTTGGTAACATTAACAAATATAAGGCCTGGCTTGTAGCCAAAGGTTGTTTTCAGAATGATGGTGTTGACTACAATGAAACATTCTCTGTAATATCCATGGAGGATTTTTTAAGAGTTATTTTGGCCCTTGTAGCTCATTTTGACTTAGAGTTATATCAAATAGATGATACTATTTTTGGGTTTTTAAAACTGCTTGGGTAATGGGCCTGAATCAAAATACCCATTTAACTGTGGATTTAAGTGTCGAATCTGAACCGTTGGCTGACCCATGGATTAAGGGTCAGGATTCTAGGGTTCTTAACAATGGTGTCCATGTTTAATTGTAAATACACTATTAGTCATCCTAATATGGTACCTTAAGAGATATTTCATTAAGGGGATTAAGCTTGGTTGAAGGCTCTAATGGCTAGAAGTATGCCTAAACCTACTATATTTTATACTATCAATCTTGTTTGGCTCGCCCAAGGCCACCTAGATCCTTTCCACATGCGACCTTCGCTGTGTTAGCTATTTCTAGTCCATCCACCACACTTCTCTCTCCAAACAGCTTTATTGCTCTGGCCACGAGTCCTTCTATAGACCAATTCTCTCTTAGGCTTTCCCACCTCCTCAAACAACTCCTATGTTAGTCGTTGGTCATCCCCACAAACCTTGACCTCCACCTTCCTCTTTGGAAATTTCAAGCCATCTCGAACAGTGGTTCCTATTTTCTCCTGGATCTGTTTTCTATTTTTCCCAAAGGCTTCTTCCATACAATACCTCTTCCAACCTAGATCCGCATACAGCTCTCTCTTAGCACCTTTGTTTACAAGACCCATTAGTCTCCTCTTCATCCGAATCAATACACGAGTACTATATGTTTTTTTTTCCAACTCATCAGCTCAGGTTGGATATTTTTGGACCTTATA
The DNA here is from genome assembly GCA_035235625.1 of Saururus chinensis. Lineage (NCBI taxonomy): Eukaryota > Viridiplantae > Streptophyta > Magnoliopsida > Piperales > Saururaceae > Saururus > Saururus chinensis. The sequence continues at coordinate 49,672,090 of CP141140.1, forward strand.
TGCAGTGGCGTTCAAGTTTTTCAACATTTAACACAGAGCATTAATGGGCCTAAGTGACGTTATTTACTTAAGTTGAGCTTCATGCATATTCGTTCATCCACACAAGAATCGAAGACCGCCCCAAGGACGAGGTGAAGTAGAAGTGAGGTAGAATATTATGACTTGCCTTAGGAATCGGGTCTCGCCTTCATAGTCCATTAGAAGTAGGATTTAATTATTGTTAGTAAGAATAGTTTAGTAAAATTAGGATTTTATTCTTATTGGGCTAAGGATAATGTTAGAAACCTATTTGAATTAGAAGTTTTATTATGAGTAGGATTAGGATAACCAATTGCCTATAAATATGTAAGGGTTATATCATATTTCAATAACTCAGATATCATAATCATAATAAAAAATTAGTTTATTTTAATTATCTTTCAATTATTTTCTTCTATATCTCCCTAATCTGTCTTGTGTGGACATTGGTCTACATCATAATGCTAAAAATTCTTTTTATTATTTACACCTTTTTTTAAAGGGAAAAAAATTTAAAAAAAAATGTTAAACCAAATGTCGCCTTGTGGAAACATGTAATTGCTCAACTGTTATTTGTACCAAATGCCAATGCATTAATTTCCCTGCCCCATATTTTATGCCGTGACCTTGCGAATTTTTCTAATTTCCTCAACTAATTTTACTTGCTTCATACTACTTGTTAATCTCTTTAATACAGTGCTGAATTTGCTTAAATTCTATATTGTGAATTGACTTGGGTGAGTTGTTTGGCCATAGAGGCAGCGTCGCCGGAGGGAACCCATGTGTTGGTTACTTGGAAACTAGGGGAATTTTCCTTGTTATGAGTCAAAAATGTTTAAAAAAACTCAAGAACTTGGCTGCCTAAGATTAGACCTGATAGGCCCCAACAAGTTAAATGTCATTTTATATTTCCCAAAAGGGTGCCCAAAGTAACGATGAATAAGACAAATAAGTGCCTCTGCAACTCAGCGCTTAAAAAAAATTCTTTCGGTATCAAGACAGGCAGCTGTTAGTTCTTTCCATATAGCTAATTTTGGTACTACTAAAATCAGGAAAACAGGAAATGCTAATTAACGTAAGCATTTTTTACTTGTCTTCTCACATTCTGACCAATTTTTTGCACCATTTGAACATTATAGCAGCACACTTTTTAGGTTACATATGCTTCTTTTTTGTATTGAAAATCAGAAGCTCGTGTAATGTCCGTCAAAATGTTTCAGTGGTTCAGAGGCTCGACAGCAGTCTTAAATAGAAGAACATAGACCTTGTCAATGGAGAAGTACAAAAATCCTCCAAGTGAGTGTGTCACATATGAGCCAAAGCTGGTTCCCACGATGCAGTGCCAAGCAGGGCCATATAAAGAGTCAAATTCCTGTAGCATGGATAATAACTCATCAAACAACGTACTTTCATGCTGCAAAAACTAAGAAAACAAAACCATACAAACGTGTGCAAAAACTACAGCCTAACTCCTTAGTTACACACCTATAAAAGGTTCACGAAGAGGTGTAGGTTAGAATATAGATAAACAATTATTATTAGTATATGCACATTTCTACTGAAAATAAAGCGAAATGCAGTTTAGATAGCATAAGAATTCATGCTTCACACATACTAAAAAGATAACAATTTCATTTTGGAACTGATTATGTAAAGCATGATACTATTGGGCATTGACACAACAAGTATATGTATAAAAAGAGAGATTTACATGACTTAAAGCAGTTTGGACCTTCCAAAGTTTTCTCCGGCACTAGTCAAGAGCAAGACAATCTTCTGGGTGGCTTTATATATATATATATAACAGCATTGTAAATCAAAATATTGTACAATCTTGGATATACTAACACCATCAACCGATCATTACTTGGAAAGTCGGTTCCAGTTTACTTGCAGAGGTCAATTTTACAATTGAAGGTGCCAAAAGAAGAAAGATCAGATGAGGTCATAGGCCAAAAGCACATTAATTTCTTTTTTGAGATGTCTGCTAGAGCCAGAATAGCCACAAAAATTGATAATTAGATGCCCAATCTGATAAGTCCAGTACAATCAATAATACCCATGTAAAATTAATTGATGTTTTCCATGGGTTAGTATATTTGACCATGACTGATCCCACCTTATTTCAACACCTGAGATATTGTGGCTGGGCCAGCTTGGCTAATGGCAGTTCTTAGGAACATATAAACTCAGTACAAACGTAGTAGATCTCCAAACTTTAGGAAAGATAGCATAGAGATAAAATACACCTCTAATAAATGTGCTTTTATGTTTATAGAGGGCAGGAGAAAAAAAAATTCTGCTTCTGCAAAACAAAGAGGCACGTGGAAAGATCTCTCCTCCTTTGTGAAAATTAGCAAGTGAAAAGATGAGGAATTTATATTCGAGTGAATAGCTACTGTTGTCAACATGATGAGTAAAACAATGAGTTGTCAAGAAATGCACTAATAAGGGAGAGGGCAGGAGAAAAGAAAGAAAAATCTGATTCTGCAGAACAATTGTGCCTGTGAGCATATCTCTCTTCCTTTGTGAAAATTAAGGCAAGTGAAAAGACAAGGAATTTATATTTGAGTGAATGGCTACTGTTGTTAACATGAGGAGTCAAACAATGAGTTATGAAGACTACATTTCTGGCTCCAACTAGATATTCAAGGGAGAATACGGTTTCAGTTGATGATTAGCTATTTACAGCCATTTTGTTTATGGTAAAATGACAAGAAAACTAAATAATGTCCAAACAATCACTTTTATATATCCTCCAAAAGATGGATCAAAATAGCACAGAGGCCAAACCATTCTAGAGTTTGCTGCCTGAGGAATCAAAATGTGCGGATGTTTCTTTCTGGAGACAGATTTCAGAAGCCTAGTTTCGAGTCAATTACACTTGCACTCTAACAACCTTCACCAGCAATCATACCGGCCCATCCAAATACTCAAGGTAACAAATAGACCAGATTGCTCCATAAACTGAGCAAAGGAGGACTAACCTCACCTTTTTTAATGTACCTGATCAAACTACAAACTTACTGACTTTCGCTAGTCTCATACCAGTAGTAATGCCCGTACATGGCCAACCTCATTTTGTGCTCATAGAAGACACCTGCCACCATGGGGCTAGTATTAATGGAGGACCACTGGATTATAAAAGTGCAAAATTTCATGTCATTTGGAGGTATAGGACCTACTATAATTCCTCAGAATTAATTGTTCGAATTCAATGGCTTTAAAGAATTGGCCCAAACCCCATAAATAAGGTGAAATCATGTGGGTTCCAAATCTATAATCTGTCAGTACTCTCTGCCTTGGTGGTAGCTCGATAGCGGTGGGTGCCTTCAGACACTGAAACAATGCTGGCTATGCAAGTTTCACACTACCAGTGGTGACAGCTACCAAAATTCAAGCTATTCCATATTTACACTTCCAAGGAATTAGAAAATGCTGTGTTAAAGGCCATCCACAAGACTACGATAGTGCAACAATCCTAACTTGAATGATGTTTTTCTCAGAATAGAAAGCAAATTTTGAAACAATGTCAGCTATATTCTTTTCTACACTAAATTGAGAAATTCAAGGCTCTGATCAACGCATGGAAGATTTAACTAAGCAGATTGATAAATCAATAAAAAAGTACCAATTACACATGACCATCACTCTTACTCATTAAGATCAACTAGAACTAACTTCCACTCTAATACATAACTATATTTATTCATTACTATCCCACATCTTAAATATGATAGGGCATGTATAAGTACTAAGTACAAGACTCTACTTCTATTGAACTGGTTATTCATCTTCAGAACTCTGCCCACCTACAAAGGATCTAGAGATCTAAAATACTCTACCAACAGCTGGAGGCTACAAGCATGAAGCTCAAAACTCTTCATTAATTAGTAATCTAGATGATCAGCATTCATCTCAATATAATTGTTTAACTGGAAGACAATTACTTTTTCACAAATAGCTGGTTTATAAGGTCACAATAAGCTTCCCACTGTACATGAAAGCTCAAGTAGATGAGAACCCTTCTAGGGAACCCTATTCTTATTCTGTTAAAATTCAGTAACTACAGATAAGCTATCCAATATGTACATGTCAATTAAAGATACTGGTCCCCTCGAGAATCTTTCCATTTTTCTCCTCGCATAAAAAAGCAATATGCTAGATATTAATTGAAAAGATGGTGACAAATTAGCCCTTACTTTTCATTCTTGAAAAATCACCAATCAAGAATTAGATGTAATTCCAACTACTTGAAGTGCAAGCAAGCCATTTTGGTCCCAGGAGGAAAAGGCAGGTAATACATCTTACAAACAGGGGGTGAAATATTCCTTTTAAAAATGGTGAGAAAAAATGAACTACAAGACTAACAGGACTCTTATCAACAACAAAGAGAAGCTACTCTATAAGATTAATAGACGGCTTAGGTAAAGAAAACAAAGCATGTTGCAATGAGAACCTTGGCAAGCCTAGATATAGTTCAAGAAGTCCTAATAAAAGGCATTGTCAATTATACAAGTAGAGACTTTAAAAAAGACACATATTCAGTTACAGACAAAGAAGAAGTTGATTGTTACTAAAAATAGTTTACAGGTCCATCTATCTCTAGTTGATTTGGTTGGATCTTTTGTTGTATCTCCAAGGAATCCAGTTTAGATACCTGAGGCAACCATAAAATGTTCAATCCACTCTTCAAATTATAATTGACACCCCCAATGCTTTTGTGAACTCTATTTCTTTTTTATCACCAACTTTACTTCAATGGAAGAACATTAACAGTGAAAATATTTAATGTAAGTAATGAGGAAAAAGATTTAGAAAATGACAAAAAAGATACAACCCGGGTACAGAATGTATAAAGTCAAAATTGTTAACATTTTCAAAGCAATAAAGGGTAACAACCAATTTAAGTTTTGGAATGAAGTTCATTGAAATGGAGTTTTGCAGTATGCAAGCGTCATTACATAATAGTTAATGCATTTAAACACAAATCAAGACTGACCATGTTGTAGTAAGTTGTAAAAATTGCACATAATAATTAGAAAATTACTTGACCAATTGGGAAGACATTTATTTCCTATAAATGTAACTGAATATTGAATTTTCTATTATAAAGCCCCAAAACCATTAGAGTCTATGGGTGAGATGAGATTGACAATTGAATCAGTTAATCACCAAATGTGTATCAAGCATGGATAATAAGAATTTTTAGATTTTGAGAAAAGAGTGTTGCTACAATCCATTGATTTCTCATCTACACATATGCATTTGATGAAACTTGTAGGAAATTCTTGGCTTTCTGGATAGTAAATTAGCCTCCATGGCTCCACAGAGTAAAGCAAGATGTATTTATGGTAATATCTTAATTCTGTAAGCAGGCCTACCCCCTAGGACTCTGACTTCAAAATTTCAAAGGTGCGTAGATGGCAACAGAGAAGTCATTAAGCTCCATGGAGGGCAATTACTTCTCAGAAAGCCAAAAGATTGCTACACATTTCATCAAACACATTATGTAGATGTAGGTGAGGAATCTATGAATTTCATACTTTACAGAAATGAATTTTAGGAAACATTGTAATAGTCGAGTCAACCAAGAGCAGAGAAGATCAGGGGAAAATATATCCACTGAACTACTGAACCTAATGCCAACTGTATTTGGAAAGGCTACTGACTTATGCATATAAAGGTGCCGCCCCTCACAGAGCAACGTTTTAAGCTTCACTGGAAATTTCTAGAAAAAATCAGCCAACCTGCACTCTAGGCGTAAGATTATCGCATTCTCAGAGTACATAAAGCAGGAAAGTAGAACACACGGCATTTTACACTATGTACGTATCGGGCCATCCCTCCCATACTTATGTTACAAGACAAAGCCACACAAATAATGAAACCGGAAAGGAACACACAGTCAACATTAAGCAGGCTTGTATACATGTCCTTCGGATTGAGGCAAACAAGGAAAATCATTGCGCGTGAAAAATGAGCTACTCTCCTTTCTCGTCACAACTTAAATCAATATAATCTTCCTGCACTGCTAAGCAGAGTATAAATACAAACCAAAAAAAAAAAGCACAACATCAAAATCGAGGAAGGCGTCAGCAACATGAAAAAGGATCAATCTGAAGCACACAACTGCAAAATAATATTACAAGTATCATTATTAGGAAATGAAATAAAACAAAACGGCCAAGAAGAAGAAATCATGACTCATAACCAAGCAGGATTATCAAAATAAACAGCAAATCCCACTAATACAAGAAGAAGGAGCAAAACCCATGAAGGAAATTGTAAAGAGTTGGTAAATGAAGCTTTGCCTTTTTGAGGGCGAGGGCGAGGAGCTTGCTGTCAAGCTTGTTGGGCATGGAGTCGAGATAGTCCCTAGCGCAGCGGAAGGCCCGGTTCTGGTGAGCCACCGGCATGTCCGCCGCCCGCACTCGCACGTTCAGCAGCTCCTGCTTCTCCTTATGATCCCCAGCCTTCTTCTTCTCTATCAGGCTGCTCAGGAACCGGCTCCTCCTCTCCAGCTCCTCTTCTGCTCCCTCCATTTCTTCCTCTCCTTCTTCCCTCACCTCCTTCTTCTTCTTCTTCTCCCAACGATGATGGTGGATGCGATGATCATCACCCCACTACTCCCACTTTACTGTAGCTTCTCCTCTCCCATGTTCTGCCTTCTCTCTCTGCTTCGGTTCGCTGGCTCCTGCTTTTCAGGCAAAGAGAGAGCAAAAAGAGGAGCCAAAATGATTTTCTCTTTTCCTTTTGTTTGTTCGGAAAAGTAAAAGGAGAGAGAAGGTTTTTGCGTGAGGAGCCGAGGGGGCGTTGGCTGGAAGTAGAAGGAGAGACGGAATGAGGTGATTTTAAGTAGCGGATTCCTGAACCAAGTATCCGATTAATGCGGCATGGTCACTTTTAGAGGCACCACTCTGGTTCACAAGTCCGACAAGCCAACGGGGGATTAGAAATCAGAATGAAATGATCGGATGCTCACAAGTATCGATGGGTCACACACGTGTGTTTGTTTAAATAGAAGTGAAACAATGGATCGCCTAGAGGTATAGTTCTATAAAATAGGCTATTTTAAGTAAATTTAGGTATTATTTAAAGTAAAAAATTTTAACTAATTTTAGAGGTTATTAAAAGTAGCAGTGTTAACAATCCGAGTTGAGCCGAGTATTAAGCTTACTTAGCTTGAACTCAAATCGTTGAAGTTTAGCTCGAACAAACTCATAATTTTCAGCTCAAGAGCAGCTTGAATTATAAATTCAAAGTTTAGTTCAAACTCGAGATCAAATTGTAATAAGTGAATTATGAGCCTATGTTCAAATTGAGCTCGAACTAAAAAAAATAATATATATATATATATAAAAGTACATGAAGTATCACATATACTACTATGAATTTTGTATTAAATATTAATAAATACACTTCAACAAATATTACCACTACACGTTGAATATCTGACTATAGTCACTATGAAAGAAGAAAACTATGAGAAATAAGTTTTAGTTATAAATGCTCAAAAAATGCAATATTTCAATTTTCCTCTCTTTATGCCTATAGTCATTAAAACTAATATAGAAAATAAAAACTCACTTAAAAATTTACTTGGGCAACATTACCATCTACTTCTTTGTATCTTCTTTTCTTTACTTGCTTATGAATCACTTATAAAAGAATTATTCTTTAACCTTAGTATGCCTCTAAAAAATTCCTAAGTACATGTAAAAAGAGAAACATTATGTAAGCTGACGATGGTCCCTGTGCCATGCTTCAACTTTTGAAAGAATTTTATCATTCTTTTATAAAGGTTGGTCCCCCAAGCGTCATGTTTCTTTTAGAAGAGTTTTAGTATATTAGTGTGATATCATGTTGACCCTCCGTCATATAATTATTGCTCTATTTGATCTTTTAATTGAATTAATTTTAGTTCGTTTTGAAAAACCAAATGGAGCTATTAATTTGGGACAGAAGGAGTATATTAGTGTTTGTGTCTAATTTTTTATTTTAAAAAAATTTATGTTATACATAGAAATTATATATCTATTACAATTTAACGAGAATATATATCATGAAAAAAAATTATGAGTTTGGGATATCCATTATAATTTAACGAGAATATATATCATGAAAAAATTTTATATGAGTTTGGGCCCATGCACATCAGTGTGAGCTAAGACATCATAAGCCATTAGAATGAGATTTGAGGGCACAAGGAGACATTAACCAATCTCCCTCCTGAATTATGTGCATTGTTGGATCGAAATTTGAAGGAACACGACATCGGGGCTCACACAGTCGTGAGTGAGCCTTGGCTCATATAAACGGGTCTCATATATCATATATAATACATGGTATTGATACATATATATGATTATATATCATTTTTTATACTCTATCTATCTTCCATTTTTACACTCTCTAATTCCCACACTGCTTCCTTGGCGAAGTAGTACTGTGGTAACACTTTTACCAATGGAATATCAATCTTCCCTAAGAATTTTATTTCAATTCTATCTTATAATCCCAAATAATGATTCTGATTCTAAAGCAACACAACTTGATCCAAAACATTTAACGAATAAGCTTCAAGAACTTGAACCTATGAACCAAAACACTGCTAGCTATAATGCAAAATCTATTGTAAAAATAAACTTAATTCCCATGATGAACTTTAACTCCTCATCTCAAAGTTTTCACCTTAAACTCACTCTTGTATCAACTTCCTCTACATAATTCTAACTTTTACTGAACCACTACTAGGTAATATATTCATGGGTGTGCAAATAGAAACATTAGTACTCACGTCTCATACCATGAGTATAGAATGGTTTCTCCTTAGTCGTTCTACAACCTAAGATGTTTACCTGAGAGTGTTTCTAATTCCAAACTAAATCAAAATTTTTCACATGATCTCAAACTTGTAGTTAGAAAAAAAAATGTCTTCGATACCAACTATCATGACTTGGATTTTTAAAACCCTTTTTAAGAGCATGAACAATAAATCCCAAAGAAATTATTATTTTTTATTTTTAAACCAAAATAAATCATTAGGCTAATTTTCCAAATCATAATAACTGGGGTTCGCAACTACAAATATTAAGTCATATTCTTAGTATTATGCGATTCCAAAACAATTCAAAACAGACAATTTTTTTAAGCACAAGTTTGTTATCAAGGAGACTAAATTGGCTCTTATGTCCAAAATTCCTTTACTGGTCACTACTCCAATTCACGACAAATCTATAACCTATTTTCCAACGTCTTAATAGCCCTCTCCTATTGCTCATCCATTCATGAGTGGAAGGTTGTATTGAGACTTAGGTTATTACCTCACTTCTCCTTTTCAAAATTGTGAATTAACTCAACTATCACTATTTGATAGAATCGTCAATGGCACTCCATGTTGACTCACGATTTCAGTTATACTAGTAACTATGTATACATAAAACGAAATCCCCTAAATTTGATCCCCTCTCCATTCTAAGATTTCAATCGGCTGTAAGGTACTAGAAGGTTTCTTCTAAATATGCTCCTCTATCTGAAGCTAGTAATAACCCAATCAAAGATCAATCTTTGAAAATATCTTAACACTCTAAATTTATTCAACCTGCTATCAATCATTAGCAAAGGGTACTTATTCTTAAATGTTACTTGACTCATCAGCCGATAATCATTGCAAAGCTGCAATGATCTAACTTTCTTCCTCACAAACAAGATTGGTGCTCCCCAAGGTGATACATTAGGTCGAATGAAACCCACCCTCGCCAAGAAGTTCCCACAATTTGCTCTTTAGTTCTTTCATCTCGGCGGGTGTCATTAGATAAGGTGCCTTCAAAATTGGTGCAAGTCCTGGCTACAAATCTATGTTGAAGTCAATCTATCTCTTGGGTGGTAATCAAGGCAAGTCATCCAAAACCACATTTTCAAAATCTCATACAATTGGAATATCCTTCACTGAACTGTTAGGTTCTCGACCTCTGTTTCACATGTTCCTTGGTTCGTTACACTTGCTACTTGAGCTCTACTCATCTACTGGGATTCTATCCCTATAAACCTCTTAAAATTTAGTTAAAAGGGTACATAGTTACCCCTAAACCTTTGATTTAGGTGTAATCAGAACACAAGATGCCACATTATAAACATTATAGGCATACTCTTCTTTGTCGCTTATTATCCCATTCCACTAAAAATTTCTTTTTAGTTCTTGACACATCCTTACTCCTCCCACATGGATTGGGTATTGAGGTCTATGTGCCTCACACAACAAATCCTTTCTCAACTTGAGTACTACCTAAACTACTGATTTCTTTTCCAAACTCCTAATCCTCTTTCATCAGAGTCTTTGTCGAAGTCAAGCATTCCTAGTAAAACCTACACGCTCCCATCTTCTTTTCAAATCTCCAAAATGTGCTCATCTGGATCGGATTTTGCTCCTAAGTTAGCCACAAAGAATTGAATTATAAGCAAAGTTAATGATAGCGTTGTGAGTTTGAGACCTAAGGGTTTTGATGGATTAAGTTTTGTATTTGAGCTAGCCGATAATGAGTCAGCTGAGTATTTCTCATGTCTTATTTATCCTACGGGATATTGTTTGTGTGTTGTATTGAGCCATAGACGTTTGATGCTTTGTTGAGACCGATGTATGTTTTCGATTTGGTCTATGTGCTGTATTAAGCCTAGACGTCTGATGCTCTGTTGAGAGCGATGTATATTTTTTATTAAGCTCAGATGTTTGATGCTCTATTGAAAGCGTTGTGTGATTCTTCCCAAAATTGACACTATATGTTTCTTGCCCAAGAGTGGCGATGTATAATTCTGCCCAAGAGTGGCACTGGCACTATAAGACCTCTAAAGTGTTAGCAATTGTATGACCCCTTATGTGTGGGTGTTTATGTTTGTGTGCTCAGGTAAGTAGGATCATAGAACTACTCTTACCTGTTTGATCCTATGCCTCATGAGCATTGGTGTGCCTTGCCTTTAAAAAAGTCCATGGCATCTAGTCACTCCCCGGAGGTTAAAGTGATGCCCCAGTAGCATTCCTTTCTATTTCGACGACGTTGGAGCTTATTAGTTGTATTGAGCTTCAATGGTCAATAATATGTGTACGACTGTATGAGTGCGTATGTATGTTTTTGAGTAAGTATAAGTTTCTGAGTAAGACTGTAAAAGTATGATTCGGAGTAAGACTCTAAGAGTATGATTTTGAACACAACTATAAGAGTATGATTATGAGCACAACTATAAGAGTATGATTCTGAGCAAGACTATAAGAGTATGATTCTGAGCAAGACTGTAAGCATATGTTTACGAATAAGATTATACGAATAAAGTCATATGAGTAAGATTATACGAGTAAGGTCATATAAGTAAGATTGTACGAGCAAGGTCATACAAATATGTGTGGGTTGCATGAGTAAGCATACAATTATACAAGTAAGTTTGTAAGACTCTGATTAAGAGTATACGTGTAAGATTGGTTTAATGGTATGTATTTGGCATGATTATATGCGTATGTGCATAATTATTATATGTCTGCCTGCTTTATGTTTGAGTTGTATGAACGCATCTATGTATGAACTTACTGAGTTCACTGTTTAGAACTCCCCTATTGGGTATATTTCCTATTGAGTATGAAAATACTCATTACCATATTTTTTAGCCCCGATGTTCGGGAGGCTTTTGCAGGTTTGTGACAAAGAGCTCCTGAAAACGGATGCTCATTTCTGTGGTGGATTGATTTCTGTTGACTCAGGTATATCTTTGACTCACTATGAGTATTATTTGTGCCACGATCTTTTGTATTGGGTGAGATGAGAATTACAATGTTTATGCTTTTGGGACTTGTAATTTGGATTAAATTGTAGACTGTTATGAGACTTGTACTCAGGTATGCCTGAGAGATATTTGTATTTAAATTCTATGATCATAACAATTTATTCATACATTTGTTTTCAAGTAGAGCTTGAGGATGTTTGGTTTGGTCGTACGATGTTTGAAGGAGTTAAAAATTTATCTAGGAAAAACTGATGTGTAATGTTTAAAATTATAAAATTATTTTTCACAGGTTTTGTATTCGTCATTTTTCCCGATTTACAACTGTTATATTGCAAAAAAAAATTATGAATTTTTAAAAAAATGTGATAAACAATCTTGGGCGTTAATAAATTTAGATCCACCCACTCATCCTGTAATACATACATGTGACATATACAACAGAAGTGTAGAATGTAGTATCTAATAATTGAATGCGGGCTATGAAGAGTAGGGCAATGAAAGAATATTGTGACATATTGTCATTAAAGTTGCATGAAAGTATACTTTAATTTTTTTGTATTTTGGTGATATTATGACAAATGTATGTATGGTACTCACTGATTTAATTTTATGTCTTGTTATACCTTTAAGAGAAGTATTATAATAATATTTTAATAATCCTTATCTTTATTTTGTATATTATAGGTTTTATAACTATTTGAGTATGTATCTAGAATATTATGGGTGAGTACCTATATTGATATGAGCATTCATACCAATACCACCTTCTATGACGATGACACAACGAAAAATCAATCCCTAACACTTAGCTATCATGTTGCGGCCTCTTATTAAGGGGTTGTATGTGTATGAATTTATGTAAGATTCAGTTGATTCTATCTCAATTCAAGCTTCAATTATTAGAATCCTGTTTGTGTGTAGAAGCTGGGCAGAATTACGAATTTAGCCCTAAAGTTGATTCAAGCCGTTTCGAGCCTAAATCATTAGGGTGATTCAGTATTTCTGTCTCCTAGTCCCCGTTTTAAAAATTATAGATTTTATTATTTTTCAGTGATTATCTCTTATATCGATTTGAGCCTCAAGAAATGTGTTATATACCTTTGTGAGATATTTATTTGATAGAGCTGAAATTTAGAAGCGTAATGGTATAAAAAATGTGCATATCTAAGTTTAGGAGAGAGTTATATTAATTTAAAGTTTTAAAAATAAAATTTGATATAACATTTAAATTTATTATAAAAAAATTTATTACTAAATGTAATTCACATTAAGTGCTAAATTTTTAAAATTAATTTTAAAAAATTCTAATTATATTTCTAAAAATTTAACACTCAAACCCCTAAGTCTGCCCAATCTTACTCCTTCTAACAAAGATAATGATATTTCTACAACAAAGTATACAAAAAATTCACAAAGAGTTTAATTAGACTTTTCAAATAGACCCCACACAAAATTCACGGGCTCATTTCTCTGTGCCAGTCAAAATTCATGTGCTGAGTTTTTACACGAGATTTTAATACTGACTCCTCTTCCCGGCACTAGGCAGTAAACGGCAGCCACTGGACCATGGCGCTAGCCGCCGGTGGGAAACCTCCTGCAGATAAGCCGCAAAAGGGCAAGACACGCTCTCGATTAGCCTACCCCGTCGATCCCTGTCACCCTCCTGATCTCCACCTTCCCGTTCGACCCGCCCAGCCCTCGGGTGCTCTTCACCAACACGTTTCACCCCAGCACCTGCACTGCGAAGTCGATCATGTCCTCCGCCAAGGCCACGTACCACTTTGTCTCCCCGCAGCTGGGAGTCCGCTCACACTCCTCCAACGTCCTCCCCCACCATCTCCGCCATGGTCGAGTTCTCGTCCGCCCCGAACACCCACAATAGCTCCCCCATTAGGGCGGCGCTCGAGAATGGGAACCTCCTCGCAATAGACCACGGCAGGAACGATCGCGCGTGCTGGCATCTTGTCCGAGATGTTCGGCATTTTCATCGCGTTGCCTTGCTTCAACGTCGACTCCCTGAATAACTTGCCCTCCTCCACCACCTACCTCCTGTTCGCCGGACTGTTCACTCTTGACTTGGCACCTGCAACTGCATTTATACGCTCGGGGTGGTTTTTTCTTCGTACTGGGAAAAGGAGATAGGCCATCAAGGTTTTCCTTTCCACCCAAGGAAGAAGAGGTCGAAGGTATTAGCCTCTCGATTCTGAGTTTTTGGCTTCAATGGAACAAAGTAACAGTGCGAAGCAACAGCTACCCTTGTAACGGTTTAAATTGAGGGCAATGAAGCAATTAATATGGTACAGTGTTTTTTTTCTGTCCTATTAAAATAGAACGGAGGGAGTATTAAAATATCATTTTCCATCCAACGGGGAATCTTCCTAACAGGAAAAACAACGAGGAAAAAAGATTTTTTAATAATAAATACGAGGAACGTTATAGGAAGCAACCGAACTCGAGTCTACTTTCCTGCTTGGACTTTTGGGTTATCGATCTGATTAATTCGAAGCTTTTGGAGTGATGATGAATAAAGAGAAGAAAGGACAGATCCAGAACGTAAACGAGAGATACATGTCCAGAAAAGCTTTGAGAGTTGAGATAAGCTTTTGGAAATATTGAGTCTAATGTTGCGGTCGGAGGGCAGCTTTTCCTCTACTGCAACCCGAAAGAGAAAGAGGAGGGAGACGGACAAAGGCGACAGAGGGGCCTTCCACAGGTGGGTCGTGGGTGGATATCTCTTTCCTTTTCGTCCCCCTTGACTCTACAAGTACAAACCGCGTTGATTTTGCTTTTCCATTGAGCCAAGGCGGCGCAATTGGAAATTTCGCGGCAAGTGTTCGCATTCTGATTAGAAGGATCACGGAAGAACAACTAAATTTCCTTTTCACGCTTCTTCAAGACTGGGTCGTATTCATTAGCACCATTTGCTTTGCAATGGTTTCCAGAGAGCCATGGCTATGAACTTAACTAGCAGAATCGCAAATCAATCCACTATATACCACGCACAGAGTCTTGGCCTTGAGGTTGCAGGCCTCCCGCGCTCGCCAAAGGCGAATAAAGATGGCAGATCTTCCACAAAGGCGTGGGTGCTTCGGTCCTTCTATTCTGCATCCAAAATTGCTACCAAGAATCCAGCTCCTGCAGCTAAACCTGCTTTTGATTATGTTAAGATCCAAAGCCCAAAGAAAGTTTCTGCTGCCCCCACTACTGAACATTCTGATGCCAAAGCCACTGCATTTGAGAAATCGCCTGCAAGGAAGGTTCCAAGTCATGAAAGTGAACCTGTTGTCTTCCTTGAACAGTCTGATATTGACGCAGCCTCTAAGAAGTTCGAATTTTCTCTTGTTGGGAAGTTTCCTCGCCGTAGGCCGAGCTTGGAGCTGATCAGAGCATGGGTTGGCAGGGAATGGAAACTGAAGGGCCTTTGGTCAATCACATTGCTGGATAGCAAGCATGTCCTTGTTAGACTGGATAATGAAGCAGATATGATTTGCGTTTGGCTGAGGAGCCGATGGTTCATTGACGGGCATCTGATGAGGGTGTTTAAGTGGACTCCTAGTTTCCGAACTTCGGATGCTGAGGAGCCATCACTGGCCGCTGTCTGGATTTCATTCCCTCTGCTTCCCGTGGCCTTCTTTGAAAAGGATCTTTTGCACTCCATTGCGTCGGTTGTTGGGAGAGTTGTTTGTACAGATGGTCCAACAAAGAATTTGTCCAGAACAAATGTGGCCAGAGTCTGTGTGGAGGTTGATCTTCTTAAAGAGCTTCCTCGCAAAGTTAGGATTGTTGTTGGAGAGGCAGAATTTTTACAAGATATCAGCTATGAAAAATTGCCGTTCTACTGTGCTAGTTGCAGGAGGCTTGGGCACTCGACAAGCATTTGCAAGTTTAACAAGGCTGGTGCCGAAGCAGACATGTTCGTAGAGGATGTGGTGAATGTTGGTTCTCATCTAGAAAAACCAAATGCAGAAACTAAAAGGCAAGATTGTCTCGAAGAGCATGTCAGTGAAAAGAAATTATATCAAACCTGTCCTGTTTTCAGATGTGTGGATGTGAATAATAATTCGATAACCAAGAGTTCATCCCAGCATGCAGTAAACCTGTGCATGATTGGGGAGTCAAGTAAGAATAGAAGCAGGGTAGAAGTTGAACTGACCACAGGTGAACGGAATTTCTTACCTAGTAGGCCAAACAAAAAACCCAAAAACAGTAACACTTTAGCCAGAAACGGCTCTAGAACTCAAGGAATAGATGAACAAAGCAGCACACATGTGCTTGACAAAGCTGACAGCTTGCAGTTCAGTGTATGCCATCATCTAGATTCTAAACTGGATCTTAAGGAGAAAACTATAATGGAAGAAGAAGGAGATGATGATGACAATGATGAAGTGAGTGGAGACCATGATCGAAAAGAAAATCAAAGGTACCAGGAGGATAGGCAGACACAGGTATATGGTGCTACCGAAAACAACAGTCGTTTCAAATTCTCGGTAAAGCCGTCACCGTCAAGCAGGTGTGCTGGTTATGATTATCCAAATTTCTTTAAGTAGTTGCTTCATCTGGATGTTAATGTTGTTAGAAATCACTTGTTGTGGTTACACACCCAACGCAGCATCATAATTCACACACAATAATCGTTTTTGCCTTTCAAATGATTTAATACACTCTTTGGAGTAATAAGCAGTTTGAAAAAAAATCAGTTAATTAAAAATGGGATGAAAGTAGGTTTTTGAAAACTAGACGTGTCATAGAAATTTGGATAACAAATCAGTCAATCTTCTTGGCGTAGTAGATCTTATTAGCAGTGATCGAACAGCTCTGTAATTGTAATTGACCATTTTATGTAGTTGTTTGAACATTTCTTCGTTTGTATGATATATTCTTCTTTTACTGATTATGTCACTGGCTAAGCTTTCTTTTTTAATGTTTTTGCATTTTCTTTGTGGGTAGACTAATTAGGATTAGTTCTTGCTGGTTTTTAATATGGGGAATGAAATGATACCTCTATATTCTAAAAAGTGTTGAAGAAGCATTTCTGATTTTACTTTCACCCTTACAGAAAGAAGTTTACCTTAGATAAGCCAATATTCTTTTGGAAAAGGAAGACAAAAGAAGTTTATATAGGTCGTCTCAAGGAATACTCTCTAAAAGAATTACGTGTTGCAACAAAGGATTTCAGTAATGTAAACATATTGGGCAGAGGTGGATTTGGCAAAGTGTACAAAGGGCAGCTTCCTGATGGTTCATTGGTGGCAATAAAGAGACTGAGAGAAGAAAGGACTTCAGGCGGGCTGCAGATGTTTCAGACTGAGGTGGAAATGTGCAGCAAGGCTGTACACAGAAACATTCTCCAACTTCGTGGATTTTGTGTGAGCCGCAATGAACGGCTGCTTGTATATCCATACATGGCCAATGGGAGTGTTGCCACGCGTTTGAGAGGTAATTCTATGATCCCTCTCTCTCTCTCTCTCTCTCGTTTGTGTATTTGTGCTCACTAAAATTTTAAATGTTGTGTAAACTAGCTGAAGTTATGTTATATCTACCTACTGTTCCTTTTTTCAGAGCGTCCACCAAGTGAACCCCCACTTAGTTGGCCTGTGCGCAAGCGGATTGCACTTGGGTCGGCAAGAGGGCTCGCGTACTTGCATGGTCATTGCGACCCAAAGATTATCCATCGTGATGTAAAAGCAGCAAATATATTATTGGATGAAAATTATGAGGCAGTTGTTGGTGACTTTGGCCTAGTTAAATTCATGAACATTGATGATTCTCATGTGACAACTGCCGTCCGTGGAACCATTGGGCATATTGCCCCTGAATATCTCTCCACGGGGAAAGTTACCGAGAAGACAGATGTTTTTGGTTACGGGATCATGCTTCTGGAACTCGTCACTGGACAAAGAGTATTTGACCTGGCCCGGCTTGCCAATGATGAGGATGTTTTGTTGCTTGACTGGGTATGTACCTTGAGCTCAACTATCTCTCTACACACACACATGCTAACAAACTATCATACCATAGCTAGGCTTCACCCCATAAGCAAGGGACTAGTGAGCACACACATACATCTAGGTAAGGGATGAGGTGTAGCTGAATCTTCTTTTGCCCCTTGTGGGGGCATATACCCAAGGGTGCCTCAGATGAAAAAACAGAGTACGGCTTCAAAAAACTGCAGCTATCAACAGGGACCTCAAAAATATGGGTTAAACATCATGTGAGTGCCAAAAGCATGGGCCTTATTTATGGGACTAAAATTGGACAACAGCTGCACTTGATTGTCACCTGTATTGTGGCATAGTACCCTAAAAAGTAAAAAGATTAGAACCAACTTTGGTGGTGACGAGAATGGATTATGATCATACAGTCCTTGCGTTCTAAAAAGGATTAAATTTCTATCTACTTGGATTTACTTCGGTATCCTTGAGCCATATACGTGTTTAAATCATTATTTTCAGGTAAAATGGCTTTTCAAAGAGAAGAGAATGGACAAATTGGTAGATTCTGATTTACAAAGCAACTACGTGGAGGTTGAAGTAGAGCAACTCATTCTGGTAGCTCTTCTCTGCACTCAGGGTTCC
This sequence comes from Saururus chinensis, assembly GCA_035235625.1. Classification (NCBI taxonomy): domain Eukaryota; kingdom Viridiplantae; phylum Streptophyta; class Magnoliopsida; order Piperales; family Saururaceae; genus Saururus; species Saururus chinensis. The sequence goes on from CP141140.1 coordinate 49,690,455, forward strand.
CCCATGGATCGCCCAAAAATGTTAGAGGTGTTAAGGATGCTTGAAGAGGGCCAGATAATCCAGCAAAATGTTGAACTGCTTCTCACAGGAACCCCGGATTGATTCTTGATTCCTCAGATGCTGAATTATCTGGCCCAAGATGACCTTAGTTACTGATGCAAAAGTAAAGAAAATACTTTTATTTGTTATTTTTTTCTAACGTGTTCTTTTTATTTACTTTACGTCCTTGTGCTTCTCAACTTTAAGCACAATTATGTATCTACAGTGAATTAATCATTTGTGCATATCAATATAAGAATATTTATGTGTCAATTATATGCTATTTCTTCTTACCAAAAAAAATGTATGTTATTTCTTCACTACTTGTAGCATTTGGGAATATGCCATCTGGACAGCTGACCATGTTCCTATGAAGCTGCTGTAGACAATGAAAGTAAGATTAATCATCTTGGCATTTCTTCCATTGATTCTGGCTTTTTGTGTTGTATTAACAGGACATCACCTAATTAGTGAAATCAACACAAAGCTCTCATTTTTTTTCTCTAGAACTTCCGACTTGAAAAGCCCGTTCTAGCTCTTCTCTCATCCTTTTTTAACTATTCCAATTTCAAAGCACAACACAGTTCATTTAAGTGCCAAAGGATTTAGTCTTTGGATGGATTATAGATGTATAATGATCCTACAAACAAGTATTTATAGCGCTTTGATTATTATTTTTTAGGTGGGTAATCTATAGTGCTTTGAATGCTGTTATGCATTACCTGTCTAGCCTAACAGTTGCACGATTTTGATGAAGTCGTTGACATTCGGATCATTGTATATTTATGAAAAAGTTGATCTTGAGCGGCCGAAACATTGTCAGTGACATGTTAACAACAAAAATGACAGTTCCAAAAAAAAAAAAAAAAATTTATTGCACCCCTCATTCGAAGCGGGTCCTTTTATGAAATTCAGATTTTCTTGAAGCAATATAAATTGTGGCTAGCTAGTGATGCGAACTTTCAGTGTCAATTCTACTGGCGAACAACCAATTAACCAAAATGCGGTTGGACCACTTCAAATTTGCCACAAATGTCATGAACACAATCTCCTTCCACTTAGGACTATACTCCATATGTAAACAAGAACAAACAACATAGAGGCTAATAAGGTGCAGACAAGTTTAAAGTGCAAACGACGCCAAAATCAGGTGAAATTAGGTAGAAAGTCTGCATCAGGAATAATGAATTTAAACTAGTAGCAGTATAAGTGTTACAACATAAGGACATTCTTCTTGTTTCCTAACCATCTTCAGGGAAACCATCTGGTGATAACAAAACAAATACACCAATGCACCAGCGGCCATACCATGGTACATAGAGGATTAACATAGTACATGGTCACCAGTTTAATTTTTTTTTCAAAAAAGAAAATAAAGAAAAGATGACACTTGACCATACTAGCAAAACTACTTGTTGCCAAAAAAATATATTGGCAAGTCTACTAGAGCACCTGGCTCCACTCATGCCATTTAGGGGCTATTTGGGTACTGAATCATCCAAAGATTAGTTGATTTAACCTCAATTTAGGGTTGAATTTTTTTAATTCTATTTATGTGAAAAAAATATGAAGAATTAAAAATTTAGTACTGAAGTTAATTCAGGCCGTTTCAAGCCTGAGTCGGCCTGTATGACTAAATTACATCATATCGATTTAATATCCTAGTCTTTGTTTTAAAAATTATATATTTTATTATTTTTAACGATTATCTTTCATATTAATTTAAACCTCAAAAAATATGCTATATAGGTAAAGCTCACTTTAAAAATTCAAAATTACATACTCTTGTAAGATCTTATTTGAAAAAGCTCAAATTTAAAAATATAATAGTACGAAAAATGTACATACATACATGTCCGAGTTCAAAAAGATAGAATTATATTAATTTAAAATTTTAAAAACGGGTTTAACATTGGTAATTTTTTTAAATTAATCTACAATTTAATTAATTTTGTACCCAAGCGGTCTTAATCCGAGAAACCAAACTAACGTTACCCCAAGATTGGAGTGACCCAGGAAGGGGTCTTATCCGGCTTACGACCATAATCAACGATTTGATCACCCAAGCTGTAGTAGTGGTCAATGACAGTCCCAGTTTACAAGCTAAATACCTCAACTCTAGGATACTGGTAAAAGTAAAGGGAGTTCTCCCTGCATCCGGAGAGCTCGGCGGACAGAGACATGCAAGCACCGGAGTTCACAAACAGTGCCCGATTGCCTAAGCTCTTCACCTTCACCCAACTTGCTTTCAAGTCCTCGTTTCCGATCTTCAGCTTGAAGACCTGGAACCAGTGTTCAATCTCGTCATTTGCCAACTTCAAGTTCAGGGAGATCTTCATATACCTCACCACAGCCAACAATTCCCCCTCCGACTCCAGCAAATAGGCTCCATCACGGAGCCTGTACAATTCATTGGCCAGTTGAGGCAGAAGAGGGATCCGGGCCACCCTGGCCATCCTGGGCGAGGCCGTCCCGGACCTAGATCCAGCCCAACCGAACTCGCAGACCATGACCATCTGCAAGTCGATCAGGACGTACGTAGAACTGATCCATGCAGCACACGACGTCTAGCACGTCGTCCCCGACTAAGTTCAGCTCTATGCTCGACCAGGCCTCGTCTCCGGCCATGGCGTAGGCCAGGCGCTTGCCTTGGATCCCCATAGCCATCATGGAGGAGGAGAGGACGTACGACCTTGCGAACAAGGCAGGAAGTCGAGGGAAGAGGCAGTGGGAAGCGAACACCAGACAAGGGGTTGAGCAGCTCCGGCCTGGGGCCATCCGTGGTGGTGATGAGCCAACCACAGGAGGATCCGCAGACCCGCTTATCGACGACTTCCGGGATCCGGAGCTTAGCCAGCTTCCGAGTGGAGAGGATGTAGAACGCCCAAGTGTCGGCGGCGTCCGTATGGCGCTCCGGGAGGAGGAGTAGGGGTGTAAATGGACGGATACGGATAAGGGCTGTCCGTGTCCATCCGTTTTTACTTAATTAAATTGTCCGTCTGTTCACTGTCTGTGACGGACATATAAATTATCTGTCCGTTTTTGTCCACGCGGACACAGACGAATACAGACACGGACATATTCAATCAAGAATCAAAACAGAAATTACATAAAAGAGGAGTCGTCAAATGAAAAATAAGCCACAATTTATAATTTGTACCAGGGGCCACACACCAAGAATCAGAAAAAATCCAAGACTCAAATTAAACTAGACAAAAATTAAACTAGCTTTGTCTAGTTTAACAATCTCACATAATATGCCACGGTGCAACAAATTAAAGCAATTCAAGTCAAACTTAATAGTCAGGAAGATAAGGCAAGTATACGCTCCGGAATGACCGACATGAGTGTTAAAAGAGAAAAATATACTAAGCTCTTACAAGTTCTAACACGTACATAAACATGTAAACCAAACACAGGTTTGAGGTTTCTACATAATAAACAAATTAAGTAAAAAACGAATGCAGAAGTGGAGTCCAACATAACTGCAGGTTTCATTAATGAAAAGAAAAGTGGAGGCCCACATCTGCTAGTCCAGTCCAAGAGAACAATGTAATATCTACTAACTGTAAACTTGCAACAGGGTGGATTTGGTCGCTTCTGGTCAGATACGAATGATTGAAGGAAAGAGCACAAGAAAGACGAAGGCTTTCAGACCAAAATCAAGAAAGGTGAGCACTGAAAAGACGAAGGCTTTCAGACCAAAATCGAGAAAGGCTCTAGAGGAATTTCCAGCGGGCTACAACGGACGGAAGTCGGAGGGAGGATTCACTGCATCAAAGGCAGCTGAGAGATTTTTGGCGGGCCACGGCGGATGGAGGGGAGGATTCACTGCCAAAGCTGTGTCCGGTATGAGAGCTCTAATCGCCGGAGCCGCATCTTGTACAAGTGCTCGATTTCAGAAAGATCAAAGGGGGGCTAGGGCATCACGAAGGGAAAAGAAGTTATATTTTCGCGGATGCGGACAGCTACGGACACGGACAAGTGTTGTCCGTAGCCGTGTCGGTAAAACGACCGGACTAAAACTACCGTCCATAGCCGCGTCTGTGTCCGCGCGGACAAATTAATGCTGTCCGTTTTAATTACAGATAGACACGATTGTAAATAGATGGCGGACAAAGGCTATCCGTTTACACCCCTAGGAGGAGCCATGGGAGTTGACAGAGGGAATAAGGTGTGTAGTTCTGGTGGAGTGGTGGGTGGCCATGGCCTTCCATGAGCGGCATACGGCGCCGAAGCGGATAAAGTCGGCAGTTTGAGAAGGTGGGCGATCAGGTGGAGGATGTCAGGTGGGAGCCCCGCCCAGTCCCGGATCCGTCTGGACATGAAGCTCAAACCGAGGAGAGGGGCCCCTTTCCTTCGTGAGACGAAGACATTTCAGACGAGGACAATGGTGGAATGTCAAAGGTAAAAATGCTGCAACGACGCGTAGAAATATGATCTGCCCCAATTGGGACGTAAAAGGGCTCTAACTCTCCACCAAATGTTTTTGTCGTCATCACGAAAAATTATCCAGTAAAACCGTTTCTTGAATCTTTCTTTTAACTTTTATTTTAATACAATAGAGAGAAAGCGATCCCACTGAGGAGTTGAGTTTCTTTTTGCTTTTGCTGCAAAAACAAGTGTTGAAAGCGGCAAGTCATTTTTTATTAATCTAATCATAATAATAATTAAAATAATAATAATACCATCCTCTTAACCATCTTCTTATTATACCCTTTTGTCACCCAACTTCAACTAAGGTTAGCAACACCACAGGACTACCGCCAAATCGGTGTTGGAGCAGTGCCAGAAGAGTCTCAAATTAAGGATCGATCATTGGGATAGTCGCCAAAGCTTCCTCGGACATCCATTAGAGCTCCAACAGATCACCAACAGTGTAACTAGAGCTCCGCCTAACAACCGAAGGATCGCTGCATGAGGTTCGGCAGAGCTCCGTGGTACCACTGTTGTAGATGTCATGGATTGCCGTGGAGCTCCTACCCAACTGCTTCTGCTGATCCGTTGTCACAAAACATTACTAGACCACTGTGGGAGTTTTGCGTGGCTCCCATGCCACTGCATAACGAACTTAATTTCATTGGATAATCAATCACCAAACTCCATCTGACCATTGGAGGTGAGTTGTACGTTCAGAACTAGGGGATTGCCACCAGAGCTCACTATCGCATGAGGCTTGGCAAGCTCTGGTGGACCGCTTCCGAAGCTCCTATGGATTGTCAATATTTCTAATAGAAGGAGTACATATTTATTTTTTATATATAATAAAAGAGAATAAGTATTTACTCTTGGTATATAATACAACAGCATGAAACTCTGTTTTTATATAGGAGGACGGATATTGTGACCATCATGGTCACAGTCGTCTTAGCTAGTTAGTTAGAGTCGAAGGTGGCTTGCAGGAGTAAAAAACATGACGAAGTTTGGTCGGTGTGAGAGAAGATGACGGTGGTTGGTCAAAGGCAAAGAAGGCAACGATAGCTAGTTAGAAGTAGAGAAAGTGACAACAACTGCTTTGAACCAGTGGTTTAAAACTCGGACCGGACAGGTCAATAAACTGGGCCGGTCTATCCAGTTCACAGGGTCAGGATGACCTGGCCAGGTCAAGATGACCGGCAACCCAGTCGGTTTAACTGGCAACCCGTTGACCCGAATCAGTTCGATTTGACAAAAAAGTGATCAATTTTTCTTTTTTTGAGATGGGAATCGTTCTCCTAACCTCTTAAACTAGGGATTGTCACCTAACTACCAGGTTACCACATTTTTGGTTTAAACACTAGACTTAACTATTCTATTTAATGCATATTTATGTAGTATAGAACTACAAACTTCAAAATAGTTTAAACTCCCGACATTATGTAATTCTTCCAAGTAGAACTTATTGCGCAATCATGATATTATGTACATAGAATTATTTTAATATAATATATATTAAAACCAAGTCAACCTGGGTTGACCCCTAGTTGAACCCAATTAACCTAGCTTGGCGATCATTCTGGGTCGATCACCAGGCCGATTTTTAAAACACTGCTTTGAACTAGAGAAGGAGATGATGACTAGTCAGAGATGGAAAGACATTGGTTGGTTGAAGTTTAAGAAGGTGACACGTGGTCGGAGCTAACCAATTATAGCTGCAGTCGGAGGAGATAGTCACCATCTTCTCCGGCTCCGAATATGTCTTCACCAATAGGAGAAGACAATCTTTCTTCTTTGGCAACAACCAACTCGCCATAACTGGAGAAGACGTACTATCTTTATTGGTCGGAGTTGGAGAAGATGGTCACCTCTACCTCGTAATTGAACCAAATTTGTGATAAGAACGTGGCTATTTAGACCCCCCACATTTTTCCCTCGGTCTCTATGTCTTTTTTACCCTAACCTCTTTAATTAAAATTTCTCATATATTTCTCATATTTAAAAATAATAAAAAAGTTTATTCTACTTTTACCCACTTTTTCCTTCTTCTCTAGTAGAAATTTGGGCACCGACTGTGGCCAAATGGCCTTGCCGCGCATTAGCCAATAGGCCACACAGTGTTGTGCACGATTGCGCACGATGCTCAGACTCTTTTTATTACTTTATTGCTTTGACTATTTAGTTGTGATTGTAGTCTTTTATTTATTGGTTTAGCTGGTCTTAGATTATATTGTATGAACCGGGCTGGGTTGGTTCAGCTGGTCTGGTTCACTAAGGGGGGTCGTCTCCCATAACGGGTGGCCTTGACTCTTGTTTTCCAATTATGTAATTTGGTGATTCTCAGACTTCTCCCCTTTCTTCAATATTTCTCCCCTTTCCCTGCACAATTATCCTAGGTACCGATTGTGCCTACATCGGGCACATCATTGGTATCAGAGCTTGTGCGATCCCCGGCCATGGCTCGTGGCAAACAGGCTATTGTGCAGGAGGCGCCTTCTGAGAAGGAGGCACCAGCGCCATCTTCAACAGACAGTCTGCAGGCCAATTCCACTATCAGCGATGCCAAGCTTTCCGAGATCCTCATAACGGTGCAAGCCCTTGTTGCCGACCTCGCCAGAGTGAAGGTACAGCAGGATGCCCTGGCAGCACGCGTCATGCCTGTGCTGCCTGCACCGACCGCTGTTACTCCGGAGAAGGGTGAGCCCTCGCAGCCCCCGGAACTGACCCTACCCACCACCCCAGTGTCGGCCAGTGTCAACAGAGGACTGCCCTATCCTGCATGCTATGGCGCTGGTCAGACAACACTAGGAGGGAGACACCAAACCTGAGACATGCGAGGCACACCAAGTGTTCGTGAAAATGCACCTATGATGCTGCCCCATCCTAACCACTTCTAGGACGCTGAAGAGGATTGGGACGAGTTTCCTCGGCATGGTGGTGGCCAACGAGCGGGTGCTGAACCTCGTCTAGCTCGCCTGTAGTTCCCTCGCTACAACGGGGATGACAATCCGATGGAATGGTTGTATAAGGCGGAAAATTTTTTTGCCTACCAAGGCACTAATTAAGAGGCAGAGCGCTTGCGCATCGCAGCCTTCCACCTTGATGGCGATGCATCTGTGTGGTTCAAGAGTTTTGAGAAAGAGGTGCGCTACCCTACATGGGCGGCCTTTTCCGATGAACTCTGTGTTCAGTTTGGGCTTAATGAGTTCCAGGATTTTAATGAGATGTTGTCATCCCTGCACCAGACTACCACCATCCGTGCATATTACACTGAATTCATGAAGGTGGCCAATCGGCTGCCTGACTGGCCGGTGGCCGCCTTGGTGGGTACCTTCAAGCGTGGCCTCAAGCCCAAAATTTCAGAAGAGATGCAACACTTTTCGTGTGCCAACATGCAGGACGTGGTGAGGGACGTGGTGTGCCACGCTTGCATCGAAGAGGAGAAACTGACCAGACAGCGCAGAGGGGGGCGGCTTGGACCATTGGGCCGTTCTGTTCCTAGCGTGACTCCTGTGCATCCGCTTCCCGGCAGTGCTGCCCCTGGCCGGCCCAACCAGCTTCCCGCTCCTGCTGGTCCTATCGTGCGACGTCTCACTCCGACTCAAATGGAGGAATGTCGCTCAAAGGGACTATGTTTCAGATGTGATGAGAAATTCGTGCCCGGGCATCGCTGTTCTGTTAAGGGCAGCCTTCTGGTGGAAGAAGTTGATGAAGGCGACGAGGGTTCTGAAGGCTCTGCCCCTTCCGCCGGTGATGAGCTCTTACCGGAGATATCTGTGCATGCATTCTCTAGGGCCTTTACGCCTCGCACGATGCGCATCCAGGGGTTCCTCAAGCGCCAACAGGTAGCTATTCTGATCGACAATGGTTCTACTCACAATTTTATTAATGACAGGGTCGCCAACCGTCTTGGGTGTTTCGTCTCGGACTCCAAACCCTTTGATGTGCTGATTGGAGATGGCAAGCACCTCCGGAGCAATCGGGTGTGTGCACATGTTACTTTGTCTATACAGGGCCATGCATTTGTCACTGATCTCTTCCTGTTGCCGACCAAATGGGCGGACGTTGTGTTAGGTGTGCAGTGGCTCCAGGAGCTCGGCGATGTTGTTTGGAATTTTCGGGAGATGTGGATGGACTTTGCGCTCCAGGGACAGCGCGTCTGGTTGGAAGGTTCAAGGCCGGGCACTCTGTTCTCCGCCCATCCTTCGCGCACCTTGTTTCGGTAGCCCCCCAAGGGCTCCTTTTTACAGCAGCGTGCAGTCATTGAGGTGTCTCAAGATATCATGCAAACTGACCTCTAGGAGCTATTGACAGATTACCAAGACTTGTTCGTTGAGCCACAGGGACTTCCGCCTCGCCGCGCCCATGACCATCAGATTCCGATTACCCCTGGTACCTGATAAGTATGAAATATATATCTATTTTATATGCCTTTTTACCTTATTTGCTAGTATAAATTAGGTTAACTTAGAGTTAATTATGATTTATTTAGATTAAAATAAATATTAGTATTTTAGTTTAATTATTAATGATTTTGTAGTTATTAGTTGTTTAGACATGTATTTAAATCAAGATGGAATTGTAGTTACTTTCTACATGTCTAAAGTATGATATTTTATGTTTTGTAGGTAAAGTGCGCTTATCGAGGTACTTAGACGATATTTGAAATAATTAAAAATAGTCTTCACATGCTTTAAAGTGATTTGGACAACTTTTCGGAGTTATGAACAAGTTAGAAATTAATATGGACACGAAAGAAAGCTTAATGAACAGAATATAAACTGTCCAGGATTGCAGAAACACTGTAGCCGATCGATCGGGCATGCAGGGAGATCGATCGGGATAACGTGAATTCAGACAAAAATACAGTTCAAGCGATCGATCGGGCATGCAGGGCGATCGATCGGCATAACGTGCAGTTTCCTAGTTTGACCCAAATTTCAATCCTTTTCATATTGGACTTCTTCCTACGGATCTTATGCCTATAAAAAGACATATTTGGCTTAAAATTGGGGGGATTCCAGTAGATTTTAGGAAGAGAAAAAGGAAGAAGAAGATGGAGAAGAACTCAAAGCTTTCAATGGAGATTCAAGTGCTTTCTTCTACCATGAAAGGCTAGACTTTTCTCTTACTTAGGAGTTGATGAAGCTATAGATAAGTTTTAGTTTCTTTTCTTTTTAATTTAGATCTCAGTAGTGAATGATGACAATTGTATGATATGGATTTCTTTTTTAATGGAAGAGCTTCTCATGTTTATTCAAGTCTATGTTGATTTATTGTCTTGTAGATGATAGATTGATATGGTTTTGATATTTGCATCGATTCTAATTTCTGTGATTTAGATGAGATGGTTATACAATAGTTTTAATGTTCAGATAATTAATAACTTGGATGAGTTATACTAAGATTAGACGGGTCATGCCTATAGCTAGTTTAGTGTAGATGATTCGTGCTATTGTCGAAGATAGTTCATGTCATGGAAGTTAATTAATGATTCTTTTTGAAGTAATTCTAGCTTGTAGCTGAGAATACTTGTTCATATTCACACTAGATTTAGATTAAAAGTTAAGGAATTGTTATGGTTCTATAATGGATTCAATTTCCTAAGTAAATTCCATCATATTAATCGCTTGCTTTTAAATTAGTTGATTTCTTTCTTTTGCTTAATTTAAGTTTAAGTTTGTTTTAGTTTTTAATCAGCAAACTCCTTTTTAGATTTAGTGATAATCCATCGTCCCTGAAGTTCGACAACCCTTAAATACTTATCCTAGTATAATTACCTTGTACACTTGCAAAGGGTTTAATTATAAACGATCAGTACCGCCCCAACCAATGTGCATCCCTATCGCTACCCACATATTCAGAAGGCAAAGATAGAACGTCTGGTGGCCGATATGCTTCAGGCAAGAATTATTAGGCCCAGTACAAGTTCCTATTCATCGCTGGTGTTGCTTGTGCGTAAGAAGGATGGTATATGGCGCTGTGTTGACTACCGTGCCCTCAATGCCATTACTGTGAAAGACAAGTACCCGATTCCAGTGATTGAGGAGTTGCTTGATGAGTTGACCGGCTCTACGGTGTTTAGTAAGATCGACTTGCGTTCGGGCTATCATCAGATTTGCATGAATGCCGCCAATGTGCACAAGACAACCTTCCAGACTCACGATGACCACTTCGAGTTCCTAGTTATGCCGTTTGGATTGACTAATGCCCCATCCACATTCCAGTGCCTCATGAATGACCTTTTTTGTCCCTTCCTGCGCCATTATATCTTGGTTTTCTTTGATGATATTTTGGTATACAGCAGATCTTGGACAGAGCACTTGTCACACCTCAGGTCGGTTTTCTCTATTCTGCGTGACAATTCTTTATGTCTAAAATGTTCGAAGTGCTCCTTTGGCAGTCAGCAGGTGGAGTATTTAGGCCACATTATATCGGGGAATGGTGTCGCCACCGACCCAGCCAAGGTTGCTGCCATGCTGTCTTGGCCTATTCCCACGTGTGTTTGGGCACTCTGTGGCTTTCTAGGCCTCACCGGGTACTATCAGCGCTTCATTAGCCACTATGGGGAATTGGCCCAACCTCTAACAACGCTGCTCAAACGGGGCGCTTTTGCTTGGACCCCGGATGCACGGGAGGCCTTTGATGGGCTGAAGCAAGCCATGGCCTCCGCCCCAGTCTTGATTCTGCCTGATTTCAGCCGCCCGTTTGTGGTAGAGACGGATGCTTTGGACGCCGGCTTAGGGGTGGTTTTGTTACAGGATGAGCGTCCCATCGCCTATTTCAGCAAGTCTCTGGTGGGCCGATCCTTATCACTATCCGTCTATGAAAAGGAAATGTTGGCCATCATCCATGCCGTCACCAAATGGCGACCATACCTCTTGGGTCGACGGTTCCTGATTCGCATTGACCATCAACCATTGAAGTATTTCCTCAAACAGCGGGTGTCCACTCCGTCATAGCAGCGTTGGGTTAGTAAACTTTTGGGTTATGATTATGAAGTTGTTAATAAGAAGGGGTCAGAGAACACAGTGGCTGACGCTCTTTCTCGTATACCTGCCCCGGGGTCGTGCTTCGCCTTGTCTATGCTCTCTTGTCCCTTTATTGATGAGTTAAAGCATGCCTACTACTCTAATGCTTCAACGTAGGCTTTGATCGCTGCCCTTCAGCAGGACCCGGCAGGCCGTCCGTTTTACACTTGGTGGGAAGATCTGTTGTTCTGGAAGGATCGCTTGTGGGTTCCTGATGTCTCCGATCTTCACCGCCGCATTATATCTCATTTCCATGATTCTCCAGTTGTTGGTCATGAGGGGGTTTTTCGCACTTATAAGAGGGTCAGCCAGAGTTTCTTATGGTTGGGGGTTCATCGGGCTGTGCATGAGTATGTGGCCGCTTGTGATATTTGTCAGCGCGCCAAGGCTGCTACCACTTCTCCAGTTGGGTTGCTCCAACCCCTACCCATTCCGGACAAAGTATGGGAGGATGTATCGATGGACTTTGTGGAGGCCTTGCCGCTGGTGCAAGGTAAGTTGGTGATCATGGTGGTGGTTGACCGTTTGTCTAAGTATGCTCATTTCTGCGCGCTGGGTCATCCCTTCACTGCGAAAATGGTGGCGGACCTATATGTTCGAGAGGTGGCGAAGCTTCATGGTGTGCCTCGTACCATTGTGTCTGATCGTGATCATATTTTCCTTTCTCAGTTTTGGCGGGAGTTCTTTGCCTTGCAGGGTACATCCCTTCATATGAGCACTGCTTATCACCCTTAGACGGATGGGCAGACAGAAGTCGTTAATCATTGTCTGGAGCAATACCTGCGGTGCTTTACGATGACGCAGCCTCACCGTTGGCTGCAACTTCTTCCCTGGGCAGAGTGGTCTTATAACACTGCCTATCACACACGCGCGGGCTTCACTCCCTTTGAGGTGTTGTATGGCTGCCCTCCCCTTACTATTTTGTCATATGTTCCTCATCGTTCTGCGGTGGCTGAGGTGGATTATATGCTACAAACCCACGACGAGGTCTTGCGTCAATTGAAGATGAATCTGGCTGAGGCTCAGAACCAGATGAAACAACTCTATGATGGCCACCGTACTGATCGGGAGTTCCAAGTTGGTGACTTGGTTTATGTCTCTGTCATACCACAACGCCAGACTTCTTTGTTCCAGCCCGAGCATTCCAAGCTCGCTCCCAGGTTTCATGGTCCATATCCAGTGGAGGCTCGCGTTGGTCCGGTTGCTTACCGCCTTTCCTTGCCGCCTGATTCCTTGGTCCATCCTGTGTTCCATGTGTCCCGTCTTCGCAGGTTTGTTGGTGACCGTACATTGGCAGTGGATGCGTCGCCTCCGCCTCCGATGGGCCCTGTTCTGCCTCCTGATCCGGCTCCTGCGTCTGTGCTTGAGAAGAGGCGGGTTTGTCGTTCGGGTCGCATTGTTACTGAGGTTTTGGTTTCCTGGCAGGGTCAGCCTTTGGAGGATGTGACGTGGATACTTGAGGATGATTTCTTGGCTTGTTATCCAGCATGGTCGCCTTGCGGACAAGGCGATTAGCTAAAGCGTGGTGGAGTGTTGTGCACGATGCTCAGAATCCTTTTATTACTTTATTGCTTTGACTATTTAGTTGTGATTGTAGTCTTTTATTTATTGGTTCAGCTGGTCTTAGATTATATTGTATGAACCGGGCTGGGTTGGTTCAGCTAGTCCGGTTCACTAAGGGGGGTTGTCTCCCATAAGGGGCTGCCTTGACTCTTGTTTTCTAGTTATACAATTTGGTGATTCTCAGACTTCTCCCCTTTCTTCAATATTTCTCCCCTTTCCCTGCGCAATTCTCCTGGGTACCGATTGTGCCTACATCGGGCACATCACACAGACCAGGTCTGGCCTGTGCGCCAAACTAGTTGGCAGGCTAGTCACGCCCAACTTGCACACTAGCCAGATCTAGCCGACGCACAAGCCAGATATGGCCTACGCGGCCCTTCTCGCCCTCAGCGGGATCTAACCCTCACACCGGATTGGTCACACGAGGCCAAATCTGATCATGTCACGGCCTACATGCCGAATCTGGCTGTGTGTGCGGGTCACATCTCATTGTCGAAATAGTCACCAGAGTCATAGTCGTCGGCGTTATAATCACCAGAGAAGAAAGAGATGGGGTTTTCCACAATTCAACTATACTTCGTCACGCTGCATGCTACTTCCTCCTTGGACTTGGTTCGGCTAGGGGGTGGCATGCGCTTAGGGCGTGACAATTTCCATGTGGCCTCCCCTTACTGGAAGTAATGGTGAGATCATGAAGAACAATATGAACATCTAGTCTTCCTCATCTACATCATCGCCATAGCGCATATAAATAAGAGACTAGAGCATCTAGTCTCTTCGTAATCTGCCTGGTGAAGCATGCCCATTTGATTTTCCACTCACATTCAACAAATGCATTAAATAGGGAGAAATGTGGCACAAAATAAATGGAGGCATGAGGTAGCAATGGCAAAATTATCATAATAAGGCGCAAAGCTAAAAATTGGCAATTCTTACCAAAAACATAAAATATTTGGAATTATTTACACAATGACTCGAACTTTGGAAAAACCTTCTACAAATGAGTGCATAAGTTTTTGATGTAGCCCCAAACTAAGTAAACAAGTGCCTACTAAGGTTCTAAGGAAGGTTTTACCAAATTTCAGTTTGTTGTGTAAAGAATTCCCAAATTTCAACATTTTTTCATAGGAATTGCCAATTTTCAGGTTAGCGGCTTATTATGATAATTTTGCCCTCACGACCTCATGCCTCTACATTAGTGCAAAATTACTCCCTCCCCCCTATGTGTCCTCCCCATTTAATGCTTCCATTGAATGGGAGTGAAAAATCCAAACAAGCATGTTTCACCAGGCCTGTCTACGAAGAGACTATCTTCTTCATATAAGTGGATATGCATATGAGGAAGACTAGATGCTCTTCACCTCTTCCTCATCCTGTAGTTCCTCATGAGGTCACCTCTTTCACTTCCAGTAAGGGTGGTCATAGCAAAATCACTGGCAAAGAGCTCAATTTTTGGTTGTATGCCCTCACCAAGGAATTCTTAAAGCCTCTATTGAAGAGCTCCTGGTTCAATGGAGCAGCCCGCACTAGGATAGCGATTTCTAGGGTTTGGATGTCAAGCACAAATGGTGGATTGATTGACATAGTTGTCCAAGTACAAGGGCATGGGAAATGGTCATTGTCTTGGGTAGGCAATCTGACCTTTTTGCACCTTTTCAATTTGTTTCAACCTTATAAACAAAACGTTTTAACAATTTGGATTACCATTTTTTAAATGTTTGATTTGTATGTTTTGATAATAAAAAAAATTAACTTTTTTCAAAATTCTTGAACCACTATGTCCAAATGTTTTAACACCATGGTCAATTTAGGGGTTATGACTCTTTAAATGTTTTAACATTTTATTAAATTGTTGTGACACATGTATCAAATCGTTTTAACACAACTGTTAAAACATATTGGTTAGTTGGTGGGCAAAAGTTTTAAAATTAGTGTTAAAACAATTTAAAAAAAGTGTCCGAATGTTTTAACATTTTTGTCAATTTGGGGTTTAGAACAATTTGAATGATTTAACATTTAGGTTAAATTGTTTGGACATTTAAGTCAAATTATTTTAATACAACTGTTAAAACATTTTGGTTACATAGATTCTTGAGGGGGGAGCTTTGTGTCTTTAATATATTGCTCACATTTTATCCTTAGTTATCTCAAATAACCAGAGCAATATATTAAAGATACACAACTCTCTCCTTAAAAATCTATGGAAGTATACATTTAGACATGCTTCTCCCTTTTTCTTCTTGGCTGAATCAGAATGCTCTTTGTTTTGCATACATGATTCTTATTGTCTTTAATTGGTGAAAGAACTTTTAACAATAAGAAATGATTTTAAGTTGAAAATGTTGGACTTGGCAATGATATCAATCTCAATTGGAAATCAAATAGTTCTTATTGTCTTTGACTGGTAAAATAATTCCTCAATTGGTGTATGAGGGAATCACTCTTACAAACATATGTAATCTTAAATGAGTGGCTAGACTATGTTCTTTACATGAAAATCCTTGTCTTCCTTTGTTACTAGGTTCTCTAATAGGGCCTCCACACTCTTCATCTCTAGCTTTTTATTCACCTGGGGGAAATATCTCTCAAAGTGTGTACTTTTCGTAGTGTGTTTCCCTTTTGAGATACACATCGGTTTCCCTGCCAACTGTAGGACTATGATCAATGCAACATCCTTTGTCATAAAAGACACTATCTTCCCCTTTAGCTTCAATGATAGGACTCTTCACACCAGCTCAATACCAAGTGCTCTAATAATTTCTTGCATCACGTTAACCCCATCATTACATAAAACTTGTAGAACAACCCAACCTCCATATTGCTATCTATAAGTTTGTTGCTAGCTATTATTGGCCTTGTGTTGTCAAGCTTGTGTGGCATGCATGGTACCACTATCATCTTCAGTCTTTTCCTCTTGTCTTTTCTTGTTCAACTCTGCACAAGATCCATTTAAACCATTGTAACACTATGGTCAATTTTGGGGTTAGGACTCTTTAATTAGCATTTTGTTAAGCCATTGTGACACATATATTAAATTGTTTTAACACAACTCTTAAAATATTTTGGTTAGTTATGGTGGACAAATAAATAAGTTTTTTAAATCAAGTGTTAAAATGATTTGAAAAAAGTGTCCAAACATTTTAAAATCATTGTCAATTTAGGGTATAGAACTATTTATAATATTTAACATTTTGTCAAATTGTTTGGACACTTATGTCCAATCATTTAAACACAATTGTTAAAATCTTTTGGTTAGTTAGTGGACAAATTTATAACTTTATTAAGATAAAAATATTAAAATGATTTGACACGAGTATCCAAACATTTTTTTTAGGATTGTTTAAATGATTTAATATTTTGTTAAACCATTGTGACACTTATGTCAAATTATTTTAACACAAATATTAAAACGTTTTGGTTAATTGGTGAAAGCCACTAGACTTTTACATAGATTAGGGATAGATTAACTTAGTTTAAGGTTTGAGAATCAGATAGGTACTTAACATTTTATTAATCTCTTGTCTTTAGATTGATATTTATCAGGGAACGATAATAAGAGCATTTATTAATATGTTTAAAACACTAAGGGTCCTCTGTTTTGACCAAAAAGTGCAAGGAATAAGTATTTTTGAATGCATTCTTCTATAGATTCTTGAGGAATGATCTTTATGTTTTTAATATATTGATTACATTTTATCCTTAGTTATCTCAAATAACTAGACAATATATTAAAGATACACAATTCTCTCCTCAAGAATATGAGGAAGTATGCATTCAAACATACTTCTCCTTTGTACTTCTTGGCCGAATTAGAATGCTCTTTGTCTTGTTTATATGGTTCTCATTGTCTTTGATTGGTGAAAAAATTTCTAACAACAATAAATGATTTTAAGTTGAAGAGGTTAAAGTTTGAGGTGATATCACTCTCCAGAGGAAATCATATGGTTCTTATTATATTTGACTAGTAAAATTATTTATTAACTGGTGCTTGAGGGAATCACTCTTAAAGACATATGTAATCTTAAATGAGTAGTCTAACTATGTTATTTACATGGGAGTCCTTGTCTTCCTTTCTTATTAGGTTCTCTAATAGGGCCTCCATACTTTTCAACTTCGGTTTCTCATTCCCTCTGAAAAAATATATATCAAAGTGTGTATTCTCTAATAGGGCCTCTATACTTTTCAACTTCGGCTTCTCATTCCTTCTGAAGAAATACATATCAAAGTGTGTACTTTTTGCAGTGTGTTTCCCTTTTAAGATACATATTGGTTTCGCGGCCAACCATAGGCCCATGATTAGTGCAACATTCTTAGTTGTAAAAGACACCAACTCCCCCTTATGCTTAACAGACCTAAACTCTTCACACCATCTCAATACCAAATGCTCCAACAATTTCTTGTAGCATGTTAACCCCATCGCTGCATAAAACTTGTAGAATAGCCCAACCTCCATCTTCTTGGCTATAAATTTGTTGCTAGTTGTTATCACCTTGTGTTGTCCTACTTGTGTGGCATGCATGATACCATATCATCTTTGGCCTTTTCTTCTCTTGTTTAACTATGCACAAGATCCATTTAAATATGCACATTTAAAATATTTTACCACAATTGTTAAAATATTTAAACAACTACGTCAAAATATTATAAAACATTTGTCAAAACATTTTAATGACTGTGTTGTAATGTGTTGACATATACTTATAGTGACCCTTTTTTAAAACGTTTTAACACCTATCTTAAAACATTTTGACCCATATGTCAAAATGTTTTAACTATAGAAAAACTTTTTTGCATAATTATGACAACTACTTAACACTGATGTCTAGGGTTTAGGCATATGTCAAAATGTTTCTTGGGTGGATGCAACAAAATGTATAAGTTTAGAATTAAACTTGTGATCAATTTTGTAAAAACATAACCTTTTTAGCAGAATTAATAAACCATTCTCACCACATTATTCAAATGTTTTGATATCTGGTAAGGTTTTGTCTCAAGCTTTACACTTCGAATCAATTTAAAAAAATTAATTAAGTTCCCCTAGAAACATTAAAACCTTTTAATGCTACTGTTCAAATGATTTGAAAAAAGTTTAGAATTTTGTAACTCATTTGTCAAAAAATTTATACACAGATTATAACAAATTTTTTTCCCAAAATGTACCTACCTAAGTATACATCCTATATGCTTCCCCAGCTGACGATGTCAATTATCTCATCATTCATTTTACCTCAAAAAAAGAGAATAAGTTGAGAAAGAAGAATGTCAAGGATGAGGTAATGAAGTTGGAGAAAAGGATGTAGGATGACCAGCAGATAGGAAGAAGTGATGCTCGGTAACTAGAGTACAATAAGAGGTGATGGGTGAAGATACATACAAAGAAGTGTTCTATTCATCTTAGGGGATAAGGCACATCCACACTAAGTGATGTTTGGAGATCAATTTAGTAAAGAAAATGATATTTTTATATAAAAAATAAATATTGCACATAAAAAACTCATATTAATTTTATTAGTTTAGATAAGTGAACCATGTGAACTTTGTATAATGCCCACTTATAAAATTCACATCAAAACTCTTGTGTAAATTTTTATAAAATTTTTTATATTGGAATATCACTGTCTTCCATAAACACAACACAGTGGAGATCATTCAAAAACAAAACCTGTAAGTTATCGCGTGGATACTATCACACGAAAGACACTTTCTTTGCAACCACCCCACTAGGACATTTGGCTTTCGAAAATCCGAGGAGTGTTTTAAAACCTGGATTGGCTCGGTTGGTCAGACCGGGTTCAACCGGACCCAATCAACTGGGTCGAAACGATTATGAAAATTCAAAAATTTTCTTGCAAAGGGATTCAAACTCATGAAGTCGTGAAGCCCATTTAGATTACTTACCACTAGGCTAGACTTGATTTGATATTTATATATCTATATCTATTTTATTTAAATATCTACATTATAACATAACAGGAAAAAACTTGTTCGCCGCGGGAGGGATTCGAATGCAGGACATATTTGTTGTACCATACGTACTTTATCACTAAGTTACGTTTATTTTGAGAATATATTTTGTAAATATTATATTTAGTATAATATTTAAGAAAATGGGTCAACTTAGGTTAACTCACGGTTAAACTAAGTCAACCTGGCCTAGCGACCATTCTGGGTAAGTTGTCGGGCTAGTTTTTATAATACTAGATCCGAGTGGGGCCGGGTTGACCATTCCGAGTAAATTGTCGGGCTGGTTTTTAAAATACTAGATCCGAATGGGGCCGGGTCAACCCGAGTGACATAAAAAACCTTGAGGTTAAAAAAAAATTACCTGCATAATTTGAGAGTTTTGTTGCCGGACATCCTATGCACATCCGAACCGGCCGGTCCATGCCCCAACCAAACAACCCACCCTTTCTTCATCCCCAAGCCAGCCCAAAACCCTAAAACCCCCGCCCACCAGTTGCCACTTCCGATCTCCATTTCCCAAAACCCTAATTCTCTCCCTTTGCTTTCGGCCATGGCGGGCAACAGCCAACAGGCGGTGAACTTGCTGACGAACGTCGCGCGGGCGGCCATCGGGTTCGGCCTCAGCGCCACCGCCCTCAACGCCTCCCTCTACACGGTTGACGGCGGCCAGCGCGCCGTCATCTTTGACCGCTTCCGCGGGGTGCTCGACGAGTCGGTCGGGGAGGGGACTCACTTCCTGGTGCCATGGCTGCAGAAGCCCTACATCTTCGATATCCGCACCCGCCCCCACACCTTCCCCTCCGTCTCCGGCACCAAGGACCTGCAGATGGTCAACCTCACCCTCCGCCTCCTCTCCCGGCCGGAGGTCTCCGCCCTCCCCACCATCTTCAAGAACCTCGGCATTGAATACGACGAGAAGGTCCTCCCCTCCATCGGCAACGAGGTCGTCAAAGCCGTCGTCGCCCAGTTCAATGCTGACCAGCTCCTCACCGAGCGCCCCCACGTCTCCGCCCTCGTCCGGGAGTCCCTCATTCGCCGTGCTCGCGACTTCAACATCGTACTCGACGACGTTGCCATCACCCACCTCTCCTACGGCCTCGAGTTCTCCAAGGCCGTCGAGCAGAAGCAGGTTGCCCAGCAGGAGGCCGAGCGCTCCAAGTTTGTCGTTGCTAAGGCTGAACAGGAACGGCGGGCTGCGATTATTCGGGCGGAGGGTGAGAGCGAGTCTGCCAAACTCATTTCTGATGCTACTGCGGCCGCGGGTATGGGGTTGATTGAATTGCGGCGGATTGAGGCCTCGAGGGAGATTGCTGCAACGCTGGCAAAGACACCCAATGTGGCTTACCTTCCTGGAGGGAACAACATGCTGCTTGGCATCAATCCGACCATGGCTTCGGGACGGTGATTTTGATGGTGAGCTTCTTAATATTTAATTATTTATTTTGTACCTGTATTTGCTATGAATAGTTTGATTCAGCTATGAGCCATCAGTTTGGGGCTGCTGTATCCAGATTATTGAAAGCAGTTATAATTTTATATGCTTTTTAGATGTTGCAAAGGGAGGATATTTTAGTGTGGCGTTGAGTTGCTTGTCTTTGCTCTTTTTGCCGATTGTATAGTTTACTGAGTTTAGCCTATTGTCTGTTAACTGGTTTGGGCTATTTGAGACTCAGGTGACCTTATTATTTGCTATTAAGGCTTACCTAATCTTGCATTGATCTTTATTGATTTTATTGTTTACTTGTTTGGTACGAGACATGTAGTCCGCTCTAGAGGCTTTATTTAGTTCTAAATGTTAACCAAAAGTCAAGTTACGTTTGTCTGCATAAGTATGAACTATCATTTTGAAGGGAAAAGCTTATTCCTTGGCTTACAAGGAGAGGGTTAGGCGCTGCCACAAGGATTTTGATACCCAACTTAAGAAACAAACAGGTATTAAGATTCTGGCCAGTTAAAATAAGTTTTACTATATCAACAATAATTTTCTAGGAAGAGTTCCATTTAACTTTGCAAATTGAAGGTAGGCATGCAAGATGATGAAGCTTAGAATTGGTGAGGCCCAATAAAGAAAGAAATGGATTGTCAAGATTATGACACAATAGAAGCTGTGGATGGAGGGTTAATGAAATATTGAAAATTGAATGCTCACGTGTTAGTGAGCACTACACGGGTAGGGATGCCACTTGGGTCGGTTATACGGTAAAACCCGACCCAACCCTAATGGGTCGGGTTTGGTTTTTAAAATTCAGCTTGAATAGTTATCCGGGCTGTGTTCGGGTTTTACGTGATCCAACCCACCTGATCCGAATAAAATTATAAATATAAAATTTTAATTTTTTTATATATAATTTAAGACTATTTTTTTTAAAAAATTTTAAATTTTTTTTAATTCTAAACTGGGCAAATGGGTCGGGTTCGGGTTTATTCGGGTCGGGTTTGGGTTTTAGTTTCTTTAAGTGGTATCGGGTTCGGGTTTTGCCCAACCTGAACCTGACCTGATGGCATCCCTATACATGGGTGGTTGAAACTGCTTTCTTGATTCACATTCTACAACAAACAATGAAATTGACTTTAGACTGTTTGATGCAGAGGGCTATTTCAGTCCTTTTCTTACTGCTTTAATTGATGTCATAATAATGCTTTACTGTTTACAGCTTACATGGGTCGAAAGGGTATTTTAGGGGCATTTTTGTATTTGTCCTTTAAGTGATTCCAACTACTGGAATGAGAAGGGGTATTCTTGTAATTTCTGTCAGTCAATTAGTTATTGTGTCAGAAGCAGTTACATTCCATAGGGGTATTTTTGTGATTTCTTTTAGTCAGTTAGTCACTGTGTCAGAAGCAGTTACATTCCAGGAGGATAAATAGTGGAGAAAGGGAGGGAAAGACGAGTGAAGTTTAATTTTCGAAATTGTATTCCAGAATTTTCTGTGGATTTGGGCCTGAACTGTGGATTCAGTTCAGTTTTCCTTATAAAAACTTTCATGGATTTGAAGGGAGGTTGTGGATTCAAGCTTGTAACTCCATCTCCTAGAAATTGAAGTTTTCATATTAGTTTTCTCTTTGAATTCCATCATTTTTGGCGTTGTCTGGGGAACACAGAGTCTTCCATGGTTGCTCCACCTCCCACTGAATCTGTTTCCCTTCATATTTCAACAAGCACAATTGTAGAAGTAAACCCAGGTTCAGCTACAACAAATCACTCAACAACTGCAACAGATGGCAATGTTTCTTCCTTCACAACATTTGGCGGAAACCTCACCATGGTGGAAGCTGACCAGTGTCAATTAACTCCAGGCTTAGATTCCCATTTGCCAGGCTGGTGGAGCTCAGCCGGTGCGAACAGGTGGCCCACCCCCAGGGTCGCCCATTCTAGTGTACCGCTAGCGACCACCCCCACTAATTCTAGGACAACATCTTTGCCCTCCTGGCCGCATGGAACTGCCTGGTGGATGCGAAGAAGGTTTTTTGCATGGCAGAAGGCCTCTAGAGGAGTTTTGACGGCCAAGAAGGATGCCATTGGGTGGTCCACTAGTCCCCATGCAACAAACTCCAGTTGGACCTCTTTCATATCCTCGAGCTACAATAGGCCATCCCCTATTCCAGCAAGATAAGTCTAGTGATGAGGACGACAAACCAACTTAAGCCATGAGGTAATGACAAAAACTTCAACCAGTTCAAAACAAAATTACAGCTGCCTAATTTCAATGGACAAATGAGTATAGAAGACTACCTAGGTTGGATTTTTGAAGTAGGAAATTATTTTGAGATTATGGAAGTGCCTGATGAGCTGAAAGTTAAGGTAGTTTCTTGCAAATTGAAGAATGGAGTTGCAGCTTGGTGGAACCAAGTGCAGACCAATTGATTTCAGCTAGGAAAACACCTGTCTAAAGCCCTGGCCTAGGATGAAATAGCTGTTGAATAATCAGTTCTTGCCCATTAATTATGAACAAATGTTGTTCAAGCAATATCAAGAACGTAGGAAAGGCAATGGGGCAGTTTCAGATTATTTGGAGTACTTTCAAAGGCTTACAACCAGGAATAGTATTGTTGAATTCGAATCATCGAAAATAACCAGATTTGCAAGTGGGTTAAAGTTCACCTTGTAGGAAAAATTAGCAATCCATTCTTTAAACTCTCTTTCGAAAGCTACTCAAATCTCCTTTAGGTATGAGAGTTTAGCTGAAAGGAGAACATGAAGAGGGGGTTTCTACATGAATAATTCAAATGTCTGGTTCTAATTATAAGCAAAAGCAGGTGGTTGTTGAAGACACCTCTAAGAAATCGGCCAAGTTTGAAGCTGTCAGAACCAATTATAAAACTTCTGCCCCTGCTTCAAAATCTGGTTTTGCTCATGCTACAGGCTCTAATTCCATCATTTGCTCCAAGTGTAAACAGCCGGGACACACTTCAAGTGCCTGCCCCCTCAGAAAAGCAACCCCTACAACTGCCATGGTGTCTGTTCAAGATACTTTAGAGGCTGAAATTGCAAAAACTGCTGACGAACTTGTGGAAAGAGTATATAGGGATGAAGAAGAATGTATTGAGGACCAATCAGAACTTTTAGTGTTAAGAAGGATGCTGATTTTTGTTTAACGGTTTGAAGATTTACAAAGGACAAATCACCACCGGGATTATTCAAGACAATGTGTGTAGAGTTATCATAGATGGTGGACGTAGAGAAAATTTGTATAGCTAAATTAGTGGTTCAATGGTTAAAAACCTTTCGAGAGACACTCTTAAGCCTTATTCATTAGGGTGGATCAATGCGGTAGGAGTCAAAGTGGAGGAACAATGTAAGGTACCTTTCACAATTGGAAAATATTGTAATGCTGATTTTATGTGACATAATTGATATGGATGTGTGTTAACTTCTTTTGGGAAGACCTTGGCAGTTTGATGTTCAAACAATTCATGATGGTAGGGATAACACTTATTCCTTCAAACAACATGGGGTTATGGTCATCCTAATGCCCCCCAAGTCAGTCTAGTAAAAGAAGCAAGGAGCAAAATTCTGCTGCCCCAAGTAGAAACAGTTATGTACAAAATAGAATTTCACAACAGTCGACACTCTTGGTAACTACAAACTGCAAATAAATTATTGCTACAAATGTTGTGTATTTGTTGGTCAACAAAGATGGTGTAGTGTAGTAATTTGATATTAAAAGCCATCCTCAGCAGGTGCAACCCTTATTACATCAGAAGGGCTGCCCTTGGAGCTACCTCCCATGAGGGATTCAACATCAAATAGATCACATTTTGGGGTCTAGCCTTCCTCATCTACCCCACTGTAGGATGAGCCCAGTCGACCATGCAAAATTGCAAAGGCAAGGTGAAGATTTGTTAAAAAGGGAGTTGATCAAAGAAAGTCTTAGTCCTTACGCAGTTCCAACATTATTGGTGCCAAAGAAATATGACAGTTGGACGTAGTGTGGACAACAGAGCTATAAATAAAATCACATTCAAGTATAGGTTCCCATTACTAGACTTGATGATATGTTGGACATAGTGACCGAATCTACAATTTTCTCTAAGATTAATGCTAGGTGATGAGTAAAAAACTGCATTTAAGATAAGAGAGGGTTCATATAAATGGTTTGTGATGCCGCTCAGCTTAACCAATGCACTTTCATGCAGGTTATGACTCAAGTGTTGAAGCCATTCTTGGGTAGATCAATTGTGGTTTATTTTGATGACATATTAGTGTATAGCAAGGGTGAAGAACAACATACACATCAACTGGCTGGAGTTTTTGAAGTGCACCGACAGAATTTATTATATATAAATATGAAGAAGTGTTTTTTTTCACCAAATAGCTGGTGTTCTTGGGTTATATAGTTAGTTTCGATGGTATTTATGTGGACCAAAGCAAGATAGAAGCAATTCAGAACTGGCCCATTCCCAAATCAGCCACAGTTTTCATAGTTTGGCCACATTTTACTACAAATTTATCAAAAATTGCAGCACTATTCCCTACCCTTTAACTAAATGCATGAAGGATAAATTTGTGTGGTGGACTCAAGCAGCTCAAAACAATTTTAAACAACTGAAAGACAAGTTAACTCAAGCACTAGTACTAGCCTTACCAGATTTTAACAAGACTTTTGAAGTGGACTGTGATGCATCTGGAGTTAGAATGAGCTATTTTGACACGTGAAGGACAACTAATTTTCTATTATAGTGCAAAGTTAAATGAAGTAAGGAGGAAATGGCCAGCCTAGAAGCTGGAATTATTTGCTTTGATTCAATCTTTGAAACATTTGAGGCATTCTTTAGTGTTTACATAATTTGCATTGCATACGGATCATAATTCCGTGAGGCATTGCAAAGCCAAACAAAGGTGGACAGATTGTTCGTTAGATGGATTAGTGAACTTTAAGATTATACTTATATTATTAAACATAGATTCGACACAATGAACAAGGCAACTGATGCCTTGAGTAGAGGAGTGGCTCTTCTCAGAACTAAGAATTGCCTAAAAGAGCTCTATTCAGATGATAAGGAGCTCAAAAACATTTGAAAATTATGTTCTTAAGAATCTTAGCCGGTTCAAGACTTCCATATTGAAGGGGGATACTTATATAAGAGTAATCAGTTGTTTATACCTTCTTTCATCTGCCAACAACTCATTAAAGTAATGCATAGTGGGGGACTAGCTGGACATTTTTGGAAAGGATAAAATTGTTACATTATTCAAGGAGAAATATCATTGGCCAGCACTTGTAAGGGATGTTCAGCACTTCATTTAGTAGTATTACGCATCAACAAGCCAAGGGAACTTCCTAAAATACTAGTTTGTATGCCCTTACCTATTCCTTATTGGATTTGGGATGATATATCTATGGACTTTGTCCTTGGGCTGCCAATGACTCAAAGAATAGTGGATTCTATCTTTGTAGTGGTAGATATATTTTTGAAAATAGTTGATGTTGTGCGATGCAAAAAGTCCACCATGCTTCTCATGTGGGTGCCCTATTCTTCGAAGAAATAGTGAGAACTCACGATCTACCTAAGATTATTACTTCGGACAGGGCCAACAAGTTTCTAAGTCACTTCTAGAAGTTCATATGGAAGACGTTGGGTACTTCTTTACAATTCAACAACAGTTGTCACCATCAAAGTGATGGCCAAACTGAAGTGGTCGATAAAACATTGGGAAATTTGCTGAGAAGTCTCGCTGGAGCTGCCCCTAAACAATGGGATCTTGTGTTGTCCCAAGCTGAGTTTGCTTTTCACTCTACCCCAAACAGGTCCACCGGTAAAGCTCATTTGAAATTCTTTATGGATTCCTTCCCATGCATACCCAAACAGCTGGGGGAACCTAGCACAACATATCAAACTGTCCAAGACTTAATTTTTGTTCATCAAACAATTAGACAGATGTTGCTAGATTCAACAGCTCACTGTAAAATCTCAGCTGATCAGAAAAGAAAGCAAAAACTGTTTAATGTTGGGGATTATGTTATGGTATTCCTCTGCAAAGAAAGACTACCTGCTGATCATTACAACTAGCTCACTCCTCACGAAGTTGGCCCATTTCAGATTTTAAAATGCATTAATTACAATGCCTACGTTGTGGACCTCCCAGCTCATTACAGCATCTCCAACACAGTTAATGTATCATATCTGTCAGCATATTGTGGTCCTATTCCTCCGGTTTCTTCTCTTGCTTGATGAAGAGCTTCTTTTGGTAGGGAGTGCCTGATGCAAAAGGCTATTTAAGTCCTTTTCTTATTGCTTTAGTTGGTGTCATAATAATGTTTTGCTGTGTACGGCTTACATGGGTTGCAAGGGTATTTTTGGAGAATTTTCGTCTGTCTTTTAAGTGATTCCAGCTAGTGGAATGAGGGTTTTTTTTGTAATTTCTGTCAGTCAGTTATTGTGTCAGAAGTAGTTACATTCCATAGGGGTATTTTTGTAATTTCAATCAGTAAGTTAACTACTGTGTTAGAAGCTGTTACATTCCAGGAGGATAAATATTGGAGAAAGGGAGGGAAGGAGCAGTGAAGTTTGAATATTGAAATTGTATTCCCGAATTTTCTGTTTCTGCTCATGGATTTGAGCCTGAACTGTGGATTCAGTTCAGTTTTCCTTGTAAAAGCCTTCATGGATTTGAAGGGAGGTTGTGGATTCAAGCTTGTAACTTCATCTTCTTCCAGAAATTGAATTCATATTAGTTTTCCCTTTGAAAAGCATCACTGTTTTAGAGTGTTAAATGAAGGGTTTTTTTGTTATAATATTTACAGATCTTCCAAATTAATATCTGGTCCTATTTCTACAGAGAGTTGAAGGACCTTCGATTTTGTAGTATTAGTTATAGTTAGGCAGGTATCAACAACTAGCTTTATCAAATTTAGGCTTTTGAAGCATGTGAAAAGAGAGTTTGATTTTGTTTGGGACGGACTTATATTCATCTTCAGGACAATCTCGGCCTGTATTGGAAAGGCAACTGGGGCTCCTAGTATAATTAAGGTGTCTGGTGGTTGAAGTGTGTATTGAATAATAAGTTAAGAGTGCAGTTGCTTTACGGAAAGATAATGGATCTTGTGCACCAGAAGTTCTGGACAACTCTGCCAAATAGGAAGAAGTGTGGATTGAAGTTGGCAAGAGAAGGATAACTTCCGTAGGCCCTAATTAATTGGGCTTTGGTAATTTATGTAATTTATGATCTATTATTTTGAAGTCTTATTTATAGTGGTGAGAGTGGCAAACATATTGATTACATTTAAGCTAAGACTTATTTTTATTAATTTAAACCAATTACGAATCTTCAAGTGTCATCATATATCAAATAAAAGATTTAGAAAATGCTAACATTTCCTAAATTTTTCCATAAGCTGGATTTATCTGATTGTTGGTGAACCTTATTGACTTTTGTCATGACGCATTGTAAGGGCTGCATAGAGAAAGACTTCGAAATTAGGTTGCAATAAGATTAAGTTGATTGAGAGAATGTTGAAGGTTACTGTTGTTGGTGTGCTTGGAGGAAAGAATCTCGTGGATGTGCTATCTTGGTGATAAGCTTTGTGGATGGTTGAATTTATAATACTGAGAAGCTATCACAGCTTATGATCAGGCAGAATTTGTTGTGGGCGAGAACAGCTCTTCTCTGTTTCTTGCTTCGCTCATGTGAACAAAGTGAAGCGACAACACGCGAACCACCAGCAAGGCTTTAGCGCACTTGTGTGCAAAGCAAGAGTGAGATCTTCTGACCTAAGCACTCTTTTGTGCAAAGAAGCAAAGCAAATGAGTGAAGCAGCACAAAAATGAAATGTGCTATGATTCTCTTCTTGTGTGTTTTTTGTATGGCTTGTATGGGCAACTTTTTTTTTACTTTTGGTTGCTAATGTGGTGGTTTCTTAAAACTCGATTATTCAAACCTTAGCATGAGGTGGCAGATGTAGAGATTTTTTTCCTGAAAAATTTCAGACATACTGATAGACTCGGATGGGAATTTTGTGGCATGTAACTTGTGTTTCACTCATTCTGGAGACTTACTGGAAAGTGTGTACGGTGATTTCTATTTAATCCGTAATTCGCTGTACTTTTGATATGGAAGGGAAGATGCAGTGAATATATACTTTATATGTTTTCCTGTTGAGTGCTTCAAATCTTTTAGTTAAAGGACTTGGAAGACTGCTGATTGATAAGTGATAGGTGACACATAAGTTATCTGGCACGAGTCAGCATAATTAGGTGTCATCAATTCTTGAAAGTTGAAAATTAGTAGTTGCCAAGGTTGTTGGTTGCCAAATGAGAATTTTCTTGTAATCAATTCAGTAAGGACTAAGGACTGTGGTCCGTCTTTTTTTAGGTGCATTTTGAAAGTAAATTTGACTTATTCCGCATGTACCCTACTTATATGACTAGCAAATCCATCCTTTTTGCACCATGCTTTTGGAACTATGCTAGTCATAACATTGTCCTACATATGACACTCTGTGGTATAATATTTCTTTCGGTAAAGGGCACTATCCAAGTATCCATCAGATAAGTATGCTCGTTTGTGCATGTTTTAGATTTTTTATGGCTTTTCACTTCAGTTTTTTCCCCCAAAAGACTTCTCGTCTTTTTTTGTTTAGTGCTCCCACTTGTAACTGGTTGAATTTGATATGTTCTACAGGTTTAGCATGTGAAGACATACACTATTTTGAGGCTTCTTTTATGAATTTTGATGGGCCGTTGATGGTGTGCTGGCAATAATCAAACTTGCACTGTTGAGGCTTTTCGGCAGTTTTAGGATGATAAAATAGTGGAATCTTTGTTAAATATTCATCTTCTGATATTTTTTTAAGGATCTGCGAAAATTGAGTGGAAATGAGAAGTATTCTTGGCATGAGAATTGCCTTATGAGCATACTATATGTTTTCTGGGATTCTGCCAGTTCCATTATGGAAAGGCATACCGCGTGCATTGGTAGATGTTATGGCATGTTAGATAAAAGGGGAAATTTCATGGGTTATAGAAATACTTACCGTATGTATTGGTAGATGTTAAAATATGTTAGATAAGGGAACTTTTATGGGACCATGAGATAGCGAAATTAAGCATTTAAATCATGAAGTTTTTCAAAAATACATAAAAGAGTAGAACGGTTGCACTGTCAATTCAGCTGCACGGGCGTCATTGTTAATTAAGGTGGGATACATGGTGCTAGATAGTTCAAAAAATTTGAAAACTATCTTTTCAACTACTTTACTTGTCAGAAATTTTTGGGGTCTTAGTTTACTCTTTCAAACTGGTGTTTTCGCGTACTTACTAACATTGATTTGTCTCATGGAGCGCTATCAAAGATGAGGCGACAAAGGATCATTTATCACAACTGAATTGGTGATTACCTTATTAGTAAGGATAAATGAGTTGAGTTTACCGGTTGGGGGGAACACAAGTCGGAGGCCAACTTATGAGAATGGGAAGTAGGTGCCCTTGTGCTCCTTGGGTTTAGGGTTTTAATATAATTCTCTTACACTCATAAGGTTGCCTTTGTAATGAAGCATCACTCTCCCTTGTTCCATTTCGATGACTATGTAAATATTTTTGGTGGGAGGGAAACCTTTAGTGAAGGGGTTTCAATAGTATATGAATTTTCTTATAGATTTTGAAATGATCAAATAGGGCAAATTTATATTATGGCTAGTTTCACGGAAGTGTTTTTTATATTTTTCATTGACAATGAGCCTATTATAAGGTGTGCATGGGAGCCTTTTATCTAGGAGATTAATGATACATATGTTAGCACACGTTAGAATCAGCATACTAATGTGTGCGTTGTCAATTTTAAATATTAAGGGTTCTTATGCGTAGCTTACTGTAGACTCTATTAAAAATGTTTTCCCGTCAGTTGTGTTGAAAATTGAAGTGGTCAACTGGTATGCTATTTTGATCGATGGTTGTGATGACAATTCCAATAGCCATGTACTTTGACAATTTTGATGGTTAATTATTATAATAATTTTGATGGCCAATTACTATGACAATTTCTGAAGAGGAAATAGTACATGATCTTGAAATCCTGCACTTTAGGGCAAGAGAAATTAGATAGATTGTTTACATGAGACAAGATAGTAGTGATAAATGACGATTAAGGTTTAGAGGGTTATTTTTTTCTAATTTTAAGGGTGTCATTAATTTTATTAGAGCTAAAGAACCCATGTGCATTACGAAGGTTGTTCCATAAGTTGACAATAAGAAGAGGCATTGCAAGAGTAAAAATCATAAGTCTTTAATTAGAGAAATTCAAGCTATGAAACACAACATAAATCGACTTAGCCAATGTATCATAAAAAATTTTAAAACTAAGGAAAGTTATAATGGTTCATACTTGGATAAATTCTTTAAGAAGAAAAAGAAAATTAATTTACACTAGAGGGAACCTCAAGCCAAGTTATGTGGATTAGAAGGCACACACCAAAGAATGTTACTCAAGTCATTAAAAAAAAATTTGCAACTCAAGTTGATGGGTTAAGTGAGATGCCCTTAAATTGTCTTAGGATATGATGACTAGACAAGACTAACAAGTCAAATATATCTACTTAGTTATTTTTTTTTTTATGAATACAAGTTAATACTTCCTACTTTTTGGACATTCACATGTTTTTAGGTTTTTCTTTCATTTTGGTTTGTTTTTGTGTTTGGATTTTTATTCATAGGTTTTGAATAAAAGAAAAAAAATTAAACTAGAAATTTTCAAAAAGAACAAATTTAGCTTTGATTTGAATATTTTTATGTTTGTTTTTGAAATGTTCAGCTTTTGAATATAATATCTTTAATTAATTTTAAGCTGAAACACCATAATGTATGGTCAACATGCCTAAACTAAGAGAGGAATGCACCAAGGAGAGTGAAAATTAATTTTATTATCTTTTGCTTGATGTTACAATTTTTAATTTTTCAAAAAACATGCACACATCATGTTAAACTCAAGTCAATTTTATGAGTGAAAATTGAAAGAGAATTTTATGAGTTATCAAAATTAGAGAAATTTAAGCTAGACTTCTATCTAAAATTCAAGGACAACAAATTCCTTTCAATGAGTCATAATGTTTATACATGCTTATTTCTTTTCTTTGACAAAGAAATTATTTCCGTAAAGATGACGGTGAAGAGCTACCTATTTATGTCAGCCTAGGCTAGCGAGAAATCTCTCATCCACTTGACATAAAGAAAAAAATTATATATAAAAAAAAACATGAATGATGCAAGTTGAGAGTATTCAAAAAGGTCAAAGACCTATAAAAATGAATTGATGAAAAATATCATAACTTAGAAATAGGAAAGGGAAAATGATTTTGATTTTGCATAACTTACCATAATTTGTGGATGCACTTAGGTTAATGGTTCAATTAATGAAATTCAACAAGAAAGCTAAACATTAGTTGTTTTTATGTTTTATTTTTTTATTTTCAGTTCTAGAAATCAAAGTAAGGTGCTTTCAATGGAATTCAATTATTTTGAGTTCTAAAAATCAATGAATGTGCTTACTTTATACTTAACTAAACAGTTTTATGCAAAATGACTTTGTTTAAGTGTGGAGGTTAAATACAAATTTGAAAGCTTTTAATATCAATTTCAAATGGTCTTACTTTAGTAAAGTATATTTTTGTACAAGTAAAAGTCAAAACACTAAATTGTTAGAGTTGTAATTTTTTTATTTTCATAACTTGTATTGTTTTGTCATGATATAGCCAAAGAAGGATATTGAAAGAATATATGAGGCATATGTGTTATAAATTGTCTGATTTCAATAAACAAAACAATGACAAAACACCATAGATGTTTTTAATCTTAACGTATGATTAGATTAGTGTTGTGATCAAGCCATTTTTGGAATTGAATGACTAGAAAAATATGAGTATACGTGTTCTAAAGTGTCAAGGGGTGAAGACTATTATGAGTATTAGACTTCAAAGGTAAATTATGCACACTCACGTACACAAAACACAGTTTTTAATAGAAATAATCAAGTGTGATTTTAAGTATTTTGAGAAATGATGGTGAAAAATATCAAAACTATACATTCAAGATTGATTAGTTTTTAACACATTATCTAAAAGAACGATCAATCAATAGCTCCATTTTAGATTTTTTGTCACAACCCAGATTTTTAAATATTTTTTTTTTAAATATCATGAACGGTATGTTAGGAGAATTTTTTTCTTTCTTAAATATAAAACAAACCATTCGATTAAATATTCAGATCATGATAACTAGGTTCACAAATATGAATATCAAATCATATGATATTATTACATGTCTGAAAAATTCATAAAGAATAACTTATCCATCTAAGTACAAGCCCATCATCCATATGAAAATAAATAACTAAGTTTACTCTCAGGCTAAAGATACATTTACGTACCATAATTACATAAACAAGGAACTACATCCCATACTTGCCTGTCCTGGTCTCACTTATCGTCGCGTAGAGAACCTGCAACCAACCAAACCAAACAAAACAACAATAGAACCTCTCCACTCTCAGAAGAAGAGCTTCCAAAAAGACAAATAATTTTATTAATATTTTTTAGATCGGGCCAACATTACCCGATGTTAGTTGCCTACGTACTCATCAGATAACATCTCCAATGTTTCTAACAAGATCGGATCTAGACGTAGTTTTGCATAGAAACTATAGCAACTCAAGAATTATAGCATCAATCATGCAATGCTTAAGTATTTTGAATCAACCTGCATTTTATGCAAGTCCTTTAATCATTCTACTTGTGATAATTAACAATCAACAACAAGCAATGCTATTAATTATCTCACAACCCTTGTTTAATAATTAATACCCATGTCCAATCTCTTGGACATACAAACCCATAATATGTCTAATCACCCTTCATTATTTTAACCCAACTCTAGGTTTAACATAAAACTTTATTCACTCAAAAATAATTTGACTCTCGAAGAAATCCCCAAATATAGGACTCCAACATCAGAATAGATTGCTTAGCAACAGCTTGACCAAAATTCCAAGGGCTATCAATAGCCTGCCACAAATTTGGAGAAGAGGATCCCAACTGTGCTTATGGACATAGATTAGTGAGAAGTAGAAGCCTTCCATGATGATCATACAACTCCACTTTTCGTACGCATTGTATGGTCCTGGGAAGACTTGCAGGAAACCCGTAGTAGAGACCTCTCTGGCCAATACCCAAACCGTCGTAGCAGTGAAGAAAATGTATCACAATCTCCACCATCCCAACTCTGGGAGTAATGTCTTCAAAGACATAAATAATATATAACCCATAGAAGCCTAGGGTCCTTATGACTACTGACTCCTCCAAACATTTAAAAATTTAGACTAGATTATTTTTATCTAGTCAAGTATTCACCCAACCAGTTGGGTCCTCTTCACATTGTGAATCGGCCCGATAAATAACTCATCCACTGAGTTATGACTTAGGGAGCATCTCAACCCTAACAATCTCCATGAGACTAGGGTAAACTCCCATAACTACCATCGGTTCATTATCTAAGGTAAAATTCTATGTCAAGACCCAATTCGCTCTATGAACTGGTCCCAAACCCTATGAAGGGTATTTTAGTCTTTATCTTGATTAGATGTTCTTCCCCCCAATCCAACGCTACCAATATATCTTTGATTATTATTCATTAATCTTAAGTTACCATTATTAATTAATGCTTCAATAATAAAAATATGCATCAGAATAATCAACATAAATAACATGCAGTCACACAAGTTCATTTATAATAACGAAGGCCCATTGCACCCATTTGCAGGTCTATGGGTCAGCAAACCTGAGAGTGTAAATAACTCTAACGCATCACACGAGTTATGTATATAATACCCCAGTGAATAGATGCACTGGGTTGCAGAGACATGTAATACGCTACCCGAGAGTGTAAAGGTCTTCGCGTCACTTTCTAGTCACACCCCTTCTATTTGCAGCCATTAATATCATTATAGGGTACCTTAACTCTTGGATAATTAGGTTATCTATTCAACTGAAGCGAAATATACTGCCCCCAAGAGCATTAGGGTAATTCTACCACCTGAGGCTGGTACCCTACCTTAGGTTATTTTGGTCCTCTCACTTCCCATCTATTGATTTTAAGTAATTGCCCTCTCCCAAGGCTGTACTCTCAAATCGACTTGCGCTTTAATTTACACAAATGCGGGCGGTTTGCTCATAGGGGTATTTCTATCATTTGGTTCAAAGCCTTATTGACATACAAATGGTCCAAAATTGGGCTCAAGGATACTACTTGACTTCATAGACTCGGTGTAATTTTCCTAGTGTTTACCAGGGTCGTGTGCCTCTTGAACCGACCTTAGTTGACTTAATGGTTTACGATTAACCCATGGGGCAAAATAATTAATTATTCACTCACTGGGAGTTTTCCTCACTATGCGGTTTGGCCTATATTTAAGGTAAAAATTAAAATCTCACTAGAGATTTTTTCCAATTTTTAAGATCACTCCTAGACCCTTAAATCAGAGCCTCTAATTCGGGTGGGTAAATGTCACATAGTAATTTCACTACAAAGGGTAAAAGGGTCATTTTACACTGTCTGGGATTTCCCCCCCAAGCTAGAACTTGGTCAGATCACTCACCCTGCTCCACTAGTCGTTAGGTATTCTTTTCAAATTTTCCTAACATCTAAACTGTCACGCCCCGGCACTGCCCGACTCGAGCCGAACTCGGTCCAAGGGCCGAACCAATGCACGGGGGCAACAGATTGAAACGATTGAGGAAAAATAGCAGAAGACTTGTGCCCCAACTACGGGCAATCTAATTTAAGGAGTTTACGCACTACTTTGAGTAAGAGTAAATAGGTAGAACCAAAAGAGTTAAACTCTAAATTAAACCATAATCTCAAACCCACATACTAATAATTCATAGCCATAAACTCTAAATTAAACCATAATCTCAAACCCACATACTAATAATTCATAGCCACACACTTGGCTCTAAAACAAGTCTCAAAGAAACTAAAGACATCGTATCTCACAAATCTAAGACAAGGATCATCCACAAGGTTCTAACATCAAAATAAGATAAACGAAGAGACATGCAAGACTAGAAGCCTCCACAACTACTCCCAAGCTCTCTCCGACCTTTCCTCATATAGAGGATCCTGTCTGTATGCGTGTCACGCCACGTAGCC
The DNA here is from genome assembly GCA_035235625.1 of Saururus chinensis. Classification (NCBI taxonomy): domain Eukaryota; kingdom Viridiplantae; phylum Streptophyta; class Magnoliopsida; order Piperales; family Saururaceae; genus Saururus; species Saururus chinensis. Next base: position 49,726,103 of record CP141140.1, read on the forward strand.
CTAAAACAAAACAAGAAAGTGGGGTGAGTATAAAAACTCAATAATGGTTTTGAATACAATTATAATAATCAGAAAACACTACGGCATGACAATGAACAATCCAGATATAAGATTAACATGCTATACCACTTTCTGATCATACATTCATATCACATAAACCTGCATAATAGTGTGTCAATCACATACTTTTTTATCATGCATTCATATCACATAAACCTGCATAATAGTGTCTCAATCACACCATTCCTGATCATGCATTCATATCACATAAACCTACATAATAGTGTCTCAATCTCACCATTTCTGATCATGCATTCATATCACATAAGCCTACATGAGATGTATCTCTAACATACATTTCCGATCATGCATTAACATTATATAAACTTGCATGAGATGTATCTCTAACATACATTTTAAATCATGCATTAACATCATATAAACCTGCATGAGATGTATATCTAACATACGTTTTCGATCATGCATTAACATTATATAAACCTGCATGAGATGTATCTCTAACATACATTTCAAATTATGCATCAACATCATATAAACCTGCATGAGATGTATCTCTAACATACGTTTTAGATCATACATTATCATTCTTATTCATCATGCATGTATAAGTGTCTCACACACACTAGTCTAACATGCAAGTCTACACACAGAGAGAATAAACTTGCTCCTCAAGGCTAAAGCCTTTGAGCAACTCTTGCTCCTCAAGGCTGAAGCCCTCGAGCAACTCCTGCTCCTCAAGGCCGAAGCCTTCGAGCAACTCCTGCCCATCAAGCCTAAACACCCGGGCAACCCTGCTTGTCAAGACCGAAGTCCCAAGCAACAATACTTGGTAAGCTGGTGCACTCGGATAAACTAACTAGATTCTCAGGGTCCAGATAATCTCAACAACAAATCTCATCCGCACGACAAGTACACAACTCGTCCCCACATAACTTAATTTAACTAGACTCAACCCGACTCGGAGTGTGCACGTAAAAATACCTCTATGTCGACTTTAGTCTTCACGTCCCATACCATGAGTATTCGTGACACCATAGAAGCAAATTTAACTAAGTACTAGCACAACGAACTTTAGAGCTATCCATCGACATAATGCGTCTCATACTGCAAGTGTCTAATGGTTTCTCCTCGGCTGTTCCACACAGGACTTAAATCGAAAACATGTCCTTTCAGACCAACCAAGTTCTGATTAATTCAACGAGCGATTAATCCGGCACGCAATCTCAACCATTACATACAATTGATTAACTCCGATTAAACATCGGTAAAACCTCATTCATGAAGTTCAATACATGATGCATGATATCATGATACATCAGAGAGCAAAAATCTATGTGGGTTCCAACACATGGAACATCCTCCCAATCAATCCCCTCATGCATCATAATCAAAGCATAATTAACTACAATTTCATAGTAGATTCCCTATATGCGTGTGTATTCATGCATATTCTAAGTACATGACCAATGCTTGACTTAAACTCATAAGACAATATACACATGCTTAAACACATTTAAAACAATGATTCCTAACTGAAATCAAAACAAAGTCCACTATAAAGCTTAAATCCATCCATGTGAAATCAAACATTCACTCCCACAAACATGATTCTTTCACACATTAAGCCACAACATGATCACATCTAATACCCGTAAACCATTCTCATTATAAGAGAACACATCTCACCATTTTCTACATAATATCCTTGTTGAAATATAGCAGTTTTGACCTTCTTCTTCATTTTCGAAAATCAAACCAAAACACCATGAAAATACCTTCAAATCTTCATCCATGGTACCAAACATTAACAAAAACTCATAAAACCTTCTAGAATACTAATCTATATCATTCTAAGACAAAACCCTAAGAAATCGAGATGAAAAATTAGCATTTACTAAACCCATCATTAGAGCACTAAATCAAGCAAACCCATTCCAAATAAACTATGAAAAATCGAGATTTTACCATAAGAAAACTGAGATTTTGAAGACCCATTACCTTGTCACTTATTTAGGTTTAGATTTGACCTTCACCCTTCTTGGAAACCTTCCAAAAACATAGTGTCTAAGTTAAACTCCATTAAAAATCGGTTTAACATTGAAAACCTTAAAGAGATCTTAGATCTAGGGTTTGTTAAGCATAAAAAATAAATTTTGAGAAGTAGGGTTTGAAGTAAGGGAGTAAATCAGTGACTTTGATACTTGAAATCGAATTAAATCAAAGGGGAAATGATGGATTAAGAATGGATTAGGAGAATATCTAGGGTTTAAGCTTAATTAAGGAAGAACATACCTTAATCCATTCTAATTCGGGCCTAATTGGGGAACTAGGCCTTAATCACCTCTTCCCAGCCTATTCCCAAAATGGAAATGGTTCAGCCCTTTTCCTTTTATAGTAGGGCTTGGGGTACAATTGATGAACTAATGGGGTATAAATAGAATTTTGGGCTAAAAATAGGTATTTTGAAGATTTGATCACTAATTAAATCCGATAAAATTCTAAATTTTTTTGTATGAGCTTAAGTTGATGTCTGGGGCATTTTGGTCTAAAAATCTCAATTTCGTCGATGGGGCCCACAGGGGTCCCGCCAAACCCTAATGTTTGGAAAATTAGTAAAAATTTAAAAAAATCCCAAAAATTCAGAATTGACTAAAAACTACTTAAAACTCATAAATGTGAAATTAGTTTTGATTAAAACTTTTAGAAAATATTCAAATTTAAAAAATTGTCTAGAACCAATCAAAATTAATATTAAACCACAGAAAAGCATTTCAACAAAGTGAATTCAAACCGGTTTATGATAAGGTATCTTACATAAACCACCCTGAACTGGAGCCTAATACAAGTAATTAAATATTACTATGGTTCACTTCTAAGGGTAAAATAGTCTTTTTATATACTTAAGAATTTTTACCCAATATGAAACTTGGTCACAATACTCAAACTCCTCTCAGGGTCTATTGGTAATTTTTTCATTTTTTTGGCCTTTAAAACCTCTTGAACCAGAGCCGGATCAACCCCATTTTTTTTTTTTTAAAATGAACCGGGCATGTTCTAAACAATGTGGTTCAGGTCGCTCGACCCGAACCTGCTCCAGATGACCCACGACATGGGTCATCTCCCGCGTCCAGCCAGAGGTAGGGAAGCCTATGGCTGTGCCGCCCTTGGCCGCCACAGCGGGGCATGGCCAAGGCCGACCCGATTGCCATCACATGGCAAATCTGGCAACCGCCGCCCGGTGGCCTGCCAAGGCAACGTAGACCCTTCTATTTTTTTTCTACTCTCTTCTGTTCGTTTGCTCAGCGTGGCAGCCAACCACCATGCCCAGGCAAGTAAGTTTTGTTTAAATTAACTACTCTAAAGGAAGTATGACTTGAGTACCTTCAAGTAAGTTTTGTTTAAATTAAAGTAAATTAGCTATATCATATCATATAAGTTGTAACTTATAAATTACTTTGTATTATTTGTTTTAGGCGCATCCAGAAGCATATGAATATCGTCATAAGATAGTGGAAAATTATAAAGATTTAATGATTATATTTTGTAACACCACTATAGTTGGAGCTGAGGCAACCACTTTATCATCCAAGGTTGAGGATTCTTTGGAGAGACCATCTTTCTACACCAATTCATAAGAGGATGATTACACTTTGCCCCTATTTACACAAGATTATCCACATATAGGTGAATAATCTAATAGTGTGCCTCCATCCTCTTCCCATGAGCGCTCACCCTTAGAGAATCAACCACCTTCATCTCAAAGGATCTAAAATTCATAGCGTATATAACATCTAAATTCTATAGCTCATGTAGCATCTAAATTTTATCTCCTTGTCTGATCTCATGAAATAGCTCAAGGTTGGTTTGAGGCCATTGGAGAAATTCCTGATCTCACAAAGGAGTTAAACTTTTTTACTTATGAATATTTAAGTACTCCAACCTTGAGGGAGGTGTTTGTGAGACTTCTACGACACGAACACATGGTAGTATATTTTGGTAGTATAGGTCAGTTGGAGAACTTATATAGGTGGACATGGTAGCTATTTTGGTGGTTTAAGTTATTTAATTAGTAGGCTGGCTTATTTAGGTAGACATGGTAGTCTTTTTTTATTTAAATTAAATTGTGGATGGTTGAAGTGGATGTAGATAACAATATGGTTTAGATGGATGATTTATGTGAATGTTTTGATGTTGTAGCTTCATGATGATGACTTCAAAGTGAATGGTTTATTTGAATGGGTATGTGAGAATGAATTTATGTGAATGGTCTTCTGGAAATGAGTTTTGTGCCATGGTATGTGAAAATATGGTTACGTGAATATGTTTTTGTGAATCGGCTTTTGTGAGAAATATGTTTATGTGAATGTCTTGATCCGATGACTCTTGAATTTAGCAATAACAGTGAACATGGAAGATATATTGGAGGCCCCCGTATATATTTCCATGATAACTGTATTATCTAAAATTGAAGAATCAAATATGCTATATACATATAGACCTCTCCCACGTCATTCTATTTCAACAAATGGTTATCGATACTTGACACAAAAATTGGAAGGGCAACCAAATGAATTTTGAGATATGTATAGAATGTATCTTGACTCATTTTCAAAGTTATGTAGGATATTACGCCAAAATGATCTATGTGATATATGGTCTTTCACAATAGAAAAAATGGTGGCTACTTTCTTGCTAGTAGCAAGAAATGATCAACGATATTCAATTTGTCAAGATTGTCTAACTCGATCAAAGTGGACACTTAGTAAGAATTTCAATAAGGTTTTGCATGTAATTTCCTCATATGTACCATCATTAATGACAAGTCCTAGTAGCACACCACAAGTAGTGATGTCAGATGTATAGTTTTACCCATATTTTAAGGTTTGAATTTATTTGAATAATTGGTCCATGAAAGTTGATGTGTATATTTTTTATATGTCATGATAGTTTATTTTTCCATTTATATGACATTTGAGTGTGGTGTACAAGAATATATTGGTGCCATAGATGGAACCCATATAAAGTAACCCCTTTAGGGCCTAACAAGATGAGCTACCGTAATAGGCATGGTTGGTTATCACAAAATGTATTGACAATTTGTAATTTTAATATGTAATTTATATATATCCTTGTGGGATAGGAAGGTTCTGCAAATGATGCAAGGATATTGAAGGATGACATAATGAGAGTTAATGGTCTTCCTACACCATCAGGTATTATAGTGATATATATCTCATAAATAATATTTGTCTTTATAGTTTCATATTTATATACATATTTATGGTTATAATTATTTATTGAATAAAGAAGTTCTATTTGGTTGATTGCGACTATGCTAATTTGAAAATTTTTTCCAACATATCGTGGAACTTGCTATAAGCTCAAAGAATACGGTACACAAGTAAGAAGTCGGTCATGCAATTTACATGAAGTTTTCAATCATCAGCATGCATCCCTGAGGAATGTCATTGAGAAAATTTTTGGGTGTTTAATGTTGCACTTTAAGTTTTTTAAAGACCATCCACCTTCATTTCCTTATGATACTCAAGTGAAAATAGTTTTTGCATGTTGTGTATTGCATAATTTTCTTCAAGGGGAAAATCGTGAGGATGTGTTTGAAGCCAATAATGAAGATAAAAAAAAGGAAGTACCAAGTAATGTTCCAGATGATGCAAAAGAAGATTCTGATCCATATAATGGTTTGGAGACTCAAGTTGAACAAAGGGTGGCCACAAATTCATAGCGAGATGAAATTGCTAGCCATATGTGGAGTGATGTGATCCATATGATGATGAGTGTATGAGTTTGATGTTATAAGTAGACTATGTTGTAATTGGATTATATTTTTTGGATTGGTATTTTTATTTTTAGTTATAAATTATATTTATTAATGTACTATGGATTAAATTTTTTTATTATTCTTTTATTATAGATTGATCATTTATTTTTACTGATCCAACTAAGATTTGAAGGATTAATTTGTATATTTTTGTTTAGATGAAAAATAAATTTTATATATTCTATTGTGTATTTTGTCATGGATTCTGAAAACTCAAGATTCTAGCATGTAATATGAAATCAAGTATCTAAAATGCAAGATTTTGGTTTGCGATGAAATGCACCAATCTAAAATACATAATAACTAAAGCCCTATAAGAGTCTACTAGAACATTCATCTCATCACTCAATTTTTGCCTTTTCAATAAAGTCGTCATCAATATAGTCTATCGAAGGATCTTCATATTGCAACATCACATCATCACATGTGGGATTCCCCATAAGAGGATTCTACTAGAAATAAAAGGGGTGAGCTAGGCAACCCAGTAAAGATCAAACAACATCAAAATCATAAGATATGAGTCTCCAAATCTTGCATTTTTCATTATACAAATCATATCATATTTGTATGTGATCATGTATAAAGATCCTTAATAAACCAATATTATATTTCCTAGTTCATTTTTTTTTTAAATTTTGACATAAAAACATGCTCTGTATCATTCACCATCCTCATTCAGACAATTTCAATAAATATTCTCTTTAATTATACTCTCACCCTCACCTACGAAAGGGTTTTAGACCTTGTGTCTCAACCTACTTCGTATGGGATCTTGAGCACCTTTAGTTTTCTATGCCCCAAACATTTAGTTATGATTGTCTTGGTTACACTTTATATCTTATCTCATTTTTGCACCCTACCTAAGATGCATGTGTAATAAGATTCTCTAGCATGTCATATGCATATCATTAATGAGGCTAAACATGCTAAGAGTACCAAAGCAACACAATCAATAATAAAATATCTCATTTATTACTATACTAAAGTATATATTTTATCACAATCACAACATGTAACTCGTATCTTTTATAAAATAGCAAATGAACTCCAATCAATATAAAAAAATACAGAAACCTACATCACAGTCTTAAATACAATATAAATAAATATCATATAAAAATAAGCACAAAAAATATTTTTTGTTATTTAATTAATAAGACTATATAGTTATGCCAAAACTGCCAACCTTCAAATTTTTGACTATGTCATTGACTTTTTGTGTTCAAAATGGCTTCTTAAAATTTTGACATCATGCTCATAACACGTATATCAATTCATCAAAAAAGAAGGAACTAAAACTAATATGTTTTCATCCCTAAACATGCTTCTAAACATGAAAATAGAAAATTGTCTTATTGTACATCACAACTCCCAAAAAATATAATAATTAAAATTATTCAAGAAAAATTTGAAAAATTAGGCATATGATTTAAACATGATAATCTACTTCCCAAAAAATTTTGAGAGAAAAGTTGAAGTAAAAGTATCTAAAACATATTTCATGAATCCAAAATTGAGACAATAACTAATTCAAGCAATTCACTAATCACATATTTATGTCTACCCTAAATACGACTAAAAATCCTTAATTATGATGCGAGGAACACTCAGAAATGTAAGATCTATGTCACCATATCCATCAAAATTGAAGATGAACATCCCTTACCTTGTGATTCTTGCACAAAGCCCATGCTTTCCACAAAACAGTCACAAGAGAGATGAGAAGGAATGACACATGCCCTAAGAAAGAAGAGTGTGAAACACGTAACCCTAATGCCAAGAGAGGAGAAAAGAGGGTCAAGTCTTGGGTTTTTATAGGGGAGGCCCTAGTGTTTCATGAAACGGACCTTTGGCCCATTTAGTTGGCCAATTTAATTTGATACATGGGCATTGTCCATGACAAAAATTTCATGTATACTTGCCTCTAAAATTGAAAACAACCCATCATCTAAAAATTCATACCCATTAGTAAGATGAATAGTTTTTATTAGCACATCGATGGTTACCAACAATAGAGATTTCTCTTTACCAAAGTGAACACCAACATGTCGAAGCCTGGTGATAGTAGCCCAAAATCTCATTAGCAAGAGCATCGACATGTCAATGCTTACCGACAAAAAAATTTCTTTTTAGAAACTCAATATATTCTTAGACATGAACTTCTTACTTAGTAAATTGGGTTCAAATAAGAGGAAATAACATGGTAAAAATTTCTAGGGACTCACCAAAAACTTGAAAAAGATGAGTAGACATGTTCTTAAAGTTCAAGAAAGAAGAGTACATGAGTATCAAAGGTTTGAAGGTATGATACACACACTCACATACACAAATCACTTATAATTAAGTAAAAATAATTGATTAATATGATTTTGGGGGTTCTCGAATATTTGAGGTCAAAATCTAGAAATTTGTTCATAAGGGATTGATCACCTTTAAACACAAGACTTGCAAAGATCAATCTTTTAAATAAAATTTTTTATATTTTAAACCAAAATAGAGATTGATCAATTGCTTGATCCAAAGATAGATTTAAAATTTCGTTCATGCACAAATAGTAATCGATCGATCACTCTATGAAACAATAGATTGCTTGTAGCTTAAATTACCTAGTTTAGGTATTCTGGGATAGAGATCTTTCCAACTTTGAATTCTTTTACCCTAACCTACTTAATACACTATAAAAGGACTAGATATGGACGAAATTAAAGAGAGAAAAATCAATATTCCAGTTGAGAAAGATAAGAGTCCTTTGTCATTATTTATTTGAATCATCATTATTCTTAAGAGAATTTTCTTCAAAGTGAGAAAGACATAAGAGCAATATAACAAGAGCACATTACACACACATGAGTTTAAGGAAGAGCAGTTGAATCTTTATCAAAGAGTGATTGAAGATACTTGAGACAAATCAACCATAAAAAAAAGTTTTGATTGAGGAACTAGAAGTATACAAATACAAAACAATGAGTAGAAAAATTTTAAGACTTAGAGGAGACAACTTAGAAGATGAGGTATAAGCAAAAGGAGTTTGTGTTAGAGTTTTAATAGAGATTAGTGGTTTGTTTTGATCTTGTAAGAGGTCTTACTTACTAGTGTATTAATTTGGGCTCTGTTAGGTTCTCCATAGTTTTTTACCCTAACTTTTCATGTTAAATCCTTGTGTGATAATTGCATGCTTGTGATTTGATTATTTGATAGATTGATCATGATTATGTTGAGAGATTAGTTTTTTTTCTACTAAAAAAAATTTCTGCACATTGAGGCCTAAGCTTTTAATTCTTACTTTGTTCAAAATACTAATTTTAAGAGTAATTGATGATATACTAAGTTGATTAGATAGATATAGAGAAGAATCTTGAAAGTCAATAACAAAGGATGACTAATCAAAGAAAATGCATTTTTGTTTGTGTCGAATCAAAATGTTGGTTAGTTATTCTTTAAGTTCTTGTTATGTAGTACATTGATTTGGCCTTTTAAGGCTGTCATAGTTTTTTACCTTAGTTTGGGTTCTTCATATAAAAATGACTATGCGATACTTGCGTGATTTTGTGAAAAATTGATTGGTACATTCATCATAGGTTGCGCCTAGAATTTTGATTTAGTTTCCTCTATATAAAAATCCTATGTTAAAAAGAAGCTATATTACTTAATTTTTTCTTTGTTTAAAGTACTATTTTTTGGAGTAATGTGGTTATCAGTTATATTTATAATGGATATTAAACTCTAAAAAATGTTTGATTTTAATGAGATTTGAGTTTTATTGATGTTGTTGCTCTTCAAATTTTTATTTTTCCATTTTTTTGAATCTTAATGAATCTTAATGCATATACTAGATAATTTGGAAAGATGGCTGATCTAACATACCTAATGCAGCATTTGCCTAGTTGATAATTCAATTACTTCACTTGAAACTTTGGGCCATGTGATTTATATTGTGTAAGTCATTGAAATATTATTTCTTGTGTTTTGAATCTTCTATTGCATTGAGCTAAATGTTATAAAGGTGATTTGGGCAGTTATTTTGAATGAAGTTGCTTTCGTATATCAATTTTTAGTTGGGATAGTAATTGTCTGCTCAATCGGCTTTCGGGATCAATAGCCAAATCTATTTTTCCTCTTCTTTCTCCACTATTAATGGGTCTTTAAAACACTTTCACTCCCCTCCCTCATCCACCTTATGCTAAATTGCTTGCCCTTTCCCCTCTTTTATTTAGATTCTTCCTACATTGGCTGTAAACTCCATGGCTTTCTCCTGGATACTCGTCATTGATGCCTTCCTCTTGGCAGGAAGAGGACATTGTGGCCTCACAGTGGTGGCCTCAAGACTTGAGGAGGCCATGCCCATGTGGAAGCCGATCCAAGCACATTTGCGCCTCGCCCCGGGTCTCTCACTAAAAGGAATTGTGGGTGAGTGAATTCATTGACTGACAATCCATGCAGAGGTGGACAGATGTGTACTCCTTATGCGGGCTGAGAATGGAGAGAAATGTATCTATGAGAACTTCTCCACTCACACATCTTTGTCTTCTAGAGGCTGGGAGCCTAAGTTTTAGCTCGAGGGGATTGCCTATAATGGGGTGACTCGTATGTTCTATGTATATTGCCGCCCAATTCAGTTAAGACATTTTGTTGGTAGGATTTTCATGTTTTTCTTTAGTTCTCACCCTACTAGTAATACTTAGTTGGGGCATACCTAGACCTAGGGGATCTTTTATTAGGTTTCCACTTACTGCTGAGGATATTCCAAACTTGCTTACAATTACAAAATTTTTATGTGGTACTCTAGTTATATTTAAAGGATCTTTTACCCCTAACCTTATTAAGAAGGAATATTGAGTTCTGCATTCGATTATTGGGAGCATAGTCTAACCAGACATAGTTGTATAGGTTGAGGAGACTCTGGTCATATATATGTGGTTGATTGCTAATGATAAGGTCATTGACTTGCTACTGATCATATGTCCTATCTGTTAGAAGTGAACATTATAATTAATGGGTTAAGCCCATTTCATTAAGGTGAATATAATATTTATGTGGGTCAAATTCATATTGCTAATGTGGTCAAGCCCATATGATAAAGAGCCCAAACCCACTTTGTATTGAATGAAAATCACACATGTGAATTAGTTAAAGAAATGAATAATTTCATATAACCTAAAAGAAGGTGACGTTGTTGGTATATAAGGCATAAGTTTGGCCTTTCAAGTTAGGCTCTTGGGCCAACTCACTTTTGTGGGAGAGAAATATGTTAGACCCATGCACCTAGGTGGGCTAACCGACACGTGCGTGCATCGCCATTCTGTTGGCTTGGTTCGCATGCACAGCCGGCCAGGCCAGGTTGGGTTAACAAGATAATTATTTTTTGGACAACTTCATTTGGTTTGATTTTATCTTAACCCAACTTCATTCGGTTTGGTTTTTTATTTATTTGGTTTAGTTTCTATTAACCAAAATGAGTCTAATTTAATTTTACTAAAGAATGTATCCGTTAACAGATGGACGCATCTGTTTGAACGGGATATGGTATCTTCAATGAGATTTCCTAATTATGAAAACTGCCCAAGAGTATCCTAAGCATTGTTAAGGAGGGCAAATTCTGTCTTAAAAATAGAACAATTTGCTTAATTCGATCATAATCATTAGAGTAAGATTTCTTATCACAATACGTGCAAAGGTACAAAAATAACACTATCTTCATGAGATACCCTTTCTTTCTCTCCTCCATGAAGTTGTTTGTTTTGATGATTTTAGTATTTTCTGTTTTTATTTTGATGGGATTCTATACTAACGAAAAATCCTTATGGTTGATTTTAATACAAAAACTTTTGTTACTTCTCCCTTGTGAACTATGTGCTTTAAATTATTTTTTTCTTCTACCCTTGTCAATATGCGACTAAAAGAGAGAGAACATTTTATTATTTTTAATCACCATTACACATGCTATGGTAGGTATAAGGCATTGTTTTTGGTGTGTAGGTGATTAAATACAAGACATTAAGGGGAGCTTGGTTGTAATTTCTTGTTAGGCTTGAATGATTTTTTATTTTGTAATACAATAAACAATGTTTTATCATATATTTTAAGAGAAACAGATATATTTATTGGCAAATTTTATAACAATAATACTTTCGTTGATGTGTTGGGTAAATCCACTTTGTAATTTTAGATTTGTTAGGGTTGTCTAAAAGGTCAAAGTGATCATATGGAGCTTAAAGGCTAAATTTGTTTGAAGAATCAAAGAGTTTAAACTCAAGTCAAGCTATATGTGTTGATTATATTTAAAGTGCATGTGATCTATGATACACTTAATCTTCAAAAGTCATTTTTATTTATTTCTATTTTTTAAATGTAGTGGTCAAGCTTCCTAAATGTCATGCAAATCATAATAAACTCATGTTAATTCTTCCATTGTCTAAGAAATTCTAACTAACCTAGAGAGTTTACACTTAATTCTTTTCTTTTGATAATCAACTCTGGATTTGAAAGGCTTCTACTTCATTATTCATTAATTCTCAAAACACACTAATTCTAATTAAGTCAAGAAACAACACCACATAAAAAACATCTAAAAGGGTAACTTGCCAACAATAACCCAAGAAATGGGCACAGTGGAGGTAGAGGCAGGGGGGTGGTGGGTGAAGGTGGGCCTACAAGAAACGGTGTGGAAGGAAGAAGGGGAAAGTCGGCCACTTTAATGGAGAAGGCAAAGAGAAGGGTGCATGGGAGTTGATGGCAGAGGCAGAGAGCAATACACTTGCTGGCAAAGAATTTTCGGTGGAACATCCCCTGACCATTCGAGCAAACCTACCAAGCCGCGAGGCAGAAAAAGCCCCAGCCGGCCAGTAGGAATACAGACAAAGAGGAACCCCATGAGAGGCGCTGCAGTGGAAACTCTAGCTCAAACTTTAGCGTGTACATGTCATTGTTCTTCTGGTGTCCTGTGCTCTGCACAACTTAATAGATCTAGCTTAGAAATGAACCCAGAGGTCAGAAGGTAGCGTCAATTTATTGATCAAAGCAAAGAAATTTTTAACTGTTCACAAATTGCCTAAATTGTTCGCTCTAATTTTCCACTAGACTAAAATTTGGAAACAAACGTCTTAAATGAGTGAAGCAAGGTAGAGAAGAAATTTGTGAGGAACCCAATTTTTGCACTCGCTAGAGTAAGTGGAAGCACAAACAAGGTGGCAGTGTTCACATGAAACGTGTTAAGAATTTCCTTGGCTTGTCGTAAATTTTATTTCTTTATGTACATGTAATTTAGAAAGAATATTCCTCTTTTATAACCCTCCACGTGACAACATTCAGAAGGCCGACAAAATTACCTTTCTGTAAAAGAACTATGAAGAGTAAGCTCTATTTCTTCGAGCGTGCGACCTTTGGTTTCAACTACATAATATGTAGCAAATACTGCTGACAATAGAGATACTGCACCAAAGCTTGCATAGACAGGGCCAACTCCAAGGTGTTCCACCAATTCCAGGAAAAACAATCCCACCAAAAAGTTACATACCTGCATCACATACACAGAAACAGATGAAAGTGCAGCATATATGTCATCAAGAAGAATGAACTACTTGTAAGAGCACTTTTGCTAAACTTGAGCATTTGGCAGAGAACGCAGTATTTCAGAAAATGAAGATATACAATTGGAGCAAAAATATAAATGATTTACCAACATGTTCCTCAGCATAATTTAGATAAAAATTTTGATGCTACAAAATGGCCAACAGGATAAAGAATCCGGTTCCTAGGACAGTGAATTTTGGCTTGGAGATTACAGTTGTTGAAGTGTATTACTTCCATTCAGTCCCACAAAAGGATGCACAAAATATTCTAGTCATAGCTGAAAATGTTATTAGTGCATACCCAGTGAACTGCAAAACTGAAGCTCATGATTTTTGCACGCAACCTTCCACTACTAAGCTCTGGTATGACAAGACCAGTCACTGGCCCAGCACCAACAGCAAAGGAGAACATATACCTATATTTAAACATAGAGATATTATAAATTGTGTGTTATTTCAGGTTTTCCTCGACAACAATGCTTCATTGAATGCCCAATCTCTCAAAATTGTCAATAAAAATTGACTTGGATGCACAATATAAATCAGGTTCTACTGTCTCAAACCATATTCTACAATTCAAAAGCGCCCATCTGCATAATCAATCTATACCTACTATAAATCCTAAATTATTTGATATAACGGAGATATGAAATACTTATAACCGGAAACAACCAATTTTACCTTTTGAAAGTTACTGAATACGCTCTAAACACTTACACCTAATTATTTGAGTCTGAAAACCCATTAAGACAAGACTTTAGACCTTTTTACATCAAAGTGTACATGTATAAACATGATATGGAAGGAAGACAACTTACAAACATCCAAAATAGTACACAAAGGTACATTTAAAGACTAATTTTTTGTGGGCCTATAACAGAAAGTTCATAGCCCGAAATTCAGTCCTTCCACAGCAGAATCTGCGGCAATTTCCATTCCTAACAACTAGAGAACCAGATAACTTGAAGCCAGTACACAATTTGCTAAGAAAAAGTCAAACCAATAAACCTTCACAGAATATTAGTAGACATAACAAATTTGATGTTTTGTTTCGAAGTATACAACCAAAATGGGTGGTTATAAATGAAATGGCAGGATGAAATTAGATTCAGATATATCAATGCAGAATTTACAAATTATATAGCTTTCAAGAGCAGACAGTCATAAAGAATGAGATACATTTAAAAGAGTTTGCTTCCATCAGATTCTTCATTCTTCAGAATATACACTGAAGTTATAAAATATATCTGGGAGAGAATGAGATACATCTAAGTGACTCATTAAATTAGATGCAATGTGCGGTCGTTACTATGACAAGCAAAGAAGAGATATGGTAAAAAATCAAACATAATTGCATCACCAAACAACAGTGAGCACATGGATTGAAAATAAGACAACCAGAACTAAGCTTCTTTTCAACTTGAACATGTAGAGTGAAATGAAAGCTATTTGTCAGTCAAATTGAGAAAAACAGGAGATCTGCTAAGGAACTGTCCCATGTGCAATAAGAAAACGAGTAAGTTGCCCAAACTTCACTACTTCTTGGTCATTAACTGGAAGGGATGACTGGACAAGGTTTCACAGTTTAACAACGCTAAAGATAAAACTTATATTAACAAGCTTTTCAGCCCATGGACACAAGGGAAGATCGATGCCATTAAGCACCATCATTATATGAACCATACAAAAGAAACTCAATGTTTAGAAATATTACAAAAAGTTAAATCAAGCTAAAATATATTGGAAATAATTATTAGCGAATTTTAAAACTTGGCATAAACTCGAACATTAAGGTACATGCAAAATATCCAAGTTGAGAATGTCATTAGAGATTATATATTGGCCTAGAGAGGAGCTGACTGCAAATAAATTCTTAAAAGTGCCATAACCAATCTTTGCTTCATTTTACTACAATCTGCTCCTGCCTTTATCAGCTCTGTGTTTATTTATGGGTTTGACGCCAAATTCTTGCACAAGGCAATGATCATGACTTTGACTATTATCTGACCTAATTCCTAAAATAAATGTAACTAATTCACTGGTACAAACCCAACAAACATGGAGATGAACTTAGTTGGTGAGTCCATGCAGCACAGCTAAGGTAGCTGTACGAGTGTTCACTTAACCATTGGATTTTCATTGAATGGCCTAAGCTCCAAGCTCGCCTAACCAACCTCCTCCGTCCAACCACCACCTCAGCCTCGTCTCCTCCTATCCTTGTCTTCCCACCTAAGCTGCTCCATAGTGCCTCGGGTCCCCTTCTTAGCAATGCTTCCTGTATCTCTGCTCGGTCCTTGCCCTCGGCTTCTTTCAGTTTTTCCCTCTCTCCAGCTGCTGTTCAATAGTGCTGTTGGGATCCTCTCTGGCTCTGCTCACTCCATGGCCCTTGACAGCAGCTCTCTATTAACAGATGTGTCAAGCCTGCCACACTGCTCAACTGGAGAAAAGCTGACAAACACCCTCCCCTTATCTTCGCCCTGATCTTCTCCCCCTCCCTTATTTACGACCATGACCGTGTTGAGGTGAAGGCCATTACAGACACTCAACAGATCGTCCAGGAAATAAGAAACAAGTATTTATCTGTTTTTTGCTAATAAAATTTGGATTTTTCCTCCTATTTTGTTGCAAGTCATAAAATTTTGAAGGTGGAGATTTATCTTCTCATCAAAATCTTGTCAATGTTCTGTATTTGAGGTGTTTTACCAGGGAAGGAATCCAATTTGTAGGATATGGGGGCCTCTCAAGGGTAAGGTCCCATGATGGTCACCGCAGCAGACTCAATGCTGTCCTCCTATTTGGTGGGTTGGGGCTTCCTGCAAACTATTTATTTGTTGAATAGAATGCAATTTACTTCTTCCTGACGGTGGGAGGAAAATGGAGGAGAAGATGCGAGTTCATATGACAATGGCCAGTGGATGTGGAGCAGCTTGTTTGCCAATCAAACTAATCTGTTAAATTCTTCACTTACTGCTGCATAGCTAATTTAGCTGTAGTGCAGAACAGGCTCCCCAGCCTCATATATATGTATATGCATGTGTATTTTGTGTCTGTATATACAATATACATATAGACATAAATATAGAAAAAGTTTACATGACCCAAGCTCACGCACGGCTTCGTGATCCGATGGTGTGTGTTATCCAAAAGCTGCCTACCCCGAGTAATATGCTCTGTCAGATTTTGTCAGATTGAAATCAGATGGCCTAAGGTGCCCCGCCTCACATTGTTTCACATGAGCCAAAGCTCAATAATGTCTCTCTCTCTCTCTATATATATATGTGTGTGTGTGTAAAAAGTTTACATGAGCTTGGGCTCATGCATGTCAGTGTGAGCCCAAGCCTCAATCCAGCAGTGCAATGGGGTAGAACCCAATTTGCCCCATGAGTTATGTGCGCCGCCAGATTGAAATGCGATGGCATTTGATGCTCAGGCTCACGCAGTCACATGTGAACTCGGGCTCATATAAATGGGTCTCTCTCTCTCTCTCTATATATATATATATAACAAAGGTTGTATACACATTCTGAAAACTTTACCAGATAGCATGAGGTGCAAGAAAGTTTGAATCATCTCACTAATTATTATGAACAAAATGGAATAATTTAGCATACGGAAGAGAGAAGGCATTCAATACACTAAAGAGACATACATAGCTGTTAAGAATTTCATACATGAGCGTACCGAGAACCGAAATGTTGTAAACAAGCTGTTCACTAAATGATGAGTTGATAGCATAAGTTACTAGAAACATTGATGTTGCCTGCAAAGTACCCAAAAAAAATCACTTTTCCAATTCTCTTAGGAAAATGATTATGTACTTTATTACTAAATGAAAATCCAGCCTTATTATAGCATGGAGAATTCTTTTCTTATATCAATTGAAAGATTAGAAACACACATATTCAACTATATACACGAGACTTGATTGTTATGAAATGAATGAGAATATTATATGGGTGTATCTTATGGATTCAATTTAGAATAGCAAGGCATGTATATCACCTTGGAAGATGCTTCAAGAGTACAAAAATAGTGTTTCCTACAGGGTCCTTTTTAAAAATAATAGATTCCAAACTTAGATTACGATCAATTTTCTCAACTGTAGCTACTAAAACTAGAGAAATACAATGATGTATCTTAGTCCATATGCTGTTTCATGTTTGATTTTGACAAGACATTCCAGACCTTTAAAATATGCTCCACAGATCTGTCACCTCCATTTTCAGTTTTAACCACTCCTAATAAATTTCACTATCACCTTGATGGAAAATTTAATAATTACTTCATTTGTGTATATGTTAAAAGACAGCCTAAGTTTAATCACACAAATACAGAAGAATTCACTACAGGCTAATATCTTAACATTTATATTAGATTTCAAACATGGCGCAAAGAAGGTTTCTTTAAGCAAATAGAACTAATATTTCAGACATGCCATATGGTCAGGGCCATATGGTCAGGGATAGAAATGGTCAAATTGACCACCCATTTAATGAACTTTTATAGCCATTTGTTCTCCATATAAGAAAGACTAACAACTAAATCATCATCATTATCACTTCAATCCAACAACTTAGGGCAGCAATATTCGCTTCTATACTACAATCATTTATGTTCAGAGTACGTGTCCAATCCATGTCTTCGTAGGTCTTCTGCTCCTGTAGTAATTCACTTTGCATCCTGTAGCAAGGCTCCAATCTTCTAGCATGCAGTTCAAATTGTAGTGGAACATAGATTAGGAGTCTGGTCTCTGGAAGCAAATTTACTCAGATTTGTAAGTAGTGTAGGCCATAACCATGCTAATCTCTCTGTTCTAATGTACAGCCAGCCTAATTTTAAGCTAACTAGTTCCGTTTTAATCTCCCACTGGCCCATAAAAGCAGTCCTAATCACTACTGGAGAGAATAATATCAAGTTGTGTACTATCAGTTACACCAGGCTACCTATTGTCTTTATTTTCTAGGATTAATGTAGAGGGATTTAGTTCTGCGTCGTCATCATCATACCATTTCCAAGTGATCATGGGTCAGGCGTTGTTTGAGGTATCATCGATATATCACTAATCCAAGCTACTTCTATGTTATATGTAGTTTCTAATACGATCTCCAATGGTTTTCCCAATCATCTAACCTTAACATTCTCATCTTTGCAACCCTCATCTATCCATATGGTTTTCCTTTGTCACTTAACATTCCATGCCATATAATATTGCAGGTCTCAATTTTGTCCTCGA